>JANHMN010000010.1:14101056-14116605 GCA_030674055.1 Rhabdomys pumilio
GAGAGCTGGGAGAGAGCTGGGAGAGAGCTGGGAGAGAGCTGGGAGAGCTGGGAGAGCTGGGAGCTGGGAGCTAGGAGCTGGGAGCTAGGAGCTAGGAGCTGGGAGACTAAGCCAGGCAGAGATGTTCAAGAAATCCAGGTAAAAAGAACTCAGCTGAACACTCAGAGTAGTGTTAAAGGCAGGCCACACACTAGAGGCTAGGCTCCATAGAACCCAACTCCATCATGACCTCAGCATCAAAGCTTGCCACAACCTCATTGGAGTTGCCCTGTGCTGGGGCAACCATATCTTGATACACCTTGACCAGTTCCCTTGGCTATAGTTTCTGCCCTCATAGGGATGACTGACTCCAGAATTCCTCACAGCAGGCTGTCTGTAGAAGGAGCTAGAAGGGGGAAGGGATTATAGGCAGTTCCCTTGCAGTGTTTGGATAGGACCTGAGATTGAGTTCCATCCCTTATGTCAGTTGCTCTCACAGGTAAAGATGTATCACCCAGCACTGATAGTCCTTTTTGCACAGGGCCATTCAAGAACCCACACTTCTAGGGTCACTGGTCAGCTGGGGTCCTGGCTGATCTATTATTTACATTCTAGTGCCATCTCTCCACAGCAGTCCAGTTCAATAGTATCAGTAGGAAATGTCCTTGCATCCTTTCTGTCTATGCCAGTGGAGTCGTAGTAATTCTTCCAGGGACTTCAACTGCACACTTGAATTGTTCCCAGGGCTTGCTTTTCTTCCAGAAAAGCTTGGTTAGCTACAACGCAAACATTGAGAAGTTCAGCCCAGGCCACAGTAGTCCTGAGCTGGTGCCCTACCGGCCACTCACATCAGAAGGAGCAATGGGTATGTTGTCATCAGGGTGAGCCATGTTAGAGCTCACTCATCTCTAAGTCCAGGTCAAGGAAATCAGTCCTGCTGGAGCCCCGGTGATCTTTCAGCACCAGCTCTTCAGCACTAGCTCTGGGGGACAACAGAGCCTGACTGCTCTGAATGGCCCCCAAGGAAAGTACTCAAGTTGGACACCTATGTAGGGACTGTCAACTTATATGTCTTAGTAAAAGTGTAGAGAAGATAGAGGCCAATAGCTAGGTGAATGCTAGGGGAGGGGAAGGGGAAAGAGTCTTACTTTGCATTCATTCCTTGAACTTGTGTCCCCTGGCCAAGTTACTGGTTGGCATCATCTCTTATGTTCCTACAGTGATTTCCCCAGGCAGAGTGGGTGGTATACTGCCCAAGACTTTGTTGGTTTATAGTGACTTACAGCCATACGGTTGACCCGGTCCTAGCTTACTCTCATCCTGTATACATTTTAAAGACTCGTTGGTAGTTAGAACATAGAGAGCATAGAGTCCACACTCTACCCTGCCCTGTGCTCTTTTCTTCACAGCACTCAGAGAAGTTTCCAGTGGCTGCTATCACAGACGACAATGAAGCAGCACTGAGTCCCCATACTGTTCTGAAGTTAAAAGACAAAGTCAGGTTCCTCTGAGGTGAGACCATTTTTTTGTCTTCTGGTGGTTGCAGGCATTTTTTGCTGTGACTGTGTTACTTCAGTAAGTCCCTGTGGTCATAGTGCCAGTTCTTCTGTGTGCCTGTGCCAGACTGTCTACTGTCTCCTTCCTACAAGGATACACACCATCATGTTCCAGGATAAATAAAGATGATATCCCTTTCCCTCTCAAGGTTCTTAATCACATCAGGAATCTCTTGTAATATATGTAATATCGACCAATTCTAAAGATTAAGGATAGATAGTTGAGGGTGTGTTTTCAGCTAAATAATCATATGTAATTAAAACTTAACATTTATTTGTCTTAATTTGTGTTTGCGTATGCATGTGTGTAGACATGTGTGCATTCCCATGCGGAGGCCAGAGGAGGATGGCAGGTATCTCTTTCTATTGCTGTCTGCCTGCCTCTCGCTGGGAGCCTGACCATGTGAAGTTAGACTCGTGGTCATGAGTCCACATGATTTTCTTGTTCCTGCTCCATCAGGTGCACAAAGCCACACCCAACTTTTTATATGGGATCTGGGGACCCAAACCCAGGTCCTCACGCTTGTGCAGTGAATACTTTTACCACTGAGCCATCCACACAGGCCTTTAGTATGTTTGATATCTCTTAAGATTATAGTAAAGTTCATGTGGACGGTGATTTTGTTTTGCTTACCTTAAAAATGTGGAGAAATATTTTACTTTCTCCGTCTGCGGGGGCTGTGAGATGGGGAAGTGAAAGTCTTTGGTTTAAGGTGGGGTTTAGTACACACGAAGAAGGTCTTTGCTTCATGTGAGTATGGCTTCTCTGTTTGCCTGATTTCCCAGGAGTTATGGGGGTGTAATGGCTTATTAGTCTCTTTAATTTGTATGACTTGTTATACAATTGCAAATGCTACTTTTCATACCTCATGCTCCAATAAACTATGTCAATCTGTTGCTTTCTAAGGATGCAGTGGAATTGAACCACTTGGCATCATATGGTTGCCATGTAATAGATGTATAATTGTCCCATACACAGCAAGGAGCAGTTCATTGACATTTGTGTAGAATATTGAACTATTGAACGTATTAAAATCTATGCCTTACCAGCAAGTTTGTTTCCAGTTGTTTTGGGGTTTGTTTTTTTTTGTTTGTTTTTTTGTTTTTTTGTTTTTTTGTTTTTGTTTTTTTTGGGTTTTTTTTTTTGTTGTTGTTGTTGTTGTTTGATTTTTGATAGGAGGGACTCAATATGTTCTCCAAGCTGGTGTTATACTCTTGGCTCAAGTGATCCTCTTGCTTTGGCCTCTTGAGTAGCCAGGACTATAAATATTCATGACTGTGTTCACCTTCTGTTTATTTTGTACTTGCGAATGGCATCTCTAGAGTCTCTGTTTACATGGGGCTTCTCAGCAATCACTGCAAAGACTCACAGTTAAAGGGCTCTCACTTGTGTCTCTGCGTGGAGAGGGAAAGAGGCCGGCGGTCTGGAGAGCTAGGAATCCTGGAAGAAAGGGTGAATGCTTCCAAGGTAGGACAAATGTCTCTTGTTTTCCCATCCCCTTCACGATTGACTCTCACTTTAATCAGTTCTGTGAGATGATAGCTCTAAATCCTTTCCCTTTGTGTTGGTCAATATTCTGTCACATGACTGTCATCTGACTGACTACTGGAAGTAGGAAAGGTTTACTTTGGATCACATTTTCTAGGTTTCACAGCTGCTCTAGTCTATCATGGGAGGAGAAGAATGGGAAAAAGGGGCTGTTTACCTCATGATGGCCAGGAGAGGGGGAGAAGTGAAGAAGAGGAGAAGAAGATGGAAGAAAAGAGAGAGGCAGGTATAGACAGAGAGAGTCACTAAAGTTCTGACATTTTCTTCAAGGGCACATCCCCAACTGCTCATCTTTCTTCTGCTGGTCCCACATCCTAAGGATTCCTCTGAATAGTAGCTGCCTCCCACAGGCTGCTGGGAGATATTTACAAAGTCTACAACACTCTTCCTATAGGCTAGATAATGTCTGAGAACTTTGGGCCCCTCAGAAGTTTATTCTTGGCACGAATACTTGAACTTAAATATCATCTTCTAAGTAGAAATATTTACTATAATCTGTGACTTGTGGGCATATATTTGGAGGAAAATATGCATCCATTCAAGAGTTCAGATGGGCAGGACCATCCCAGGTTTTCTATGAACTGGTGAGAGAAAGATAATGCATTGGGAATAATAAGTAGAAAACAAATCACTGGGATTTAGATGGTTTTATTAATCACTAAACATACAAAAGCCAATCTGTAACCAGTTTGTATTGAGGGAACTCTATGCAGGGTACCAGGTTTGCTATGAAAACCTATCTTTCCCACAGGAATTTTTAGGGCCAGTAAGAGACAAAGTAAAACCAAGTGATCGTCAAAAATCCTGCAATTGATGGTTGTATTGGAAGATGTCCATCGTCTCCTTCCAGTCCAACCCACATTGATGGGAAGAACTGTGCAGAACTTAGTGCAGCAGCTGTGGGTGGAGAGACTTTAAAGAGCTTCCCCTTCATGTTTATCTTCACCATGCCCGTGTATATAACCCTTCTCCTAAGTATGGGCATTTGCCAAGTCTTGATTGTATCAGTAGAGACATGTCAAAGGCAATGGTATCGTGCTCATGTGATTTCATGGGAGTGTGCCGTTCCCCTTGCTTAGAGTCTCTCTGTTATTAGCTTTGGAAAAGGAAGATTCCATGCATTCCATGGACACTGAGTTGCATGTTCCCAGTTTCTATGAGTGTGGGCAAATCTGTAGATGAAAACCCAACCCTGAAGAGAATGGAGCCCTGGTCAACATCTTGATTGCTAACTTGCGGGACCATGGTCCTAACTTTTAAAAAAAATGATGAGGATGTCTCTGTGGGTAAAGTGCCTGCTGTGCAAGCACAAGGACCTGAGTTCTGATCCCTGTCACTCACATAAAAGCCCAGGTGTTCTGGTTGCCCAGTGCTTGGGATGTGACTGAGGGCAGAGGCTGATGGAGCCCCTAAAGTCACTGGCTAGCTCATTTAGCTTAAGTGGTAAGATCCCAGTTCAATGAGAGACTGTTTCAGAAAATAAGGGGAAGACATTTGGCATTAGTGACCAAGCCTGCTCAGTTCAGGCAACAGGTTCTCCAGGGAGGGAGGGAAGATTGAAGAGAAAAAGACAATTAGACAACACTGTAGCATGACCCCAGCTGGTTCTGAGACTGAGTTGGGTTTATTTTTTTCCCAGTCTTCTTTGATATCATTTTAAGTACATGCAAATAATAAGGTCAGTTCTAGGTTATGGAATGAACAAGGCAATAAACACAAATAGTCAAGAAACAAACAAGGAAATAAACAAAGTCCCGAGATCACTGTTTCTAGGGGTTTATCTGACCAAGATATATGAGCCTACTTTCCTGTCTTAGCCCAAAATCAAATTCCTGCCTGAAGCCTACTTCTTTGTTCTAGCCCAAATTCAGATTCCTGCCTGAGCTTACTTCTGTGTCCTGGCCCAATGTCAAATTCCTGCCAAGTCTCTAGAAGTGGCCCCAAAAGCTTTCCACATATTAGCCTCTGGCCTCCACCTGTGAAGACCTCCAAATTCGGGAGACCCTTACTCAAGTCTCGGGAAGCCACGAACACCCACAAACTCCAAGACACTATTACTAGATGCAATTAGCAGAGGTTTATTAGGGAAGAGAGCTGGCAGCCAGCGTTCAAACTGCACACTTGCGAAGGAGTATAGTTTGACCAAGCCAGTCAGTCTGGGGAGGGTTTTTAAACCACAAACCAGGGAAGTGGGAAGGGGGGTGAGGGGTTGTCAAGGATACATAAGAATAGCGAAACATTTCAGAGGAGCCCAAACCTAAATGATACAGGATCATGTGAAAATCACTCTGCACACTCATTTTTCTCAAGAATGTAGTCTTACCATGTTATTACCGACTATTTCAGCTTAAACTATTTCTCACTTGCCCTGGTCGCAGTCCCACCTAGGTGACTTGCATCTTTTTGTGGTCAGGAATGTGTCTTCCTGCTTTGGGCTTTTCACACCCACAGGTGGGTTCTTTTCCCTGAGGCTTGAGGAATGTAATCCAGCAAGTGTCCTCTGATTCAGGGATATTGCCCTTTCCTGGAATATCTCGGGGCAATGAAGGCCTGAAATCTTACATTCAGTTCCGCCTTCTGGAGCCTGCATTCTTTTGCTCAGGGTAAAGGAAAAGCCTATATATATTTCATAAAATGGTCTTTATAATTTTTCACTCTATACCTGTACATACGTGCATATATATTCCCCTATACATGCACACATATAGAGATGAAATACATATAGACTACACAATATCCAACATGTATATATATATATATACATAAAATTATGAGATGATACATGTGTGTTTATTTAAACTGCTGAATTTGTGTTAATTTATTACGCAGCAATAAAAAAACTAGTCTCATCTCCCAACCTACCTCCTGGCACCACCACCACCACAGCCACACCCACACAAACACACACCAAAAGTATGATTTAGTATTAATTTTACCACTGGACAGGGAAGAAGAGGCAAGATGCAGATCATGGAATGGGGCTAGAGCCAATGGTGCCTCTCCATATCTGAGAGTTCATATCTGATCCCAGAATTCCTGGGAACCTTGTAACCAGTATTTTTTTTTTTTCCATTATTGTGACCAAGTACCTGGCAAGAAGCAACTCTAGGTAGAATAAACTTACTCTAGATGAAGGTTCAGGAAATATAGTCCAACTGGTTGGGGAAGGCCAGCTTTCGTGTGGTGGTGAGAGGCTGCTTGCTTACATCTGGCCAGGCCAGGATGTAGAGACAGTGGAATGTTGGTACTCACCTCCTTGCATTTCTGCTTTTATTCAGTCCAGGATTCCAGCCCATGCGTGGGGTACCGCCCTTTCCACATCCAGGGTGAGTCTTCCTCTCTTAGTTAGACTTCTCTTGAAACACCCTCAAGGACATACTCAGAGGTTATGTCTCCCCAACATTCTAGGTTTTCAAAATCCTATTTAATTATGTTTATGCATGTGTGTCTACATGGGTTCAGGTGCCTGAGAAAACCAGAGGTATCAGATCCCATTGTAGTTTGAGTTATAAGCAGTTATGAGCCACCAAAATGAATGCTAGTGCTAGGAACTGAACTTGGGTCCTCTACTAAAGCAGTAGGTGCTCTTAATCACTGAGCCATTTCTCCAGCCCCTCTCTTTCTTGAATCAATCAAGATGGCAATAGAAATGAACTGCCATGAAGAGGTAGGGGTATCTGTGAGGGCTAAAGTTATGTTTTGAGTTTAATTACTGTGCTTAAGAGATTTATAAAACAAACGAAATGCCTCTAATCTTGTTATGGTTTGTAAATGCTCAACCTAGGGAGTGGCACTATTAGAAGGTGTGGCCTTGTTGGAAGAGGTGTGTCACTGTGGGTTTAGGCTTTAAGACCCTCATCCTAGCTGCCTAAAAGCAAATATTCTGCTAGCAGCCTTCAGATGAAGATGTAGAACTCTCAGCTCCTCCTACACCATGCTTGCCTGGATGCTGCTATAAGAATTCGGTTAATTTAAAAATTAACTGCCCCAGGACACATCCTGAGAGGAGCATATTCCTTAGTCCAAGGACACCTACTGGATTACCCTGATGGATTAACATTCAGAGGAAGAAGGGATTAACATTCCTCAGACCACAGGGAAGAGAACCCACCTTTGGGTGGGGAAGATCCAGAGCATGTAGACACATTCCACAGGATGGACACTTACAGACAAGGGAGGTCCTTGCTACCTCACTCTCCAAAGACCAATCAGTTTAAAAGTCACACTGTTCTGCCAATCATATTGTGCCTACTCACTGTTTCCCTAGTCCACCCCTTAAACTGTATAAAAACTGCTCCTAACCTCAACTCGGGGTTCTTCTTGCCTGCATGCGAGAGAACCCCAGTGCACTGGATTATTACTATTATTATTATTATTATTAAACCTCATGTTATTGCAGCAAATCCCATCTGTGTGAGTTTCTGGGGGATTGCATCCCCTGGTTTTGGATTTTAAAGTCCAACACTGTCATTTCCTGCCTTGATGATAGTGAGCTGAACCTCTGAACCTGTAAGCCAGCCCCAATTAAATGTTGGGGTTATGAGAGTTACCTTGGCCATGTGTCTGTTCACAGCAGTAAAACCTTAACTAAGATAAACCTGTAGGCTCCTCTTACCCAAGGGACAAATAATGAAATGTTAGAGACTGTTTACATAAGATAAGCAGTTTTCACTTAAGTAAACAAGATTGATTGTCCCAACTGCCGAGAATGTGCTTGATCACACATAGGTGATAGGTACATAGACAGTATGTCAGGTTGTATGCTTGCCCTTGATTGGATGAAAGCAGAAAGTAGGTGGGTTTTGCCTTTCTAAGTCCCTGCCTAAAGTAATTCAGCGCCTTTCAGTGGAATCCTAGGTATAGACCTGGCCACTGTCCATCCTCTTAGCCAGTATTTAATAAGACGTGCTTCAAATCTTGCTTTAAAAATTGTGATAGTAGTCTTCTTTTCACCCAGGGGGATTATGATATCAATGAAGGAATGACAAGCTTCAGATTCTTAGTACTAATTTTCTTCTCTGAATGAAGATGAGAAAGGAAGGCTGGCTTGTTTGGCCACAGAGACAAAGTAACCACCAGTGCTCCCTGCTGCCTCCTCCCACTAACCTCTACTCTCTGCCTCCTCCCAAACCAGGAACTGCTAGTCTGAAACTTTCCTCTGATATTCTCTACCACTTTCAAAGTTGGTGGAGATAAGTGAAATGAATATATTATTGGCTCTTAGAAAGTGGCTTCAGAGATAATCCAAACAAAAGCCCCCAGAGTTCCCATCTTCCAGTTGACTCCTTCAGGGAGCCTGCGTTTGATAGGCAAATGAAGCTTCTGGGGTGGGCAGTATGCCTCAGGCACATAGGCAGCTGGTCTGGTCCTGTAACTACTTTATTCAAATGATCTATTTCTATTTTTGTCAGCAATCTAGCTTTGTTCTGATGGACTCATTTTCAGTAAATATGAGAGAAAAATATATTCTTGTTACTCAACTGTGTTGTTTTAACACTTCACCCATCATGGGGTCTCTTCTTTCTGTTCTTTCTTGGCCCTCTGCGTTCTTAGAAGGTTTCCTATGGGGAGAGTGGAGGAGAGCTTGTTTCTCAAGTAGCAGGATGCTGCTGGCTATTGTGCTCAGTGTAGTTTTCCTAACTCCCAGCTATCTGTCTACCATTTTCATCCACTTTCACTGCTGTTCATTTTCTATTGTTCCTTATCTTTCCTTCAGGGTCATATCTGGTCAGCCGGCAGCTGGTCAGCAACCACTCTGAGAGATGCAGTGAGCATCAGAGGAAGTTTAGAGTTAGCCCTGTTCCTCTGTGGCTAACAAGTAGAGGGACCAACAAAGTTACTAGTGCAGTTAAAGCCTGGTCCATCCA
Organism: Rhabdomys pumilio; assembly: GCA_030674055.1. Lineage (NCBI taxonomy): Eukaryota > Metazoa > Chordata > Mammalia > Rodentia > Muridae > Rhabdomys > Rhabdomys pumilio. Next base: position 14,110,008 of record JANHMN010000010.1, read on the forward strand.
GTTCCCACTGAGATGTTGACAGCCTTTTGTGGTGGCTCCATCCTGGGCTCACAGAGGACACTCCTGGCCTCTGCCTCACCTCTTAGATTTCCCTTTCAACAAATAGCTAGCTGTCCATTCAGTTCAGAACCTGAACCCTGGAGCCAGAGTCCTCCCTTTCCTCTTCCCTATGAGTCACCTGGTCTTGTCCATTCTGTGACCTTGGAGTTCTTATCACTGGGCTCAGGGACACCCATGTTCCCTCTGCTATGATTACTACAGTTGTCTCATGAGCAAATTTCTATGGTTTTTCTTCATGTTCTTCCAGTCTATTTCCCAGAAGCCACTGACATTGGTTTCAAACTGTAACTTTGAAGACTGCCAAGCTCGGGAGACCCTTACTCAAGTCTCGGGAAATCACAGCCACCCAAAAATCTCAAGACACTGTACCTGGATACAATCAGCAGAGGTTTGTTAGGGAAAAGAGCTGGCAGTCATCGGTCAAACTGCATACTCGTGCAGGAGTAGAGTTTGACAAAGCCAGTCAGTCTGAGGAGGGTTTTTAAAGGGGTAAACCACAAACCAGGGGAATGGGAAGCGGGGTGAGGGGTTGTCAAGGATACATAACATAAAAATAGTGGAACATTCCAGAGGAACCTAAACCTAAATGATACAGGATCATGTGGAAAGCACTCTGCACACCCATTTCTCACAAAAATGTGGTCTTGTCATGTCACTTGTTCAATTATTTCTCAGTTGTTACCCTGTCACTTGCCCTGTCATCATGGCGCCACTAGCTTCCCAGCCCCACGTAGATGACTTACATCTTTTTTTGGTCAGGAATGTGCCTTCCTGCTTTGGGCCTTCTCTACCCACAGGTGGGTTCTTTTTCCTGAGGCTTGAGGAATGTTAATACTCTTCCCGGGATGTATCCCAGGGCAGTGAAGGTCTGAAATCTTACATTCAGTTCTGCCTTCTTAGAACTAGTGAGCCTGTATATCTTATAAAATGGTCTTTACAATTTTTCACTCTACAACTTGTCTAAGGGCCACCTTCTTGACCTCCTTAAGAGTCCCTTGCTTCCCAATAAGGGTTCCAATCTCCTTTTGCACCTGGGTGTCCTTCACTTAGGGGGTGCCGGTCTGTACCAGGTACAGGCTCAACTAAGAAGGGTGTGGGGCTCCATCTGAAGTGGGGAAAGACTGGGAAGGCTTACCTCCACCTCAGGCTTGTTTGAAGAGAAACTCAAGGTTCTGTCAAGTCCTCTGTGTTCTTGCTCATGTGATCCTGTGTGGCTGGCCGAATTCCTGCAACTGAAACTACTCCTGTGACCCTCCCTGGGCAGAGAGCTCAGTGGGGCTGTCCAGTGGTGAGTTTTTCCAATTCTCCAAGTCACAGCTTTCCTCAGAGGGCCTCTAGAGGTGTACCAGATCACAGAGATCCCTGTAGACAACCTTCCCTTCCCTCTTCTCTCCCTTCCTTCCTTCCTTCCTTCCTTCCTTCCTTCCTTCCTTCCTTCTTCCCTTCCTTCCATTTCTTTCTTTCCCTTGTGGTTTTTCTTTCTCTCTCTCTCTGTGTGTGTGTGTGTGTGTGTGTGTGTGTGTGTGTGTGTGTATGTTCACATGAGTTGGTAACCTGCATGTGGAAGCCAGCTGTCTTCTATTGCTCACCCTGCTCCACCTGCCCTGTTTATGAGACAGGGTCTCACAGAGATCTGAGTGCCTATGCCTCCTGAGTCCTGGGATTAGAGATGTGCATCACCATGCCTATGTGTTTGTATGTATATGTTTCATCTGTATTTCATTCTGTGTGTTTGTGTGCATATGCCATGAGAGTATATGCATTTGGGTGCAGGTACCCATGAAGGCCAGAGGCATGGCATCCCCTAGAGCTAGAGTTACAGGTGATTGTGAGACACCAAGGCAGGCACTGGGAACTGAATTCAGGTCCTCTGGAAGTGTAGTAGACATTCTTAACTCCTAAGTGATCTCTCCAGCCACTTCCTACTGGGTCTCTCACCAAATCTGAAACTCACGGACTCTGCAATTCTGCTATATGTTAGCCAGAAAGCTCCAGGGGTCCTCCTGTCTCCAGTTCCCCAGTGCTGGGATCTAGGAATGCTGCTAGGGTGGTAGGGATCTGAACTTGGATTATTGCTGAACCAGCTCCTTAGTGTACACCTCTGTCTATCATGAGCAGAATACTGGTAAAAACAAAACAAAACAAAACAAAACAAAACAAAACAAAACAAAACAAAACAAAACAAAACAAAACCAGACCATCCTACAGAGTGATGATAGTCTTCCAGCTCCTGTCTCTGGTGGCTTTGAGGTAACGGATGCAAATGCTGCTTGTAGGAAACCTAGGAAAGTTGTGAAGGAGGGTTTGCAGCTGAAGGACCAAGATCTCTGCTAGGTGTTTGGTGAATCTAACGCTCTAGATTCATGTCTCTCAACCTGTGGGTCACGACTCTTTTGGAGCGTCATATCTCAGATCTCCTGCACATCAGGTCTTTACATTGTGATTCATAACAATAGCAACATTATAGCTATGAAGTAGCAATGAAATAATTTTATGATTGGGTGGTCATTATAACATGAGGAAGTGTATTAAAGGGTCGCAGCATTCAGAAGGTTAAGAACCACTGCTCAAGATTCTGAGCTTGGAAGCTTTGTCTAGCTGATGCAGTTTCCAGTGTTGGTTTCCTTAGAAGCACTGTCCATTTTTCACCCAAAAAAATGGCAGTCTACCTGCCCAATGACACCTCTGTAGGATGACAGAACCCAGGGTTTAGTGCCTCACACTGCTGCTGCTGCTGGGTGATCTCTAGGAAGGAAACACAAGTGCTTGGCTTTTCTACTCCCCTCTGCTCAACTCCCTCTTTGCATACTGAGGTCACAGGGCTAGCTTCTATTGTTTTTTTCCAGGCCAACCCATGCCTGCTACTCCACACCTCATGCAGCTTTGCAGATTCACCCAAAACCGCAGGATGTACAACTGGCTTTTGCAGGGTTGCCAGTTTTCCCTATGATGGCAGGCACTTCACCACCTGCTCCCACAGCCCAGGCTAGTTCTTCCTTCATTTTATTCTGAAAACAACAACAGAGAGGTGGCTCACAAACTGTCTCCAGTTAAGGATACAGAAATCATTAAATAAATAAATAAATAAATAAATAAATAAATAAATAAATACAGAAAGGCGTACCAGGAACCCATGCTACAGATACTAACAAAGCATTAAGAGCTTATGTTCTGGAGAGACAGAGTCTGGGATCCCTCTGGGATATGAATTGGAGAGTTCTGGAGCCCATGTATACAGTGAAGCTATAATTGTGCTAGTCAGTATTTGTGTTGTATGCAAATGAAGCCAGCTCTAAATCAGATTCAAATCAGAGTAGGGAAAGGAGGACTTCCCGGAGGTTGATATTTCAGAGATTTGTTGTAAAGATGAAATCAGGTAATAGCATGACATATGGCACCTAGAAAGTCCTAGACATGTTAGTTTTGATGCATCATTAACATCTTATTGTATGCTATTTGTCTTGTGTGTATAGGTGCATGTGTACTTATGTTCGAATACATGTAGAGGTCAGAGGTCAACCTCAGCTGCCACTCCTTAGAAGTCATCCACACTGTTTTTCAGATAGGATCTCCCTTTTGGATCTGGTATACTGATTAGACTAGGCAGGCTGGTACTGATTCTCAGGGATCTATCTGCCTGAGCCTTCCAGGGCTGGGGTTATAGGTGCATGCCACCATGCTTGATTCATTATGTGGATGTCTTAGTTAGGGTTTCTATTCCTGCACAAACATTATGACCAAGAAGCAAGTTAGGGAGGAAAGGATTTATGCAGTTTACACTTCCACATTGCTGTTCATCACCAAAGGAAGTCAGGACAGGAACTCACACAGGGCAGGAAGCAGGAGCTGATGCAGAGGCCATAAGGAGATATTACTTACTGGCTTGCTTCCCCTGGCTTGCTCAGCTTGCTTTCTTATAGAACCCAGGACTACCAACCTAGTGATGGTACCACCCAGAATGTGCCCTCCCACCCTTGATCACTAATTGAGAAAATGCCTTACAGTTGAATCTCATGGAGGCATTTTCTCAAGGGAGGCTCCTTTCCCTGTGATGACTCCAGTTTGTGTCAAGTTGACACACAGAACCAGCCAGTGCAGTGGGTGAGGAGATTTGGACTCTGATCTTCATGCTTATGTGGTGAGCACTTTAATGACTGAGTCATCTCCCCAGCCTCAGTATTTGTCTTTTCTTATCTGTAGCTATAGTTTGATATAAATCTAGCGTTAGCCTTGATTTCATGTACTCTTTTGATTTTCAAGACTTGATCTCCAGAATATATGGTCTCTATTCATTGGGGGTGGGGCGTCTAATCAGCTATTGCCAAGAGGGAAGGTCATGTGGCACAAACTTGTAGCTTCTTAGCTTAGCTTGCAGACAGGCTGCATTCATTCTCTGGAAGGGGTAAGCAAAACTAAATTGAATTTACCTGTAAATCCTTATTTACTCCCTATGGTCATTTACAATGTTATGTAAGAGGTATTTCATTTGCAATATTGTAGAACAGGCATTGAATAAACTCTAACCTAGTCAACTGTGCCTCAGCTTCTCTGTCACCTTAGGTTACTGGGTCTTGTCTGAATTGATGTAACCATGACTGAGTACCTACTATTTATAGTAGCTACTGGGCATATAAGAAGAGAACCTGTTTCTTGCTGTTTATAGAGGCAATGACCGAGAGGCTAACAGCCATGTAGCGAGCAGTATAAGAGAAGTCTGCAGCCTACAAACAGTGAGCATACCGATGAGAAGGAACTAAGTTCCAAGAAGGGCATCGGAGGAGTCTAGTGGACACAGCAGTTCCTGGGGAACACATGGAAAATGGGAGCAGTACATAAAACCTTTGGATCTGTGCCAGGTGCTGTGTGCTGTGTTCAAGTTTATAAAGTAAGAGGGGATTAAAACCAGAATGAACTTTCTGATGGCAGTATGGATGGTTTTGGGGATCACCAGAATGGGGAACCAAGTAGTAAGCTATTCCTGTAGTGACCTGTGGGGGATGTCCTAGAAGCCAGTCTTTGTAGCTGACATTCACCTTGCCTGGTCCAGATGAGAGGTCAAAATGATTTGATTATTAAATAAATAAATGCATTAAAAATGTTCAGGGCTCTCTGTAGTTAACTGGCTGGGAGTTTTCTGTAGCCACTTACAGAAAAGAAGAAAGGTTTCAGATTAGCAACTTCTGTCTTTCAGAAGGCAAACAGAGGTGAGAGTCTCAATAAATCAAACATGAAGGTGTTGCCCCCAAGTGGCACAAAAGAGATTAGATTCCAACTATCTGTTTCTATTAATGGCTCTTGAAGGCTTGTAGAAGTAGTGTTTTTTTTTTATTATTATTTATTATTATTAAATGGCATCTGTGAATTGCTGAGTTTTCAGTTTGAGGAAGTCGGTCACCTTTGCCATTACTTTTAAGTCAGTGGTTTTTCCTATCCTGAACCAGTGTGGCCCCACCTCTGTTATCTGCACCTGTTTTCAGCCCCTGACCCACCATCCGTAGGCACCATCCTGGGGGTGTTTATCCAGAGTCAGATCCAGAGCAACTTGGGCAGCCTTGTTTTTACCTGTCCTCTGTCCACCTGCACATCTTCTAACGGTGGTGTGCCTTTCTGGACAGTGTCTTTAGACCTTTGTCTTATCTTTGGAAGGCAGAATGCTAGTCTTAGTTCAGTTGGGTTACCTATTTGAGTTACCTTGGCTAAGATAGGCACCCCCCAACACACACACACACACACACACACACACACACACACACACACACACTTTTTTGTTTTTGTCTACAAAGAGAGACCAGGCTGGTCTTGAACATTCAGAGATCTGCCTCTGCTGGGGTTAAAGGCATGTGCTACCACACCTGGCTCCCCACGCCCAGCTCTTTTAAAGTGTTGCTGTTGTTGTTATTGTTGTTGTTATTGTTGTGCTTCTCAATTCTTTGGCCCTGGATTCCTAATCCATACAGGAAAGCGGGTGGCTCTGCATTGGCAAAGTGTGCACCATTCTATGAGGCGCGTCACCCTGCCCGCTTCTGCTTAGCCTCATGTTTTCCACTGTGAGAGAGATCCATGAGTGCTGGCTAGTTTGATGTCATCTTGACATAAGCTAGGGTCACTGGGAAGAGGGAATCTCAACAGAGAAGATGCTTCTCTAATATCCAGTAGGCCATTTCCTTATTTAGTGATTGATGGGAGAGGGTCTATCCCACTGTGGGTTGGACCACCCTTGGGTGGAGGTCCTGGGTTTTATAAGAAAGCTGGCTGAGCAAACCATGAGCAAGCCAATAAACAACACCCTTCCATGGCCTCTGCAGTGTCTCCTGCCTCTAGGTTCCTGTTGTGTTTGAGTTCTTGTCTTGACTTCCTTCAGTGATGGACCACAAAGTAGAGGTGTAAGTCAAATAAACCCTTGTGGTATGCGTTTTGGGGTCCAGCTATAGTTCTATGTCCTTCACTTCCTCCCTCTCAGAGTGTCCAGATGCTACTGCATAGCGGGCTGAAGGGGTTAGGGTTAGGTTAGGGTTAGGGTTAGGGTTAGGGTTAGGGT
>JANHMN010000010.1:14116615-14130728 GCA_030674055.1 Rhabdomys pumilio
TTAGGGTTAGGTTAGGGTTAGGGTTAGGGTTAGGGTTAGGGTTAGGGGATAGATGAAGTGATATCCAGAGTGGGTGGGGTTCTGCCAGATCCCAGGCCAGTTAGGAGTGAGTGGGGGAGGGTGTGTGTGTGTGTGTGTGTGTGTGTGTGTGCACCTGTGAGTGCTTCTCTGAGGATGTTAGTGTTACAGACAAAGGTCTTTTATGAAACAGCTCTCTGAGATGTTCTCAGCTTGTGTGCATACCTTTATTCAGGGTGGGCTCGTATGTATTACATTTTATGTAGGGTGAACCAGGGCTATATATGGACTTCAGAGAGTGGAAAAGAGACTTCAGGGTAGGTGAAAATCATTGGTGAGAGTTTAACATCCTGTAAATGTCTTATGTGCATGGAGAGCCATTCCAGGAATCCCAGTTACTTGCTGGGCGGGTTCTTATTGGGAAAATCGGGGGAGGAAAGGAAAAGAGAAAGTTGAAATTATAGGTCTACCAAGGACTGATCAACCTTCCCGAGCTAGAGGGTGTGGGGTTTCTGGCTCCCCACACAAGGTCAGAGAAGGGGAAGCCCTTCTGGTAAAGGGAGTCCTCCATTTTTGCTTCAAGTTCAGAGAACTTGTCCGCTCAAAGTGGAATTCTACCTTAGTTAATAGACAAACCTTTTTCTACCCAGGTTGCTTTGGTCATGGTGTTTCATCACAGTAACAGAAACCCTAAGATACATGTGTGCTCTATTTTTTTTTTAAAGATTTATTTATTATATATATATGAGCACACTGTAGCTATTTCCAGACACATCAGAAAAGGGCATTGGATCCCATTACAGATGGTTGTGAGCCACCATGTGGTTGCTGGGAATTGAACTCAGGACCTATGGAAGAGCAGTCAGTGCTCTTAACCACTGAGTCATCTCTCCAGCCGCCACACATGTGTGCTCTAGATAGTTTTAGATCAACTGAGAGGAAGGAACCTCAATTGAGAAAATGATTCCATTAAGATCTGACTAGAGGGCATTTTCTTAATTGCTGATCGATAGTGGAGGGACCAGTCCACTGTGGGTGGCACCATTTCTAAGCTAGTGGCCCTGGGTTCTATAGGAAAGCAGGTTGAGAAAGCCAAGGAGAGCCAGCCAGTAAACAGCACCCTTCTATAGCCTTTGTATCAGCTGCTGCCTCCAGGTTTCTGTCCTGCTTGCATTCCTGTCCTGGCTTCCTTCAGTGATGGATTATGGTGTGGAAGTGTAAGCTGAATAAATCCTTTCCTCTACAACTTGCTTTTGGTTGTGGTGTTCTATCTCAGCAGTAGTAGCTTTAACTAGGATACCATGGCTGGTGTGTGGACCACAGGTCTTACTGCCTGGTAGCCATGTCTCACATGGTGCCACGAGACACCCCTCCTCTCTTCCCTTTTAGCTTCTCTTTGTTGGCCCAGGGGTATATTTGTGATGCAAGAGCCAGTTCTTTGAGAAAACTTCCCGAATGCCACCCCCAGCTGCAAGATGGGAACAAAGATACTCTTTGTCATGTAATGCTCTATCTATACTACAACCCACTTTAACAGAAAATGGACATTGACCAGGCTAAAGGAGTAGAAAGCTTTTGATTGTGAATGGAACAGTCAGAAAAACCTCACCTACTCTGTCCCTCCTCACACCCCCTCTAATGGGCCTGCTTTTGCTCGGTTTCCACTCAGCTCTCTTCACATGACAAAGAATTGAGCACTGGCTCCATATGCATCTTTTGACATGTCACACTGAACAACATGTCAATCACCCTAGATCTCAGTCACAACAACTGAACAATGGGAATAGCAATTGTTAACTTTCTAGCATTGTGTTGAGAATTTCTAAAGTGTTTTTCTTTGCTCTGCTGGATAACTCTTAGCTTTGAAATGGGAACACACCCAAAGCAAAGGTGGTTCTTGCTGACATCTCTATTACTGCAGTGTGGGGCTTCACAGCCAGCAAGTGCATAGATTGAGGACATGAAGTTTGCACCCTAGGCTAAGTTGGGAAGTCCCTTTCCCAGGACCCCAAGAGTAGCCAGCAGGAGGCAGAGCACCCAGCCCTGCTCTCAGCATGAGCCAAGCCCTAAAGAGAGTAGCACAACGGAAGCCGTTGTAAAACTTAAGCAGATCGGACATGGTTGGCACTGTAGATAAGAGGACAGTACAGCTAGAGGCAGGTGGAAAGCTACAGAGCAGAGAGAGGAAGTAAGGGACTCAACATGAACAGCAGATTAAACATGGCTGGCAGACTGGATCAGGCTAGGAGAGGAGGTGCAAGTGAGAGAGAGACAGCATGGGCAAAACAGACAGAGAGAGGGACAAGAAAGAGGGGACGAAGAGGGGAAGACATAAGGGAAAGACCATGGGCTGGAGTTTAGGGTAGGGTGAGGTGAGAAAAGCTAAGAACCACAGGTACTAAGGAAGGCTGGAGGCCAACAGGTGCTTTGATATGCTACCAGATACCACAGACAGTTTGGGAGGGGCTCCTTTGGTAGAGAGGAACAGCCCAACAATTTGGGGTGGGGGGTTGTTTCCTTCCATACTGACGGTGGTTTAGTGATTTGGAATAGAGCAGAAAGAGTGGAAAAAGGGAGCCTGCCAGAGCACATCTGACAGGAATGCTTTTCCTTTGGTACTTGGCTGCATGTGTGCGTGTACTTTGTGTGTGTGTGTGTGTGTGTGTGTGTGTGTGTGTATACACCTACATACATACATACATGTTTATGTTTGCCTATCCATGTCAGTATATGACCATGCATGTACATATTTCTCAATTTCAACATCTATAAAACAACCACCATGAGCTAATAATCTCACCATAGCTTAATACATGAGAAACAGCCCCAAAACAAGCAGAGGGCTTCCACCAGAGGAGGAGGGCAGGGCTTCAGGCATAATAAATCCCTGGCCCTGACAGTTTTTAGTACTTTCTGTCTGGAGGGGGAAAAAGGCGAATAAATAATAAATAAATAAATAAAATTCACATTAACCTAAGAATTACCTTACAGTGTTTTTTTGAAAGGAAGAAAAAGGGAGAGTTGAGCTAGCAGAACTATTTCAAGATGATTTAGCAGGTGAGAGGGAGTTAGCTGTGACTGTTTTATGTCTCGTCTATTAGGGACTGTACGCTGCGACAGATCCATTCTAAGTTATACAGTTGTTCGGCAAAACTTTTGTGGGTTTTTAAATTGACTGTAATGTTTAGCAATTGGAATATAAATTTATTCAAGCCTCTTATTTGGCCGCCTCAATGGCGCATTACAAAGTATTTTATGGTGTCTGATCTGCTTAAGTTTTACAACGGCTTCTGTTGTGCCGCTCTCTTTATGGCTCGGCTTGTGCGGAGAGTAGGGCTGGGTGCTCTGCCTCCTGCTGGCTACTCTTGGGGTCCTGGGGACAGGGCTCTCCAGCTGAGCCTAGGGTGCAAACAGGTCTCCTTTTCTTCATGCTATCTTTTTCCTGGATCCCCGTCACTCGCCTGCTGTGAGGCTACTGGGGACTGTTTGCGCCTAACTCCAGCTGGGGTATCTGCCTTCCTGGTCCTTCCTATGATCACGAAACCTAAATTCTCAAGCTTCTTTTGTGTTTTTGCCTTCGCTAGTGACCAACTGTCCTCCAGCCTCCTTCTTCTCCCCGTCTGGTTTTCCTCCCTAACCCTCTCTCCTCCTTCCCCTTTAACAGGGTCTGACAATGTAGCTCAAGCTGGCCTGGAACTCAGTAGGTAGACCTAGCTGGCTTTAAACTCACAGAGACCCATCTACCTCTGCCTCCTGAGTACTGGGCAGTGTGTGCCGCCATGATTGCAGCAGATGAATTTTCCGGAAGAATAGCTGGTTATGTAAGACTCTGGTGAGCTTTAGCTTACCAGGGACCCCTTGAGTGAACCACGCGGAGCTCAGAATCAATGTAAAACCCAAGAGGAATTTAACGTTCCAATGCGTTGGCGTCATCCTACACTGAAGGTGGAGTGGCCACCCCGGGCAGCCCGTTTGGTCAGTTTTTATACAGTTTTTAGGGGTAGACTAGAGAAACAACAACAAGGCACAAGATGATTGGCAGAACAATGTTACTTTTATTTTTATTTATTTTTTAAATAAATATTAATTAATTAATTAATTAATTAATTAATTGGTTTTTCGAGACAGAGTTTCTCTGTGTGGTCCTGGCTGTCCTGGAACTCACTCTGTAGACCAGTCTGGCCTCGAACTCAGAAATCCGCCTGCCTCTGCCTCCCAAGTGCTGGGATTAAAGGCGTGCGCCATCACCGCTGGCACAATGTGACTTTTAAACTGATTGGTCCTTAGGGAATGAGGTGGCAAGGACTTCCCTTGTCTGTGGGTGACCAGTGGAATGTGTCCTGACCTGCAGATTGGTTCCCCCCTATTGTCTGAGGAATGTTAATTAGCCTCTCCCTTCCAGAGGGACAAGTGTTCCAAAGCTCCTGAGCTGACCTCTTCAGCTGCAGTCATTCTTTGCCTTCTTACAACCTACTCTCTCCTCTCAGACCCCACTGGTGCAGCTATAGGTGCAGCTTTCCCAGTGGGCTCAGGGTGTCAAACTTAAGTGTATGTTTCCTGGGTGTCTGTGGTGTTGTCCTGACACACTTCTGCCTCGATGCTGTTTCTCCTAACCCATCCCCAGGCTGTTACATCTCCTGTCCTACCTGCCCCCAGATTCCTGTCTTCCCACGTAGTGTGGGAAGAGCCACATTCTTCCTTTTTGTGTCTGCCCTTGGCCATCTTGGCTCTGCTCAATTCTTCCTTCTCTAAGGCCCGCAGGTACACATTTTCCAGCTGTTGATGATATGTCACTTATTGATGGTTATAGTTGTGTCCTGCTCCTGGGGCTGCACTGTCCTCAGGGCAGAGATTGTGACTTATTCAGACTTCCAGTGCCTCTGGTGTCTAGCATACCAAAAGGCCCAGTAATCTCATTCCATTCACATTTTGAGAGGTCCATACACTGAGTCCAGGGCTTCAGCATGTTAAGCAATGCTAAAGCAGTAACTCTAAGCTATACTCCCCAACCAGATGCATTCTGGAGCATGGATTTTGAGATGGAAAGAAAAATGGTTAATTTGAAACATCTTATGTGTATATGTGTGTGCACACGTGTGAATGCCCACAGAGGCTGGAAGAAAGCATCAGATCCCTTGGTACATTAGTCATAGATAGTAGTTGTGAACTGCTCCACGTAGGTATTAGGAACTGAACTCTGGTCCTCTGAAAGAACATCAAGTGCATGTACATCAAAAAGAAAAGCAGTAAGAATGCTCTAGAAATTTCTGACATCACTGCATGGCTGCATTACATGCAGCTTTTGCTTCTAATAGAGCCTGTGGCAGAAGCAGAATCACGTGTGTGGGGCGGGGTGCTGGGAAGAGTACCATGTTCAGTTGGAGCCCAGGTGTTCAGCTGATGTTCAGGTGTCAAGGGGGGCGTACTGGGCTCGAAAAGAGAGACTGAATCCTAAGGACCAATCATAAGTAGATAAGGAAGGAAGTTCTAGGAACCTGAAAGCTCCCAGCATCTGCCAACTAGGCAAAAAAGGTAGGGGAACCACAGGCATAAGAATAGTTTGTATGTGGCACCCAAGGGAAACTCATGCCAAAGCTGCTGACTCCATTGCTGAAGGTTAAGCAAGAAGGGAAATGGAATGGCAGACATCATCACGGCAGGAAGTATGGCAGCATCCAGGGGCTAGAGAAGCCAAGAGTTCTACATCTTGATTCAAAGGAAGCCAGTCAGAGGCTCTGGATCACACTGGCCAGACTCGAGCATACATATGTGTAGAGGTATATTTCCCACTATATTAAACTCGATATATATATATATATATATATATATATATATATATTATTATGCTGGGATTAAAGGTGTGAGCCACCACTGCCTGGCTACCAAATATATAAAGCTATTGGATAATCTTTAAACGTTAGAGTCTCATTTCTATCTGGTACTGTGTGGATAGCAGGATGGTCTGGGCTCAGCCCAGCCTTGTGGAGACAGCTTGGAAGATTAGTGGAGCCATCTCCCTTGCTGGCATCATGTGGGTGCCAGGGTCAGTGTTCTGGCCCACCTGAGCCACAGCAGCAGTGAGAACATGCCACGCTTGTGGCCTCCAGCCTTGCATAGTCAGGAAGATGGCGGCTCCATAACAAGCCAGATCGGGTGCCACCGGCTTTAAATATTATCACTAACACATATGAGACCTCAAAGTCCTGCCTCCACAGTGACACAATTCCTCTAACAAGGCTACACAGGTCCTCCAGTAAGGCAACACCTTTCAATAGTTCCATTTCCTATGTGTCAAGCATATTCCAACTACCACAGCTATTGTAGAAGTTTTCCTTTTACTTATATGCTTTTCTTTTGAGACAAAATAGGTTAAGCCATGTTTAAACTCAGGAATGCAAGGGGAGGGGTGAGTGGGTGGGTGGAAGGAGAGATGAAGATGTACAATCATGTGACTCTGAGCTGTGTACTGAAGGGCTGGCCTTTTTTTTTTTTTTTTTTTGAGACAGGGTTTCTCTGTGTAGCCCTGGCTGTCCTAGATCCCGTTCTGTAGACCAGGCTGGCCTCGAACTCAGAAATCTGCCTGCCTCTGCCTCCCAAGTGCTGGGAGCATAGGCTCCAGCATAGGCTAAGAGTACTGACTATAAGTGTTTGTAGTTAGCAACTCATCTAATACCTGCCCCATTCAACAAACCATCGTAGGTAGGTTCTGTTTTCTATAAAAGAGACTGATGTTCATGAAGGTTAAGAGACTTGAACAAAGTCACAGTTGGTGAGTATTTGGACCAACTGATACCCGAACCCTTGTGATTTATTATCATATGGACATTAGGTTGTGGGTGTTTGCTCTTTTAGACTATACTGTAAAGTTTATGAAAGGTGCTAAGATAACAAAGACGCTTTTGGTTTTTATCTCTTAACTGAACTGTATTGAGGTTTTGCAATTCTGAGAATAGTAGAAAAAATGAGAGCCAATCACAAGGAAGACTCTTCCCATCATTTTGGTCTGACATGCAGATATCAGGTATCACATTCCGTTGTAAAAGTCTGTGTGGGAACAAAGCAAACATTTACCATCATTGGGCTGGTTTAAGGAGACCTGCAATTTGTCTTCTTACAAAGGTCTATCCCTGTTTTTGTGGGGATTGCTCAATGTACATTCTGCCCTCTAGCGTCCAAATTCTCTCACAACCCAAGGCGTGTCCGCTCCATCCAGGCAGGCACAGACTCCAGTTGCCTTGCATGGCAGACAGCCAGGCACAGACTCTGCCCAAGGCATCTCTTCGTTCTCACCCTGTCACTTCCCTTCCCATGGCCCACAAGAATGTAGCAGCCAGCTGAAAACTCCAGCAGGCCTCACTCTAGTACTGTCTTAGAGGCTTAAGGCCTTGCCAGGCAGCATTGAGGGACTGAGCCTGGGGTAGGAACACAGCTTTGACGGCAGAAAGCTTAGGAACTACCATAGGAACTGACCTGCATACAATATTGGCATCTTCCCTCAGGAAATGGGATAGCATTAACCATTGAAGGAGTGAGCTGGAAAGAGCTCATGAATGGCCAGCTATCTGCAGATCAGTCAGAAAATGCTGGTGACTGTTATCTTTGGTTTAAGATCTTGAATAAGTAAGAGCTGCCTCTGATAAGAGCTTGGCTGAGCTGCAGTTAGTCTTCACTGGACAATAAGCTTTGGGGGAAGACAGAGATCTCCCTGGCATCCCCCTTGCCAGCCTGTCAACCACCCAGTAAATCTCCTTTGAATGAATAACAGCTGTGTGTGTCAGTCATGAATGGAAGCCTACGCACTGATTTCTGAGGCACAATGAATTTTAATTTTTTTAAGATAGGGTCTTGCTACGTTGTCTTGGCTGGCCTGGAACTCTTTGTAGACAAGGCTGGCCTCGAACTCATAGACATCTGCCAGCCTTCTAATCTGCTGAGATTAGAGGTGTGGGCCTCTATACCTGGTTTGATTTTTTAGCAGTGCCCCAGCAGTTGCAGCTATAGGAGCTCAGCCTTGGCTAGGACTTAATTTAATCCTTATTTCTATTCTCTATAATTTGTTTCCTGTCTGGAGACTTTCACTATTAACTGAAAATTCAAGTTCTTGTTCTGCCATCCAAATCTTTGCTAAAAAAGACTCACATATGTATAGACCAGAGTCTGATTTAATGCATGAAGTGCTTTTGTTCTAAAGGTTTAATTATTGATTGTGTGTGTGTGTGTGTGTGTGTGTGTGTGTGTGTGTGTGTGTTTTCCTATGTGTACATATGTGGCATGCATTCAGGTGCCCATGGAGGCCAGGAGAGGGCATCAAATTCCCTGAAACTAGAGTTATAGGCAGCTGTGAGCTGCCATGTGGGTGCTGGTATCTGAACACAGGCTCTCTGCTAGAGTAGCAGGTGCTCTTAACCTCTGAGCCATCTCTTCAGCCTGCCTTGCATTTTTTTTTTAAAAAGGATTTAAATGTGGTTTATGATTTAGCACCTCATTCTCTGGCTATATGTATGCTCAAAGTCTTTCCAAATTGACTTTTTGTGTATTGAAAATATTTTAAGGCTGCTGATGTATGCCCCCTCCCCCCCAATCCTTCCTTTCATTGAGTCAAGGTCTCATTGTATAGACTAGGATGGCCTTGAACTCACAGATTCATCTGCCTCTACCTCTGCATCTTGAGTGCTGGAATGGAAGATGTATGTTGCCACGCCCAGCCAATGTTGTTAGTCTTTTAACTGAAAATGGCTGCTTCCATTTCCTTGACTCGGTGTCTTCAGGGCTTCCAGATGGAGCTGTTCTGGTTTACAGTGTCCACAACTCTTTTATTTTTTCCTGGCTCTTTCACACGTTTGTTGTACGAATGTAAAAAGTTAGCACAGGCTTTATGTATATGCTTTCGCAGAACTCTAACCCCAAAGAGAGCAGCCAGTGCAGTTTCTACCTACAACCTCCATGACGGAGGGATGCAAACGTCTCCTAGATCCTACCTCAGACAGTTCTTTTCCCCTACTTTAGTGATGCCAGCTGAGAAATTGTAAGCACATATAATGTAGAACCTTATCTATAATGTAAACACTTATGTATGCAGTGTGAAGTGGTCACCTCAGTCAATGTTATTAAAGTGTCCATCAACTCACATACTTATCTTTTTGTAATAAGAATACATATGGTTTCTCTGAGCATGTTCCAAGTGTCTAATACACAGTTGCTGGCTGAGGCTCTCATGCCATAGGTCTTCAGAGCATACTCAGTCTGTGAGCAAAGCCCCATCCCCCAAGCTCCTCAAGTGACTTTTTGAATATTTAGCAGCAGAGAAGTGATAGTCACCATGTGATTAAACTCAGGCTCATCCAAGACACTTTCTTAGAAACTGACCTTGCCCTAGGACAGCTCATTTTTTTCAGTCACATTCTGGAGAGATGCTGCTGGGGTGGGGGCACCAGGGACTGCTTGATTGGAGCAGAAGTGTACTGTCTGCTCTCCAGAGGACTCAAGTCACCCAGAGGGTGCTCACAAGTCTGTAACTACAGTTACAGGGGATCCAATGCCTTCTTCTGGCCATCTTGGGCACCAGACATGCACAAGGTACACAGACGTACATGCAGGCAAAACACCCATACACAAAATAAAAGCAATTTTTTTTTAAAGGAAAGTTGCTAGGATAGAGGTAGAACCTTTTCCAATGACTCTCAGTTCCTAACCCCAGAATAAAAGAGACAGAATCTGGGTATCATACTGATGGATTCTACAAACTGAAACCAACTGTATGAAACTGTTTCGTATGGTCTGGAGAATGATTTACCATAGACATACTTTCATCTTGAATGAGTGGATTTATTAAATATACAGCAAGCCAAAGTAAAAGAGTAAATATTAAGTAGCAGAAAGAGAGAGAGAAAGAAAGAGAGAGAGAGACAGACAGACAGAGACAGAGAGACAGAGGGACAGAGGACAGATAGGGTTAGTCCCAATAGCAAGAGTTCCAAGCAGAAAAGGATCCTTTCAGAGAGGCTTCTACAAGACCTACAAGAACAAACAGCAGCAGATAGAGATAACGTCATCGAACTGAATGTTCACAACATCCAGCAAAGCTGACTGGGGAAATAAGGCAGTCAGCGGTGTTCGCAGTTGAGCTTTCTCTCTCTGGCTGAGCCTCCTGTGGCTGAACGTCCGTCCAGCTGCTCTTCCCCACTACAGGCACTTTTGTGTGAGGTAAGCTAGAGTAGCATATGCTGAAGCTTCCAGTTGTTCCGGAACAACTCTTTCTCGTGGGCTGTTTTCTTGTTCTCTTCTCTCTGTGTCACAGAGTTAGGGGGGACCAGCCCATGTTTGGACAAGGGACCTTGGAAGACATGTTGAGAAAACATGGTGTGTGTTTATGTGCAATCCTGCTTCACAGCCAACTTCTCCACGAACTCAAATAGCACATGACAATTAGCCCATAGAATGTATGTCACACAAACCCAAGTACCGACCATATGAAAGGATATGAAGGGTGATCCTTTGGTAGAGCCCAAGAGGACCCCAATATACATGTGCTTGTCCAATTGCATTCCCTCAACTGTGGGATAACTCTAACCAGAACAAAAGAAGAAAGATGGAGGTGGGTGGGGAGGGGCTCAGGACGTGCCACCTCTTCCTGAGGGGCTCTTGTTAGTTAAGGCTTGCTCAGGGAAGGGAGTCATTTTCTTCAATGGTATAGCTACCCCAAGGAACTCGCACCACCATGTACATGCAAACAGCCCTAATGAAACTTCGTGGGTCACAAACAAAAGACAAGGACATGGAAAATAGGTGGAGGACTGTTGAAAAGAAGGGATTCAGAGGGAGTGGGAGAGGGGTGAGAGAGGATGGTGGGGGTGGGGCCGTGACCTAAGCACTTGCATACGTGTATGGCATTGCTGAAGAGGGTGAAGTGATTCCTGTGCTTGGGTTCCATGATGAAGGCCTAGAAATCTGTGAGGCAAATCAGTTGATTTTAATCAAGAGGATGGTCCACACAGGTGGACATGACCTCATCCGATGAGAGAAGTTGTCTGATTCTTCTGCAGGTCTTGAAATACGAAGGACATGTTATAGACATGCCCATACTGCAGGAAAGAGGAACCAGGGCTCTCAGCTCTGTAACCATATGAACTGCTAACAGCCAGCCAGTCTTTTCTCTTGTGCGATCTCAGTAGTGACACTGGTGAGAGAGAAAGGCACAGAGAGGGGCAGATTGGTTCCCAGGAGCATTTAAATCTTCCAGCAATATGCAAATGAGCCCTCAGGCCTACCACCCTTTCTGATCCTTTCAAGGCTTTACATAGGAGTCCAGCTTCTGTTTTGTTGACTTTGAGCCCACGTTTGTGGTGAGCATCTTGTAGTATATGTGGACAGTGTGGCTTTGGAGTTTGGGGTCTATTATGGGATCCATAATGGAGACAGGAAATATCCTGCATTTCCAAAGCCTCAGGCTTTCTGTTCACCGTGCTGGCTGTGCAGTAGCGGGAACACCTACCTGCTTGCTCTTTCCAGCAAGGCTGGTGCCCAGCTCTGTGTAGCTGGCTATCTGTTGACTGAGGGTGGTCTCTTAGTTCACAGGGAAGGAACACAGAGGCCAGGAGGGCTTCCAACTCTTGTTCAAAGCCTCATAGCTTGTTCACAGTGGTATAGCTGGTCCTATATTCAGAAGCTCTCCCTTGCCTTGGGAAACAGAGGCAGGAAGGCAACTGTGTGCTCTGCCTAGGATGCTAGCAGGCAGCAGCCACCAGGCTCAGCCATCTTTAGGTCTAGCCTGGCCTCCACCAGACCTTCCTAGCTCTGAATTGTGCACGTACTTCCTGATGGCCTCCCGGTCCAGTTCCTGCCACTGCAGTTGGCAGCTTCACACTCTGTGAATTTTATTTGCAATCGATAAATAAGAAAAGCTATTATCACCAGGGCTCTGTACCCTCATCATATATCTCGTCTGTCATACGCCATTCCAGGCAGGAGGGAGGGCTGCTCACCCAGCACGTCCCCCTCCCCCCATCTTGGTTTCTGACTCATGGACTGAGATACAAAGAGCTCACTTTTGAGTCAGCAGCAGCAGCAGCAGCATGTCCAAGCATAAAAATCGTATTTAGACATTATTGTATTTGAGATTAGCGCTGGGGGAGGTAAAAAAAAAAGTCATTACCTCGTCAGGCTCTTCGTACTTATTAGAAGCGATAAAGAGTTTTGTTTTTCCAGTCAGATGTGGCAGCTCTGATGAGAAGAGGCTCTTTGTGAAGGTGTTTTTAGACTGCCATGGCTTCTGGCCATCTCTGCCAGCTTTGTGGGAGGCACCTGATCAGAGTGAGCTTCGAGCTGGCAAAGAAGTTAGGGTCCCAGTTCCACAGCAGACATTGCTTTGTGGGAAGAAGCTGCCTGCACAGTGCTATAGGCTAATCAGGAGCCCTGGCTCCCGGCTATTGCCACACTCTTTCACGGGAGCAAGCATCTCCAATACATTATGTAGTTGGGAAGGCTAACACTCCATTCCTGGGATACCACATAGTCCAGGAACTTTGTGTGTGTGTATGTGTGTGCGCGCGCGTGTGTGTGTGTGTGTGTGTGTGTGTGTGTGTGTGTGCGCGCACGCGCGTGCACGCATGTGTACATGGAGATCTGTGTGTGCACATGTGGAGGCCAGAGGTCAACTCTAGGTGTTGTTCCTAGTGAGTCATCTATCTTGTTGTTGTTTTCTTCTCCCACGATTTATTTATTTTATGTGTATATGTGGGTCTGAGTGTATGTATATACACTCCTAGAAAACCTCAAAGGAGCACCACTAGGTGCCCATGGAGGCCAGAAGAGATGTTGGGTTTCCTGGGACTGGAGCTACAGGTAGGTTGTGAGCCACCTGATACGGGTACCAGGAACAAAATTCAGGTCCTCGGCAAGAGCAGCAAGTGCTCTCAGCTACTGAGTTATCTCTCTAGCTCCTGCCTCGCTGTTGTTGGTGTTTGTTTGTTTGTTTGTTTTTGTTTTGTTTTTTGAGACAGGATCTCTCACTGGCCTGGAGCTTGGGCTAGCAAGTCCCAGGGCCTGACATTTTTTCCACCTTAGTATTGGCATTACAGGTGTGCCCCGCCACATGCTGCTCTAGAGTCGTCATGGACGGTGTATGCTGTGTGCCTCCCATATCTTGAGGCAGCTGGTGAACCTGTGCAGCGCTGACCAAGGGTCCTGGAAGGGTATCCTCTGTCAAAATCCAAGTCAAACGGAGATGAAGGGGGGGATGGCCCTGGCTTCATCATCTACCAGAAAGTGAGTTCTCCAAACTAGCAGGACTGTAGCAGAAGATCAGGGTGGCAGAGGACGTCGTTCATCTTGCTATTATAACAGTAGCATTTATTGGTCAGAAACCTGTAGGTGTCCCTTAATGCTCACAACACCGAGGTGAGCTAATACTTTGAGCCTTGTGTAACCCATGATTCTCCCTGCCCAGTTTCTCAAGAAGGAAAGTGAAGGTTTGAGAAGCTAGATAACTAGAGTGGGTGGGGGTGCAGCTGGGATAAAGTCCGAGTCAGACCAAAAGCATGTGCTTTCTGTCATGGGGGATATGGACTTAAATTCACACATATATACACATGTAGGACATGAACTTGCAGTGGGACACTGTGAGGGGATGATGACTAAAGGGAAGCAGAGTGGGCAGTGGAGAACACAAGCAACTCAAGCAGAGGATGGAGCTATCAGGGTAGAGATGGCCAGAGGAGCCTGGAGAAGGTGCTGTAGGGAGGAAATACAGGCAAAGAATAATATATAGATGTGAGAATGCATCTCTACAAAGCCTGCTCCTTGGGTGGCAACCATAAACATTTTTTAAAAAGGAGTCAAGTTATAGGAATAAGGGCATGGTTGGTGAATGAAACAAGACCAATGAATGTCAGCACCCAGCAAGTTAGATAGAGGGCTGCTGTGGCCCATGGGCCAAGGTTTAGCTTCTTCGGAGACAAACATGGCAGGGGTGAGTCTGCTGGGAGAGCTGAGCTCATGGTTTGCTCTTGAAGGGGCTTCTGGGATCCTGGTCTTTCCCTCCTGGCCCAGGGACACACACACACACACACACACACACACACACACACACACACACACA
>JANHMN010000010.1:14132214-14143515 GCA_030674055.1 Rhabdomys pumilio
CAGCCTGGTCTACAGAGTGAGTTCCAGGACAGCCAGGGCTACACAGAAAAACACTGTCTAAAAAAAAAAAAAAAAAAAAAAAGAATGGTGGAATGGTGCATAAATCTTTCAGGACAGAAATTTGAAGCCAGTCAGATGTTTTCTTTCCATTCTTACAGTGATGATTATTTAACTTTGCAGATGTTGAAGAATTCTTTATTAAAAAAAAATTCTTGAAGTCTTATAAAACTATTAGGATTTATCTCCAATTTGATTAGACAGTGACCGTATTTTGTTTCTTACCTCAGAAGCGTTCTCATGTATGATCCTCCAGAATACAGATGTTCCCTGATACAGGCAGGACACACCCTGTTGGTTCTGGGGATGATATTCCCCTTAAACTGCTTCTTGTATATACTTAATACATTAATGTGCTGTGCCACACATAGTACATAAATATACCGAGTATAATGCATTTATGCACAGTGTACATTAGTTTATTTATCCCTGACATATAAGTATGTGCCATATATTAAATATCTTAGATTAAAGACTTTTTTAAAGCTAGGGCATGGGGTGTAGTGGTTATCCCTTTAATCCCAGACTCTATAGGCAGAGATAGCTGAGTCACTGGTTCAGGGCAAACCTGGTCTATATAGAGAGTTGCAGGACAGCCAGGACTACGTAGAGAGATCCTGTGTCAAAACAAAACAAACAGTCAAAAAAGAAAAAAACTGAAGAGAGCCATTTTACTTTTCCAGTGTCTGTCAGATTCTCTTTAATTTTCACGTGTACTCAGTGTGTTTACCCTGAGCCATTCCCATTTCTGGAATGAATTTTCAGGAGTACCTCATTCGTTCTTTTCAGTTCTAATTTTTGCCGTAATTTCATAATGTTGCCGTGGATTTCAGATTGTTTTCTTTCATGTGCATCTTCTTTCGCCCTCATTTTATCTTTAAACCCTTGCTGCAAATGCTTGCTTACTTCAGTTGGTTTTGCTTTGTTTGTGGACAGAATCCCATGCTGGATTCTTTCTGTTTTCATTGTTTCCAGTCTGGCTTTGCCTGGGAAGCTTTGTGTGGATTCTTCTGCTCGCTCTGCTACGGTTTGGATGACTTTAAAAGCCCCTCCCTGTAATATCTCATTTCATTTCCTCTAATCTGTGATGTGAGGAAGGCTGTTGCTGCTTTCTCTAATGTGAGGAAGTGGCAGGGTCTTGGGTGTGAGCCAGGAGTAAAGGGAGGTCGTGTGGCCTTGGCTGTTGTCTCAGTTTGTTTCCCATTGCTGAGGTAAACACTGACCAAAAGCAACTTGAGGAAAGGGTTAATTTCCATCATGGAGGGAAGTCAAGGCAGGATCCTGGAGCCTGAAGGAACTGAAGCAGAGGCCATGGAGAACTGCTTGTTGGCTTCCTTCACAAGGCATGCTCATTCTGCTTTCTTACATCACCCAGGACCACTGCTCAGGGGTGGCACTGTCTACAGTGAGCTACATCCTCTGATGTCAACCATCAATCAAGAAGATGCCCCATGGGTTTGTCCACAGGCCAATCTGATGGTGGCCTTTTCATACCTGAGGTTCCTCCTTCCCAAATAACTCCAGCATGTATCAAATTGACATAAAATCCAGGACTCTGTTTTTCTGTGCTCTCTCCTGGATGTACTGCCTGTCTTCGGGGAGCACATGGTGTCTTTTGGATAGAATGATCAAACTGAGAGTCCTCTCTCTGCTCCTGTATTTAATTTTGCTTTGCTACAACAAATACATTGCAAACCAACATCTAGGTCAGAGAGATTTATTTGCTCACAGACACAGAAGAGCAGCCAATCATAGCAGGGAGAACATGGCATGTACATCTTAGCTCAATGTCATGGCTGGCCAGGACATGGGGAATGCTAGCTCTCAGCTGCCTTTCTTCTTTGTCTGCTTTTGTTACCAGGAAGCCTCCAGCATATGTCTGGGTACTGTCCACATTCAGGATGCTGGTTTACACATCCCACATTTGGCCCTGCCACTCAGTTTATCCAGTCTGAATACACCCTCACAGACACAAGCAAACATGTGCCTCTAACCAAGTGAGACAACCCTGGCTAGTTTTCACCAATCCTGTTGTTCATTTTCTCACTTTTGTATGTTTTTCCTAGCCATAGTCTGCCAGAAGAAGAAAGTTAATGTTAACTATGCAGTTTGCTTCCCTCCAGACTGGTGATGTCATTCACCCTTTTTGTGTTACCATAACAAGACACCAGAAGCAGGTTTCTTTATAGAGAAAAACAAAAAACAAAAAAACTTTATTTAGCTCACTGTTTTGGAGACTGGAAATCTAATTCTTTTCTCCTCTCCCCTTTTCTTCATCATCTTCCTCTTCTTTTTCCTCCTCCTCTTTCTTCTTCCTCCTCCTTTTTCTTCCTTTCCTCCTCCTCCTCCTTCTTTTCTTCCTTTTTCTCTTCCCTCACCTTTCTCTCTCTCCTCTTTTTTCCTTGATTTCTTGCTAGGGCCCCAAGGTAGAAAAACAAACAAGAGTTGTAGCTCTGTGCAAAAAAAGGAGCAAGCACTCAGGGTAGACTCACTTTGTGACAACCCACTATCTCTCATTTTGAGGACAGTGTTCACTCCTTCTGCCAGTAGCACCCATGCAGACTGATTTCCTTATCTCTGAAGGCTTGTCCCACCATCTTAGAGCTGCCACACTGGGAGCCAGTGTTCTGGCATTCTGCCACTGGAAGATGCAGTTAAATGAGATCCACCTCATTGCATTATTGTATTAATGAGACTTCTTAGTACTTAATATAAACTCTCGGGCAAGGGGATGAGTACTCAAGATTGAGTTGTGCTGTTTTTTCCTCTTTGCTCCAGTACGTTCTGGTGTGATGTTTATGACATTCGGCCACTTGTATATTTGGTTGTGCAGTTTCCACTCCCCTTTATTCTTTAGGAACCAGGAGCTAAGAATTTATCCAGGACCCCCTCCATTCTCACATCTCACCATGACTGCAAGGAAGTTTATAATGAACCTACATAGTTCTCTTTACTTTGGCTTGAATAGTTTCATTTTAAGAAGGTTAAAGATGAGAATAAAAATCAGTTCACACTATAGTTGTGAAGCTGTAGACCTATAATGTAAGTTATTAAAAATTATTTTAACATATGAATATTTCACATGTCCATTTAAAAATGTCCTAGAACAAATGCTTTGACAAAACAGCAAATTCTGACGAATACACTGATTTTGTCATTGTTGTTCTAGAATATTCAGACTTGTCTATCAGGGGATAAAACAGGGTTCATTGAACAGGTTAAATGGGTCTTTTCTGAACCTCCATTTCAAGCAGGCTTGTATTCTCCACCAGACAGTGTCAAGTGTGGGTGGTTCTTGGGGAGCCATTTCTCCTAGAAGGAGCGACGGCCATGAGGCTACATGAGACAGTCAAACACAGCAGAGAAAGATGTGTGTAGCTTCCTGGAGGGGACAGGCCAGTGTCTCAGACTGTGGCGCTGTCCCCTGCATGGCTAACTGTTAACATACTTAAAGAGATGGCACACCTAGAGAACAGGGCCTGACTGGCTGCTGGGGCCAAGCTCCAACCACAGGAGAAGAGGTAATTCAGTATCAAACTTCCAAGTGTCTCCATTGTGACTTGTATGTTCAGAGTGTCGACTGAGGCCCCTTCTGGTCCCATGTCCCTGAAGCAGTCTTCTGGTTTCAGCAAAGGTCTCCCCATGTAGACAGAAACTGCAGAAAACACACAGGTTTAAAGTGCTTCTGAGTCTTTCACGGTGATTTCTCATGGTAATGAGAAGCTCAGATTACCATTTGGTTTTTCCCTGAACACCATAGAAAAGAATAATAATTCCAGTCTGTGTGACAATTCTATTTCTCACTTCAAATTAACATATTGCCACCCTGATGCTCGCTCAGGTCCTCTGGACATTTTAGTCAGTGGGACTCAGTGCTTTCTCATCTGATTGCCTCTGGACACTGACAAACATAAGCCAGCCACCTTCCCGAAAACTCTCAATTCTGCTTCCATCTAACACCCTCTGTTTATTTCTACATCAAACACAGTTGGTGTTTGGTTAATTTATCTGTATTAAAATGTGTTAAGACCAGATAAAATTCAAGACACCTAAGAGCATCGGCGATAAACGTTGGGATCTCATTTTTGCCTCCACTTCAAAGTTTTCAAACAGGAAGAGTAGCTTGGGGAAACTGAGGCAGCTTTTTTTTAATAGTTTTGCAGAGATCATTTAAATTTTAGGGCCATTGTGTTTGAGGTGGAGGGCCCTTTATTTTACATTCTCTGCCTGGCATGAGGATACAGGGGACGTGAAGAGAGGTAGAGCCTGGAAGCCTGAGAGGGGAGCCAGGGTTTCCAGAGCTGTGTCTCAGACATCACCACAGCTCTTCCCTGCTGTGGTCTATCTCTTGCTCACCTATTCTGTAATGCCAGGAATGGTAAAGAATGACATCTGAGCCATTTCACATCCTGAGTTTGTTTGTTTGTTTTAACAAAAGTTGGATGTCCATTATAAAGACCACTCTATCCAATTCATAGAAGGAAAATCCCAATTGTGAAATTATGGAGGGAGCTTGGCTAGCTAACAAGACCAGGACTGATAGTTTAATCAAAAAGTTGGATGAAGCATGAAATTTGTTTAAGAACTAGCCATAAAAACAACCCCAATGCATGTGTACCTGTAACATTTTGCATTAAATTAAGACGACTAAACATGCTCATTTGCATAAAATTGATAGAACTCCCAGCTTTTTTTGAGAGCAAGATTACCGGTCACAGCCTTACCATGCCTTCCCTGTACAAACGACACAGTGTGTTGTCTAAATTTGAGCCAGTTAAAAGAGAAGGAAAAAAGCCCAACAATGACTACTGATAGAACCAGGAAGGGAATCCACCTAACACATCACACTTCTAGAAGGAGTCTGCACAGCCAGCTTTACAGGTACACACTCTTGTCCTGGTAGAAGCAACATTCACTCTCATGTTGAAATATTCAAACAATATTAAGGAAAATGCATTGTTACGGCAACCAGCCAACAGTGTTGTAAGAAATGTTCTCTAGAAGTAGGACACTCTGGCACTGACAGCCACAAAGCGACCCACAGTGAGCCCTGGGACCCGCCATCAGCAAGGGGGGCAGACTGTGAATGCACTTGCATGCTGGGTGGAGGTCAGAGAGAACTCTTCTGTGCAGGCCTTGGAGGTCACCTTGTCCAAACTCAACTCTTTCCAGAGTTAAGACAGTTGAACTCCAGAGAGGTCAGGTGAACTGCAGCAGGTCACAGAGAGAGCTCTTAAATGTGTCTATTTCCCAACCCTTGTACTCAGTGGTGATTGCTTCCCAATGTGATGATCAAGTTTCTCTCCTATATTTAGTCTAAATACATCATTTATATTAATAGGTGGGGGTGTGTGTATGTGCGTGTACGTATACACATGTGTGTTAAGATTTGTGGTTAAGATAGTTGTGATTTTTATAATATTTAATAACAATGACAAATTAGTTAAATTGTTACTTTTTCCAAGAAGTGGAAGAAGGCTTTCTCTACTAATGTGTCTTTGTCTGGTCAGGCATGGAGACCCTTTTCCTCCTCCAGCTAACACGCTTAACTTCTCTTCGTGTTTTGGAATCCATAACATACCAGTGCCTCCTGAATTCGATGTTTTAACGCGCTTTCCCTGTATTTCTTATTTTGCCTTTTTTTTATATCCACTGTTTGTTTCTTTGTTTCTGTCTAGGTTTACGTTTCTTCTTGGAGAATATACTTAATGTTTGTTACAGTATAGTTGTGCTGGTGATAAGCTAAGGATATCTGTAGAAAAAGTAAAAGAGAAAGCTTTATTTTTGAGAGCTAAAGAATTTCAGGTCCGTGTGTGTGTGTGTGTGTGTGTGTGTGTGTGTGTGTGTGTGTGTACGTGCATGTTTATGTATGTTTGTGCACATGCATGTGGAGATGAGTATTCGACATCAGGTTTCTTTCCCAGTTACTCTCCACCTTATTTTTTGAAATAGAATCTCTCGATGAACCTGGACCTGCCTAACCTGTCTGACCAGCACAGTTCAAGGAGTCTCCTGTTTCTGCCGGTCCAGTGCTAGGATCAGAGGATCACACTACCACATCCAACTTTTTATGTGGGTGCTGGGTTTCAGGCATATGTCCTCAGGCTTATTGTACTGACTGGGTCATCTTAAAATCTTTTTTGTTTTTTAAGATAGGATTTCTTTGTATAGCTCTGGCTGTCCTGGAACTTATTCTGTAGACTAAGCTGGCCTTAAACTCAGAGATTAGCCTGCTTCTGCCTCCCAAGTGCTGGGACTAAAGGCAAATGCTACCTAAAGTTCTTAGTCTATTGATTGGGATTCTAACAAAAATCATGAGGCATTCCCAATAGTTTTGCCTACACAATGAGTCCTGGGTACAATCTAGTGTCTCCAAAGCATTTAGTTTCCTAGCTTCTCACTTGCTCCTAGAGTTAAACATCACAGCCTACACCAGCTGCATTTCCCTCTTATTCTTGCCTTAGGTTCCTTCATTAGAACTAAGAACACTTTCATCTTTGATGGAATGGTGTTTTACTAACTGTTCTTACGTTGTTCATTTGCCTGTGAGCCCCAGGAATTTGCCTGTCTCTGCCTCTTTAGCATCAAGATTATAAGTATAAACCACCACCCTTAACTTTTAAAAAATCTGGGCTTTGTGGCTAGTACTGAGGTCTAAGCATTTTGTCTACTGGGTCACCTCCCTAACCCTTGGCTGACAAGTGTTGTTACAATGAGGTTGGTGACAGTGGCTTATCTGATGTGTTAGTTCCTTCTCTGCTGCTGTGATAAACACCCTGAGCAAGACAACTTACACAAGAGTTTATTTAGGCCTGTGGTTTCAGAGGCTAGAAGTCCATAATGGTAGTAGGTGACAAGCATGGTGTCAGGAGCAGGAAGCAGAAAACTCATATGTAAGCACAAAGCAGAGAAAGCGAACTGCAAGTAGGGCTGAAGCTCCCAAACCCTGTCCCCAGTGACACATTCTCCAGAAATGCTGCGCCTCCTAAACCACCTTAAACAGTGCCACCAACTGATGCCCAACTGCTCAAATGCCAGAGACTACGGGGATGTTTCTCATTCAAACCATCATACCAGGCATTGCTTGTATCAGCGTTAGTCTCAGCTTTTATAGATCCAGGACGAAACTCATCCTTCCTCCAGGGAATGAAATTTGACTCATGTACTTCATTACCTTCCCTTTCTTAGAAGGAGTTTCTTTAAAAACAAACAAACAAACAAACCCCAGACTATCATAAAAGAGCCACAATGAATTAACAGAGAAGACTTCCCACAAAGTTCCTCTGGCAAAACTGAGAGGTCTGAGAGTCCCAGCCACTCACACGGTATCAAGTGTGTCTGGCCGTAAGGCACACAGAGCATTTCCTGTGACTGTACTGCTGAGTCCAGAGGCCAAGCTGTGGATGAATAAATATGGTGTACATAGATACAAGGTGCCCAAGGATTCCACAGGGACAGGACTTTGCCACAAGCCTATTCATGCCGACCTATTTAATGCAATGACAAGGACACTGTAGTTTCTTAGAGACCATACTACTCAGTGCCCCAAAGAAAGTCCCTCAAGATTGAAGCCTTCTTCCTTATTCCTTTTATCACCACACTTTGGGTTCTGCCGACCACACCATTTGACGTGTACTTCTCAGTGTGGGCAATGTTGATTGTTCTTGCCTTCTTAGAGCTTTTTCTTAGCTTCTACTCTCTTCCTCTCAGCTCCTTTCATTTTTGGCTTCTGCTTTGGGCTCTTATTCCTCAGATCACATTATTTTGACATTCCATAACACTTTCTTCTTGGCCCTTTTAAAAGTTTTAAAGCTTTCCAAACGTGTGTGTGCATGTGTGTCTGTGTGTCTGTGCTTGTATATGTGTGTGACTGTGTATGTGTCTGTGTCTGTGAGTGTGTGCATGTGTGTGTGTGTCTGTGTGTATGCGCTTGTATGTGTGTGACTGTGCATGTGTGTGCATGTGTGTGTGTGTGTGTGTGTGTGTGTGTGATTACTCAGACTCTTGCTTTCTTCTGCCTCAGTGATGACTTCTCTGATACTAACTTTAAACCTGATCTCTCTCCAGACGTCTAGAATGGTTTTTCTAGCTACCTTAGTATTCTATAAGCATCTAAAATACACTCCTTAGAAGACTGGTTCTTGAATTTACATCCATCCCTATATCTCTTTCTCTTCCTGTATTATCTGGATTTCTCAGGGACAGTTACATACTTGAGCCAGAGATGAGAGTTATCCTTAACTCTGCTCTGTCATCTCTTTCCATGTTCGACCTGTCACTGAGAATTATTTAAGGCTCTCAACTCTGTCTCCTGCCATCCCCAATATGGCTTTTGCTTTGACCTGAGGCCAGCCTCAAGCTCACTACATAATCCAGGCTGGCTTTTGACTCTCGGCAATCCTGGTCCCTCAGCATCCCCAATGCTGGGATTAGAGATGTG
Source organism: Rhabdomys pumilio (assembly GCA_030674055.1). Lineage (NCBI taxonomy): Eukaryota > Metazoa > Chordata > Mammalia > Rodentia > Muridae > Rhabdomys > Rhabdomys pumilio. The sequence continues at coordinate 14,140,712 of JANHMN010000010.1, forward strand.
AACCTGTATCACACCCAGAAAACCATCCTTCCCTGTGGGATACGGCTCTGGAATTCTAGGCTCACAGTGCAACCTTTCCCATATAAAGTTTAGCTCTCTAATTAAAATTCTCTCAGCTTGCTATCATCTGTAGGATACCATCTATCTTAGTTACTGTTCTGTTGCTGTGAAGAAACATCATGAACATGGCAACTTTAAAAAACAAACAAACAAACAAAAAAAACCCCTTGATTTAAGGCTTGCCTACAGCTTCAGAGAGTTAGTCCATTATCATCACAGCAGGCAAACATGATGCTGAGAGCTCATATCCTAATCCATAGACAGTCAGGCAGAGAAAGAGAGATATTGGGCCTGGTATGGACTTTAGAAATCTCAAGGACTCACCTCCTTCAACAAGGCCACACCTCCTAATCCTTCCCAAACAGTTCCACTAACTGGGGATCAAGTATTCAAGTAGATGAGCTTATGGGGAGGCATTCTCCTTCAGACCACAGCATTCATATTCCTCAGCTAACATTTACGGTGGCTCTTTTCCAGGAGCTGTTTGTCTTCATGGGTCCTTTGCATGACAAACAAAAAAGATGTCCTCTTTAGCCATGTGCCAGCCAGAGACTTTAGCAAGTGGGTCTGGTGAATGGGTTAGGGTTTTACATTGGACCATGGCACTTCTTCTACTGGGATAGTCAGCCCCATCCTAGGTAGCGACAGACCTTGGCTATGAAAGCATAGGCTGGGTGCCATGAATTTGCTAGCCGGCCATTTCAAAGATTCTGAGATGGTGACATCACTCCAGCCTACTGAGTGACTTGCAAGCTCTCTCCTGCCTCTATGATGTTCTTTCCAGGGATTGTGTTTCTTCTAGTGTCCACAATTAACTCTTTATCCATGAATCTAGACTTGATGTCACTCACTCCTTTGGAGAGGCTTCTTTTATTCCTAGCATTAATTCTTCACTGTCCCTGTAATCTTGACACACAGGGTGCATGCTTGTCATGTTGGATGTCATACTTGAAGGATCGACTTTCACATTTTCTTTTTAAAATTTTTCTAGGCAGGGTCTCAGATTGCCTAGGCTGGCCTTGAACTTGCTTTGTAGCTGACTTTGAACTTCTGATCCTCATGCCTCCGCCTTCCAAGTGCTAGAATTACAGGTATATGCCTCAGTGACTGGCTAATTTCTACATTTCCCCCCCTTTCTATCCTATGAAAGTAAGGGCAGAGTGTGAAAATACTTTATTCATCTTTATATTTCTGGTCTGGCACAAGTAGATCATCAGTAAATTATTTGTAGGCTACAGTTACAAATCAGCAAAAATTTAGATTTAAACAGAATTATAGCACTTTTGTTTATTATATAAAAATATTAAATCATATTGTTAACATAATAGTTTTATTTAGGGATGCAAAATCATCAAAAAAATACCCCAGGAAGGAATCGGCATGTCCTATTTACAGGTAAGAACAGGAAGTGAGGATGCTGACAGGAGGCAAGGAAAGTCCTGGTCTTTCAAGAAGCATATTAAGGGCCTTAAGGCAGAATTTAAAGGGTGGCGGCTTGTAGGAGGCAGCTCTGATGTGAGCGGGGCAGATGAGCTGAGAACAAACTTGAATTAAGCCTTAGAGCAGATAGGGGAGCTTCTTTTAAAACCCACACTTGCAATTGACTGGCCGTTTGACCTCTGGGCAAGTCATTAACCTCTGGGTCTTAGTTTCCACATCTGTAAAGTGGAGATAATAATGTTTCCCTACTTCAAAGAATTATAGATTAATCAATGTCTGAAAATGTCTCTAACTTGGGCAACTCTATGTAAATATCCAGGACAGCACAGAGGGAAGTCAGGTGGAAATTGCAGGGAAACAAAGCGTAGCCCCCTTTTAATTCATTCAGAATTTTCCAAATGGAAAATAATTGCAAGAGTCCTCATCCTAGAGAGTACCATGAAGGGAGAGCAGTTTCATTTGTACTTTGGGAAAATATCTTTTAGATGGTTATGGCTTCTTGCTTCCCATGCCTTCAAAGCAGAGGTGTGTGTTGGGACCTATGGATTTGGGCAGCAGGGACCAAGGCCTCTTGGATTAGTCCTGGAGCCAGTGTATGTAGCCAGTGACTGTTAATGTATGACATATCTCCTCTCTCATTTCTTCCTCTTTTCTCCCCACTGCCCAGCCTCCCTCCATCAGAGAAGAGTTCCTAGGCATCGAGGGAACAGGCAGGGACTTACACAAGTCCATCGGGGCTCTTGTCTTTTCCCTGGAGGATTAAGGATTGGAGAAGGAGGAAACCTCTTAGTTTGTGTACACTTTGGATAGTTTCATAGGATCCGAAATGAAGAGTTATCCACTCTAACTTATTTAAAGGGGTATATTTCCTGAAAGGACCAATTCATCAGCTGGTTTTTAGGGCCTCATCCTGATGAGTGGGTGATGGGTAGAGATGACCATGAGGGTTGAGATACTCAAGAGGTGAAACAGCCCCCCTGATCCCTAGAGAACAAAGTGACAGAGAACCCTTATGAAGTGACAGGAACGCTTATGATGCAGGAATGAGGCAAAAGGACAAGTGGGCAGAGGGGAGTTAGGAGGTCAGTAGGGAGAGCACCACTCTGTAGGTGGAGACTGTGAATTAGGAAGGTTGGGGCAGTGAGCAGAGTCCTCATGTGTTTCTCACAGAGAATGATGCTTTGAAGGGCAAATGTAGCATTTTTAGTGGGTCCCTGTTTTAGTTACTCCTGCTCTTCCTTGTCCCCCAGCCCCGTGTGTGTGTGTGTGTGTGTGTGTGTGTGTGTGTGTGTGTGTGTGTGTGT
>JANHMN010000010.1:14146048-14165675 GCA_030674055.1 Rhabdomys pumilio
TGAACTGTGCCCTGAGACTCCCAAGTTTTAGATTATTCATGGCACAGATAAAACTCCAAAGTCAATAATTCATCAAGGGCATAATGGCTTTGCTTCAGGGAGGTGGGGGGGGGTCACAGGGATATTACATCCTGTTTCTGACACTTCCACTATAAATCTGAGCACCTTTCAGCACAGGGAGTGTCACCTCCTTACCTTCTGTTTTCTTTGTTCCTTTAGTTTTAATAGTTCATCCATATTATTCCCAAACCCCAAAAATTTTGTTTTATTTTCTTTCAGAAAAAAATATTTCCAACATAGTCACCCCTCTTGTAATATTTTATGGCTTCAAATAGGACAAGGTGGAGGGAATAAGTGACCGAATGTCCTCCAGAAAAGTATAAGACGAATGCTGAAAGCCAGGGACTAAAAAGTCTAGTTCTGGGGGAAAACAGTCAGGGACTATATTTTGGGCTATTCTCTTTTGATTTTGACCAATATAAAGGATCAAGGAGCCTCCCAAATATTCGAGAAATTGAAGGGTTAGATTGGCTAACTCTCTTTTAAATTTGTGTTGATCTTACACACATGTGCCAAGAGCATTGGTGTTTCCACCCAGGATGCTGGGTTCATGATGGGCTGATATGGTGCTTTAACTCTTCCCAGTTCTTCCCTGTGGTTGGTTTTCTCATGCCTCAGTTTCCTTACAAGGAAGTACCCTCCCCCCACTGGAAGGCGCTATGCGCCTGTTTTCCAGACTTCAACATATACTTGGGTCAGGTCTCCATTTTCCACAAGTTATGTGAGGGGTGTGTATGCCAAGCACAATGGACGTGGAAAGTGTTTCAGAGGGACAGACCCTGTTCCGCACCTATTCTTAGTGAGCCACTTCCTGTCAATTAGTCTTCACCATAGCACAGACCAACCTTGGGCGAGGGCCATACTCCTAGAGGAGGGTAAGAAGATCCAGGTTTTCTAGTGGAATAGAGGTTTGAGTTAAGATGATGACAACGTGAGGACTTCCATACTATGCAGATCCTGCTCACACCTGTAGCCGACTGTTATGTCCAAGGGCACATCTGAATATGGACTCTCATGAGTGGACTTGCCCTCCCCCGTCGCTACCCCACCCCACCCCACCCAGTTGAAGTCAGCCGGCACCACTGCATGTGGTCTTCTTTCCATATGTTTTTGTTTGTGTGTATGTAGTTGGGTGTTGTAGTTGTAATCAGTACAGATGATGTCATGATGGAGTCAACCAGGTCCTTAATCTAATGAGATTGGTGTCTGTAGAGAGCCAAGGGATCCCTGAGTGAATAAAGCTCTGAATGAACGTGGGCTGTTGACTTGGGTATAGCCCTATCAAGAACCCCATAGCCTCAGGCTCAGAGGATTGACAAGTTTTTCCTTGTGGAGTTGTTAGTGTATGCAGAAAATGTGCTCCATAGCTTTTCTCCTCAGATATTTATAGGCTGAAGACTGCTCCCTACAGGGACTGATCCCACTTAAATGATCTAAGTCTGTCTCCTTGATGCAGCTGCATGCTATAAACCCCGCCTCTTTGCTTATCTGCAATCACTCCACTTCTTTCTTCAGCTGTGAACAATAACCCAACTCCACGTAATAATGAGGTTGTGCTCCTTGGGTGCTATGGTTTCTCTAGTCGGGAGCCCAGATCATTCCATTCACCCTTCCTGCATGTCCATGTGTCGATCTGTCTTTGCTCCTTTGCTGCCCCAGTCAAGGCTGTCTGTGGGGCTGTACTGGATGTGGCAGTTGTCCTTTAGCGAGAGATACCTATGTGAACTCTATGTCGAGGCATGGAGACACAAAGAAGATGGGGATTGGAATGATATGTCCATCTACCAAGGACTGTTAAGGGTTGCTAGGTATAGCTAGAAGTTAAGAGAGAAGCATGGAACCCAGTCTTAGAGTCCTCTTTGGTGGCTACCAAGTCTTCAGACTTCTAGTCCTTAAGAGCTCTGAGAGCCACCAGTTTGTGGTAATTAAGTAGCCCTAGGAAATTATACAAGGAATTGATGAATTCTCATGCCAGTGACTAGAGCATGAAAGAATCCAACCAACAGTGCCATGAAGGGTGGGTGGGGGACTGGCCTTTAGCCTACAGCTTTAAGGAAGTTTGACATCCATCTTCACATCTTTGAAAGTCATGCAGATTGGAGGAGAGTTTAGATTTAGTCCATTTGACAGCAGAAGGAAGATTTCAGTTTCAATCTTTTATTGTAACTCTCCAACCGTGGGCTAGAAAACCCTCAGCATTAGATTATCTACAGTGAGAATCTCTCCCCATTTCTAACAGTCTCTGGAAGACTTTCCTGCAAGTCTAGAAGGGTATTTTAATAACCTTTCTTTTGAAGTCAGTATCTATTATGTGGCTGGCTGCAGGATACAATGTTACTCACAGTTTACCAAGGCCAACTGCTTAGACCCCTTTCGCTTCTGCTTCTTTTCCTCTGTCTTCAATTGATCCCCACAGTTTTTGGGTACAGAGAGGACAACAGTTAGCTAGTCTACATTTCTCACTGAGCCATTCTGTGCCAGCCAGGACCATGGGAATGGGTGAACTTGTTGGTCTATTCATTTTTAAACTTCCTCTCTTGATAAAACCTCAAGCTGTCCTGTCAAACATGGATGTTTTTAGTAGGATCTCTGTCCTTTGATGGGTCATGTTTATATGTTTTCTTGTCTCCTTATGGCCACTGTTCCATTTGATCACAGGGCCAACACTATTTGCAAATCGTAGCGCTGGGTACTCTAGAAGGCCCTGATGAACATACAATGATTCACGTCTAGGGGGAGTTTTCCAGGTTAGCTTTCTTTCTTTAGAATGGTTTCCTAGGAGAGCAGAAGGCAGCTGTGGCTGTCCACTCACCTTAGTGTTGTAGAGAGGTTTCTTACTCTTGGTGGTGTTTGGAAATTATGCTCCTTGACAAGATTTGTCTGGTTTTCACTGCATGACATGATGTGTTAGCAAATGTATTCGTCCTTCCCTTTCCTGTTTTGTAAGACCTTTGCTCTCTGGTTTGGAATCTGGAGAAGAGCTTTGGCTTGACCAGACCACCTTCTGTGCTCATGTCTATACATCACTACCTGCTCTCAGTGCAGTGCACAGGCCAAAGTGCTAGTTCCTTGTTAGTTGATTAAACATTCTCAATGTAAATAGACTGTTTAGGTGTAAAGGAAGGTGGTTAAGAATTTCCATCCATGAGGACCAAACATAGCTTCTTCAGGCTCAGCTCAGTCAGTGTATATCTTCCTTCCCTCTTGGCTTTTCTGTTGCTTGTGTGTAAAATTTCCTTGTTCTTTATTGCTGAATGAATTTCACCATTATCAGCTGGAAGACCTGAGGTGGTATAGAGAACTGGCTTCTTCCAGCATCCTCCCACCCCCACCCCATATCTGCCTATCATTTGTAAATTAGAGCCCTGACAAACTTACATACTGCCAGTCTGGCAAAAGGAGAGAGGCTCTGTGCTTATGCAGAGCTGGGGACTCTGGCTGGGCTGTCAGCCCTGGCACTGGGGAAGTGGCAGCTTGTCAGGAAGGGCAACCGGGTCTGATCCTAGAGCTCACTCACCTTCTATAACTGCGAAGTTATTTCTTTACTGATCATTTTATTTTAGCACTGTTGGGTACTTAGAAGAAACAGGGAACTTGTTGATGCTGAGGATAAGAGTTTCGATTTTCTTCCACTTTTAGTGTAGAAGTGCGGATAACTGTGAGAACCTGAATTCATTCATTATGTCTGCTTGCCGACACTGGCCTTCATTGCTATCCCTTCTGGATCATAGGGCTAAATGTCCAGAGGTAGAGTGTCATGGCTGACCGTCAGCATCATCTACTGTCACTTATACAATAGTCCCTGTGCCCTGATGAGACCCTGAAAACCATCCCTAAAAGCCAGCACCACCAGCATCCATCAGAGTGCCTTGGGTGGCCCCATTCGCCAATTATTCATTTAGGACTGAGTTTCTAGCTTGGACATTTGTCTTCTCAGTCTTACTATATAGTACCCATCTAACTCTCAGGGGAAAGCGAGGAGAAAGGAGCTGGACAAACTCAGTTGTGTGTGTCTTTATTTTTAAGTGCTTCTGAATAAGGACCCACGTAGGAAACTGTAGAAAAACCTAGGGCCATACAACCCTACCTACTCTGCCATAACCAGGCCTCCGTTAACAACAGCTACCATAGGGTGACAAATGCCACTGAAGACTTAAAGCTAGGAAGGTGACAGTTACTACTGTCTGCAGTTTTTGCGCACAAGTTTGTCTCCTTTGTCAGTTAGATCCATTCTTTTCTGTTTGTAATGTACAGAGTTAACTAGTGATCTACCTCAGCCTTACCTTTGAGATAACAGCTGGCGCTTTAGAAAATACTTCAGATAACCTGCCTTAAAAAACACACCAGGCCACACGTTGACTTCACGGTAATACAGCCCAACCACAGATTCCTCAGGCTAGCCACAAAAGTAGGTACTGAGGGTAAAAAGAGAACATAAGCAATGAAGAGTTGGTTATACATTATAGATCATAAGGGATGGAAACACAGAGTGCATTTTAAATGATTAATGTACGAAAACTGTCACCGCTTACTGTGCATTAATCAAGGAAAAAAATGCACTTTCCCACAGAGGTTAATGTCGAAGGCCCATTGTTCAGCTTTGATAACGTGCACACTAAGATGCTCACTATGACAATGAATTGGGGTAGCTGGAAATTCGGGATGGTTGCAAGCCCCGTGTAGTATTTGGATCAGCATCATAACCTGTGCCTTGTCAGCCTCATGAGGAAACAAGCTACACGTATATGTGTATTGTTTTTTTCAAGCGTTTTCATTTTCAAAGATAAAAGAATAATGACCAAGGTACCTGCTTAAACAAATACTACCAGCATTCACTAGTTAGGATGGTCACATGTAAAACAAATGATGCCAGATAGTAACAAATCCAAGAGAAGTTTATTATGAAAATGGCACCTGCGGATGAAAAAAAATTAAGTTACATAAAGACAACCATGTGTGTGACATGTATGAGAATCTACAAAAGTATAAAAAAGAACCCTGTTGTAAATGAAGTATGTACATTTCTGATTTGCAGCATTATCAATGGTCAATGAAAAAAAATGTTTCAAAATAAGCCAGGCACTCAGGAAGTTAAGTCCGGTTAGCTTCACACAAAACAAATGTAGCATAGCTGTGTCGCTTTGTAACGTTTTAATTATTTTTATATATATATTGTGGAGTTGGTAACACTGCTAAGGTTTTTACGAACAGAAGATCCCTTTCCCCATGATTCAGCTACGCGGCACCAGTCTCCTCATAAAAGTTTTCATATATTTGTACAAGAAATAGTTAAAAACACAGACACAGTCTTCACAGGTAATGAAGTGGTTTTTTTTTTTTTTATCATTTTGTAATTTTTAAACACTATGGATTTAGACAGCAGCTGTGATTATCTGTTAGTTTAAATCACCAGAAATCATCTTGACACAACACAGAAACATTTATAAAAGAAAAAAAAAAAACCCAGCTGTCTGGCTGTTCTTTGTAGCTGAGAGGTGCATTCCCTTGATTGTTCGATAGCTAGAGTACGGCTTCCAAAACTAATCTTTAAATTTCTCCATCGGCTTTCTTCATCTTCTAAACTGACTTAAGTCCTTCAAGGGAGCTCAGTGCTAAGATTTGTGGCATTTAACTTCCTTCTGTTATTATTCCACCGTGGCCTGGGCCCAACTCATGGAATCCAAAGTTCTAGAGGAAATCCACTCAGCACAGTGATAATTCAAAGGACAGCCGAGTTACTATATTAGCATTGCACAAATAAACAAATATATATGACAATCTATATTCCATTAACCCCTCCCATTTTGTTTAAAAAATGTCGGTTGGCCTTTGAAATCATTTTCTGTCTAACTGCTAATTGCTTTATATACTGCTCCATCAGCCAACCTGAAAGGAAAGCAAAGCACCCACTGCTTATAGGTAGAGCACAAGGGACTCTGGGAATGTTAACAGCTGAGGCTGCATGGCATCAATTAATTCAATGTATCTGAGCATTATTCTTCAGTGCTCTGTGGAGTACTCCACAGACAAAGTCAGACCCAGAATTCCGTTGTGGGAAAGATGGCTCCATTAACCTTGAGCTAGTTAAGAGTCTTTTTTCTTCTTCTTTTTTTAATCTCTGAGAATGAAATAGATTTGGGGTATCAGGGAAGGGGGAAGCAGAGGAGAGAAAGGGGAGACAGGGAGGGAAAGACCAGGGACGGCAGGGAGAGTATACAACAGCAAAGCAACAGCAGGGATTTAGAAAAGTAAGACAGGATCCACAGACAATAGAAGCATATGGGTGACATCACAGGGAAAGGCCACCACACAAACCCACTAACCCCCAAGAGTCACCAATTCACTAGGACCGCAGGAATGGGACTGTGCCACTCCACTAGAGACAGAGCACAGAGAAGACAGGGACAAAAACGACTACAGTAGCTTAGCATACACTGCATATAGAAACACACAGAAACTGCAATGGGACCCACAGCCAAGGACACTACACGTTGCACACATTACAGTTCTCACATCTGGGATTAGATGCCTTAACAAACAGCTGCCAAAACGAAGTGGGAGAAGAGTCTACACTGGACAGTCATTTGGAGTGTTTGACACCACACTGATTTCTGGCAACGAAGACAAAATAGGCTCTTGTTTCTTTTTCTTTTTCTTTCTTTCTTTCTTTTCTTTTTTTTTTTTTTTACTCTTTTTTTTTTCATTGAATGTGCGGTTTTCGGTTGCAGTTATCTGTCTGAAGCTTATTAACCCATTCTTTAGTTTTAAGAACTTGTTGGTTTCAATGCAAATAAGAATCAAAGGGAAATAATTCCATGAAATCAGCACCCCTCCCCATACAACCTATTATTTTTCTTAGCAAGAAATAAAAACAAACAAACAAAAACTCAAATATAAACGAAGAGTCTGTTAAATATTTCTCCTTCTTCTTTTACTCTGAAGTGTTACTGAAGTTGCAAAAATCAGCCTCAGTTAGACTGAGTAAGGAAAAAAAATCTCAAAAATGGCAGTATTTACTTAAACTGTTCCTCAAGTCAGTCTGAGTTGTCCAGAAGTCCCCTTTTAATAGGGCTTTACTGACCCATTAAATTGAAAGTGAGGCTATGTTTGTTAGTTGGAAGGTAAAAAACCTTTAAGTCCTGCAGCAAATGTTAATGAGGGCTTTGTCTTAACTAACCAAGGAGACTGACTGTAGCAACAGGGACTCCAGACCAGGACAGAACACATTTTCTTTTCCAAAATCCAGCCCAGGAGCTGCATTTTGTATGAAGACATTATAGATTAATAAATGATAGCACCATGGTTTTAGAAATTAAGTTAATGTTTCAGTAATTAACACTTAGTCCAACTTTAAAAAAAAAAACATTCTAGTCACAGGCCAGAAATTAAGTTTAAGAACCCAAATTATTCTTATGTGCAAGTAAGAAAATCTTAAAATCTTAATCATAAAAAGAATTAAATTCTGCATAAAATTCTAAAATACTATTCCCCTATTTTCAAAGGAATTAGGAACAGGAAAAACAAAACAAAACAAAACCACCCACCCCATTTCATTTGACTTAGTCAAACAGGGCACAATCATTTATGCGTGTCTCTTTCCATCTTGATCATATCAAGATCTTTAGGAAGAAAACCCAATGGTTGTCACTTGAGAAATCTCTTGACCACAAGACTGAGTATTCTATGGCAGAGGCATATACATATTAAAGACATCTTAATAAAGATGCAAAGGAAAGCCAAACAACCCAACACACATCTTAGAAGACAAAATGGCAGGCAACCGGTCATCTGACCCTCTGAAGGCAAAAAAATAAACATGTCTTTACAGAAAGAATAAGTCCAATGAAAGAAAGAGAGGGGGTGGAATGGGGCCACCGTGTTGCGAGAAGACGTTGACCAGCTCCAATTCAAAGTGCTAGAATGAAAGGTCTAAACGAAAACGACGATGCCTCCTGAGTGGGGCCCGCTCAGTCCTCTTTGCGCTCCAGAGTCTGTGCTGCGTGGATACCGTTGCTGTAGACCGGGAAGGGCAGCGTGGAGAAGAGTCCCTCAGCCGTGGTGAACACGTTGCCACCCGGCATCTGTGTGAGGCTGGCCGCGCTCACAGCGCTGCCAAATGGTCCTGACATGTTGAGTCGGTGCACGTGGTGGTAGAGCATCTCCATGGGCGTCTTGGGGTCGAGGCCAAAGCCGGGGCTGTTAACGTCCACGAAGTTAACAGCGTGCGCGTTGGGTAGCAGGTTGCCCTGCATGGCCAGGGTCACCTCAGCGGGTGCGTAGCGGATGGTGCCCGTGGTGTAGACCCTCTGTGCGGCTGTGCTGGTGGCCGCCAGGGTTCCGGTCACCCGGTGCACCAGCGGAAGCACGACGTTGCCTGCTTGCAACCTCTGCAGGGCTTCCAGGTCCCCAGTGTACAGCAAGGAGTTGGATGCACCAGGGCCACTCCCGCCACTCCCCGCCCCGCCCCCGGGGTGCTTGTCCCGCGGGGACGCCGAGAGCGGGGGCGATAGTGGATCGGAGGCCACTGGGGCTGTGCCACTGAACTGAGTCTTGCGACCAGCTGTGCCATCAGCGCCCGGTGGGGTGAGGACCGAGTCGGGGATGGCCACGTGCAACGCTCCCCCGCCTCCGCTGCCGCCTCCCTGGCCCTGCGGGGACGGGAAGTGCTCGGAGGTGGGGGGCTTGGTCATGCTGTACGGGGACTCATTCCTGGAGATCTCCCGGTTGGGTGGGTAGTTCCAGATGCTGCTGTCGTTGTCGAAGTTGATGGGCTCAGCGATCTCTGTCTTGATCTTGAGCACCGAGGCGCTGTGCGGCGACGACAGCAGCCGCGGAGGCTCCACCAGACCAGCGTCCAGGCCTGGGCTGGACGCGCTGGACAGGCGCCGGCGACTGGCACTGCCGCCCTTCTGCCGTTTCCGCCGCCGCTTGCGCTTCTGGTGCTTGCTGGACGCCTGCGCACCCGCCTCGTTCGCGCTGTCTGAGTCCTTGGCGCTGTCCGACGTGAGGGACTCGCAGGGCTGCAGCCGCAGGTCCGCCTCGCTCTCCACGTAGCGCTCCACTTTGATCTGCATGGGGCCCAGCGCGCCGAAGCCATCCTCGGCCGCCTTGGGGTGTTCAAAGTCCGAGTGCTCGAAGCTGTCGTCGCTGTCACGGCTGTCTGGATTGCTGGAGCTGTGACCATCGTCGTTGCAGTTCATGTCGTTGTCGCATGCGCTGCCTGACTTCTTGCGGTCAGGCTCCGGATCTTCGCTGTTCTCAGACTGATTACCCTTCTCATCGGACTTGGAGTTCTCGTTGTCCTCTGCATGAGGCCCACGGGTGGCAGGGGGCGAGAGGGAAGAAAGGAGACACCCGTCAGCAGGAAGGCAAAACGTAGGACCCAGCACAGCAGGAGCCACAGCTTGGCTGAAGTTTAGCCAAAGGGGCGGGCCATAGCACAGCAGCACCCACCCCTTCCGGTTGGTCTTCCACTAACAAAGCCCCACAATGCAGACCCCCAGGTTCTGCCCTGATCTGCCAGATCAGATATGGCCTGTGAACAGGTGATTCTTAGCACAGTCAAGTGTAGGAAGTCCTGCAGACACACCTAGGGAGTCAGATTAACCTGGAATATAGTTTTAGGGACATAAAAGGCAAGATGGTGGAGGATCACGTGACTGTTAGAGAGGTTTGTGCTTTCCATTGGCAAGCATCTCTTCGTTACTGAAAATCACGCTCTACATTTGTGGTTTTTTGATTCACTGTGTTTTTATCTGCGTTTGTCTCTTTCTTCAACTATAAGCTCACGATAGTAGGGGGTTCTGTTGACTACTATATAAACAAAGGCAGGTACTATTCTAGAACTGTGGCGGGGTGGGGGGCGACAATGGCCCCCACATTTTTACAGGCCAGGAAAACAAGCTCCACCATGAAGTGTGCCCCCACACCCCAAACCGTGTTTGATGTTCACACCCTGGAATTCAGGGGCTCTGAAGGCAGGAGGCTGATGGAGGGACCTAGTTACTTGCCTCATTTGAGGGAGAACAGATTTTCCCCAGCAGTCAGTCTCGGGAGATCTAGAGAGATGCTGATTTTTATGGCTTTGCCATAACAGTTGTGGGTAGCAAACTGGATTAGAACCTTGGGCGAATCCTGTACCCACTGTGGCCTTCATTTCCGCGTTAAGCAGTTGTGCAGTTTCAATGGAGAATACAATTCTCTGCTCTGCTCGTTCTGTGTCTCTGAGGGGGGATTGGGAATGGAAAGAAGACCAGCCTGCCCATAGCTCCTGGACTCTGTCTTGCCCTGGTTATCACTCAGGAAGATTACTCCCTCAGATAACCGGAAATGGGAGAGTATGGATTTGGTCTAGATACTTCCAGAAAGAAAACCTAACAGTCTAGCAGTCGAGCAACTATTATACTGTATTATGTATCACTCTAAGAATTGTTCACTGGGACAGAGGTTCTAGGAGAGCATCTGCCCTTTGTCTATGGATAGCATGGAGTAGTGAACAAGGCATAAAAGCTTCTGGCCTGTGGGACTTAGACCCTATTTTAGAGGCTCCTTTCCAGCTTGGTGGGGTTTGAACCTTGATAGAAGCCATTCATCTGTGGGACTGGCAGAGCTATTCCTTCTGGTACTTGCTTCTAGCTGTGGGGCCATAAAATGACTAATAATATTAATAGAATAGGAATAGTATCCTATTCCTTCTATAAGGATGGGAGGGCTAACATTAAGTAATTACTCTTTCCTGTGTGTTTATGTATAAATATTATGTATACATATCTGCCACAACATATATACACATAATATGGAGAATATATATATATATTATATATATGAGTGTTTTTGAGATAATCAGTCAGGATAGATCTTGTTATAGGAGTGTGAGTGTGGCCTGTTGACTGCTACCCACCCCTCGTGTTTAGATCAATGTGCCTTAGCTATAGAGCATGGAGAAGTAGTACCTGTAATACCTGAGGTGTCTTTAGAGTCTGACTCAGAGTCGGATGTCTCCGAGGATTCTGAAGCTTTCTCTGGCAAATGCGGGAGCTGTGCAATGTCCATGGGCGTGTCCTTGTACTCAGGATTACTGTGGGAAGGAAGATATTTATTATTGGGAGCGGGGGTGGGGGTGGGGCATTCATCATCTCCTGAATTTCCTTGTCCTAAACTTCTGGGGTTAAGGAAGTATTGAGGACTAAACGGGAAATCCTTTCTCAGCTGCTCATGGGAATTTTCACAGAAGCCTGGATTGTGTGTGCCAGGGTACAGGTGCACCCTGCCACAATGATTGAATACCCAAATGCTGCATGAAAGCCACTAAAGAGCTTTTAAATAATCAGGTACCACTAGGGGCCAGAGGACCGTGCTGCTTGACGCTCCTCCTGGAATAACACCTGGGGGCTGGGCCAATGAGACGAAATCTCAGCGATTCATTCCCACACCACCTGGTGTGTCCTACCTTCTCTTGTGCTCCTAATGAGTCCATTGCCTCAGTACCCTTGCCTTGGCCCCTTGATGCAACTTCTCAGCTGTTTGGATTGCTCCAAAGCTATGGGGGTGGTGGTGGTGGCAGGCCCTCAGCGCCTAACGATCTGTCAGATGCGCAGGTGCATCTTGGGATGCACGGCTCCTGAACTGTCAGCACGCCCATTACAATCACGGTTTCGTCTGCTCATGTGGTGTACACCTGTGGCTTGTTAGCTGGGAATCTGATTGCAGTGGGAGAGGCCCAGTGTGAGAGAGGCCCTAACTGAGTGGATCTAACCCCATGGACACAAATGTGCTGCATGTTTGTTCTGCTTTTAATTTAGAAACAAGCCTTTTCCTGGAAATGAACTGCTCGGTCAGTCTGAGCTAGCCATCTTCTGGAGAAGCCCATCCCAGTCTGCCAGATTTATGATCAGTAGAGGCTTCTGTAACCTAAAGGCAGGAGAAAAGCATCTTGCCACCAAATGGGAAATGCCTCTTCTATCTTGTACGTGGCTGGCCAAGGCCGAGACAGCACATGATTAGAGACTTATTTGCTACTGAATCCCCCATATTAAGAAGTCACTGTTTCAGTCTCTACTCTAAAATTGCAAATGTCCCTGGGAGGGTTAATTCACTAAGATGGATTATCAGGCATTTACTCCTTAGTGTGAATTAGCTTTAACAGCAAAGACTTTCTCTAGATAATCAGATGAGACTAATGGTAGGAAGGCAGACTCGGCACTTCAGCCGCTGAGGTTAGGATTTCTAGTAAGTACTGCCAGGGAATGGGATGAAGACCGAGGACAGAAATTTCTGAACAGTGGAAGATGAGCAGAGGGTGGGTCCAGAAGTGAAGTATTGCTTGAGTAAGAATAATCCTTTTTGGCTAAGAAGGTGGGAAAGAAAGGCCAGTATAGGAGGTTTTCTTGTGCTAAGGAATGATTTTCTCACTAGATTTCCAGCCTGCAGAATGGCACCTATGAGTGATTGGCTTGTGAACTTGCTTGTGTCTCAGCCCATGGGCATCAGTTTCTGGTAGTCTTGATGCCATGGGGGCTCAAAGATCATGTGTCTCCAATTCACTGTCTGTTGTTACTGATCTCGTGGTAGGTCTTCAGGTCATCTGTGAAAGGTCTACCACACATGAGACCAAGGTGCAGAAGCCTGAAGGCTGGCCTTTGATGCCCAGACTGTTTTCTTCCCATCCATAAGGAATTTGATGAGCTAGAATTACCAAATGCTTATGGGCTGTTACTTTTCAGCTCGGGGCTAGATTAATAGAGTTGATCTAAACTCTTCTCCTATTGCTGCTTCTGCCATCACAGGCAGAGTGGGAAGTCATGAGGTAGACTAAAGGACTCTCATAGAAAGTACACAGTAATAGATAGGTAAATAAATAAATACCACTGTGTGTTTCTCAAGAAAATACAGAATAACCAGTAAATAAATCCCACAGAATGTGAATAACCAACATAGATGCCTTTAGAGCCTATAGTGTACCAACATGGTAGACACACTGTCTAACCTATAGTGAATGTATACTGCCCTTTGATTCTTCACAGTGACACTACCACTTTTGCCCAGCAAAAGAGCATCCATGTCTGGTATCTTGCTCTATTTTCTTGTTGGTGTTTTTACAGATTTCTGTAGTAGCAGTAGTGACTGCTTCATAGAAAGACTTAAACAGATTCCTTGATGTCAGAGCCTCCATGAAAAGATCACAACCAAGGGGGGTGGGGGGGATAGTCCTCATGGAGATCAGCCCTTGGAGAAAGCCACATTAAACACACACTTTTACCTTTAGAGAGAAATGATATAGAGCAGAAGAGGTCGGACAAAGGGAACAAAGTAGGTAGATGAAAATTCTTGTACGTGGCATCCATTAAGGCCTTCTCTAGAGCAATAATCATTAGTGTCTGATTGATATGGTGCAGACAGCAAACATATTCATGCCTTCAAGTCATCACCAAAGTGTGCGAAACACTGAAGGGCCAGTGGGCTGATGAGCCATGCTTGTTAACATCTCAGCTCCATTTGGCTGTCTCTAAGAAAAATGGGACTCAGGTAGCCTTTGTCGAAATTATCAGCCAAAGGGCACCAACTTCCATTCATTACCTCTACTGGAAGTTTTTCTATTCAGAGCACATGTGGATCCTGCTTGGTGCCTTTAGAACAACAGAGGCCAAAGAGTAAAATTATGGTGGTAGGCGGTAGCCGTGCCAAGTGCTGTGATAACTCTGTGACAAGAACAGTATAGAACTTTCCTGAAGGCTCACCCTCAAACCCAAGCCGTCCAGGCTGTTGACTTTAGTCACTTTACTGTTTGTTGGAATCTCAAAGCAGAACAGACATAGGGAAAGGGAAACAAAAGGTACCTCGTACCAATATTTAGGAAGCAGTTGAATTTGAACTGCTATGGATACAAATTTTAAGAACATAAAACTTGACTAAAAGCCCAGAGCAGCAGGCAAAGAGGTTACTATCATCACCATCATCACCACCACCACCACCACACTGAGATTGTCAGTGCTCTAGTAAAGTGGTTCATCTTGCTCACCAAAATTTAAGTGTTCAAAGAACAAAATTCTGTGCAGAAGGTTGAGAGGATCAAAACAATGGGGGGATCAAATCGATGGAATGCAAGAGGAAGCAAAAGCTCACTACCAGTCCCCTCTGGCTCTGTTTACTTTCCTAGGGATTGGAGTGCATGGGCAAAGGCGGGGTCATAAGGAGATGCTTTCTAGGCTGCAGCAGCTTCAGGCAAAGGTTTCTGGGTGGAACTTGTCCCAGGGAAGGACAGCAGCTCTGGGGACAGGGCTGCCCACAGACTGACAACCCAAGATTTAATGGGTTTTGATCTTCTCCCATTTCTTTGAATCTTGCAGGAAGGAGAGCCACCTGCCTGCCCATGTCCCTGTCTGAAGACAATACGCACGACCTGTCAGCTATTAACCACCGTGCATGCAGGTTATATCCGAGAGAGGAACATAGCAGAGAAGGTACCTAAGAAGATAATTCACCCAGATGATATTCTTCTCGTTCGCATTCTTCGCATTAATAGCGATGGTGGCGCTAGACTGTATCCAGATGTAGCCTCCGTTCTTCTGCATCCAGCGGTAGTACTTGGTCACACACTGTCCCTTATTCAGCACTGGGGTAAAGGGAGATAGAAACAGAACAGAAGGCACAGCATTAAGACGGCGTAGAAGGCTTTTCATTTATGCCCAATCTGAGACCAACGCTTGGGCAGCCCAGTGTATGCCTGACTCACGATGCCGTTAGCGCAAATGAAATCAACATCTTATTGGGGCAGCAGCTGCCCAGCTAGGGTTCCTGGCATTGGTAGTGAGACTGTATTCCCTTCTGGGCAGCCGTGGCGGGGAAGGAAGAATAAAAGGGCTACTAATCTTTTTGGCTCAGAGCACACCTAATGTGGTGTGGATACTGTCGGTGGGTTTAACATCAGATGGTAAGAAAGGGAAGTCTCTGTCTGACTGATGCATAGCTCCGAGTTGCCCTCCTTGAGATTCTGGATATCTGAATTGTTCTGAAGATGCCTTACTCCCTCTGTCTTTGATCGCTCCCCTTAGCCTGAGCAAGATCAACCCGTGTCCTTAGCCATCCGTTCCTTTTGATCTTGTCTTACAGAATTTATAGCCCTTGGATGAAGTAAATTTACATTGGTCAGCCAGGGTAAATTGTGGTGAGACAGCTGAAGGTTGGAACAAAATATATCCTCGGCTTGAGTCAGAGAGAGACACTGGCCTAAGAGAGGCACAGCACTGACTTGACTTGGGCCAAACAGAGTGACAGCTCCAGCCAGTCACTGAAATATGGCACAAAATGAAGGAACAAGTAAAAACAATCAGTAATGTGAACCGCTGCCTTTAAATACCCACTGCGAGACAGCTTTAAAATGCAGATGTTAAAAACGATAGTCTAACCGGAATCTTGCCAAGTTGAGAAAGATTTGATTTGTATCTGGGTTCTCCTGAGCTAGTAAAAAGGGAAACCGTAGTAAATCATCCCCTAAATAAAGTGCTAGGGATGGGAATGGTTTGAGAGTATGCAGGAAAGGCTCTGCTTCAGGACATGGAGACCACCACTCGCGCCCCCCAAAAGCTCACCAGCCTGCCAGCCACTAGAGGGCAGTGCGCACTCGTCTACATGACCCACTTTTGGCATGTCCTTGTCTCCGTCTGCTAAAATGAAAAACCTCTAACTGCTGTAATAAATTTGGCTAAATTAGCTGCTAAATGGTTATCTCAAGTAATATGTATTTGCATTAATCATCTTGCTCTAAACCAGAACAAGCCAGAGTCCTAAAGATGTAGTAAATTCATATTGTCCATTTAATTACGGCTAATAAGTGCTTCATATACAATAGTTTCATGAAGTACATTTTGATTTTTTGGGGGGTGTGTGGATGGGGAAAGGGAGTCACTTTGGAAAAGAGCAACATTCCAGGCTGTTGAAACTCTTCCTTCCTCTGAAAGTGGTCACAAATCAAACCCCCACATTCTGCATCTATAGCAGACTTTCATGCTTTTCTCCCATTCCCCCCCCCCTTTTATCACAATATGCTAAATGGAAGGTTGTAAAATTTAATAATTATGTCTTCACTGTTGCCTGAAAAAGCCTTGATGAACGCTTTACACAGGGGCACGTTTTCTTCTGAAGCTGCCACACAGTTGCAGGGCGTTGGAAGGCTGGGGACCACCACTTCCCTTGGTGGTGGGCCACCACAGGTAGCATTGTGCACTCCTTTTGTTGGTGAAAGTAAGTTCTGCCACCCTGCACGCATGTCTTCCCAGGCTACAAAACTCCTAGCGGAGGCAGAAAGCACTGAAGTGCCAGGTGTACCACACGGCTCTCCTGTTAAACCGCTGTCGCATGCAACACGGAGTGCTTTCATTCAGAGTGTCTCAGCCTGGGTGACTTTTAACTGAGGACAATGGCTTGTGCGAGTCTGTGCAGAGGAAATCACCGCACTCCAATCTGGTTGGTGATGTAGTTCTGTGTGCTTCGTAACCGGAATAAAGGATAATTTCTAATGGTTTTAGTATTTTTAACAAAGACAAAAAAAAAAAAAAAAAAAAAAAAAACAACAACAAAAAAAAAAACCAAACCCAAAACCAAAAAATATAAAACTAAACAAAACAACAACAAAAACTCAAAAGCCAAAGGCGTTTTTGCAGAATCATATGAAAAAAATAATTGAATTGGCAGGCTAGGCTGGCATTGCTTGGATGGGGATTCTGGACCAGAGTGGAACCCAGGACAGGCAACAAACAATGGAAAACAGCAACTCCAGAATATAGAGGACTGAAAGGGTTAAGTTGAAGAAATAAATAAGATCAAATTAGAATGTAAAGAATCAACAGAAAGATCACTCCACCCTCCATACATTTCCTTACTTAAAACACCAACCTCCCTAACAGTTTTTAGATAAGGGCCCAAACACCTTTTCAAATACAAAGAGCTGATGCAATGCCATCTTTAGATGACGAGGGAAGATGGCTTGGTTGGCTTAACGGGCATTTGCTGAGAAGATAAATATAAATTTATTAGGGTCTATGAATACATTAATTCAATCTTTCATTAAATCCAGGTTCAGGGATGCCTAGCCTAGAATACATCCCTGAATGACAAAGATGCAGGCAGGTGAGTTCTGATGTGAAGAGGAGGCCAGGGAGGGACTAAACAGCAAGGATTTCTTCCTCTCGGAGCGAGTGGGAGCACTGTGGCTGTTCTTCAGTCACTGGTGAATACCACAGGCTTCAGAGCTCATGGCGCATAGCTGAAGACAAGCAGTCTCTGGGTCATAATTGTTCCCTGGACTGGTCTTTAACAGAATTTGCCAGGGTCACCATCTTCAAATGGTCTTTAGTGATGACTCGTGGGATGGTGTTTTCTGAATGAGACCTCCATGTACTGTTGTAATCCACAGAGAAAATAAGATGGTAGTTCCAGGAGAGAATGAAATGTTGGCCAAAATGTTACCCAAGTTTGCTTTTGTTTTCAAGTTCACATAAAAGAAGTTCCCAGGATGCCTTCTTTCATACTGAATCAGGAATGCTTTTTGCTCATAACTTCTCACAGAATATAAATTTATAACTTTGGGATGAAGCTTATTTCTTGGAAAAAAATCAGACTGGCAAATCATTTGGATCATTCCAGCTGTGCCAGAGGCAGGATCTGACAGCTTTTCCTGAGCTCATGTGGCCCTAATCAGCTCAAGAAGAAAAGCCATGTTGGTGCCAGTTTGAAAGAGATTTTTAGTGTGTAATAAATTAGAGAACTTGAAAAATACAAAAAGAAAAAAAAAACCCAACCCTTTTTGGATTCTCTGTTGTCTAGTAGCTGCTGCTATTGTTTGTGAGTTGTGGGTTTGAATATGAGGGAGAAATGAGAGAATATTTAGTAAGCCTTCTTCATAAAGCCCCTTTTGTGGAGAAAATCAGAAAAAAAATACAATATGAATTAGTTGATATGGAAGTCCTTAAAAATAGCTAACTGTCCCTTGAGAAGACTTCTCACTAAGCCAATGATCCCCAGAGTGTACGTACACACACACACACACACACACACACATACACATACACTAAGAAGGAGAGGAAATACAGATGACGATTGGTTTTTCCTGTGGCACCCGTGAGATGTTGGCTGAGAACTGCTGACACATGGTGTGGCATCTCTATGTGGCTTGTTTTAATGTATACAGTTTACAGTCAAGATTCCTGGGCTGGTTGCCTTGTGTACCCTTCAATGGAACTGACCGATCACATCCAAACATCTTTAGGGTTGTGTCTTTTAAGGGTATGCAGTTGAGGTAATTAGGTTTTATTTGAAGATCTCAGAGAGTTTCAATGGCCTTTTCTTAGATTTTTACAAGGCATCCATGAAGACACAGGGAGGAGAAGTAACCCAGGTTTACTTAGAATCTTGAATGATCTAGGCACCATTTTTTTCCTTCCTTTTTCTTCCTAGTCTAGAAGGGCATCAGTAGCCATTGGTAGTTGATTCTCAGAGGAACCTCCCCCTCCCCCCTCCCACACTGAAGGCACCTGACACACTGTGTCCCTGAGTGGGCAGAGCTGACTTTACACTTGGGTGAAGAACACAGTTCTTGTGTTCTGGTTGAGACCTGCCCACCTAGCAAGTAAAGAAACACCCTTGAGTGTCTGTTTGGCTTTTAGTCAAAACACTACCCAATGCCCTACTGGGCAGGGAATGGCAACCAACCAGAAGCCGACTGTGAAGTGCTTACATTTTAAAATATGTGACCTGTGATAGTCACCCCTTCTCTAATGAAAGATAGGATGATAAGTTTTATTGGACATCCTTTTAAAATGCCACTTGATCTCTTGACTCAGGACCATAGACAAGAATGTTCTGTTTGTAAATCATACTTACTTTAACCCCAAACCCACAAACTTTGTTGCCTTGGGGCATACTGTGTCCCTGCACACAGTTCCCAACAGAAGGATTTACATTTCCTTGAGAAAACTTTGTCCACAGACAGAGACAGTGACTATAAGGATATAAAAGAAGCCAGTGTCTGCAGTGGGGATATCATTCTGTTATCTAAAGAATTCAGTGCCTTCAGAAATATAAAGAGAAAAAAAAAAAAAGAGGGAGAGAATGTGGTGTCTCTCTGTTGGGCTGTTATACAAAACCAAAATCATCTAAATAGTGAGTGAGTTGTGTCTCATGGAGGAGGAGGCAGTGCAATGTAGTCTGAAGAGATGGACACATATCAAAGCAGTCATTTAGCGCAGTGCCTCCCAGAAGGGCGTTTAGAGGTTTGCATATGTATTAAAAAGCTGCAATACTTGGTGTATTCAGGTAAGTATAGAAGAAGTAGGAAATGGTGAGCTCATCGGACAGGCCACACTTCACATTCACGGGCTGAACAAAGAGCTTCATTATCGGCAGCGTGGCAACAGGAAGACACATCTGCAGAACTCTTACCCCCTCACTGAGCTACCTCCATCAATAGCTGTGGAGCGGAGAGACTGGTGCCTTTAGCTAGGGATTCAAAGATGATTTTTGAATGCATGAGAGAGAGAGAGAGAGAGAGAGAGAGAGAGAGAGAGAGAGAGAG
>JANHMN010000010.1:14194317-14258960 GCA_030674055.1 Rhabdomys pumilio
TGTGTGTGTGTGTGTGTGTGTGTGTGTGTGTGTGTGTGTGTGTGTGTCTCCTCTCCATTCCTGGAAGGAATTGCATCTTCTGCTAATTTACTGATCTGTTCCTTTAGAAGGAATCTGGGTGTGTGTGGCTGGAATTTGTTGGTTATATCATGGCTGTATCCCAGAGCATCTTGAAATGGTTACTTTTGAGATGTTTTTAGTTAGAGGTACTATATCAAATCTATCATCACTGAGGAATTGGAAGTTATTTATTGGGGAAGAGTCTTAGTAGCATTATTTTACTTGGTAATAATTTAGAGAAGCCAGAAACTGGAGATAACTCAATAATTATCTTTATCTCTTATTTTGCTAATGAATATCTATTTAGGACATCTTTAATTAAACAAGTTTTCCTGTCTCATGATCCCAATAAGTTTCGATGACCAGGGTTCCATCTCTCAACCTAAAGCCTTCCAGTCTTTCAGAAACTGCTCTCCTTTTGTTGTGAGGAGGTCAGGGTCTCACCATCATTGTCTTCACCTGCTAATATATGTGTGGGCACAATTTCCATATCTGAACTCCACGTTAGGTCATTTGTGTATTTTCTTCAAGGCTATGCATAATCTTCCCAAGTGGTGGGGATAAAAAAGCAGTCATTTTTTTAACGAGTCCATTTACATAGCTTGCAGTTAGACCTGCCATGGAATTGCCTTCTCTTCCTCAATTAAAAAAGATAAAGGCCATTGCTACCGGTCATGAGGGAGATGGGGATAAAAACTGCCTGTTCTCAAACTGGGGGCAAAGCAAATTTGTTGATATTAATTACTACAGTTTTTTTTTCCTGTTTTGTAAGATAGGATCATCTTTTCAAATAGAGCTTTCTAATGATACACATAATTCATGTATTTAATATATGAAATTAAATTAAATATAAACTTACCATCAACATTTCAGCATCTTATCAGTGGACTTCTGACGCTCAACTGTATCTATTATGATGTTAAATAACTGTTTTCAAAGCTGCTACCACATATTCCCTGTTGCCTGAGAGCTGGATACTCTCTCTGCATTCTTCATAATTGTTTCATGCTTAATTCCCTCAACTGCAGGGGCTCTAGATATTTATGGCTACCCTTGTTCCAGGTCTTCAATTATTTGACCTTACTTGGGAATGAATCTGTGTGTAACAATAGGCTGTTCTTCATTCACTACCCCATTGCATTCTTTCCTTTCTTGCTAACAAACTCCATTTGCATGTCATTAGTAAAGTTCTGTTATTTTTCAGAACTGAATTTTGGAATGGATATATGGATTAGATGATATACATGGAGAAAATGGCCCTGCCATGGCATCTGCCTGTTTCCTTGTGAACCAGTCCAGTTACAAGCACAGCTAAATAAACCTAGAGAAGTTTCCCTAAAAGGATTGGTTATTGATATGTAAAACACTTGAGACCAAGTATGCTTTTCTGCTGCAGAGAGTCTGTGAAATGTTTTGGATTCGCTGTATAAATACTATGTAAGGATTATAATGATTGGTGATGTTCACCATTTGCATGAGAAATAATAGTGCCTTATTTTCACCTGGCAAATGTACATGTTTCTTTGGTGTGTTAAAATTGTGCATGCTAGATTCATGTTATATTTGAAAATTATGAACATCTGGTGTTCTTGGTGAACCGGCTCATATCTCTCTACAGGGGGAGTTAAACTATGTAAAGACACTGGTGACGCAGGCCTAGAAAGTTTCTATTTGGATGCTGTGTCTTACCCTACAAAGCTTCAGTGTTATTGATACCAATAACTAGCATCTACAGTTCATCTTCTGAAAGTGGAATGTTGCTCCTTGAGCAGGCAAAATAATTCTGTCTCTGTATACACACACACACACACACACAGAGAGAGAGAGAGACAGAGAGAGAGAGAGAGAGAGAGAGAGAGAGAGAGAGAGAGACAGAGAGAGAGAGACAGAGAGACAGAGACAGAGAGACAGAGAGAGACACACAGAGAGAGACAGAGAGAGACAGAGAGAGAAAAGGGCAAGACAGAGGTGATATAAAAAAAGCAGTAATCTTTCCATCAAAAGGATTTATTCTAAGAAGCATATTTTTTTTTCCTAGACAGTTTGAAGTCTGGTGTTTTAGATGCATGTAATCTTAAAACATAAAAATAGCAATACAAACTCTTGCTATTCTGACAATTATTTTCTTTTAGCTTGTTGAAGAAGAGAACAAGCATTTAGACACATGCAGAATATGGAATCTCAGCAAGGTGATATTCTTGAGATTTTTCCATATTTATATATATATATATATCTTTCCACCATCGTATTTTCACTACCCAAGAGCCTGGGCTGTTATTTTTTTTCCTGAAGTCTGAAGATCACCCCATGGATTAACAAATGATTGAGGATTCTCTCTTAAAAGACTCTTTAAAAAACTGTCAGAATCAGCCTGAGACAAAGATTTATTATGAACTATTTAAAGGGCTTAATATATGTATCCCCAATGAGCCCTTGGAGCAAACTAAAAAGAAGAGTGGAATTCTCAAAGAATAGAAAAAAAAATTCTCCAATGCCCCACTTTCTTCACACCATGATTACTGTTTACTCAAAGGATAAAATGCCTAACCTGTCACACGGAGTCTTCAGAAGCCACAGTCCTGCTGATGTACAGTAGAAACAAAACAACGAAGAGCGACAGTAATGTGTGCGAGAAAGGCAGCTGTAATTTACTTCCTAACCTGTTCACTAACACACTAATGTGCCTACATCTTGTAGCAGGAGCTGATCCCTGACCCATGCAGCAATCAAACAACTACCCAAGTGTTGGCTGTCACAGAAGCTGGGACTATCACCTTAATTATACGTTCCTGGATAACAAGCCTTCCCTTAATGAGCAACTTTTCTCTTGTGTGTGTCCCAGCCCACCCCTTCTGTCCTTGAGAAAGGCCCACTGCAGTTCACTGCAGCTGGAATTTGTGCAACATAGTCATAACTATCCTTCCTAACAGTAATAAATACTACCTGAGTAGCCTATCTGCTTCTTGAAGATGCCAAGACAATTAAAATTATAGGCTTATACTCTCAGGAGACTCCAGAGGAGAGGAACTCAAAACCAAAGGAAAAGTCTTCAGTGAACTCAGAAGCCAGCCTTTATCTCTTCATTTATTATTATTTTATTTAGTTGTTTATAATATATAAATAAAATAATAATAATAATAATAATAATAATAATAATAATAATAGATTGCTTCAGAGGGATTTCTATTTGGTTTTCCTCTTTAATGAGGATAATTTCTATATGAACCTTCCTTTATTTTCTTGTCCCTGTAACAGTCCCTATCTCTGGAGAGACCTGGTGATTATGCCTGATACCTGATATGAGTAAATAAGGGGACTTTACAAAGAGGTTTTACCTGAAGCTTGGGGGTGGGGAGACTGTGCCTTCCAACGGAAAGAAGACAAAGAGCAGGGGGCAAAGAATGAGACAATCATTGTGACATGGAGATTTATTTCTGTAATGGCCCCAGCTTGACACTAGTTTGAGGCCGGCTCATCAGAAAGGAAAATGCTATACACCCTGGTGACCAGTTAAAGAGGAGGGATGAACTTAGCAATCAGATTTATTGGTTCAATTCCCATTTTATTTTAATCTCCATAAGACCCTACTTCCTTTCCTTTCCAATAGGTAAATGCATTCTCTGCAGGACAGTTTTGGTATATTTGGTAGAGTAGATAGCCATATGTGTGTCTTTAAAGAACTCGGGACAGGGAGACTACTCAGTTGGTGAAGTGAGTGCTTGCACACAGGCACGCAGACTTTAGTTCAGTCTTGACCCTCAGCACATACATAAAAGGCAGACGCATGCCTGTAATCTTAGAGTGGAGACAGAAGGATCCCTGGGGTTGTGGGCCAGGCAGTCTAGATGTAATGGTGACTTTCACATTCAGTGAGAGACCCTGTCTCAAAAAATAAGGCCACAACTTATAGAGGAAGGCACTAAACATCAACCTCCGGGCTTCACGTACTGCCCAACACATGAACAAACATACATGTGTATGAATGCATGTGACACACACACACACACACACACACACACACACACTCTAATATGTACATATTCGAGTAGAGTATATGAACCAATGTATGTAAAATCCATGTAAATCATGTAGGTTGGCACATGCTAAGACCTACTACGTGACAGTTTTTAGTCGTCGATGCTAACATCTCTGCAGGTTGATTCCTGACACCCATTTATAAGATCACTGAATAGATGAGAGACTGGCAAAGGGTGATGATGCTTGGTAGTTAGCTGGCTCCCAAAGTAGAAAATCCTATCCCAGAAAAACAAAAGTGGTATCTTTGGGGCAGGACCGAAGCAGGGAAAGCAGCAGTGTGGTGTAGGGGCTGGGCAGATCTCATGACATTAGGAAGTCTGTGTAGACCTATAGTCTTAGGTTCAGCATGTGGGTATTTGTTGTTTTGTTTTTCCATCTATCTCCTTTACAAGGTGAAGGGGATAATGTATGTATCACCAAACTTCTAGAAATTGTTGGAGTAGTCAAATGTACATGAGGGTGAGGTGTGCTAAATCCAAGTTAATTCACACACTGTTTTAGTCAAGTGCAGCTCTGACTAATATTAGAAACCAACCAACTCTACCATGGCACAATTTGTTCTCGAGATTGATACGTACCGCCCTAACACTGTGGTGGTGGTGGTACCATCAGAAACATTAGAGAAAAGACTTCTGGGCTGATATAGTTCAGGGCTACATAGCTACCGTGAACTTGATAAATGCAGAAAGAGAATTTTAGTCCATGGTTTTGCCAGATAATGGGGAATAATAAATGTACCATGAGAAAATGCAAATGTAAAAAAAGAAAATTTAATGAAAAAAGAGAAGAAGACAGAGTAAGGAGAGGGAAAGAGAGAAGGCTGAAAAGTTAAAGCACTGAGAGGGACGAGGAAAATACGCTAATTATGCAGATGATGAGACAATAAGTTATATAAAACAAAAACTTGGTATGCTGAGAAAACAGAAGAAAAAAGAAGGGAAGGAGGAATGCTCCTTTACAGCCATGACATATGTCTGTGCTGACAAGCTGGCTGCTGGTTCTGTATATGCTAAAATCCAATCAACATCCCAGGTCCAGACAACTAAAACACATGAAGTAAAACATATTTGGACATTTACCTCAAAAAAAAAAAAAAAAAAAAAAAAAAAAAAAAAACTATACAATCACCACAAAGGCAGGTATTTCCAAAATTGGCAACTACTATAATTTAAAACCTAAACAGTGGGTGATTGGTTAGAGTTTTCTCAATCGCCATTTTATTGTGGTGAA
The DNA here is from genome assembly GCA_030674055.1 of Rhabdomys pumilio. Lineage (NCBI taxonomy): Eukaryota > Metazoa > Chordata > Mammalia > Rodentia > Muridae > Rhabdomys > Rhabdomys pumilio. The sequence continues at coordinate 14,199,646 of JANHMN010000010.1, forward strand.
TACCAGCTTTGAGGGGCAGGGGATTAGGATTAATGCCAGGTGATTTACATCCACATTTAATTGGGTTGTCACAACAGCCTTTGAGATAAGCACTTTTATTTTTCCCATTTTAAAGAGGATCCATCGCCTACGACTGCACACTCTAAAACCCTACGGTTGCTTGTGTAGCATGCCTTAAACCCGAATCTAATTTATTCATTGTAATTTACTTAGAAATCTTTAACTTTCTGCATCTCTGCCATGGTGTATTTCTAAGGCCTCCTGTACCGAAATGGAAAGAAACACATGAGGGTTCTGGCAGGGAGATGGAACAGACTTAGAGTGATTTTAGTTTATTTTCTAGATTTAATGAAATATGTACTATTCTATGATAGTCACTCTATCTACTCATGCTTACGTTTAAAGGGCTGACACTCACTTTTCTAAAGCTCCTGAAACAGCAAACAGCGTGGTGTGCTCTGAACAGTTTAGATTTCAGAGTGAAGTCAACACTCAGCAACTGCCTACAGAGGTAGGCGTGGCTAGATGCTACCATTCCTTACTGTTCTTTGGTATTGAGGAAACTGCCTTTTTCTGTTTAGTTTCTCTCTCCCTCTCCCTCTCCCTCTCCCTCTCCCTCTCCCTCTCCCTCTCCCTCTCCCTCTCTCTCTCCTTCTCCCTCCTCTCCCTCCTCTCCCTCCTCTCCCTCCTCTCCCTCCTCTCCCTCCTCTCCCTCCTCTCCCTCCTCTCCCTCTCCCTCCCCCCTCCCCTCCTCCTCCCCCTCCCTTTCCCTCTCCCTCCTCTGTTTTGGTTATGATTAGAAGGAAGTGGACAGAGACCATGTACGTTACTGGTCAGCCCCTACATCTATGTAAATCTCACCGTGGTTTTCAAGCTCCCTTAGTGCCTTCTCTTCCTCCAGATGATTTTCCAAGTGCTGTCATTTGCCAGTTGATCCTCTCCAGAAACCCACTTTTAAAAATCGCTGAAGGTTCATATTGCTTTCCTTACATGGTTGGTAACACATAAATAGAGCAGGGCTCTGATTAAGAGAATGGAGTGAAAATCTCAGAATTACAGATGGATGTAAGGACGTATAAAGGAGGCCTCATCTGAGGTACCAGCTGAGGGCATACCGAAGGGTAAAGGAGAAGGGACAGGTGCTGGAGGTTACAGTGTCAGGAATGACAGTGAAGAGAGGGAGAGGGAACCAGCAGAAGGATCATGACTCAGCAGAAGGAACAACGAAAAATCTCCCAAACCCAAGATGATTTATAATCACAAGGTCATATAAGATAGCAGAGTGGACTTGGTGGAGAGGAAAACAGAGAGTTGTTTGTTGGGTACCTGTGTTTCAGTTTGGAGTGATAAAGTTCTTGGGGATGATGGCCACAGCTGTATCACATTCAGGTGTATTTGATGCTGCTGACCTGTAGCATATGGCCCAAACAGCAGCTCTTAAGTCAGGTGTATTCTGCCCCAACAACAAGCATTAGGCCTCGGACTAATAAAATTCCACAAGATTTCAGATGAGAGTACAACAGATTAATATAAAAATATCAAGGATCAAAGAGAGAAAGACCCAAAGGACAGAACAACTGAGGTTACTATCAAGGCAATGGGGAAGTAGAGGCTGGAGGGCTGTGTTTCAATTATTTATCAGTTAAACAAATACCTATGAGGTCCTCATAGTCTGCTGTGCACTGGAGCTCAGAAATGGATAATAGCCACTGTCTTGGGAAATATCTGAAGCGATGGAGTTCAGAGGTTGGCCAGACATTGTCTCCCTTTCAAGCAGCACATAACCGTATTGCTGCAGTGCTGTTGTATAGGTAGAAAAATACATTTAATGTGATCCATCTCACCCAGTTCAGTTTTAGGATAGAGGCTGGACTCATTGCCTAGGACAAGAACCCATCGTGACTGCTCCCACAAAGCTAACGCCACACTTAAAAGGCTCAGAGATCTAAAGGAGTCCCCTATAAGTAGAGCAAGAAAAAGAGAGTAGGAGGGAGGTGACTTTTTCAGGATTACCTCATTCCCCAGGGTCAGAGTAGGGGTTGCTAACCCACTCTTCTCTTGCCTAATATAGATTTGAAAGATACAAACAATCAAAGCCTTATTATTAACCAGAACAATAAAGGTGATTCATATGTTCATCAGGCACCAAGGACTCATTGGAATAAAATCAAAGTTTACTCTCAAGGACTCAAGGGTTATTGTTTCATAGGACAGCCACCAGTCATATAATGATCATCATAAGGAAGGCACAGAGCCAGACTCCAAGCGCAAGCCGGAAACTGTTCCAGAGTGACTAATGCAATAATATTGAGGAATGTCACAGGTCCCTATTATAGTCAAAGTCACTTTAACTAATTGGCTCAGACCATAAAAACATACAATCTGGGTCAAATGACACCACTGCACCAAGCTGTTCTGCTCAGGCATCACCTTAAATCAAAGCTTCCCAACAGGAAGGGAAGAGGGGAAGGATGGCTGCTGTTCCCGGGGTGGGGGTCAGAATTGAATTAAGAGCAGCTAGCTCCAGTCTATGGACAATTGACGGGAACTGCTATGCCAAATGTTGGAACCCGCACTGCCAAAAGCTTGAGGGCCAAAATTGTTCCGGCTCGTACTGCTGCTCTGGTCCTCGGGTCAGGGTTCAGCAAGAGAGAAAGTGAGGGTAGACACGAAGAATGGAGACCAGACAGAGTGTGATTCAGTCCCATTTATTCTCAAGTCTCTTTTCTTAGTCCAAGTCCCAAGTCTCGGGTTCCTAGTCCCTAGTTCCTAGTCCCTAGTGCCTCCAAGTTCCAAGTTTCTAGTCCCTCTTCTGTCTGCCTCTCGCCTTTTATAAGTCTGACTTCTCAAGTCACGCCTTTAACTCACACCTTTAAGTCATGCCTTTAAGTCACACACACCCAAGGGAAAATCCTGGGTATATAAAACAAGATGTTATCAGAATGTGCTCAGCTGTTGTGGGCTGTTGAAAACAAGTCTCTTGTCAGGGTATATGGCTCAAGATGGCTGCAAGGATGATAGCCACCGTCTGTCGGCTCCCCACAAACAATGGTGACACTAGGCTTTCTAGGCATCATTTGTCCTTCAGAAGCATGCTGCACCACATTTCCAGAGATTCTACATGGTTTTCAGTCAGGGCTATCTCATAGTAAGACACCTGGTCATCCTGTAAAGCCTAAGAAAACAAGTCCTGTAAATTGCAGACTCTTATAAAGACACAGATGTTAACATGGTCTCCAAAGCCAGAGATTCTGATGGACAGGAGAAATGGAGTCAATGAAATTATTAATCATGACTCAGGATAAGTTTATAACCATCTCTCTTGCCTTTAAACACAGGTAGAATGTCATCTGCTCTGTTGACTACTTTCCCTTTATCTCTATGTTTTTTTCTAAATAAAACAAAAACTTCCCTCCAATTTCTTCCTATTAACCAATATTTATCTCCCTACTCAGCTTCCTCTTCTAGTTCTATTGATCAGGAAAACAAGGAATACCCCTAAAATGGTCAAAGCCATCTAAATCTGTGGATGAAGCCATCACGAGTCTAAACTAGGCTCACAATTCACTTTACAACTGATCCATTCAGCAAGTCCTGTCTGAGTTTCTACTGGTGTTAGTTCCTGTCATAGGTTTGAGGTCACAATGAGAAGGCAGGGATGGGACAGAAAGACATTCTCCAGATAATAGAGTGTATATTATATTAGGAGGATAAACAGATGTGCAAGTACACACACTTGTGTGCGTACACATGTACACATGCACTAGGGGGATACGAAGATAAACATACCATACAGATGTGTTTGACATGGGTATGAAATGCCTGAATGGGTAGAAAGGTCAGAGAAAGTTAACATCTGATTACAGGTTTGAAGCACACAAGGTCACTCTGACTACCTGGTGGAATCGTTCCACAACAGAGGACCAGGCTGTTGATAGGTTCAAAGGCAGGGGTACCATGTGTTGAAGGGCTAACCAGGTCACCACCTCCAAGCTGTATCTAGATATTGCTGTGAGGCTATGGTTGCTGCTCAGAGCTCAAGGGAAGGACTCAGAGGCACCAGGAAGCAGCAGCAGGATGGTCAGCACAAGGCCACTGAACAGCTAGCTTTGGGGTTGTTCATTCTCTAGGAGTCAATTGTGGTTTGAGTAAATTTCCATGACAGACAGCTGATAAAACCTGAGAAAGACTTATGCTTAGATTCTTCAGCTCAGTTTTCCTGACCACAAACACCTCCAGGGAGGAAGAAGCAGGGTTGGTTCTGGGAGGGGAAAAGACAGTGGTAAAAATAAGGCCATATGGCATCTTGATGGGATGAAGGGACTCTTATATACAGAGAAGCAGGATTCCAGTACAGCCAGCACTAATTCACTGGTTTCTCTAACCACAAGTTCAGCTTTCAGAGCCTCTGGTTAACATACCCTAGAGTCACCGACCTCTCTTCCTTTATGCACACTGAGCACTCCCCACTGCTGTAGTGGGTAAAAGCTGTTTTTCTTCAGGGTCATATGTATGTAATAAATCCACCAAAGAGAAGTCCTACAGCTCACTGTGGGCCATTAAGCAGTCACCGCACCCCCCACTTTAGTAATGTTGATTCCACTTAGTGCTGAGTATACTGTGCTGTGGGATCTGAGAGCCTGCAGGTGGGAGTTTGGCATCTAGTCACAGGCATCGATGATGGAGAAGCAGTGGCATGGGGAAGACAGTATCTTTGGCCTTTGTCTAGGAGACTGGGGCAGCTGCTCAGAATGCAAAAGCTAGCTTCAGAGAGACAGTTGCTTTTGTCCTTGTGAAATATTTGGCTTTTCTTTATGAGTCCTGGCTGGATTTCTTATTGTTTTGGTGGCAGCAAGGATGACTCAGAGACCAGGAAGCAATCGTGGTGACTGTCACTGTCCCAGAGCAGTTCCTTTCAGGCCTGTTGTCCTTTTAGTTGTTTAGTAGAGACATGTTTAGTTTAGTTTTACCTGTGCCAGCTCAGGCTGGGATGGGGTACAGAGACAGTCTCTCAAAGGAGGACACTCTGACTATAAACCTACCAGGTCCTTCCCAGCTCAGCCCCTTTCCTGATTGGTGTTTTTACATCTTCCAATGATGGGAATTTTCAGAACAAAGCCCAGTACTTGGAGTGCTTATTTGCATGTCAATTTCCAGAATGCTTCTCCAACTTTCCCTTGCGCCATAGTGATGCTTTTGTATCTCTTCTGCTGGGGATAAATGGCGAGGAAGGGCTCGAAGTGGGTCAGCACAGTGTCCTGGCACTTCCTTTGGCTAAGTCTTTGCCCAATGGGGTGGAAGCCAGACTTCCTTCTCCCTGGCCCTTCAGCTCCCCTAAGCAGCCTTGCAGATCTGGGAGGTCTGCCTTCTTTATTACAGCTTTGGGTAAGCAGGCACCTGACCATGGGAATATTCCTTCCTCCGGTCACAGGCCTTATGTGAGGGACCCTGGTGGGGTCTAATGATGGTGCTTGCTGAGTTCTCACCATCTTTTCCTTTAACCCATTTCTTGCCTGTCCACATCCCTGGCTGGAAATATTAAGTGTGGGGGGGCAGATGGTAGGAGCAAGCTAGGGTTTCTTTTAATATGAGACAGTATCCAGGTCCTGCCTTACAGTCAATCAACTATAAGTATCCTGCAGCACTGTCATAAAATGTGAGAATTAAAACATCTTTTTTCCATCAAAAGAGTCTTTGAAGTTACAGTCTTGACCGAATCTCGCAGAAGAGGGCATATAGGAAACAGTGTTCTGAACACACACTTTTATTTTTTGATCCAGTTTCCTATCATGTGGGAAGTTTCTCCACACTAATATCTATAAAGCATTTTTCTGGTCACTTTTCAAAAGGTCCCAACTCTGGCCTATGGGACCCTGGGACTCCTGGGACCAATATTACTGCTTGCTGTCTAGCTGGCTGTCAGGAAGATGGTGTACTTCTGCGCACAGATGGAATTCAAATAGTCCCTCCTGCCACCTGACATTCTGTTCTATTAAAATGATATTTTAAAAATTATATTAATTTTACCTTGGTAAATGTTTACTATGTAGGTATAAGGTAATCAGAAATGTTTACTAGGGAGGTATAAGATAATTAAACAATACACACATGTATATATTACAGCAATAAAGCATCATCTGGTAAATTAAAAAGTAGGTGGGGAACTCTGTTGTAAAGATGAGTTTGGATTACATGTTCTCCCCCCAGAGGAATTGTGAGAGCTGTTGTTCTAGAAAGTCCATGTCTGTACTTAGAGCTGGATTATAATTTCTTATATTTATATTATATTTATATTTATATTAAATTATAATTATAATTTCTTGGATTATAATCCAATAATTAAATATAATTAAATAAAAATAATTAAATATAATATAATCCAATATATAAATATAAATAAAATTATATTTATAATAAATTATAATTATAATTTCTTGGATTATAATCCAAGAAATTGGGGGATATTTGCTCATATGATGAGTTAGATTACATACTTCTTACATACTTATCAAAAGGTAGTTTTGATTATGAAATGTATCCCATTTTTTACCATATTACCATGACTCTAAAGTATTTACAACTTTTTTTTTAATTAATTAATTTTACTTTATGTGGATGAGTATTTTGTTTGCCTGTATGTCTGTGCTGAAGCCTGCAGAGGCCATAAGAGGAGCTGGATCCCCCTAGAACTGGAGTTACAGACAGTTGTGATCTACCATGTGAGAGCTGGGAATTGAACCCAGGTCCTCTGCAAGAGTAGCCAGTGCTCTTAACTGCTGAGCCATCTCTCCGGACCCTCCCTCCCATTTTAAATCAGTGTATTTGAGAAACCAGAAGTAAATGAAAACTAGTACAGGAATTAGTCCCCGAGTTTCCCAGGAAAACTCCAAGGGGAGGAGCGTGTGCCCAGGGCCAGTTCTACTTATAGACTAGACTCATTTTGCTTTCTGTGGGGCCATGTGGCTTCAGTGTGTCTCCTTGTTGGCTTTCTACATGCCAGAGAGAGGTTAGGGGCAAAACCCCTGAAAAGGTGAACACCATCTTGGTTGGATAGTGGAGATTTGACAGTTACTGTTGATATCAATACCCACCTTTCCTGAATATCTAGCAAATAGGAAGCTGCACGGTCCTCCAACTTAGGACAACTTGAGATGTCAAAGCAAACAGTGCTTCCTCAGGTTGTGTCTCCTTATTCACAGATTTCTTAGATATAAACTCTCTGCCCTACTGCCCGACCTTCCCCACCCCCTTCAATCAAGACCCGAAATCCAGGAACTACAGATATCTCTGTATTCTGATTTATTTTTCAATTAGCAATTGGAATTGGTGCTCACTTGCAAATTCTGCCTTTGCCACCCAAGTCTGAAAGTTGTTAAATCAAATCTCATTGTGTTAATATCTTCCTATCTCATTAGCAGAGATTAAATTTGCTAATGTAATATGAAAATCACTAACATACTATGAGTGCAAACAGAAATCAAAATCTCTACAGACTTCCTAAAGGGAATGTTGAATGTGTAAACACATCTCTCTAGTGGGTTGCTCTTGCTAACATGTGTGTGAGTGTCAAAGCTTGCACTTCCATTTGCCTTAAATGCTCCAGGCTGGGGTGAAGGGTACAGGTGCTGGGTGGGAGACTGAGGGCAGAGGCAGGTCTGCAGAAATCACAGGCCATATTAATTACACTATCCCATATGTAGGGAAGAGCCGGTGTATTTTCTTTATTCTTTCATTTGGTTAAGTGGAAGGAGAGCATGGTTTGTAGTTAGAACACAGAGTTGGCATTCCAGCCCTGCTGCTGATGCCACTAGGGAGCCTGTCAGGGGCTCAGTTTTCTTCTCTATAAAATGGTGATGCAGGGCATGACAGGTACAGTTTTTTAAGAATCCTTCATCGTGGTTGTATTGAATTATATTCCTACCAGTGACACATAAGGACTCTCCTTTCTCACATACCCTCATAGACATTTGTTGCTTGTTGTTTTTTTTTTTTAAGATTTATTTTTAGTTATCTGCATGTGTGTGCATATGTTTGTGAACGTGCACACGTGAGCATGTGTGTGTATGTTCAAGTGCATGAGTGTGCGTATGTGTGTTGTCTCTGTGGATGCACATCTCTTTGTCTCTCTGTGTCTGTGCCTCTATCTCTGTCTTTCTCTGTGTAGGTATATGCATGAGAGTTCAGGTGTCTGTGGAGATCAGCAGAGGACATCAACTCCCTCGCCCAGAGCTGGAGGTACTGGCAGTTGTGAGCCATACCCGACATGGGTGTTAGGAAACCATCTTGGGTGTTCTGCAATAGCGGTATGTGATCTAAGTGCAGAGCCAGCTCCTCGGGCCTCTGTTTCTTGTTTTTGTTTGTTTTGTTTTTGATAAAAACTATTCCTAATGGGGAAAAAAAATGGAACCTTGGTATAGTTTTACCTTGTATCTCCCTGCTGGCTAAGGGTGCTGAGTGTTTTTGTATGTGTTTATTGGCAACTAATACTTCCTATTTTGAAACCCATTTGTTGAGCAAATTTGCCTAGTTACTGACTGGATCAGTGGCTCCCACAAGAGCGGCATTGAGAGAAAGAGAGCGGGCACATGAAACTATGTCCTAGACTAGAAAGCAATCTTATCTGAGGTTTCTCATGGCTTCTACCCTTTTACCTCAACTTCCGTTATTAGTCTCTTCCACCACTCAATCCCGCCACCACAGCAGCCTAACCCCTGCCCTCCTTTATTCAGAGGGTGGGCTCTGTCCTCCAGAGGACTAGGGATGGGGAAGCAGGGGCGGGAAGGAGCAGAGTGTGAATTCTGCTTCTGCCTCTCCTGGCTCCTGTGATATTATTCATCAGGATTCGGGGTGGGACAATGTTTCTTTTCCATTTGAAATAGCTAGGCTGTATCTTATAGGAGGCTGATTAACTTTCTATTCATGAACACCCACCTTTCTCCCGGGGACAATGCCTGACTCACACACTCGGGGGTTTGCCTTGCTGCATTTGTAGAAATAAAGCAGGTCTTTAGGGGAAGAGAAGAGAGCTTCAGTCATGTGTCAAAGGCAGGCGGAAGAAAAGGGTATAGAGATGCCAGTGCTGTGGAGAAATGTCCACTAATTCAGTCAATGAACACAGAGGCAATGCTCTCTCATTTGGACATTTTAATCCACTTGCCATCAGTGATGGATCTCAGCTCTCCATAGATCTACAGACCATTGTTCTTATGTTGTAACAAGAACAGATGCAACACTGTGGTGCTCCAGTCTCACAGTGGAAGACACCATATAAGATTGTCTCCATAATGATGGGTCCCAACTCTCAGCTAATCCCACACAAAATGGTTGTGTCCATTTTGTCCCCCAGGCAACATCATGAGGGGCCACACATTGCAGTGACAGTTCTTCCTAGGGGAGGGGTACGTTGTCCTCTAAAGCTCTGGCTGAATCTCTATGTGCTGGGTTATTTTTAATTTTCGTTATTTTTTTTTCCTTACCACGTGTCTGTTTTCTAGATTCTCTCAGACCCTTCCATGACTCAAACAGCCTTAAATAATTCCTTTTCATCAACAAGTTTCACCATCTCCCTTTTCATCTTCCTCTTCCAGGTCGTTATTAAGACTCTGAATAAAGCTGGTATCTGTGTTCTCCCCTGGGCTCCTCACAATTAACCTCTTTCTACAGAAAGAAATGGCCTTTTATTCCTTCTCATTTCTTTCCATCTCTTAACTAGTTTTTAAGATGTAACAGAATTTTAACACTTGCCCTATGGTTACCAATTTTGCATAATAGCCTCTTGCAAGGATTATTATTTTTTCCTCTCTCTCCTACTTAAAGTCCTTTGAAAGTCAAAATGTACCACACCTACTAGCTCTTCCTTTTATCCATGATTTTGGGGACTCATTCAAAGGACTCTAGAGCTCCTAAGTCCTTCTAGTTTGCTTTGATCCTGCCACAGGGAAGCAGAGTTCTTTCCAGAATGCCACCTGTATCAGTGAGAGGGCAGCCCTGGGCTCTGCCTCAAGGATGGGTGTTTCCTGTGGATGTTGGGATTGCTTTTGCAGGCTAGAAGGCTGAACTTGTGGGTAGCTGCCGCTCTTTCTCTTTCCAGTTTGCCCCGAGAGAGCCATCTGCCCTTGTTGAGAACTGTTTTCTCTGTAGCTTTCTTTGAGGACTGCATCTTCAGGCACCAGTCTCTATCTTGGGCTTTTCCTAAGGAGCCCGACTTAGATGTTGACCCCTGGTGCTCCAAGCACCGCACAGAGGCAAAAGGACCACAGAGCTCTAGGGACACCTCCCCACCCCCCACCCCCGTGCTGTGCTCCTGACGTCTGACTCCGGATCTTGCTGCCCTTGGAACCCTGTATTTTGAACCATGAAGCTTTTTATTTCTCGCTTCTCACTTCCGTTTTTGCTGTTGTGCAGGGACAGGCAAAGACCTCTTCCTGTCCTCAGGTATTCCTCAGCTGCCTTCATGCGGATTCTGTGGATTTTAATTTGCTGATATTTCCCTGCAGGCAGTTTCTGACGACCAGTCCCTGGGTTTTGCATGGTGCCGAGTACTCTGTTGGCACTCAACAAATATTAAATAATCATCACTCCCCTTTAAAGAAAAGAAGATAGCAGCCACTCTTGAATTCTGCTTGTCAAAATAGAACTATTTGTGTTCAAGTCTTTACTCCACGGGCATCCAACTTAATTATATAGAGGTCATTTTTGTGCTGCGGCTCAACCAGCCCAAACTGTCTAAATCAGGACCAGTGCCTCTGCTCCTTAGAAATAAATATATTCGGCCTTATTAATCATCTTGGTTTAGTAGCAGGAGAATGATTTGAGTACCCACAATCTGTTAGACGGTACCACTGTGTGAAATAAATGTTATCTCTTCTCTGAGCATACACTGTCTGGACAGGAGGACCGCGAATAAATCACATTTTATTTTAGTTGGTAGGACTATTTAATTGCAGCTTTTTCCATGCTGTTTCTAAAACTATTTTCTTAAACGCGGCTTTCTTCTTCTTCAAACAATAAACAAGAGGCTGACACTGTTTTTTTTTTCCCCCCTCCAAGTGAGTTTTTACTCTCATCTTTAGATTTACGATCTAAAGATGATCTAAGAGGAAGAAGGTTCTAGAGCTAGCAAATTACCATCGATTCTTAGCTTTACCAGCTCCTGGGTGTGGAACTTTGGGTTACATTCTTGGCTCTTATGAGCCATTGGTTTATGGAAATGGCATTAATAATAGCACTCACTCTTAAAAATGCCAGAGGGTCAAATAAGTTAATACAGTCCTTTGAAAATGCTTGGCTCCTAGGAAGCACTGTGACTATTCGCTAGTGTTATTTAGATTTTTGTGTAAAAATCACCCTGAGTTCTTTTTTATTTCTTTTACATATGGAGCACCCAGTGTCTATTTTAGGGGGTATGTACATCTTGGACTATGAGAACCAGCAAGATTCATTCAAGGAACACAAGTGTCTAAACCCTGACTTTTCTGTCTTCTGGTGCTGGACAGATGAACTACTCTGGTTCTCTGTTTCCATGGGCTCAGTCGACTTGTCAAGGAGGAAGCCCCCACCTCTCCGCCCCTGCATTTTACTGCCCTGGGCCAGTATCTGCCCAGGCCTCTATCTGTAATAAGAACCCTGGCTAGCTCACACTGTGATGTAAAGAAGGGATAAAGAAATGTAAGGAAGGAAGGAGAGGGGAGCTTTTATGTAGGGAGGGCTCTCCCAACAGCAGGGTTAATGTCATTCCGGGATTTGTTATACTTGAATGAAAAGGATTGTGTGGCCACAGGGCCTCCCCTGGCAGGGATCCGTGGACAGGGCTACAGGATTTAGGCTAATAACCCATCACTATATCCTCAGAGAATGCATTTTTCATTGGTCATTCACTTCATTTTTCATTTGCTGTTTTTCATTACGGTATTAAACTGTGTGATAAATGAAAGGTAGAGGAACTTGACAGATGATTTGATTTCCGCCCTTGTCAGATTATTTGACTTACTTTCCTTATGAAAATAGAAGGCAAGCCCTGTAAAATTGTTCTTGTGGATTTGTTTTCCAGCATGCGTTTCCCGCCACTGCCATATCTAATCTATCTATTTACCTGTGATTCAGTTACTGATCTGTGTCCCTCAGGAACCAGGATACATATTGACAAAGTTTCCCATCTGCTACAGTGGGAAGTATCTAAGAAGCACTCACATGAACTTTCAATTCCTTTTCTACATAGCTTCTCTCCACCCCGTATTATTAAAGAGGTTTCAATGATAGCACGCCCACAAAGGACACAGATTTTCAACAAAGGAAAGCCTGTCCATTCTTCTGTTTGAATACAGCAGCAGATTTTTCTCTCCTTCTTAGTATTGTGGAGAGGATAAATACAATATTGGCCTTCCTCTGCCATTTATGGGTTTCCAAAGCCAGGGCTAGCAGCCTGGCTATTCATTTCAACATACTTGAAACTTTAGCCAAACTTATTACTGTGTGTGCTGCTCGGGGAAGGAAGGCTGGCTATGAATGGGGTAGCTCCTACTAACTGCATAAATAATAACACAAGGAATCGGGAAAGAGACTAGGAAGATGCTCTGAAGGTTTCTTTCTCCCTTCCTGGTACACAGAAAAGGTTCTAAAACAGATAGTGCACGTATCTGTCTTGTTGCAGCTTCCAGTAAAACTGACGTGCTATGCCAGCCTCAGTCACTACGTGGCGGTTTCAGTTAAACAACAGGCTAGTCATGAGGGCCTCTCCGAGCACAGACAACCTTTGAGACAGCAGAGAGCCATTGGATCCTTAAGTGGAATAGCAGGTTAACTGTTAGTTAGAAGAGCAGGCAAGTGACAGGAGAAATGATGTCTGAGCCACCTGCTTTCAAGGGCTCCCACATTTTCATGTGTGGATTTGCCCTGACATTCTTCTCTTTTCCCTTCTACCCATGGCTCAGAAGTTATGGCAGGCTCTTCTGGAAGCCTTTTCCTTTCTAAACTTCCCCATTAAGCAGCATTCAAAACCGCACGCTGAAAGTGTCAGTTATTAGCCTCCGAAAACGTCAAGCCCACGCACCCCCCTGCTAATGTGAGCAGTTACTCTGCTCTTGACCTATTAAAACTTTGTTTGCTATTATACTTGCTGGCAAGCTAGTCATGCGGAAAGGTGTTGAGGAAATGAGCCGCTGTGTTCCCCAGGTGATGCAAACACTTATCAGGCCGATCCCTGCCATGTTATGTAAACTGTACCAGGTAGCATTCATTTTAAACAAAGAGATAAACAGATCTAATATGCTTCGGGCTATCATGCTTTATGCATGAACTGCTTCTCATTTCTATATTTGAAAATTTCTTTTATCCAATCCATTGTGAGTGTGGAGCGGGGATGCAAAGTAAGACTTTAACTACAACCACAGCTAGACCTCTTGCCCGTTCCATTCTATGTTAAATTGTCAAGTTCATGCCTAAACAATTAATTACGTTCTCTCTCTCTCTCTCTCTCTCTCTGTGTGTGTGTGTGTGTGTGTGTGTGTGTGTGTGTGTGTGCGGTATTAATGATTCCTAGGGATCAAACCCAGGTCCTTCTAAATGCTAAGCAAGCATTCTACTTCTGAGCTACACCTCAGCTCCTACAATTACCCTTAACTAAAATTCCACTAATAGAAGACTATAACAGTCTAATGAAGGTATCTGCGAATATAAAATGGTATGCACACACACCACACGTCATGTGCCTACACACATTCAGATTGTTAGCTGTCTACTTGACCAGTTTGGTCTGCTCTCACAGCGCCCCCCTCCATTTTACCTGGTCATTCCTCTAATCATGAAATGGGATTTCTCCTTGGGTTTTTCACAGGGTCTCCTTTCATCCTTGCATGATCCTTCGAAGTGGGTATTATCACCTTGATTGTGTAGACAAAGCAATGGAGACCTAGCCAGTAAATAACTTGTGTGGCGTTACCAGCTCTGGAACAAGACTCAGAGTGAGGTCTCTGAGCTTGTGCAGGATGGTAAAGGAGAATACGGGGCTCAGGTTACCAGACTCGGATCTTGGTCCTGTTGCTTTCTGTTGTGTGATCTTGACAAATGAAGATTTCGGAGACTTCTTAGTCATTTGTAAAATGGTGTCAATAGTATGTTTTAATATTTAATGAACTATTCAGAACATGCACAGTGCTTGGCAATGAACTCTAAGTTTATTATTATATATGGCTGTCAGCTACTCATTATAGTTGTGAAATTTTAGCCCTTTTTTTTTTTTTTGCCTAGAAAAGGAGACTCTAATGTGGAAGAATTAAGACCACGTGAATTTTTTAATGTCACAATATCTGTTTGATTGAAACTTGTCTCTTAACTGTAATTTCAGAAGTTTTTGGTATTAAATATTAAAGCAATTATAGCCCAATTCTATTTCCTTTCTCCCTTTATCTAATGTGATTTCCATAGAAAATAAGTCGATTGTAGAGAGAGTTCATAGTTCATTTTCTACTGTGTTAAACTGAAAATCCTAAGTCAGCCAGAAAGTCAGATAAATAATATAAGACCATACACTATATGATCTGTAGAAGTTTCTGGGTTGAAACTTTGTACCTACAGTTATCAACTATAGCTGAAAGTTGAAGAAGGTGAGGTACTTCAAGTTTCACTGTGGCTCCCTCAGTCCTGATTTTTAAGATCAGTTGTAGCAAGGATGAGCCCTGCCCAGAGAGAACCGAGAATTCTCTTCTGAGGCAAATGAAGATAAGCGTTGTATTTCTATCTCCACATAGACACACACACACACACACACACACACACACACACACACACACACGGTCTAGACCAGTTGCTGGGCAGTGGTCAGTTGCTTCTATGGAAGTAGGAATTGCTGTGCATCACAAGCCAGCCCACTATTAGTGTCTTCTGAGGTTCTGTAGGATGCTTATGCTGACCAGAAGAACGAAGCAGATCCCTGGATGCAGAATCATTCTGCTTCTGTCACATGATCCAACTTGTGTTTTTCAGTTTCCTTATTTGATAAGTAAGAGCCATTAACCTCACAAAGTATTGCTATTTGTGGTGTATTTATAGAATAATTTGTTAGGATTATTTGCATCTGCACTGAAATTGGTTTTGAGCTCTTTCCAACTGGACAGATCCATCCCAAGCTCTGAAAATGAGTGAAAATGATAGGAACTTGTTCCAAACGCAATAGAAAAGCACTCTCCCACCAATTGTATTTTTGGCTGAATTCCCTCCTCATACGGCCAAGATAATTCTGTCCAAGGAACAGGGATAAGTTTGAGACTGGGCGGCAGTGATAGTTAGATGACCAACATTATTGTGCGTATCTGAGGAGAATTTGAATGAATATGAAACTAATATGGTCTGCAGAGAGGCCATTTCTGAAAGGCACTGAAGGTGAGCCTTTAAAGCACTTTTCCAGAACGTTCTGTACTTGTTGAGTCGCCTCTGCACAGATGATCACTGGTATTCTCCTTCCTTCTGCAATGGCTCACTTCCATTCTGTCTCCTTTCTATACCCATCAATGTATGTGCTTCTATTACTAGGTGGAGAGACCCTCTAGAGACCAGCACTGCTCATCCACCTTCATACACTTCAAAGCACCCGGTAGAGATCTTTGTGCACGGAGTGTGGATCGAACACACATATTGACCTTTTGGGTAGAGAATGATTCAGCCTTGTGGGTACTCAGACACTGTCTGTGAAGTGAGGGAGTGAGTGAGTGTGTGAGTGAGTGAGTGAGTGAGTGAATGAGTGAGTGAGTGAGTTTGTGGAGGAGTCGGCCTTTAAGGAGATGTCTGCAGCTCTCTCCATGGAGAATCAGCAAGTCAAATGGCTGAGAGTGGTGTGGCACCTGAATATCATGTGAACTGAAATTCTTACAACAGTGTCCTGTTCCCCAAGAAAAATCAGAACAAATGACTGACGGAAAGTCTAAGACCTGGCATCTGATGAAGGATTCTGCACTAGGCATGACCCTTACTCTTTTGGAGCCAAGGTTCATGCTGAAAACTTGCACTAACCCTCAGAACAGGGACTTTAGCCCATTCTCAGTTGACACTGAGTGTGCTCATCTGGCATGGGAAGGACACATGGACACAAAGCAATCAGTGTGAGCGTTCATGAGGACAGCTTGGAAGTTCAAGTTGAAATCAGGAGACCAATGATCAGGCAAAAAAGCATTAATTTCTCCAGTTGTGGTCCTGTCATTTATAGAAGGGTAACATTAAAGGTGCCCTTAGCCTCACAATGTGGCTTCCCAGCACAGAGAGGCAGGCATCGTGCTTTATAGTTGTGCAGTGCCATGGCCATAAGGGTGGGTTATGGCTCTGCTTTCTCATCCATGACAGGGTAGGCACAGGAGCTTCCAGCCAGTTCTCTTCCTTCATTCTTCACCCCACAAACATCCCTGTAGTCTTTGCTCTGATGTGTGTATCTCCCCTGTTATCTGTGTAACCATCCATGTGGCTATGTTCTTCCCTTTGTTCTCCATCCAAGTTAGTGCTTTGTATATAACAAGGGGAAATACATTTGTACAGGAGTCAAGTTGTTAACATCTCTTTTGTCAATAAGCAATGGACTGGACGGCAGTGAGGTTCAAATGTGCAAATGGGTTGGTGAGATGGGCTCAAGAACTGCAGTACTCAGGAATACTCGCTTCACTCATCCCAATACAAGCCAGAGAAGGCTGATTTATTAAGTAGCTTAGACACTCTCATGGCTATAGGAGAGCCTTTCAGGCTTTGCCTCCATTCGCGAGAAGCTAAAAATCAAAGAACTAATAAAATCCAATCACCCAGAACTTCTTCCTGTAGACAGGCTGAATTATAACTTTTTAATTTAGGCAGGTAAAGAATTATTACAGTAGTACTCTAGGGCAGGAATGTGTTAATAAAATCATCCTCTCTGCCTTTTCATTTAAAATAATCCCCTGAGCTGATTAAATGAAATATCACTTGTTTAATAACTGACAGAACATTATTTTTAAGCACAAATGTTTTGCATATCTCCACTTCCCGCTTTGATTCCAGGCGCAGGAGGGGCGGGGGCACTGACATCACGGAGGAGTGGGACTCTGCACTCACACGCAGTTTGCCCTGTCTCTGTGCCATCTATAATTTAGTGTGAGGCAGCGAGGTAGACAGAGCATTCCCATTAGAAACCATTCTGAACAGGGATATAAAACACAGTCACAATAACACTTGTCAGAAAGGTGACTCCAGTCAGAACTCATATCCACGAGGTTCAAGATAAATGCTGACATGGCAGCCATCCTACAAAGACTATTATTGCTTAAAAAAATAAATAAAAAGAAAGAAAGAAAACCAAGGCAATCCCCCAAACAAAGCGAACCCATGAACCTTCCCCAGAGTGAGCAAGTTAGTGTGAAGTTTGCATCTAGGGTGGCATAAACTTTGGGCGATTTATAGCAGGCACATCTCTCCCCCCACTTGTAGAAGGAGCTTTATGATGCCGCAGAGGAAGGATCCAATAGCATTTTGGGTTTAATGATGTTAAGCTATTTGGAATTCTTTCCCCTCTGTTATTTGGAATATATGAGCTATGCCTCTAAACCAGGTCATTAGCTGGGCCGTGGATAGGTTCATCGCCTCACTCACAGGACTGCTCGGCTGGTGCTCCCAGTTCCCTTGCCTTCTACACTTAGAAAACCCTCTTTGACTTAGTGGTAGGCTATGATTTAATAACTGCATTCTGCTGACTTCATAAGCTGTAGAACCTCAGAGGGGGGAAAAGAATAATCCCAGATCTGAATTATAGTTCTAATTACTCTGGCTGAGGTGAAGCATTTCAGCACGGAATGTTCTAAGCATGCCCACTTCAGAGGAAATGCTTATGTCCTCTCTCCTCCTCCTCCATGAAGGCAGCTGCATTTCTGGCGGCTATCCAGTCTGCAAGGCTGTGTGGGTGAAGGTGGGGCCAACTGCTCGGTGATCCTGTGGAATTCATTTATTTTTCTAAGCTCTTCTTGTTTTTCAGTTCAGGAAATACAGATTATTATAAACATGAATTTCTAATTCAATAGGGATGTTTCCATCACAAAAGGATGTGGTGAACATGAAAGAATAATTTTAGAATGATTTCTTTTTTATGTGTACTTGATACTAATTGATGGTATTTATCTTAAATATATATTACTGGCTTTTAAATCTTCACATCTTCTAACAATTAAAATGTTCAGAAAAAGTTAATATATATTATACGATGTTAAAGAAATTTCAAATAGTGCCAAGGGTATAGAGAGAAAACAAATCTCCCTCCCCATTCTAACTCCAAATCTCTCCCAGAGGCAAGCTCTGCCCCAGTACTTCTGGATATCTGCAGAAGGATGCATGCTGTGTAGGCCACGATAGATATTAGCAAATGTTTTCTGTCTGTGCACAGGTGACAGCAGTACACATAAGCTGTAATGCCCTTTGCCCCTCTCTGGCCTACTGCTTGGGAAATGTTATATTTTAACATAAGTATTTACCTCTCTTTTTAATGGCAGCATAGTATTTTAGGTTGATGGTATAACTGACTTAGTAAATCCTCATTATTGATTATAGGCCATTCTTGGTTATAGATCAATTCTATTCATTTTTAACAATAGCAAGTTACAGCGGATAGTTTTATAAACCTTCTTTCTTGAAGAACTCCTGGAATACATTTGGTCTCCTTGGGAGATGAGCCTGGTGAAGAGAAGTCACGTAGAAGAATTTACAGCCAGCATCTAGGGGAATATGTTGCTAACTCAGAATGACCTGACAAAGCAAGGTGGAACCTGGGCACTTAGCATGGAGAAAAGAGTTTGAATCTAAAAATATGTCTTTTGGGGTGTTCACTATTATTCCACAATGTAAGTCACCTGTAAGTCACCACAATGTAAGTACACCATGGACCTTCTGAGGGCTGGAGAGAAGCCAGCTTGGCTATGATGTGTCTACTGAGAGAAGGCTGGTCATCTGAAATGACATATCTAAGACTTGACCCTTCCCTTCAAAAGAGCACACAAATCACCCATTTGGTGGCCAAAAGCCATGTATGAATAATATGATTCCAAAGGGGCTTTTATACTAACTTCTGAGAGAACATGGGAATGAAAATATTGAAGTATTTACCTCTATTTTGGAAAGTCTGGGGTCATCCCAGTCATCCCATCAATGCCTCTTGCTGCCTTGCTGTTCTTTCCTGGCTGGCATTACTGGGATTGAGTTTGCCAGTGCCTCACTAGAGCCCCAGATGCTTGAGGGCAGGGTCTGTTCCAACTCTTCATGGGGAGCCTGCCTGGCTGAACAGGGGGCTTTGTAAATGGTGAGACACTTAGATCTCAGCCACTTAGCACAGAAGAGGCATTCTTCTTAAACAGGAAGCATAGAGAGTTCTCCCAGAATAGGAAGGTCTTTTAGTCACGAGTCATAGTCTATCCATTTTCAACGACACATTGAAGAGATAAGACCAACGGTAGCAAATCACCCTACCATGTGAGGACGACACAAGTATTTACTAGATTATTTAATGTATCTAAACATTTCTCATTTATTTGCTCTTAGCCAAAAATCTAAAAAGCAATACTATCTCTCATTGAAGTCTTATGCACTATCATTAATTCAGCCATATATTAAAGTCCATATCTAATTGGGACACAGAAGAAGATATATTTTGATCATATCTACCCCTTATCCCATAATACTTCTCCTGGATCCCTTCAAAGATGCCTCCCTTTCCTTCATGCCCTTTTATTTTATTTTTAAAGTAACCTACTTAGCCCGGTTAGTATTTCCTGTATGTTCATAGGTACAGAGTCATCCATTAAAGCATGGCAACCTACCATGGTCCATATCCCTGAAGAAAACTGAGCCTTCTTTCCTCTATCTGCCACCAATTGCCAATCGCTCTTCAGCTAGAGGAGGGGCTTTGTGAGTCCCTCTCTTGGGATTTAAAAATAGACGTTCCCGTTCCCACAATTGTTTGGAGTCTTAGTTTATCTTCCCATCACCCTGTGACAACACCAAGTAAAGATTCTGACTGAGTTATTTTTGGAGAATGGAGGTGCTTCTTCTTTAATTGGCATTTTTAAAGGACTGAACTTTGGTTTAAATTGGTGCCATAATCTTATTGCCACCCATTTCCTCCCATCCTTTATAATTAATGTATATGTCAAAAATGAAGGCCTGCTGTTCTAATCTGGAGAATATGTGTTTCTCATCTGGTGTGCTGATCACCCCAATCAAGGACAAAGTTCATCTGCCTTCCCAGATAACCGGAAGTGCCCTCTAGTTTCTGGCTATATGACTCCAAGCTGCTCAAGGGTAACCTTAGATTAGAATTCAAGCAGAAACATTGTATGTCAAGATACCAGACTCAGGTTTAGTTAGATGATACAGAAATCTTAGAAAAGCTTCAATGGTGTCACCATGTCTATAGATACCCAGGGGTGGTGATAAGATTTTTTATTTTGGACAAGTCTCCTGCATTCTCAAGTTGAAGGACTATGGATTCTAACAGGCAGTAGTTGATTTCAGAAACTTGAAATGAAAGAAAGACATGGCATTCTAAAGCTTAGGAAAGACCCGTCCGTGATCGTATCATTACAGAAAGAAACATAGCTGTAAGCTTATACACAGGCAGAGAAAATAGCTCCTGGGAGAGAAGCTTGGCACTTCAAGTTGATCTGGGTAACTCGGAAGTAAGTAATGCTTTTGTAGCACATGTTCAGGAGAGTTGAGATACAAAGGTAACCCCTGAGCTTCTCTTCCCCGAACAAATCACCATGGAGTCATATACATTATATATGAAACAAAAGCAATAAACAAAGCAGACTGAATTTTCTTGCTAGCAACCAGGAGTTTGGGTTTACAGCAAATACACTTTCCTTCACTGGCAGAAAACTAAATTATCTACAGATTAAGTTAGGTGGAAGAATGGATTTCATCAGAACTGTGTTGGATAATCTAACTTGGATTCTGAAGTCGACAGCCGCTGCTGTGGACATGTTATTGGAATGTACAAATCCAAGCGGCCACTGTTCACCTATGAAAGTATAAAAATCACAAGATAACACCCTCACACTGGGGCTATACTACATGCTCATTGTGTTAGTCTTCTAAGCTGCTTCAAGAGAATACTTTGGCTGTTTGGTTTTGTTTTGTTTTAGCACTTTCATGTTTATTATGCTTTTGATGGCTCTAGCACCCTGTGAGTAAATACTGGTTCCATTTTGTAGATGGAGAAGAGGACTCCAAGTGCTAGAATACATGCTTAAGGCAAGCCACCCGGTAGAGACTGAATTGGGAACTGATGTGCGCCTTAGTCACCTTCTCTAGTGTTCTCTGTGTGACACTACAGCTGTCTCACCTATGTGTTTCACTTAGCACAAGGTAAGTGTTGAAGACTGGCCAACAACTAAGCAAAGAACACCCACCTTGTCAGGAATTCGCTGGAACATGGGGGATTATGGGACCTGACTACTCACTGGAGGGAGAGGAAAAGTCATCCTTGTTTGTATCAAGCAGCCACGACACAGGGTAAAGGGCTTTAAAATTGTTGTCGGGTTCATGTTTTCTAAACAAGAAGGAAGCAAGACATTTTTTGAGGGGGAGAACATAGGTGATTTCTCAACAATGAATATGATGGAAGCCCCTTTGAACCAGATCAGCTTGCATTAAACACCACTAGACTTGCATGGGAAAATCCCAGCCAATGGTGTGTTGGCTGGAAGTAATGATCAGCTTGAATTTGAGGTCATTTGGAAATTATAAGAAGGGATTGTTGGGGCAATCAATTCCTTTTATTTGCTCTTTCTTTTGTCTTTGTCACTTATGTAGAAGTAGAAAACAAATTACAGCTACCCTATAGCTCTCACAAGTCAGAATAATTTAGTTTCAATAGACTTGGTGATACTGTTTAAACTTTGAAAGTTAATAAACATGGATTTGTAGAATTAAAAATATTGAACTAGTGGAGTGCTACCAACTCGCAAAATTAAAGTTTTATAACCCAAAGTCGAAGACTGTATTCTAAGGTTTAAATATTTCATATCTGACATTTTCCAACTCGACAATGTGAAGTCTGATTTTTGATTTTTCAATGCAATATGAGTTTGGAAGTTTAATTCAAAACCAAGAGAAAACCATTCCTGAGACCACTCTCTCTGCAGTTCCCTTCAGAAGAGGCAGTATATTTTATTCCACTTTACAAAACAAGCTTTCCTATTTAGGAACTCAACAGTGACTGTGTGCTGCTGTAAGCGAACAGCCTCAAAAACAGAGTCTCTAATGCACTTAGTGCTTGATAATATTTATGTTTAAATTATATTAAAAGAAAATGCTTTTTAAAAAATGTATTGTGAACCACTACAGAAATTCCTGGTGGTAACCATCTGCCAGCAGGAATGGGAGTTGGGCAGTCATAATGAAGTGATGTCAGGTAGGACGCCTTGCTATCCAAATTCAATAGCTAGCCAACATTCTCCTTTATAAGAAATTTTCCTTTGGAATCTATTAATGGCATAATATACATTCCAAAGAGGCTTTGACCAAAAAAGCAGACACAGAGAAATAAATGATCTGGAAAGGCCACCAAGACTGACATAGAAAGGCACTACAGTCAGTACTGAAGGGAGTTTTCACTTAAAAGGTCTTACTATTTGAGTGTCTGATGGAAGTATGTGTTTGGGTTGTCTTGGAACTGGATAAATCAATGCAGCTTAAGGCTCATGTTGGGTTTGTGGACAGGAACAAGAAGACATGAAAACACACCAGTGACATTTTGTGAGTGCTTTAGACATGAGCAGTACATTCTAATGTTCTTAGTGTCATGGCAGGAAGGGCAGGTCCACTTCCTGGGGTACCAGGAAGGAAGTTATGTCATACTCCTGGACCCGCTCCCACTTTTTGCCCAGAGTTCAAACGTGACATCACCTTTTTCTTAGTATGACATGCCAGAAGAGGAAATGTTAAACTTGAGTTCCCTGTACCAAGTTCCTTCCACCCAGCTGAAAGCTTGTGTGAGTTTCGGTTGTGGTTTTATTAGGATGGACACAACACCAACTCCCAGCATGCAAGGATCTTTCTGGATCCATTTTGTTGTCAAGTACACTTTCCAGGTAGATGGATGGAAGGACTAACACATATCATTTCTTAGATAATGTTTTAATATCCTGCACTGAATAAAACTTTTTTTTTTTTTAATCAAGTTGCAGTGGTAGCAGAGAATGCCACAAGGGGCGAGGGGGCTGCAGATGGCTGCGTTACTCTAAATGTTCAAGCTTGACTGACCCATTTCATCAGCACTGTCAGAGCCTTGCACTGATACATGTTGACAACATTTAATCTTAAAAAATTGAAAGAAATGAATTAATATGCAAATTTCATCAGCTTTGTAATAAAAATGTCCTTGAAAAAAAACAGTGAACATGACCCCCGAGGAATTGTGTGAATTATCCCGGCTCAATTCTTTAAGTTAGTCAGAGGTACGCAGGCCCATAAGGAAATCAGTGCAGATTTGACTTGGAAATAATTATGATGAAGAACAAAACACAAGCAGGTTGAATGAACGTAACAACTTGGGAAAAAGTCTTAGTACTATTTGTTATTCACTTTGAATTAACAGGATTAGGTCTGGTTTTTGAAAATAAAGGCACACCACCATGTAATTTTAACACCTAAGTAATGTGAAAACAATATTTTTAACTATCAATTTTAGTGCATATTAAAAATTATCACATCTGATAAAAATGTTTTTTTTTAATATAAAACAGAATATAGGTTTTTTTGGACAAAAGAAATGATTGTAAGAATTAATATTTAGACTATAGGATATAGAGATTTCTATGTGGCTCACAGTGATAGCAATACCCAGGCAACTCACTTCTTGCACAAACAAAGCTGAAAGGTGACCAGTTGTTTCGCTAAATTCTGCAGGTGGGTGGGATCATATAAATGAAGCCTCCAGATGTGAGTTAGATTTCTAACACTTTCCACATGGGCACACAGAATCTCGGCTCTGAAGCAGTCCTGGAGGTGTATGTCTAGCTGTGGCTCTCAGCTAAGTCTGGTCTAAGCCCAGACCCAAAGAGAGGATCTGAAACTAATGGGGTCTTGTCATCACAACTAAATTTTTCTATGTAAAAATGCAAGATTTCTTTAAACAGAATCATCCCCCCAGAAGGGATAAGAATGTTATCAGAGGAACAAAAAATCAAAATCAAAACATTACCATCACAAGCAGCTTTCCAGCAAATCCTAAGCAATGAGTGATGGCTTGAAGACGAATATCACTGCTCCTCCCCAAGTAAACCTCATTAATTTAAACAGATGTGCACGTGGGAAGGGAGGCATACATATTTTGCTTCCACCCTTTGTACCCTTGTCACAAGCTGGCCTTGCTGTCTCTCTCACTGCCACACAATGCACCAGCCAAGCTCTTGGCCCTGGAAGGAATGAATTTGGCTCCCTGTTCAGTTACTTCAGGCCTCAGGGTTGAGCACTTCCACATGGGGAGCACCTCCACATGGGGAGCACCTCCACATGGGGAGCATCACATAAGGAGTACCTCCTTGTTTTTTTTTTTTTTTTTTTCTAATCAAGATATTGGGATATTTATACCTTTAAAAAATCAAAATCACACTTCAAAATTGAAGTCTCAAATTAAGATCCCAAAATATTGTCAGCAATCTGGGGCTCTCCTTATATGGTCCCTTAGGGACTTAGGAGTCATGCAACTCTTCTGAATCCCTGTACCCTCAGAAGACCGAGACAGGCAGCACTGGCTCTGCCCAACCAAATTAATCTCTTCCATAAGCTTTTGTGGTTCTCTACAAAAAGCTCTTAAGTTTCTCCTTTCTTTCTTAATCGACCATCAGTAAAATCCTACTTTCAGAGTGCCCTTTGCACCAGCTTGCATAAAATGAATAACCCCACAGTTTAATTATGCACTATTCTATCAGTTGGGGAGTGATATAAAGTTGCATGCAGGAAAAAAAAGAAGACTAAAAACCTCCTTTGGTATCCAAAATTAATATATGTCAAGATCAGGGTAAATCTTAATCTTTTTGAAACATTTTTCTAAAATAGGTGTTCTTTTATCACCTGCCGTATCAAGACTCGTCAGAGGGAGGGAAGGGGAGAAAAGGCGTTTGGTTAACATGCTGCATAACAGCACTTTCTTTCCCACCTCACTTCAGGCTGCTCTTGAAAGATCTGAACAGTTGTATAATAATGAAAAATGGGCACTGCTTGTGGGGCATTGCCTGTGCTCACACACCTCCGCCCACGCATTCATCATTCCGCAGGTATTGTCAGTGAGAGTTTAATTGCATAAACACTCTGTAACTGTCCCGTCATATTTCTTGTCAGTCTGGATTCCCTCTCTGGGCTCACTATCTCACAGAACTATAATTGAATTGCTACCAAATCACAAGAGGTGCCCCCCCCCAATAAAATCTTTATGAATAGAATTTGCTCCCTATCAGCAGATTTGACAAATTATGGCAGAGGAAAGGCCTGGGTGATAATTTTTGAGTTTATTCTCAATGTAGCTATTTGCTGAATGTTCTTATCTATTAAAAAAAAATGTAAAGCCCAAGTTCAGAATGGGGGTGGGGAATATCCTACATCCCCACGGGGCTCTGTGGTAATAATTTGCAGGACTCAAGAAAGCCAGTTAAACAAAACAAAACAGGAAAGTTTTGTTTGCTCTGCTGTGGAAGGATACCATTGCAAATGAAGGGTGTAAGAATGAATTTGGAATTGAACTGGCTACCCATCAAAACCAAGATTTCACCAAACTACAGATGCTTAGTTATGAGGTGCTGAGCACTCAGCTGGGCCAGGGTTTATGCTCTCCTTCCATTTCTTTGTACACTAACCCTTTCAGCAGTCATTACTCATGTCTGAGCTCTGAACAGCCAGGCTCTTTGACACACTTTTAGGACCACGAACAAGTGAAAATTAATCAAAGGCATGACATGCAATTTACTAAATATGTGATCATGAAATTTTAATGTCAAATTATTAGTACTTTTTCAAAACAAGCAAAACATCAATGGTGTCTTGTGTGAAGGGGGAGGGTTATCATTTGTCTGTTCTACTTTATGTTCTTGTATCCCAGCCACCCCTCCCCCATTTCAAAATACAAACTCTCAGCAAGGGTGCAAGCCTCTTCTGGTTTGTCATGCTGTTGCTGGTATAGGCATGACATATGAGTGCCAGTGAATAACTCTTAGATGGGCCTGGGCTTCGCCCAGACTGACAGCTGTCTGGTTGTTCATGTTTTTTAAATGTGCTTATCAAAACTATATAGGATTGATGGGTGTTTTTAGATGAAGTTGTGTTTTCGCAACAGACTTAATTTAGGAGTAAGGTTAAGGCTTAGGATAAATGAGTGCATTAGATGATTAAACAACATTTGTCTTGCGGGACACTGAAGTCATTTATTTATGACACTTTAAAAACAAGCCAGGAGAGAAGGCACTGTGGGTTTAACGAATCAGCTTCATACAAATGTTACACCCAAACTAATGACTTTCTTTTAATGGAACTCCAAAATATGCCTGTTTACTAAATGCTCAGGTGCAGGATCAGATGTGCAGTGGAATGAATATGATGGGAAACTTTGGACTTTATGGTAGTGCTCTACACTCTGCGTGTGCACACACCCATACCTCCCTTCTTCCAAAACTTCTTTTTCAATTGAAACTGTTCCTTTATTTGAGGAACTAGGTTTTCTGCTTTGATGTGCTTTTTATACATTTTAAATAGAAGAAGATTTCCTGGTAGCACAGGAATTTGGACTATTGTACTGCAGTGGACTCAGTATGATAAAATACCTTGTCAGGGGCGGCTGGATGGCTCAGGGGATTGGTAATGGGATATATAGAGCCTTTCACCCATAGGTCATTGGCTTGAATTTTGTCCAGGTTGGCAGTGACTAAAAGTCATTAACATCTCATGACTGCCTGGTGGCCTATGTGAAATGAGTTTCTTAATTTATTTATTTAAGTCCAGATATAGTGCCCATGGCCAGGGCATCTGGGCATCTTTCTTGCTTTTACAAAGGCATTCTACCAGATCAACATTCATTTCAGCTCTCAAGATTAGTGATGAACTGAGGCCCTCCCACACAAAATAAATCGATTTATTTAAAGTTCAAGCCAATCCCAAGCCCCCCAATCCCATTCTCCAGCACAGACCAGCAGGCTTCATGAAATCTGATTTGACAGTAAAAGGAGATTTAAGTCTAAATCTGATTGTGGGTCACTTAGTCTTTTGTGAAGCACAGTCCATGTGTGGCTATGGCTCCACAATAATGGCCCAGCCAGATAAAAAGGGAAAATATCAGTCAAGTATGTCAGATGTGCTAGGTCATAAGAAGACTACATTTTAATAGGCCAGGCTGGAGGCTGCATACCTGAGAAGACTAGCATCCAGGTCTATTCCAAATAAGAACTAGGCAGCTCCCAGTTAGCCTTAGTCTTTGATTTGTTTAAAGAGAAGAACAAATGGAAATTATCCCTAGATAACTGAGTGGAATGGCTAGAGAGATGGCTCAGCAGTTAAGAGCACATGTAGCTCTAGTATAGGATAGAGGTTTGATTCCCAGCACCCATGCGGATGCTTAGAACTCTTTGTAACTCCAGTCTCAGGGTCTTGTGACCCTCATGGGCACCAGGAACACATGTAATACACATGCATGCATGCAGGCCCATAAACTCATGCACATAAACAAACAAACAAACAAACAAACAAACAATAAATACCCACCCAAGTATTGGTATGAGGATCTATAAAACTAAGCCCAGTGCATTGCAGGGACTGGAGAGCAGTGATATCTTTATTTCCAAAAGAGGATTCCTCATACACAGTTTTTACAAAAGGGCTCCATGTAGGAGGAGTGTGACGGGTGCCCCTTGGGTATTGTGTGCCTCTCGTAGAATCTGAACCCCTTCAATCAGGCAGCAAGTCAATGAAACCCAAATTCAAGGCTTTTACGGACAGATCCAACTTCCTGTCATTAAATCCCTGATCATCCTTTCCCTAAGGAATAAATCAGTTAACAGTATGCTTAGTTCAACAGAGTTAATGATACTCCTCAACGAATACTACATGTTATACTAAGTATTTTACCTGATTAATTCACTGTGCCCTCACGAGATACTCACATGTGAATTTGTTTGAAGAGAAAATCAAATGGAAATTATCCTTAGTTCTGTATCCAATCTAGAATACAGGGTTAGCATTTTATAATGGGGAAACTGAGGCATATATAATTAAATTAGTTTGCTTGAGGTCACACATCTACTAAGTGACAGAGCCAGGGTTTGAAGCTAGAAATAGGATGTTGGTTTCCAAGGCCCATGCACTTACATGTTTGTGATTGATACAAGTCACAACACAAGGGCTGTCCTAAAGTCGGGGTGTGATGTCATGTTCACATGTTGTCAACTGTCATTTGTTAAGGTAACCTGCAAGTTACCAGACTGTGGATTATAGAAAAAAAATGTCTGTAATATACTAAGTCCAGTTTAGTTCTGCTGCTATAGACAGGACAGAAGAGCATCTAGTAACTGAAGATTCCTGCTGCACTTCTCTGGGTGGCCATAATCAGCTTTGCACTAAGAGCTATTGGCCTACTGCTGTAGTGGATAGGAAATTAGACATTTTATGCTAATGAAGAGTAGACACGGCCGGATAAAGAAGAAGCTGAGTGCCTATAGATACACGGCCAGCACTGTACAATAAAAGAGGGAATGTATACATCGAGTCTTAAAAAAATCTTTGGTGAGATACTAGATTTATTTCTAGGAAAACTGGAAGGGAACGTTATTACATATGGAAGTAATAGTCTTGAAGGTGTGGTCCATCTGTGGCTCTGCCTGTATCATGAAGGCCTTGGAAGGTGAATGGCATCCAGTTACTCTACATGGAAGACCAGAGTGGCGAATCGTGTGTTTCGGGGTTTGGGGGAGTTGTAAGACTTGCAGTGAAAAGTTTATCTTATTGTGGTCTGAATATGGTTTTGTGGTTTGAATGTGTCCTAGCCCTGGTCCATGATGTGGTGAGGGAGGTGGTTGGCTGTGAAGAGGCACATCACTGCCCAAGTCATGTCAGTGGAATGGAAGAAACTGTGGGACCAGCAATGAGCCTGACTTTCTGTTGGGAGACAGGGTTGCTTTGTACCACCCCCGTTGCCCCCACACCTGCTTTTGATATTTACCATGAAGTGATGCAGCCAAGAGGGGCTCTTGCCAGAACTTTAGCCATGCAGTTTGGACTTTCACTATCCAAACTGTCAGCTAAATAAACCTCTTTTTTTTTTTTTTTTTGGTTTTTTGAGACAGGGTTTCTCTGTGTAGTCCTGGCTGTCCTGGAACTCACTCTGTAGACCAGGCTGGCCTCGAACTCAGAAATCCGCCTGCCTCTGCCTCCCAAGTGCTGGGATTAAAGGCGTGCGCCACCACCGCCCAGCACCTATTTTCTTTATAACATTAGCTTCTGTTAGTATTTTGTCATAGCAGCGAAAGTCTAATACATTGAAAAAAACTGAGAAAAACTATCTAGAAATAGTCTTACCTATCATAAAAATGTAAAAACTTCATCAGGTTAATGACTGTTAATCTCCAGGGAGAAGACAATCATGAAGCTGTTTTTATTTTACTGCTTAACACTTAAAAGGCATCTACTTTTGAAATTCTGCAGTAGAATTTGTCAGCAACACGTTCTAGGAAGCAGAGATGACCTACAGGGTCATTGCAACCTGTGATCAGCTGGCCTGCTACTTACAAAGAGATGGCCTCTGTTCTCTCTGACATTGGCTTATGTGAGTGTGAGTTCTGTGAGAGTAGAGACAGTTCCCGTAAGCACCATACCAGGATAAGGCCAGTCTTGTGAACATATACTAAATAATGACTGAATGAAAGCAGAACTGCGAGACTGAAGGAACAGTGAGGGTCTTACATATGTTGCTATAGACTTGTATAATTCTCTCTCTCTCTCTCTCTCTCTCTCTCTCTCTCTCTCTCTCTGTGTGTGTACATGCATACACAGTATACACATGGCAGCCTTGTGGAGGTCAGAAAACAGCTTTGAGAGTCAGTTCTCTCCTCCCATCATGTGGGCCCTCAGGACGCAACTCAGGTGGCAAGATCTTTTACCATGTTGAGCTATGTCCTTGGTCTAGACTTATGTTACTCTTACACTTTTATATCATGTCTGTGAAATATGAAGTATTTTCTAAATAGAGATGACATTTTAATTCGTTTTATGGTCAATTAAATTGAGTGTTAAACTTTTGATCACTTTCCAACATACTCTACTCAATGAAAATGTGGATAGACAACAGTGAGTGGAAGTTTACTTCCTTCTGGTATCAACAGTTTTATCAGTGCTATCACATTCTGGAGCAACGTAATTCTATACTTGATATACCTGAGTAAATCATAAAAGAATTAGCATTCAATTCAATACTCAAGGAATTTATGTATTAATATGATATGATAGCATATATAATATTTTAAATTTTCAAATGTTTTAGGATATAATATCAAATAGAAGTAGGCCGGTGATCATATATGAAAGCTTAAGACTTGCAAAATGTCTAAAGTAGTCCCCAGAAGCCCCTTGCTAAGCCCTGAGCATGAGCTGGCTTTCTGCCTTTCCCTAAGTGTTATCTCAATTCCAAATCATCCTTGTTATCTTTGTAAGTTTTCTCATATCGATATCTCTGCATAACTCCTCCTTATACTGGTGTTATAGTGTTGGTGTCTTTTTTTAAATTTTTCATTTTGTATATTTACTTAACGTGTATGAGTGTTTTGCTTATATGTATGTGTGCCTCATATGTGCTTATAGATGGTTGTGAGTCACCATGTGAGTGCTGGGAACTGAACCCAGGTCCTTTGGCAAAGAACAGCAAGTTCTTAACCACTGAGCCATCTCTCCAGCCCCCATTCTCCACAGTGCTGGTCTCTTAAATGACTTATTTTATTTCCAGGTTTCTCTAGTGAATGATCCTGAACATTCCTGAAAAAATAGTCTAGAATCAAGTGCTGTGAATGCAAGTTACCTATATTGTAAGAAAGACTTTTTGGGTGGGAAGGAGGATGGGTGCTCCCAGCTGGTGATTTCAGGTGAGGGGTGGATAGCTATTTCAGGTAGGCTGTGGAGTCGTACTTTGGAGGAATGGTTAGTACTGGGTGTTGGACTAGGCATTGGATCCAAATCCTAGACTTTTCAACTACTAGCTTTAAGGCTTTGAGATGCTAAAAAGCCAAATTCTCTTTTTCTTAATAATTGTGGTGGTTTGAATATCCTTAACCCAGGGATTGCCACTATTAGGAGGTGTGGCCTTGTTGTAGTGGGTGTGGCTTTGTTGGAGTAGGTGTGCCACTGTGGGCATGGGCTTTGAGAGACCCTCCTCCTAGCTGCCTGGAAGCCACTCTTTTCCTGTTTGTCTTTGGAACGAGATGTAGAACTCTCAGCTCCTCCTGCACCATGCCTGCCTGGATGCTGCCATGCTACTGGCTTGATGATAATAATCTGAATCTGTAAACCAGCCCCAATTAAATGTTGTTCCTTGTACGAGTTGCCTTGGTCACAGTGTCTCTTTACAGCAATGAAACCCTAACTAAGGTAGCAATCCATTTGTAAAATGGGAACGATAAGGCTGCTATCTTTACAATGTTTTATGAGGAACTGGCTTACATCATGCATGGTATAGGCTTGACAGAGGGACTGGCTCATGTCGAGATTTCTATGTACATTAGTAGTTACATTACACAGAAATTCAGCAGTGCATGCGGACTTATAGATTATGACTCTTAAAGGAGGATGCTTCTAAATTTGGGACATTAAAAATTATTATTAATAGATAACACACATTTGAGTGGGCTACTGCTTTAATGAATGACTCACTGTCCTAATCTCAGAGGGGTCATGATCATACTTGGGGTGTTCTCTAATCTGGCACCAGTATAGATAAAATGTTCCTTCACTTTATCCAGGATAGTGGGGCTCCCCTTCTGTCCCATAATGCAGCACCACCATCACACTGTGCCGTGTGGGGTGGGTGAGTGGCTTTGACATCATCTCTATCTCTCTGCTCTTACACTGGTTTTGTTAATAGGGACATTATCCCTCCTAGTCAAACACAGTCACTATCATTGAGCTGCTGTTTACTTTCCTACACTACAGCTATAGGAAAGAACATATCTTCTCTTTTCATTGGCTGTCGACTGGGACTCCACCTAGTTATGATGGACCATTACCTCTTGTGTGTTCAATGCTACCTAGAAGGGTCATCTGGAGACTGTTTTGAGAAATAAAAATATTTAGAAATGTACCTTCTTATAAAACAGGAGTATGGGGCAAAGTATATTCATGGCATCAATAAATGGCTTTTATTATTATTATACTACTTGCAAAAGCTCTGCCTCGAGTGGAAAAATTCTAGAGTTAGTACAGTTGTCCATGCCAGCATTTCCTGAATTTCAGTTTGTTAAAACTGGCCCACGTAAGGTAGTTGGAAGGGTGTTTGAGGACACCTCTCTTTTAGGATGTCTCCCTGCAGTCTGGAAGCATCAGTTAGAGGGATTCTTTTTCTCTCAGACTATGCCCCAGGCAGTGTTAAGTCACCTAATGAAAGAAGGGAACAAAAGCAAGCACAGACTCTGGTAATGGCCAGCAAGGCCTCTGGTAGTCAGGGTCTGTACACGTGTGGGATGTTGAATCGCTGTTGTTGAGGTAGTTCTGCTGATGTGTGTTCCCATGTTATCCTTCTCTGTGATTCTACATGCTCGTACTGTGCAATGACCTTACATGACCCCTTCACAGAATGGTCAGCTACTGGAATGCAGGGGCCTTTATCTCTGTATTCTCAGTGCTTCACATAGTATCTGAAATATGATATTCAGTCAGTGGTTGTTGAATAATTTCTACTATCTCTATTAGCTCTACTAAGCAGGCCTAGACTGTAAATGAAATTTCACTCTGGTTAATAATAGCTAGAGAAAAGACAAAAGTTTTCACCCCCTTCCTCTGATTCTATAAGCTAACAGAAATTGGGTATTGTTTCTAGAGGGTCCTAAGAAACCAAGACTGCATTTCATTAGCAGTTACCTGCAGGCATATTTACTTCCTAATGGACACTGGTGTTCTTTGTCTCAAGCCCATACTAAAGACCTTTTCTGGATGGAAGAGACTGATGAAGTTGCACAGAGCCATGCCTAGTGCCGGCTGAGTCAAGGCTGTATGTATAATTTTGAGAGCACACAATTTTGGCTGTGCTCCTGGCTGGGGTCACACAGTGAATGTGGAACAAGGGATTCAGGGCTAAATCTTGCCTATGTTTTATTCAGAGATTACTGTTCACTGTGGCATAAAGGTTTTCATTGCAGAGATGAAAGCAAAGAAAAAGACTAGATGGATTCCCTCCCAATAAGATACTCTATTATTAAGAAAGTATTTTATCTCAATGACATATATGTATAAAGGGATAATTAGGTTTCTGTTTGGACTTCTGGTTCCCTTTGGAGGAAATTCCTCTAGTGTGAGTCCTACCATGTTGTCATCTCACGTCTCACACCCCCATCATCTGTCTCCTGGCTTCCCCACCTACTTCAACATTAATATCCTACCTTTTCTTTTAATCTTGGCTGCTAAATCTAACCTGTGTGGCTTGGGGCAAGCCACTTAGAATTTCCATCCCCTTTCCTCCAGCTGTAGAACAAGGATAACATGCTGACCCGCCTCAGGGGGATATGGTGTGAATTAACTCCTGTAATTAGCAGTTCTCATGCTCTGCACACACCAAGCAGGGTAGGAGTACCACCATGATCACAGTGGCCAGAGTGTATTGTGCAAGAAAGCTATACTTGGGGATAACTGCTTGGCAAAGAGCTGACAACTGGAAGTTGCAAACTTTACACAGAAGCAATATTTCCAGTATTTTCCCCAAGCAATCATGAGTAAATTGCTCACTAGGGGTGGAAATGGTTTCCAGCCAGTTCTGCCTCTTCTGATGTGTGCACCCTGCAAAGCTCAGTCAATGCCAGGTAACTGATCCTTTGTACGGCTGCTGTTTAGTGCAGATGAAGAATTCAGAACGGTATAATTTGGACAGGGATGAAATTTCTGTGCAGTGATATGTATTAAAAGCAAATAACTTGTGCTTTCTTCAAAGCAACAGCTGTAGAATCTATAATTTTTAATTATCCAGTGACAAAGACATCCACATTTTTTAATGGGCAGAACATGTCATCATTAACAACTTGTATTAGGTTTCATTTTAGAAACTTGAAAAATGTACCCCTTATCATTATAGGTAAATGGAAGTAAAAATTACAACCTGGAAAGCTATTTAGAGGAACTTACAAAAAATGTATTTAAGAATTGATTTCCTAAACCATTTTGCTCAATTGTGTTAGGAAAAAATATGTATACATTCAAACATACATACAAACATATACACATATATACATACATGTATATATTCATGCAAATATATATAGACATACACAGAGTTAATCTATTTTATATTTTGGTAAGATGTCTTTGTTTCTATTATTGAATAAAGTGGGCTTTAAAAATACCATTACATTAATTTGTATATAAGGGATATATATTTCGATATATAGTTCAAATATACATTTGTTTATATATTATATACTTATGTATATTTGTATATATGGGATATAAATATATAATTCACATATATATATTTGACTGTCATAAAGATAGTTTATATTCTATTTAAAAATAACAATGACTGTTAAAAATAAGAAATCATTATATATATATATTATACATATATATTCCCAGCATCTTTTTTGGGGACTGAAAGGGAATCTGACTTCTGTAGAGAAAGAATCACCAGTGCTGATTTCAAAATATTAGGTCCCAAAGGATGCTGGGAGTTGCAGCTGTATATCCTGTGAACTGGCCTGGAAGGGCAACACTCAGATACTGACTGGGACAGAGGGCTTGGTGGGAAAAAGATTTTGATTTCTTCATCTTTAGTTCTCCCTGGCAAGATTCTGGAAGTATTAGATTCTTTGTGAGTGTTTATACCATAGGCTGACAAGCAGCACAGCATAGGCAAGCACAAACTAAGGTGGTAAGTGGGCTTATGTTTGAATGCAGAAAGAGGGTGGGGTAGGGGAGGGTATTTTCCCTTTGGTGGCATTTCCAGGTGGCCTTGTTTAGCTTAATGGGGGATAAAGGGTGACATTTAAAAACAGCCTATTTTCTGCAGGGAAAAAATGGTACTCCATCAAGAGGCAAGAGAATTACTCTAAATTTGGCAAGGCAGACTTAGTAAAAGTACTGGCTGCTGTTTCTGTTTCTTTTGAGATGAGTGTTGTATAACTGAGACCTATCTCAGTCTCACCAAACAGACCTTGCTGGCCTCAAACCGTTTCTCTTGAGTATTGACCTTACAGATGGCTTCTTTTTACGGTGTGCCTTATGTTCAGGGCTGCATGAAGACAGTTTATATTCGATTTCAAAATAACAATGACATTGTTAAAAATAAAAAATCATATTGAAGATATAATTTTGTCTAAAAGCTCAACCAACCCCTAAATGCTAATCTCTTAGGATTATCAAAAGATTGATTTTGTTGGGGTGTTTCTATGATGCTTGGCATGTACATGGGCACCTGGGAATTAAGAAGTATCAAGCAAGGTTGAGGGACTGAGAACTTGTTCAGATAAGTGCCGGAGTGCTGGTGGCAAGGCACTTCATATTCAGTCCAACGGAGATGACTGTACTGAATTATCTGATGGATTTATCTTTGTTTATGTTGAGTGAAACCGGGAAGGAATTAAATGTGTATTTACAGTTTGATAAGCATTAGACATAAATTATAAATTTTAGTTTTGCTTATTAGTTTGGGAATAAGACATGCAGGGATTTTGTTACAAACAAACTACCATTACAATGGGAGGGTTAACTTCCTGAAAAGGTTCCTAACTGCGAGGACAAATCCATTGTCATCTTCCCTTAGTCAGGCCAGGGTTTATCGTTAAGAGTTTT
Source organism: Rhabdomys pumilio (assembly GCA_030674055.1). Classification (NCBI taxonomy): domain Eukaryota; kingdom Metazoa; phylum Chordata; class Mammalia; order Rodentia; family Muridae; genus Rhabdomys; species Rhabdomys pumilio. The sequence continues at coordinate 14,235,655 of JANHMN010000010.1, forward strand.
TGAAAGCCAAAAGAAGAGTGCTATAGAGTTTGTTGTCTATACATCCAGTGCCTACAACATGGTCACCACGTGCTAAGTGCCTATTATCTCACAACTTTTACGAACACTGAAGTCATCATGCAAAACCTGAAGTTTATTTACGTCCACAAGGACTATTCTAATCATTAACATTAAGAATGGTCTCAATGATATTATCTTACCATATAATGGCTCCAAAAAATATCTCTCATGGATTAATGACAATAACATAATTCCAGAGAGTCGTCACTCTATATGTAGAAATATATTGGCAATAAAAACCAGTCACTGTATGCCTTTCCCCAGTAGAGAATCTCTCACTTTTCTCTGATTTTTAAAGGCTTCAGATCAATAACTGGAGTGACATTATTAACAGCTCCCTCAACACCCTGGCCAGCGCTAATATTAAATCCATTACACCTTCTGTTTGACATTTGCAGTACAGCAGACAGTGGTGTGGATACAGTCACACTGTCTGGGGACTGGGGCCGGATGTGAGCTTAGTGAGATGGCTTCCCTTCTCTAAGTTCTAAATTCAACTCATGGGTAGGAAATTGTAATCAATCTTAAAAAAAAGAAAAATGAAAAAATAAAAACAAAACAAAAACCCCACCACAAACCAGACGATAAATAATCCACACAACAAGCTCCATGCATATCTTATAGCCAAGCCGTAAAATATTGACCCGATCTTCAGATAATTTTATATTCTTTGTTGTTACTTTTTGTCATTTGTTTCTCTAATTTTTCACTTAAAAAAAAAATCATCCGGTGATGTCATCACTCGAGTCCTTTTCTGTAGATGGAGGGTTTGATCAGATTTAACACTGCATTGAGGTAACATACAAGCAATGATGGTAATTTCCATTTACATAAACACTGTCCTGCCCCATCCCTTACAGCAGCATTCAGGACATAGAACAGGCATTGTAGGCATGGCGCTTACACCAATTCAGCCCACAAAACAGACGAGATTCTGTCCGAAATGTGAGAGAAACATGACAGCGTATGCTTTAGACAACCAGTGGTTAACCATGCTGCTATAGTTAGTCTTCACTCCAAATACTGTCTCATATATTTTGCTAAATTGTCTAAATCCTAGTGCACTATTGATTTCTCCTCCTACGAACTCACACCCATCCAATAAGCTACAAGAACCTCTTGTCCTCGCTAAATTTTTTTCCAAGCAGGGCCTGGGTCTGTTTGCTCCTGACAGAAGTCCTATGGCTGGCACTGATTGCTATCTTATAGGAGGCAAACCACTGGAGACAGAAGGAATTTCATTTTGACGAGAGAAATATGACACAGAGAGATGCTTGTGAGGTTACATGAGAAAGCAAGTTGCCAGAGAGGTGAATGTCAGGACCTTACGTAGGAAAATCTACAAAACAAAAGCCAAGCAACATGCTATTGGAGCCTCCTACTTATGTGTATATGCCTACAGGAAGAGAGATGAAGTCCAGAAGTCTGTGTGGTACCCCTGTGTATATAACGGTTTTTCCTAAGTAGCAGTCAGTATTGGTTGGCCTTTCCCCACTTCTCTTCTACATATTCTGAAGTTTTCATAATATCTATAAACTAATCTTATAATTCTAAAAGATGTTATATGAACAGGGAAGGATTAGTAAAAATACCATTTTATGAAAACTCAAGGAAAATTATTCTGTCTTCAAAATAGGAGATTTTTAAAGTTCCTCCAGGATTTCTGGGAGAAGCTGTCTTTCTGTTTAAGCATCTGGAAGGCAGGTTTGTACCATCAAGATACAGGAACATTAGAAGCAATAGATAAACACAGGCAGATCTACACAGTGAAAACGCACCACTCCAGCCGCACGCACCAAGGGGCTGGACTCCTGTGTTGTCAGAGCTTGCCAGAGAAAAGAAATGACTGCCTGCCGGATTGTGAAGAACAGTCTCCTTCAGAATATTCTGACCTACCTCCGCCAAAAAGGCACTCTGGAATATCAGGGCTTCTAAAAGCCAGGGTACCCATTTATTTTTCTAATGCTTGACTTAAGATTTCTCCAAAGGAAAAATATATTTACTAAACTATCTGTAAATGTGCACACATATAAAATATTTATTTGGGCTTGCTGTCAAGTCAACAGATTCCCCCTCAGCCCCGCCATTATCTTGAGACAGATTCAAGACAAGACAATCAGAGGGTTGGCAGTTCAGGGAAACAGAATTCTTATCATGGCACAGTGTCACCGCCTTGAAATGGCTTTAGTCACTTATTTCCTTTTATTATAATGCCAAGTGTTATTTAGATTTTAGTCATTTAGTAATGCTACACTGCACACATCAGGGCGTCTGCAAAACTCCTTACCCACTAGCCCTTTCATTTCCATAATAACCAGATATGGATATCCTTTTCCAACCACATTTCACCAGTATGTAAAAAGGAATCTGCGTTTTATCAGAGTTTAGAAGATTACCAGGCAATGAACAAGAGTCTTCAATAATGTTCCCTTATGTTATTAAGAATTAGGAAATCTTGTTAAAAAAAAAAATTCAGCTTCTGAGAAACATAAGCAGCTTTGGGATGCAGAGCCTGACATGCACTTTTAAAGTAATTCTCTTGGAGCAATCATCTGTATTAGTGAAGATATTTCATCCCAGGTAGCACCCTGTGCTGCTTTTTCAGTATTTGAGCAGTCAACCCAATTGCATTTTCAAGTCCAAAAGGAAAATAACCAAATTTAGTAGATGTGGAGGCTAAGGTGGACTGACTTGTCCTAATGGTGAGTGTCACACTCACCCTGCAGAAAGAGAGCCCTCTCTTAATGGGAACACAGCTGACGTGCACTGGCTCTTGAGTGGTGCAAAAAGTGGCGTTTCATACGTGCTAGTGAGACCGGCAACAGGAAGGGCCAGTCAGTGCTGCCAATCAGTTGTTGATGTAAAAGATAGAGTAGGTCAGGGGGAAAGAAGTACAGAGACAAGTGTGGGAATGAGTCCCTTTTAGAAGGCCAGCTATGTCCTTCTGTTGTATAGAATGAAAAGCAGGCTTGAACAGAGTACACGGGGTTTACCCAAGTTCTTTCCTTAGGATATTTATCTTGGTTTGTTGTGTGCCCCAGAAGAACCAGTTGGGACATGATTTAACCATAAGGCGCATTAACAAAAGCTCAGTTATCTAAACTGAAAAGGTGACAGTTCTCTGAAATGATCACGGAACACCCAAGAGCTGTGCTGAGTTCTTAGAGGCTCTTAGATGGTTAGAAGGTCCTCAACAAACTACGACTCAGTCACGGCAGGATGGTGTGGCTGATGAAGTTCTTAGGAACACACCAGTGGATGGATAGTGGCTGTGGACCTGCTCTAACTTGGTAGCAGAAAGAAGGGAGGGCTTGATCTATCTTATATGACATAGTTGAGTATCTACACAAGAGGCTGGAGGACATGATCTGAAACACTGTGGAGGACAGGGGGAGTTGCAGTAAAGGAGACTTGGGCTTCAAAGAAGGAATCGCTCAGCATCAGAGATGGCCAGCTTGGCCAGCTCACCACCTTCATATTAGGCTCTCTTCCCAGGGGCAATGACAAAGGGCACCTGCTGGTATTTGTTGCTACCAATGCTCGGATTTGTATTGAATGACTGACAAGATCTTGAAGTCATCTTTGTGACTCTTGGAAACAGAATCTATTTTCCCGGAGACCTTTCATTAGACAACAGCTTTTCAATTTAAATTCCTTTATGCTGAGTCACGAGGAATTCGGGCTCTTGAATCCATCTTTAGAACCAATGAACAGAAAGCCCTTCTCACATGCTGCGTCTCATGGACACACAGCTAGGAATGTTCTAACAATGAAAAACCAGTGCCAATTATCTAGCTGACAAATTCATTCAGTAAAGCCAGTGAGCTATGCTATAAAGAATATTTGACTTCTTCCAGAAAGTCATTTAAAGGGTAAAGAATTGTCTTAAATGAACACTATGAGTAATGGACACACCCAGGGTTCCCTTAACTTCCATGAGAAAACATGGATTTGTTTCTATATGGAGTCAAAATATTTCCAAGAGAGGTAACACTTTTTATTTTTTCCCCTGTGATCAGTTCCAGGTAGGACAAATTATTTTCTTGAAGTATGTAGTTATTTTAAAATTAATCTTAAGGCAGGGTTTCTATTTTCCTGTCTAATACGATGCTTTTGTATTGCAAATTCTGTTTTTAAAACTACAGATCAAGTAGCTCTAAATGCAGGCATCTTTGAAGAGTGCAAAATAACTTCTCAAGTAAGCAAATAAAACTTTGCACTTGAAATCAGGCCTTGATTCATTAAAAATCTTAAACTTCTCATGAGAAAAATTAACATTTAAACCACTGCTGCTTGGCCAAGCACTCCACCACACAAGAATATGAAATATCTCCTTTAAAAAAGTACAAAAAGGACAAAACCACAAATGTGGAACTTCAATTAATTTAAAGCCCCAATCAGCAAAGAATAAATCCTTCGCAGATCTAATTACCAGCGCTCTCGGAAGACCCGGGCCGACCAGCCAATCTTCCCCGTGTTTGAACAGCTTGATGAACTAGGGGACTGATGGATATCAAGTCATTTTGTTTAATTTATAAATGGATTTTCCCCTAATACTTAAATTATCATCAGTACAACACAATGAAAATGGGAACATTCTGAATGCAAAGTCTATAAGAATCCTGGAAGGAATCCCAATGAGGAATGTCACCTCTGTTCATTCCTCTATACAATTGATCTAATTAAATACTGAGGGCAGAAAGGCAGTTGAAAATGTAGCCATTTCTGTTTTCTTTTTAGCCTTAATTTATCTGTTCACATCTTTCAAGTACCTTCTGATGCTTTAAAAAAGGGAAAAAAGAGGAAAAAAGAAAAGAAAGGAAAAGAAAAGAAAAGAAAAAGAGAGACACCAAGATTTCTGCAAATCCCTAATACTTTTAATTCTCTACAAGCTAATATTCAAGATGCCTCTGCCAGAGGGTACATTTTGCTGAATAATAAATAAATGTATTAGAAGAAAGGGGAGAGGCTGTTCCAAGCCAGCAGATCTCCTTCTAGTAATTTGAAAGAGAAACCAGAGGAGATCGTACCTTCCAGATGTATTGTTCAACTGAAATGAGATCTCTGGATTACACTTATTAAAATGTCTCCTTATTTTCAAATCTCTTCCTTATTTAATTACTGCATGGGTCTGGAAGCTGCATGGAATTGTTAAATACCCTTCTCCCTATTTATAGTCTCTCCACACGGGCACCTTGAGCACACTCATTCAGTGATGGCCCTGCCCACCAGCCACCAACTGCAAACACATTGGGTTTGCAATTCCCACCTGGCTCAGGGGTCTCTGACTGAGAGGAGGAAGATGCTGAACTGGCCGCGTCCTCTGTGGTGCCCTGCGAGAGGAGACCCCGCCCAGGTGGGAGCTTCATGCCCAGCTGCTCTGCCATCTCCACGTGGTCCCCAGGGTGGACATAGTCAAAGACGCTGCTGCCTGTCAGCTCCACCTAGAAAGGGAGAGAAGTGGAGAGAGAGAGAGATGTCATGGGCTTTTCCAAGTTCCATGCAGTAACATAGTGACACAGATTCTGAGAAGAGAAGGATGACACAGGTCCCAGAAGCAATTTTGGCTCCAAGTCTCGATTGCCAGATACTTCAGGATTCTTGGAAGAGAAAGGATTTTTTTTTCCATATGTATTTATTTAGCAATTGTTTAGCCTAGTTTCCCCGCCTCATACAGTGTTGTTTGCATAGAGCCAAAACGTTCTGTGAAATGTGGACAAGTCTGCCTTGCGTTCAGCTGTTTTATCCACGCATCATCAAATACTTGTATGTTTGGTGTCAACTGGATGATTGACTGAGTCCTACAGTTTTCATGCTGAGAAGAAGTTTGTGCTTTGTATAAAAACCATTACAGAAACAGTCAGAGATAGCAGGCAAATATCTCTTCTAAATACACAGATTTCCAAGATTTTTTTTTAAAAAAATACATATCCTTTTATTTCTATGTAAGCTTAAATGTATGAAGTGCCTCTTACAAATATACGCAAAGGCATAATGCTTTCATTAAATATCACTCATTAGCTCTGTAATCACATGGAGAATTTTCCATGCAAAAGAGGTCAGCTGGGGTCTGAAGCAGCCATTTTTTTTTCTGCTGGTATCAGCTTGTTTTGCCTTCAATCTAATAAAATACGTGGTAGAAAGCTCCTTGAGGGCTTTAAAAAGTGTTTTATTTTGTCTTTGAACGATGCTGCCTCCAAGTACAGAGGGTGAATATGAAGAATCAGAAGAGAGGGCTGAATATTTCAGTGTTGTCAGACACGGCCTCTGTGAATGGGTCGCCTGCTTCAGGTGGGGGGAGAAGTTGCTTGCAAAGACTGGCCTTACCTTCAAACTCTCAGAACGCTCAGACTTTTATCTCTTTCTGAGACCAGCCTTGATGCTCCTAACAGAATATCCTTGCACTGTAGGTATTGGGGCAGCGGTAGGCATGTCAGCAGCAGGGCAAGCAAAAGCTCTGCCTGGGTCACTAATGGGTTTCCCTGTCCTTTGCAGTGTGATGAGCTCAAGCTAGCTATGGTGAGCCATGGAAGTTTCCAGAGCATCCAGTTTCTTGAGGGTATAATCACCTATTTTGCTTCCTACCTCTTTGCTATGTAATAGGCGGCAGCATCTTTCCAAACTCTACCGAACATCTCCTTCCAGGAAGGAAGACAAACTGTCACAGAGAGTGGGGTGCTCAGATCAATCACTACCTCAACACCCCAAGTCTAGGGAAGGGTGAGCACATCTACCTGCAAACAGCATTTGATTAAAATCTTAAAATCTATCAATTAGCAGAGACCTGACCAGGAAAAGAGAAGGCGAAATTCAGTTTGGCTAATAGCTCTTCCTGAAAAAGGCTTGCCCAACTTTTACCGAAAATGAGGTACTTTCTGCAGCTATTAAATTACACTCTCTTACTTTGCTCTGCTGCTGACTACGTCATCTTACAATACCTACTTCTTCCACTTGGTACTGTGACAGAGAGCACATTGGGATTCACAGTGATCAGCCCCTACCCTCTTGGGGGGGGATTACATGGAAATAATCCCTTTAATGTGAGCCTTGCTTCTGAGCACTTCACACAGCAATAAATGGGTAAACTGACTTTGCGCAATTAAGAAATTAAATGAAACTAATAAAATGTGTGTCTTAATATTTCTTGATGGTTATTTTGTTTGGGGATTAGCAGCTATGAGGAAGTCACTCAACTGCACATGGAGTCCAATCAAAACACTTCACTCTTCTGAGATCCCAGTGAGTAACTAACTGTAATATTTCTGTGACCTTCAGACACACTCCACAGACTGTGACAAGATTAAAACCGTAGTGAAATATTTTTAGGGTGCTGGTTATTGACTGTTCATGAAAACCAGTCCTACAGATCAGTAGCCAAGGTCTTCACAACTTGCTTTCCCTGGAGGTATAGCTCCTTCCTCCTCAGGAGGCTCTTGCCTGATATGTAGAAGGTTAAGTCACAGCATGACTTACTGTATGTAGAAAGGACTCTCTACTTCAGTGCATTCATGGAGTCCCAAGACTGAGGCTGGAGAGATGACTTAGCAGTTAAGAGCACAGACTGCTCTTGAAGGGTGCTTGAGTTCAAGACCTGGCTCTTTCATATGGTGATATACAATGACCTATAATTCCACATCCAGGAGGGTCTGATGTTCTCTTCTGCCCTTTGTGGTTACTGCTCAAATGCACAAAGACACAACACACACACACACACACACACACACACACACACACACACACCTATCTATCAATCTATCTATCTATCTATCTATCTATCTATCTATCTATCTATCTATCTAGAAATAAAATTAAATCCCAAACAGTAAAACTTAAATTGATGGAGAAGTTGACAGTGGTGAGTTGACATTGCCATAGCCTCCACATATCTACTGTGGCTGAGCCCATAGGTATGGTGGGTGGTACAGTCTACTTGGATATGGCTGAGCCCATAGGCACAGAGGGATGTACAGGCTACTTGGAGTCATAACCTGAATTTGAGATCAGAAGCTTCCCGTGGGCAGCTGTGTGGCCTTGGACAATTCTTGTAACCTCCTTGGACTTCAGTCTACTGTTGCAAACTGGTAGCTAGGTACTACCGGGGACAATGGGGACACCTTTCACAGTGCATTCTACCTGCAATGCTGGTTCTTGGGAATGATTCAGGGCTATGGCCTTTAGATCAAAGAGAAGACAAATCATGGCTCACTTGTCCCACAGCTCTATTTTGAAAATCTAGTGAGACCATGCAGGGAATCATCACTTTGAGAGAAAAACAAAACCCTGTAGATGGCTTCTCTTGGTTTGGCAAGATGGCTTAGTGGGTGGAGAGACTTGCTGCCAAGCATAGAATAATATTCAGATTGATCCCTAGAAATCACAGGGTTGAAGAAAAGAACTGACTTCTGCAAGTTGTTGTCTGTCCTTTGATGGATGGCATGGCATGGGACACAGACAGATGGCATGCATGGCACAGACACACAGATGCATGCACACATACACATAGAGTAAATACAGTACATTAAAATGCCTGCTTTTGTTACTGTCTGGTACATAAGAACAGATGAGCATAGGAACAGATATTCCTACATAGCTTGGGTTTGTGTTGTCACATTGGGACATCATTTCAACCGGCAGGGGCTACAATGATGGTGATGTGTTGTGAAACCTAACTATAAATACTAGAATAATAGTATTATCAGCTATTTACTCTGATGTGCTTCCCCCACCTGATGTAAGATCTTACCGCATAGCTTGACTAGCCTGTAATTCCCAGGTCTCAATCAGGATATCCTAGAAATTGTGGTGATCTTCTACCTGCCACCACCTGCAAAGTGCTAGGATTTACAGGTGTGCATTCCTATGCCCAGATTCTTTGCTTTGCTGGTTAGTTGTTGAGACAGAATTGGGCTGAGTCTGTTCCAGTGGCTCTCACTTCTCAAGTAGCATCTGTACCCCAATAGGCTGAGCCAGAGACTCTGAATCCTTCTGTCCTTCATCCTCACTTGGATGGAGAAAACCAGACTGATTTCTCAGGAAGTGGGCTAAGGGCAGGCAACCTGTTAGACTCTTGGGACTCAGGGCGCTTTGTAGTTGGACTCTTGGACCTAAGGAAAATTCAGGAGGCTGTCTACCCCAAAACAGACATGGAAGTAGTTGGCTGCCAGCTTAACATTTACCTCCAGTCTTCTAGAGTGTTACCTGTTGCAGTCATCACACCTTACACTCGCCTGACAGTTCCAGTGGTCTTGAAACTGCCTCTAGGGCACTACTGTTTACAACAACAACAACAACAACAACAACAACAAGACTTAAAAACTACCTCCAACTTTAACTGGCAAAACAATAATTCTCAGGAGTTGAAATGCTGTTTTCAAGTTTATCCAGATCCTTAGGGCTAGAAGGAGAATAAGTCTAATTGGTAAATTCATAGTCTACAACTTTCTGAACCTAAATTGTAATTTTTTTCTTGTGAAGACTGATCTGACAGACAGACTAAATTCGTGTTTATTGCCAGCAAATTTGATGTTGCAAAAGACTCCAGAAATCAAGACTTTTGTTTGTTGCCCAACGAGTAGACATTACTTCATGTTAGTTTTGAGTAGAAAAAGTGAAACTCCAATCCATTGCCAGCGGGATACTGTCAACACCCTAGTTGCTAATTCTTCTAAAATGTTCACCCACTGGACTTGTTTTTATCTTGTTTATCTATCACAGATGTTTGTTGCATAAAATGTGCAGAGAGTTAGATCTAAAACAAGATCATTTGATCTATGATTTACTTGATCAAGCTTAAATTGTTTTTTTTTCTCTCCTAAGTGTTATTACCGGGCATTATGGCTATAATGTATTAGTCTGTAAAATGTGTTACAATATAGCACCATAACACGTTCATCCCCAGTTAACCCTTGCTAGGTACAGTAACAGCTAGACCTTCTTTTTATAGACCTAGTTGAATTTGACTGAGGATGAAATTAGAAAGTTCTGGGAAATTCAGGCTTGGAGAAATTCTTTTAAGACTCCAGTGGTCATCTTCCACACAGTTTTGTTTACAGTTTAAGGCCAAACAGTTAGATTGTTAATTTCTAAACTTCACACTCCATGTCCTCATTATCTGAATTAAAATGCACTGTATAAAACCTATTAAAGTCCTTTCGGGTCACAAAGAGTAGAATCTTAGGGTAATTCCATCCAGTGTGACTTGTGTCCTTTAGCTCCTCACTGGCATCTTCACAACGGAAGATGGTGAAGATCTTCATCCCCAGCGCTACACTCTCATCAGCTCAAATGACATTTAGGGCAAATTTAAGAACTTCTTCATTTCATAGTAAGTTCAATCACCATAGTTGGTAGTTTCATTTGTCCAACTCAGGAAACAGACCCTGAGGTCTTTGAATGATGTTATGAGCTCAAGGAGGCATAGACAGGCATAACTGTTTCCACCTTTGACCACAAGGACTAACTTTACCCCGACTGAGTGACTCAATTTTGTTGCACTTGTTATTGTGTTATTGGTTTTTTTTTTTTGTTGTTGTTTTTTGGTTTTTTGGTTTTTTTTTTTGAGACAGAAGCTTTCTAGTTCAGACTGGTGCTAAACTCACAATCCTCCTGCCTTAGCCTATGTAGTGTTTATATTACAGGCTCATGTCACCATGCCTGGGGTGAATAATGGCAAAAAGAAAACAGCTCCCTTGCACTGTATAGAGTATTCAACAGCAGCAAGAACAACAGCAACAATAACAGTAGCAACAACAAACAACCACAATAGCAACAATAAGAACAACAAACTACAAACAACAACAGCAGCAGCAACAACAAAAACAAACAAGAACAAACAACCACAACAGCAAAAACAACAAACAACAAACAACAACAAACAACCACAACAGCAACAATAACAAGCAATAACAACAACAACAGCGGCAACAACTAACAACAAACAACCACAACAGCAACAACAAATAACCACAATAGTGACAACAAACAACAACAAACAACAACAACAAACAAACACAACACCAATAACAATAAGCAATAACAACAAACAACAACAGTAGCAGCTGCAACAACAAACAATAAACAACCATCACCACAACAAACAACAGTGGCAGCAGCAGCAACAGCAACAACAACAACGACCACCACAATGTAACCACAACTAACTGAAAGACTGTTGGCAGCGGCAGACAGATGATGTGCAACACGTAACTAAGTCTGGAGATCTCATTTTGTTCAGACATTTTCTGCCTAGATATACCTACTCAATACTCCAGGATAAACCGCAGCCCACAGTCAAACTAAACTATACAGCTCTCCCTCAAATGTATTTTCATGATCTATTAGCTTGCTTGTAATTTTCACACTGGACAGAGTTGATTTCATAACTGAAGTTTTGTAGAAAATTGTAAATATATTATACAATGCTTTGAGTTGACTTTTCCATGTGGGGTCATGTGCCCTGCTGATAGCTAAGATGAAGGACTAATTTGTCTTTTCAAACATCAAGCAAGCATGTCAATACCCATGGCTTGATCTCCTGGAGTGAGCAATATGCTTTTTAACTATAGCAGTGTCCTGACAGGGCTCCTTGTGAGTCCAAGGCCCCTTTGACTGAGAAGGTTTGGTCCATGCAAGGGACCATCAGTGATCGTACTTCACCTGCATTGTGAGCCCATTAGAGGATATTGCTTTAAGCCTATGTTTCAGGCATTTAAAAGAAAAGATGTTCATCTTAGAAATAATACAGGGTTTATTTTTATTATTAAAAAAAGAAGAAACATTTTTCAAGGCCTACCATGTAAGGTAGAGTGCTACAACTCTTTTGGAAGATACTTAAATTTTTTTTCTTGAGGGCCTTGTAGTAGTTATGTGGTGATGCTCTCAATTGAGTCCTTCTCTCGCCCAGCCCACTCCACAGGGGATGCTAATGATGTCTGAAAGTCACTCCTGAGAGAGAAAGGTGGCTTGGGAGCTATCTCTTAGGTTAGGCTATCAGATTTACCAAGAGACCATGCCATCCTGGTTAGAAAATCCTGACCCAGGATAAGGTAAAAATTCTATCTCACCCTAGCAGGTTAGGATTTCTTTGCAGGTTTTTTTTTTGGGGGGGGGTGTCACATTTGTGTTATTGAAGGATAATAAAGCGATAAGGGAATAAAATATAATAAGATATGATAGCGTGATTAGCATAGGTTTTCTTTGGATTTACTGGTATCTTAATGCCATCTTCATAACTTCCTACATATTGCAGAACTCTACTGAATATTTATGAACTGTTTTGACAGAAAGTTGATGTTCTTTACTGCTCTGTCTCATTCTATGTATTTGCTGACTTATCTGAAGAAAAAACGCATAAAAGCCTTAGGTCCGTTACAGAAATGCGTGTATAAATTAGTAGAACAAGAAGAAAGGAAAGTTCTGTATCGGAACGGTGAGGTGGAATGAAAACCTTTCAGTGTCATCAAATAAGAAAATGAACCCACTCTGTTCAGAGAGACGTTACCAGAGTTTTTGCTCAGAAGAGTGTGCGCTGAAAGACACCACATCATGTGTTTATTTTATCTTCAGAAATAAACATTTCCATTCCTGTGGGAACTGGTGAGGCCAACTACATTTTATTTTTGTTTTTATTCACTTTCCTATAACCCCTGGAGTACCTGACTAGAGAATGCAATAGCAGCATGCAGAACCTTACTGTACTACCCACTCTAGGCCTTAAGAAGGGTAGGGGGATGCCAGAATGCCCCTTCATCCTCAAAGTGAACAAGGTCCCACAAGATGACTGACACAGACTGGAACAGACTGGCACAGACAGGCACAGACTGGCACAGTGGCTCTGGACAGTGGTATCTCCAACTCTGGGACTCTCCTGATGGGTAAACTGATCAGTCCATAATTAACATGGATTGCTAAGTACTCAGAAAAGCTCCATGGGGAATTCTGAACAGTCAAGATTCCAACTGAGCATGCTTAAATCTTTACAGAAACGGTCTCCGGAAAAAACAAACAGCATGCTCTTTGAGTTCACTCCATTTTTGCCCAGTAAGTGACATGCCCCATTACAAGCCCTCATTGTCACAGCACTGACATCACCACACAGAGTAGACCCTCCACCAGAGGAATGAGCCCAGAGATGTGTGAATGTGAACAAATCAGTACTGGTAAAAGCCTGTTTTACAAGGTTTTCAAAGTTTTGAAGTTTTAACTTGTCTGCAGGCCAGGAACGTCGGGCTTTTCAGTATTTATCACAGCACTGGAGGGGAAGGAAGGGTACCAGGGAGGTTACGTCACAGAGAAACAGAAATGTTGCTATGAAAGGAACACTAACCAGAAGGTAGCTGAAGTCAATCCCTCTTTTTCTGAAGATCAGATGGATAGGAAGAAGTCACTTTGAAAGCGTCTTTATTACCTTGGTAGTAAGGAGACCGATCAACATAAAATACTTGATACTGGCATAGTTAATCCATTACCCTCAGATTTTACATGCTTCACTACTTGCCATTTAAATCAGGATTGACTTTGCAAAGTCAGACTTTACTAATCTGTGCACCCTGAGGATTGTTGAAGTATTTTTTTTTTTTTATTCTCATAGTTAAATTTTTGCCCTCCTCCCTTTTTTGGCCACATGAACAACATCAATGAAGAAGCAAAAACCAAACAAACAAAACAAGAACCCCAAACAACAACAACCACAACAACCACAACCATGACCACCACCACAACAACATGTATTAATAAGATTGAAATTTAACAGCCCTCTCAGTTCAGAAAGCAGTAATTGGATTAGGGAACTATAATAGTTCTGGGCTTCGGTTTCCTATGTATTTTAAGAGTTCAGACAGAGTGGTTTTATTTTATTCTAGACACAGTAAAACAGTGTGGCTTATATGACTGAAATCTTGGCTATGGTTAATGCACACAGATAATCATCACATAAACCACAATAAATAATAAAACGCACACAAGCAATCTAATTAATCATTCTTGAGGTTTTAAAGGGACACTCTGTGAAAGATCTCCAATGGCATTCCTCACTAAGAGCTCAGGCAGAACGTTTAAGAGACATTGAAGAAAAAGAGAGGAGGAAGGAAAAAAAATGAGAAAACAAACAATAACAGGAATCTCACCAGAAAAGCTGAGCAGAGTAATTTTATTCTTACATGTAGAGAAAGCAACGTGTAAGAAGGCTCCTGCTTGCCTGATACCTTGGTTCCCAGGTTGGACCAATATGCACAAGTCACAGGCTCTATGTTTAAAATAACCAAGAGCTCATGCTTTCTTCCCATTCCTTTCTGAACTTCCCAAAACTTCTTTTTCAAGAAAATGCAAGGCAGATATTAAGTATTTTTGACACTGAAGAAGAGAATGGTTAGTTAGGTCACATCAAGAGGCTTGAGTGTTGATCCACGAACATGAACAAGGAGGAATAAAGTCCCCAAATCTGTGAACAGCTACACTACTGACCTGCCTACAGCCTTCTCTGTTGGTGCATGTAGGCAAATCGTGAGAGGCTCTTGGATGACTCATGGAAACTGTGGCCCAGGTACATCATTTCTATGACTGTGTTTTGGCAGTTGTAACTCTTTGTGACTATGGAGGCTCTTTTCTCTGAAAGTGAGACAGTACTCAGAGCTTCTCTAGGTGTTGTTGTAAAGGAATAAGCCAAAGTCACGCATGTTTAAGAACAGGCTGTGAGTTAGTCTTGTTACAGCACGACCATAAACAGAAGTGGTAGGTGAAGAACACTGGTCAGAAGAAATGAGCTATCCCATTTGCTGAGAGTAGTGTGTATTCTTAAGGTACCTGGGAGGGCAGCGTGGCATGTGAGGGGCACCATGTCCTTTTGAGAACTCAGTGTGCTGTCTTACTAGAAAAACATGCCAGTTACACATGATTACTCTGGCATTTTATCTAGGGGTTTTAATCTCATAGTCACTTATGGCATTTATTCTTGAATTTTTTTTTAAAGGGCCACACTGCCTGATATGCTATCTACACATTTAGAATATATTTGCTTCTGAGCTATAATGGACTGGTAAGTATAAAATTAGCACCAAGTCTTAAAGATTTAAAACAAGGCAAACAAAAACAAAAGAAAAAGCAAAAGGGTAAGGGTCCTGAATATCACATAATTAAAACAAATTTGCCTTTTAAAATGTGGCTACTTGGACATTTCAAATTACATGTGGGGTTTGCAATGCTTCTGTTGGACAGCATTATCTGGAACATGAATCCTTGGACTAAAATATGAAGTCCTGGACTACCACCAAAATGACAGGGAAGATGGAAATGTAAGAGAATAAAACAATAAAAGCAGAGGGATGCTGTTCAAATAAGAGAACTGAATGTATAGATTTAATCAGCCAGTCAACTCTTATCGATTACTTCCTTATGGAGGCAAAGGCATGAAAATTAAGTATCTGACCCCCAAGGAGTTAATGGTGCACTGTGACAAGGTGAAGACAAACACATGCAGAGTAAAGGGATATGAGAACAGCATGGGTCAGTGTAGTGTGTGGTTAATGTGTGATATGAGCATTTTAAGTCACTGCTACTTAAATCTCTCCAGATCCCTCTAGGATTTCCCAAATGTGAGTTCATGGGCCCCTAGATATTCTAGTTCTGTGGAGCTGGGGTAAAGTCGAACATTCTTCACTTTAAGAAACTCCAGGGTGAGGTGGATACAGTTTGTCCATGCTCCACAGTTTTATTGATGTATCCCAAGATAGCTGAGAACCAGAAGCATCTAGGATGGCAACCGGTTCCTGTTTCCTGTGCTACACAGAAAGCAGAGTTTTCTGAGACGACAAAGCTGAGAGCAACCAAGAGCAGGAGCTGGCTACGTGGTGCTTACAAAGGCGGGGATGGTATACTCCACTATTGGGAGAAGCAAAGGATGCTGGGAAAGTATTAGGAGGACTTTGATAAACCCTGCGTGTTTGATCTTGACTCCAAGGAGAAGGATGTAAGATATAGTTCATTACCTTTTCCCTCTTTAAAGATACTGAACAGTGTTTTGTAATCCTTTATAGGAATGTTACATTTTTCTTCTCAAATCTGCACCTCAATGACAACTGCCCTATTGTAGAATGAGAAACACTAGCTCAAGGCCTGGATCCCATATCTGCGCCCATATCTGACACTGCTTAGATACAATCAGTTTACAATAGATAGGTTTCCACTCATGGACGAGCTTAAAATCCATGGCACACTTTACTATGTTTTAATTTAGTTTCCTTCACTTTCAGGGAGAATTCGGTGGGCTTGGTGTCACTTTGCCTGGCCCTGAGTCTACCCACAGTGGTGCAACTCAACCTTTGCTGCTGTGACAAGCACAAAACTTAGAGAAATAATGCCCTCAGGTTTCTATGATCCAGTGATGGAAACACAGTCCAGTAACTGAAAAGTTCTTTCAGGCTTTTATTTCAGGTCATGAAGCAACAACTAGTGACCATGGATCTTGGATCCATAAGCCATACCCAGGTATGCTGGGAATTAACAAGATCAATCACTCAATACTATGTTGTTTTACAGATTTCAATTTAATTTATGAATTCTTTTTGACAGGTTTTACATACAGTTATCAAAACCTCAAGTTCTACCACATCCTATCAGCTCTGCCTTAAAATCCAACAGAGGAGCAACGAACTCCATTGGCTAAGAAGGGTTGGGGGTGGGTATGAAGGGAAGGGTAAAAACTTATCAAAAGTAAAATTGGATTAAGAGTCAATCAAAATCCAACTGTGAATTTATCATTTCAATGAATTTCAATGAATGGTTTAAAATCTGTTTGAAATCTATTTGAAAATGAATATGTAATAATATAGACATATCTCCTTTTCAAAGCCAGTATTGTCAGATGTATTCTAGGCATTATAATTCATGAACAGAGTAGATGACTATTTGAAAAGTATTAAAATGAGCTGACTTTTCAATACAAGTGTCTTCACAATAAGTTTTTTTTTCTATTCTGGGCAATTCAGAAATGTAGACAATTGTGGTAGAAAAATAATATGTATTGTAATATTCATTGTACAGTAGTAGTGTGGTAAGTGGCAATTCTGGACATTACAAGAGACACAAGGATTATTTTCTGTGATTGCACAGAGAGTACTTGGATTTCTTGTGAAGCTTTTGCATTGGAAATGAGATTCATCAGTCTGAACGGGGCAGGGTTAGAGCCCTTAGCAACATGCTTATTTTGTAGAAGGTCACTCAATAATAACTTCCTCTGCCCTCCAAGCTTATTAAGACTGACTGGCATATATTAATGAAAACACCTGATTCTCCAACCATAAAACCCAGACAAAGACTTTATTTTAATATTAAGGAAGGAACCCTTAATTAGCAGGGTTTCAAAAATGTCAGCTTCTTCTATTAGCTGTTCTGGTCCATCAAAGCCATAATCCCTACTGTCAAATTTCATCACATGATAGACAGTTTGCCTGGCTGCCTTTTTTTTTTTTTCCCTTTACTGATCATCCTGACTGAGCTTTTGGTTTTTAAATTTTTTTTTTTTTTATTTTGCCATCACATTTAACAACTCATTGTGCACTTGCGTATTACACTCTTGGTTTGACTCTTTGCTTTCAGAGTCTTACGTGGCAGTTAAAAAGGGTGGGGTGGGGGAGACATTTCAGAAACACAAGTATTACATGTGAATACATTCTTAGCCGCATAATTAAGGGCTCTTGGAAGACCTGGGCTTGCTTATATTGATTGCCTTCAAGAGTATGTAAATGTGCTGCTCTGAAAATACAGACAAATAAAACAGCCTCTCAGATGATCTCCTTTTTTTTTTTCTTTATGTGTCAAAAGAGAAGGGGGAGAATTATGAGGGAGAGTGGAGGATCTTTTAAGATAAATGTTCATCACTTCTGACCATCAGCGCACTGGCCAACTGCGAGGGAATCAGTGCACACGTGGCTTTGTACTGTCCTTCACAAGATGAAATGAGTATATCCAGCAGGACAGAACAAATACACAGCTCTCAAAGTATTTGTGGTTTTAATCTGATTCAAAACATTGATGGTTGATTAAATGCTTCTTTGCAAATGGAAAAGTTCACGCTGTCCATACTGAGAAGAATACAAAAACAGAGGACAAAACCAAGACAAGGATGAATCAAGGGTTCACGGGCACTGTTTATTGAGGCACCGGCAACAGCTTGCTCTTTATCTATAAATGATCATGGAGACCTCAATGGTAACGGACACAGGGTTTAGAAACTGGAGCATGAATGGATAGAGGTAGCTTGGAGCTGGTACACTTAGCTGCCAGAAGCTCATTCTTAAGGAGGACTGAGGACCTCAACAGAGCACAGCATGACTTCTTAGCTCACCCATTCACTACCGAGGAACGGGCGAGCTAATGTGTGATCTAGTTTATTCTGTTGATTTTTCTTTTTAACACCAAGTATTCGGTTCTTCCATGTTTTGCTTTAGTGGTACATGTAGCACATGTACCGTAGCATCCTAGTGCCCTATCGGGTGACATGTACAAAGACTTTGAAAGTGCTACTTCCTACAGCTTGCATGTATTTTACCTATCTGTTCCATTTCCCCCAAGCAGAAAACCAACTTCCTTCCAAGTTTCAGTGCTGGGAGAAGGTGGACTGTTTTTTTTTTTTTTCCCTATGTCAAATGTTCAAGGTTAATACCGTAATGAAGTCCACTCTGGGGTCTTCATAGCTTGGAGTTCATTTATTTATTTTTTTCTATCAGTGAGCAGTATTTTGATTTCCTAGGCATCCACTCTATTGACTCAACAGCCCACATGTAAGCAAAACCAGAAACAAACCCACAAAATCTCAATTTCAGTTCATTAATGAGGCATTATCATGGTAGGGGTACTATTTTTCTTTATTCATTTCACTGGATGAACTAGAGATTTTTGAAAACAAACTTCTGATAAGCTGTTAGTTGAATTTACTACCAAAGTGTCCACACTATGTAAGGGATTTGGGGTGAACTCCTGTGATTGAGACTGATGAATTCTAGCTTTTTTCTACTGAATGCATGAAAAGGCACATTTTAGAGTGGCTAGCCAGACAAAGCACATTGCTTGGAGCACCTAGTTGGGTATTTGGGGTAGTCAGACTTAGTTTTGGGGCTATTTATACACAACGTGATCTCTGCTGTGGGAGGTTTTCCAACACCTTTCTACAGAAATGGCCTTGGATCAAAATCACCTCTCCTCTTCTTGTACAAGTTACATACATTTCTTCAATTATAAAGGTAATAATCATATACCTTCATTCCTGCAGCCAATGTTAAATAAAGGCACTGACTCAAACAAGGAAAATGTGGCATATACAGATGTTCCTTAAAGATATGTGTATTCATTTAACTTTTCTGAGGGAAGAAGCTGTGTGTATCTAATCCATTGCTAGAAACATGGGTCAATGTCCTACATAGGTATTAACCAAATGGACATTCTTGCAAATGGATAAATGATGTTAAACATTGAGAGACAAGCTGGCTCAGAAAGATTTGCCAAGTTCCCAGAGTAACGTATGGTAGCTTATCCTTCGTGCTTACCATTCATTACATTAACAGAAGCCCATGCTTAGACAATCGATTCTGGTCTTTTAGGACCAGAATTGTAAGAAGAAATATAGCATAGCATATGTACTCAGCAACAATACATAGGCCTGACGAAGGTGCAAATTGATAAACTATGGTAAACGGAGGTTGGTGAACAATCAATTGTCTCCAATCCAAAGAGATCGTGGATCCCTTGATTCTACAATGAAATATATGATTTCCTTCCCTGACTTCTAGGGATTGAAGGTAATTGAAAGTAATCCAGAAATTCACTGAGGCTTTGGATAGGCCTCATTGTCAGGGGTCCTGGGATACCTCTGAGTCCCGTACTCATCACACTTCAGTTATAGCTGTTTTATATTGGTATTTTATTTGGTTTTGGTCATTCAAATGTTTAGTCTGAAAAAGAGTATTTTATAGCATTCCAAATAGTCCAAGGACAACAACCCTGACTTGTGGGCTACAGCACCTGGTAGGTATGTGGAACCGATGTTTTCAAAGGGGAAAGTAAGACAGGCATAGACTAGGCAGCCACTATTGAGGTAGCAATAATGAGAAGCACTGGCTTAGCCTTTGCCTTGGCAGACAAAGGCCTGGTTTTCTTACATCTCTCCCTGTTCTTCTCACCGTTGATTGTCAAAGCGAAGAAGGGTGATTTACTGTACCTTTTTAACATTTCCAGTCTTTAGCTTGTTGCCTTGAATAGACAGATCCCTGATTCCCATGAGGGAGAATTAGTAAGAACACAGCCACAAAATGTTCTAACTACACACCTAAGCCGCTCAGCTGACAACTTGTGTACTTAAGAGTGGACACAGCAAAGGGGAAAGAGCTCACATAAGGCTAGCTGCCTCTTCAAGCGGAGACACGGGAAAAGCATGGACAGCATTCCAGAGAACTGATACCCAAGATTTGCAGGAGCCCTGAGGAGTGAGTAGTGTGTACTTGGAGGAAGAGGCAATATCTGTTTGAAAGAGTCAGTGTTTTGCTCACCTCCTGTAGTCAGTCGAGACGTTCATATTGGATGGGATGCTGTGCAGTAACGTACGTACTCCTACCTCCACTGCAAGTTAACACTGATATCAGGACAGCACAGAGTATAGGCAGCGAGCTGCAGGGATGTGCTTACAGATAAACAGACGGTGACTTTCTCTTTCTCTTCAACTTTCTCTTACCCTCTTTTTAAGTGTCTGTTCTAGGAACGCTTTCTTTAGCAAGTTTTCATCTTTTTTTTTTTCAGCCTCAAAAACGTCATGCACGGGAAAGAGATGGAAATGGCTTGTTCTAGGAGCTGAAGCGATTGACAACACTAACTTAGCTAACTACGAATTTAGCCAGTTCTTTTCTCCAGTTCTAGCTTCTCGTTGTCTTGGGTGATGGTTTACTTTCCCTCATACTTATCAAGACACAATACATATTTGTTGACTTGATTAAATGGATAAAAGCAAAAGGTTTTCTTGTATGTTACTCCTCTGTTCCCTGGCAATTTCCCTTCTGTTCATTGCTTGTTAGACTAAAGACCTGAGATCTAGAGCTACAGGGTTTTGCCACAATCTCACACCAGGGTAAGTTGACTAGTCAGGGTTTGAGAAAAGTCAGTTTCAACAATATACATATATACATACATACATACATACATACATACATGCATACATACATGTGTATGTACATATATACATAGACATACAGGGTTAGAAGACAATTGGTTTCTACAACATACATACAAACATACATATATACATAAATATATACATATATACATACACACATAGAGTTAGAGAAGAGTTAGTTTTTACTACATACATGCATATATACATATGAACATACATTTACACAACATAATGCATACATATATTTACACAACATTTATACGTACACACACACACATATATATACATACATACATATATACATCATACGTACATAAATACATACACACAGAGTTAAAGAATAGTCATTTTCTACAAAATATATACATACACACATAGTCAGGGTTAAAGAATAGTCAGTTTCTACAACATACATACATACATACATACATACATACATTTACACACACATTTCACATATAAGTCTGATCTTCAGTATTTTTCTTATCTGTGTCTGGCTTAGATCACTTAGCATAATGTCCTTCAGGTTTATTCATTGTTGCAAATGGCAAAGTAAATTCTATCCCATTCATCTACTGTCAGGCACTTAGGGTTGACTCCATATCATAGCTCTTATGACTAATACTGCAGTGAGCATGGGAGTGCCATTACTCCTTTCAGATACTGATTTCATTTCCTTTGAAAAGGAGAGAGGAAATGAGGTGGCGGTTGGAAAGGACACAAGCTTCATTTCTGCAGAATGAACACATTTTGGAAGTCAAATGTCTATCATGGCACTAGAGTTGGTAACAGCATGTTACATGAAATTTTCTAAGTTGATCCAAAGTGTCCTCACAACTCTGTTCACAACACTGTTCACATGACCTGTGAAGTTGGGTATGTTAATTAGATTGACTGAAGTAATCAGCTCAATATGAATATGCATATCAAAACAGCAGCTGCATACCTTAAATATATACAATTTCAATAAAAAAAAATTAAGTATCCAGTCTGCCTCTCAGGGAGGGCAGTGACCTCTGTTTGAGGAGCTGCTTGGGCTATTGGCAGGGCTGCATTTGGGCTTTGGAAGAGGAAAGGCCAGGGTCTGAATCCTAGCTCACAATTTCCATGTGACCTTGAAGAGGTCATATAACCTTTATAAGCCTCCATTGTTACCACTGTAAAATGGGGTCTTATCACTTTCTCTTCAAGATGTTGAGGGACTCAAGAGAGATGATAACTCCAGGAGCTAGTGAATGGTACCCACAGGACAGTCATTGTCTACACGTCTTGTCTTGCTACAAATTGTGCTCCCAGTTGGTCACACAGACCCACACAGGACACAGTACAACACTTTGTTATTTAAAAATCCCCTAAAATTTCCATCTTTAATTTTGAATGCATTATAACCAAAATGCATTTAACCCTCTTCAAGTGGATCTTCTTGTAAACAGTCTGACTAAACAGAGGATCTGACACAAAGCTCATTTTTCTGCTTCCTTGGCACAATAAATAGTATGAATATAGACAAGGACTGTGCCTGGAAAGCAGTTGGGACAGAATAGCCAGGAAACCAAACTGGTAGTCCCAGAATGCACTTAGCCTATATTCTGGAAACAGTACCTATGATTTACTGTTACCTGGAGTTAAGGGGGAAAATGTGCTGTTTATTTTGAAACTGACAGTGAATTAGATTTAAATTCTGTAGCTTTTGCTCCAGAGTATGGGATGGAACAGTGGGGTTCACTACCAGGCAGAGATGAGAATTAAGTAGAAAGTCCTGGAGGCTTTGTGCTCTTCAAAATGGGCACTGTGGGGAAAGGCATCTGCAACTAACAAGGCAGAGAAGTGCCCTAGTTCTGAGTCAGCAGTGGTTTTTTGAGGCTGTGCCAATGTACTTAGTGCTTTGAACAGATCTCCTTTCTCTCTTCCTATTCCAACTCATTTTCCTCTCCCTCCTCTCTCTTTTTTGGTCACTTATTTTGATTGTCATAAAAATACATTGGAAATGCTATTAAGTGTTTACACAGATTGCCTTCTCCTAGTTTGAATGATATGAATATATAACTCTATCTATCTATCTATCTATCTATCTATCTATCTATCTATCTATCTA
>JANHMN010000010.1:14259223-14281913 GCA_030674055.1 Rhabdomys pumilio
TCTGTCTGTCTGTCTGTCTGTCTGTCTGTCTGTCTGTCTGTCTGTCTATCCATTCATCTATCTGTCTATGTTATCTCCTGTTGGGTAGGTTTCACAAAGGCACAGGCATGTTTAAATCCGAGGAAAGCAAAAAAAGTTAAGTTGATTTGCTGTTTAAAATAAAGGCAAAATGAACCAATGAGAGCCGTGGGAAACAAGGTGTTGTTTTAAGTTAATGTGTTTTAGCCTGTGCTGTTCCCAGTTTACTTGGAGATGTGATGGTTCTTTTGAGACAGAGAACTAGATGTGAATGTCATACTTTTACTCAAATATTGTATAAGATAAAATACAGAGACTTGATACCTTAAAGGATATGAAGAAGTTAAAAATAAAAGTCCTGGTAGCTTTATGCTTTTCCAACATGGCTCCTAACTGGGAAGCCCAGGCTACACAGCTGACAGAACTGGGTGCTGGGCTCAGCTCTGAGCCTCACTCACTTTGTTTGGGGGGTGTGAAGGTGCTTATTCTAAATACTTTTGTAAAAAGAAGTTATCCAATTAGCATCGTTGAACTTTTTCCTCACCTGTAAAATAGGGATAATTCCATGTGATTTACAGAGCACTAGAGGACTAAACAGGGTAAGTGTCCCATTGTGAGTCCAACTGCCCAGAGAAACATATGTAGTCAGAAAGCTGTAGTCTTCTTCCTCTGTCTCATGATTCTTCCACTCAGGAATAATCTCAAACATGTGATGATCTCCACTGCCCTTGTCATCCAACAAGGCTCTGATTGCAGTAGCCACAGAAGGCATCCATCTTCCAAAAGGGAATGGACACACAATTCTGCCAAGTGAGGGTCAAACTGACACTCAATTTCTAGTGTTGAAAGAAGCTCTGTTTAAATCACCTGGATCTAAACATTTATTCACCAATAGTTGGATATTTGGCAGCATAGTATTGGCTGAGCACATTTTGAAGGCAGATAGTTTATATAGACTAGTCTATATAGTCTAGATAGTTTATATGTCTCAAAATATAACTGAGGAACAGACAGAGTCAATGCCCAAGGAGCTTGAAAGTGCCTGTTTATTATTTAGAATATCTTTACTTAGAAGGCCGAAGTCTTAATTTTTGGAAACAGTAACTTCTAACAGACTGTTATTATTTTTTTGTTAGAAAAAGGTTATGACATAAAAGGTCTATCTCACAGTCCCCGTGGGTAAAGTGAAATTTGTCTAAACTGCAAAGACTTTGTTAACACTGGCAAAGCTGGGGCGCTGTAGCAGAATTAATACAATTTCAATTTTTTTCTTTGTGTCTGTAATGGTTTTCTATTATCCTGATAAGTGGGAGCCATTTCGCTTCTTTTATTGATATAGCTGTGAAAAAGAATTAGATTTCAACACTTATGTAACTGAGATTAATTGATTGATTAGATTATTAATTAAATATTCCATTAAATTTCTTGTGAAATAAATGACCAAGAACTGTGGATTCCCTAAGGTCTCCCTAACTCATGGAAGAATAAACAAGGAAGTACAGGGCTAAACACTATATATTATCTTGTGAGAAATAATTAAGCAAGCAGATGTGTTACTATGAAAAAAATATACTGACTGCTGGCCATCTTAGCAGATGTTTATCTGCAACCAGCACCCTGACACAACCAGGCAAAGAGACTTCGCTCCTTTGTGGACTGAGGGAAATCAATGACGGGTTGGGGAATCACAGGGGACCACACACCTCAGTGCGTGACTTTCTAGGTTTGCTGGCCTGTTGTAGCTGGGAACAAATAGTTTACTCAAAACTTCCAGCCATGCAGTATTTCAAGGAACCCAAGAAAAATAAAAACAGCAAATGGCCTTTCAGGTAACCCATAATTATAAGCAATTTTGAGCTGTCTTTTCAGGAAACCTACCCAGGGGAAGTATTTGCTACCTGTTTGACCTTCACGATTGTGAGTCCTTGCCAGTGTCAACGACCCCTCTGAACTGAATTCAAAACTAATCTGTGACAGAAAAAGAGAAACAGAATTCATGCAAATCATATTAATTCCAACATTTCCCCAGTGAGCTGGGTATAAACTACAGCCTAATTAAATATTTTTTAACGATGTGAGTAATTTTTGCCAAGGGGCGGATTCAGGGGAAAATTTAATATGAGATCACAAAAGCTGTTCCCAGCGTTGATTCTGTAAATTAATGACTATCTGCCTTATGATAAAAACATGCTGCTAAGAATGAGAATGAAGTCGGCAAAGCTTGCTCTATTTGTCTAACAACCAGATATACAGAATGCAAACCTTTAAAGGCAATGGGACATTTCCATTGTGTCTGTGACATATCTAGGATAGAGACACACCACGCCAACAAATGAATGGCTGGCTTTAAGGCACTTTTGACAATGTG
This sequence comes from Rhabdomys pumilio, assembly GCA_030674055.1. NCBI lineage: Eukaryota > Metazoa > Chordata > Mammalia > Rodentia > Muridae > Rhabdomys > Rhabdomys pumilio. Next base: position 14,261,610 of record JANHMN010000010.1, read on the forward strand.
GGATCCTCTTTAGGTAGCTGCTGCCTAGGTCCAGAAATACATTTTTTTTTTAATTTTTAAAATTTTTAATTGGGTATAATATTTACATTTCAGATTTTATCCCCTTACCCCACTTCCTCCCACCACCCAGAAACCTCCTAACCCATCCCCCCTCCTCATGCTTCTATGAGGCTGTGCCCCCACCTACTCCCGGCCCCCACTACCATCTCCCCACCCTCACATTCCTCCCCCTACTCTGTGTTAGTTTTTCATGGGACCAAGAATCTCCTCTCCCACCTATGCCCAACAAGGCCATCCTCCCCTACATAAATAGTTGGAGTCATGGGTCCCTCCCTATGTGCTCCCAGGCTGGTGGTTTAGACCCTGGGGAGCTCTGGTTGGTTGGTATTGTTGCTCTCCTCATGGGGTCACAAACCCCCAGAAATACATTTTAAAGCAGCCAATTTGTTCGCAAATTATTGCATCTTGTTTCCAAAAGAGATTCAAGGTGGCTTACAATAAGAGAGACATACAAGCAGGCAGCAATGTTGAAAGCAAAACTGAAGGTCAAAACGATGTCAAAGGCATATCCTTCATTATTTGGTACAAATGTTATTAGCATTATGGGTCCGTCGGTTTCATCCTCAGACTGACCATTAAACATCTTTCCACACCCATGTTGACCCCCAGGGCAGTTCATTCTGGAAACTTGAATTGGATTGCTAGCCAAGGTCATGAGGGTGAAACTGGGGGTGCATAGAGCAAGCCAAGAGCTGATGCCAACACGGCCCTGGACAGCTTATTGCATCTAAGTCTATAAATGGCAGTGGACAAAAGGTGGCTTAGTAGGTAAGGCTTTTCTTGTCTGTGTAAGTTCAAACTGAGAACAGAACTTCCCCCTTGGGCTCAGATTCCTGTTTTTAGGAAGCATTTTAACAAAAAGAGCGACATGCTATGAAAAAGTCAGGAATGGCATCTGAATAAAAGCCAGGGAGAAGTCCCTCACTTTGCTTCGGTTTGTAAGGGCAACGTGCTTCTAATGACTCTTCTAGTTAACATACAGAAGTTGCCGGTGGTCCCTTGTGACGTATGACCGGCTGTGCTAGCCCCAGGTCATCAGGCCAGCCCATCACAAGGGCTTTAGGGGCCCTATTTATTTAAATTCCTGTCGGTGCCCTGCAATGGAGATTGAATTTACAGTCTTTCAATTAGAAGGTCATCTGTGCTAACTAGTGCACCACTGGCTCATTAGAATCATAAAATTAGTGAGGAAAGACCAGGATGAGGAGTAGGGAAACGCTGGTTTCCGAGGTGAAAGGTGCTGTTTCCTTGGGTTACAACAGACGAGATCAGAGCAGCAAGCCCTTGATCAGTCAGTTCTCCCCCGTTGAGCAAAGACAGTCCAGGAGACCAGTCACAGCAATAAGAAGACATACAGATACTCAAAGTGACTATATTTACCAAGAGAGGCATTCTTATTTATTCGCAAATTTCCTTTGCAAGTTAGATACAAATAAAAGTAGCAAGAACAGTCAGGAAAACACAGCTTAGGATTTTTAACTATGTAGGTTTGAGGTTGGAGTTGATCGCTGGTATGCAATTCAATAGAAGCAAGTACTAAGGGCAGGCAGGGCTGAAGTGTAGAGCATCTCCTCGCTGGTGAAGATGGGGCAGGATGTCGTGAAAAAGCTTGTCACTTTTTTTTCCCAGTGTTACAACTGGTGTTGCTAATGGGATCGGTGGGTACTATTTATTTAATATCAATGTTATTTTAAAACAACAACAACAACAACAAAAATAAAGTAAAATGAACTACCAGAACAACCTTAATCCAGGAATACAAGGAAAGAACACAGAACAATCTACCATTCCTTAAGCCCTCCCATTTCTAGGGTCTTCTTTCATCCTAGGGTGACCTGACGAGGGGACAGTAGTATCCTCACAGTCTCAGCCAAGTCACAGGGGCTCAGAACTGCAAAGCAAGTGACAGACCCAGAGCTGAAGCCATGGGTCATATTGATTTCTTGGCAATTTGTATTTCTGTAATACTAATTGAGACAGCACCTACTTAAAAATATATTTCATTTCCCTAACTTAAGAAGAGGGTCTTCAGGGACTGCCTTGTTAGTGATTGAGGGAGGTGGGATTTAGGGAGAAAAAAATGATTTCACTTTGAATGCAGAAGTCTGTAGCACCCATCCTACCAATGCATGGTGTGGTCCTGGGTGTGGGACATCAGGATAACAAAGACTTCTATTCTCTTACTGGAGAGCTAGCGGCTGTGAGGGAGAACATGCCACCTGGGCCTTTCACTGGGCTTCTGTGTTTGCTATATGACCTTCCTTGGCATATGAACTTTCTTTGGTTGTGCAATATGATGTGAGATTCTGGCCTGTATTAGGTTGGGCCAGTGAGCTAGGTCTCTAAGTGTGGGAGGCGGCAGATGAGGGTCAGAGGAACTTAGTAGGCAAAGGCAATCCACTAGCTGGGAGTCCTGAGTTTCCAGACTGCTACTCTACTGAGAAGTCACTGTCGACCATCTGATCAGGAGCAAATGCAACAAGCTCCCACCCAGACGCAAAAACACAAAAGAGGTGTAGGGAAAGAAGATGGTGCATAGTGGGGCTCTGGCTCAGTGCTGGGAGAAGGGAGAATGTGAGTGAGCAAAAATCAGAGGGGCAGAGAAAACAAAGGAGGCAGATGCAATCCCTCTCCACATGTGTTTCTCCTGGCTTGTCCCTGGACTGCTTCTTCCCAAGCCTCTATTGTTTGCTCGCTCCTTGTTTCATGTGGTTGGAATCTTTGGTTACAAAACTCAGAAGCCACTGAGAGCCTGATCATCCCAAGCTGGGTTCTCTCCAGCACCTGCAAAGCCCTGGGTCCTCGCTCAGGCTCAAAGGAGGGATAGGCTGGTGCTCCTGGCATGACACCAAGGAGCCAGCACAGCATGAATAAAAGGCAGAGAAAGATTGTCTTCATCTTGAATCCCCCGTGGAAGGGACATGTCATCTACTAGTGGCAGGAGGAGCAGAAAGGGGATTTCTTTCATTCGGAAGCCTAAGTGTGGGGGTCGCACAGAGGGCTGTGCTCAGAGGAGGGGAAGATCAGGGGTGAAGCCATGAATAATGCGCACGTGTCGCAGTGACAGATCACTTGCAACAAATGTACGATGACCCTCCAGAGCTCACAGCTCACCAGAGCCTTCTGCTAATTAAGGATAATCCAGAATTATCATGCTTAATTATTTTCATAGGTTTCTTTTGAAGTGCACTTTTTTCTTCTCTTTTCTCTTTCCATCTTCTTCCTTTTTTTTTCTTCTGTTTTTGGTATGTGTCTTAATTAGGTGAGGCATCTATATCTCTATCCACAAAGGGCAAAGGTTGATTTAAATCCAAAGTAAGTACCTGCTCTCTTGACCGACCATCGCTACATCATGGCTGCTGTGTAGCCCTAAGTCCATGTCCCTCCTCCATGATTGCTGCTTAGCTTTGAATAGCATATTCCTCCCCTACAAACAACCTCCGTTCTCTTATAAGAAGCTGATGTCATTAAAGTATGTAAGGTTTCCCCTGCTTTGCCTGCAATTTCTTCCAGTCATATCCGAGTACAACTCGGTCTGTACAAAATGCAACAGCACTGGTTTCCTTGAGGCTACACATCTGAATCCTGTCCACAGGCTGTATTAGGCTTCTCTACACGGTGCCAGGGACTCTGCATTTTAAACCAGAATTCTAGGGAAACCTCACAGGTCTCAAGGTCACTGGGTGGACGACTTTAGCTTTGCAGAAAATGTATACTTCAAGATCATCCCCGGCTCTTTCCATCCTCCAGCCCAGTCCACACTGGTTTCTTCCTCTGCAGTTACTCCACACACCCATTTCATATGCCTGTTATTGCTCCATTTCTCTGCGTGCCACTTTCTTCATTGCGCACAGTGTTTCTAGTCCACTCTTCTGACTTAGTGTGCCCTTTCCGACTTTGTTCTCCTCCCCAGTTCCTTCTACGCCCTGACATTCCTTCTTACCTCATAATCACTGGCCCAGGTGGCTTCTGTCTTTCTTATTATTGCTTATTATCACATAATAATGGGAGTTCTACCACCTGATGCTTTCTTTATACAAGGACAAAAAAAAAAAAAAAAGGCTTCAAAGTATATGCCTGATATGAGAGCTTTTAGTCCAGTGAATAAAATAACTCCTTGGCCATGAACTAATGAGCTATGATAAATAACAATGTTTATGTGTTTGCTTTGTGGCAATGGTGCCCTTTATACATCTGCTGAAACACCATGCTGTTGACCTCCTGGTCATAATAAATCAGATTATGAATGGTTTTTAGCCCAATGCAACCCTTTGTGGCATGCCTCTGCTGGGTTTTCAATGTCATTTTCTCCTGCTCTGGTTCTATTGGCTGGCAGTGAAGAAGCATCTTTAGAACAGACATCTGTCTTAGGTGCTAAGAACCTCGTGTGGGTTAACGAAGCTTCTACACAGGTAACTGGGAACATGATTAGGTTTGTACAGGTATTGGTTGTGTCCTACATCTAGGAGAGCAGGGTCATAGGAAGGAATCCTCTCGGCATTTTAGGGTGTCCCCTTGAAATAAGTGGGGTGTTTTGGTACAGAGGGATTACCATTTAAATGAACCTCCATTCTATTACATTTTTCTTTTGGGACAGGGAACAAAGAAAGAATGGTTTTTGATAGGATGACCTCAATTGCAAGTTATAACTTCTGCAAAATGTTCCTTCCTACTGTCTATTTTTTTAACAGCTTGGGAAACAGACATCCTCATGAGATTGTCTGCCCAGGAAAGCTGCAAGGCAAAGTCACATGCTCCTTCTGTTCCCCTGGAGTGTGAGATGGCTTGAGACCACACCAGGACCTTAGCATTAGAGTGAACTTAATGCAGAGTCTATGGCAATTGAGCTTTGAAGGGCTTCGTTCTGATGGTGGGTGGTGGATGGGTGGAGGAGGGGATGCCCTTCCCTGCCTGTATACAGGAGAGTGACATGAGAGCTTCACTCCCCCTGAGCCTGGAATGCTGTGAGCACTGAGAACACGCTGCTCTGTACCAAACTGTGCTGTCCCTATAAGCCAGATTATGGCACCTAATTAGCAAGCACAGATTATGACTTTTTATTTCCTTGGAGTTCTATCAAATGCACCCTATCAAAGTGACTTTTAGTCACTTTTTATTAGATTTGCCTAAGCCTTTCCCTTTCTAGGAGTTTAATATTAAACAAGCTGATGAAAAATGTTCTAAAATATTAAATATGTGAGAGATATAAAATGGCACAGGCAAAAGTTTTTATTCCCTGGTGCTAAGGATCAAACTCAGGCCTTTGAACATGCTAGGCAACTGTTCTACCACCAGGTACATCTTACCCTTCACGAAGCAACACGCTCAGTCCTGCTCACCCAGTTTGAGAAGACAATGGCCGTCCACAAGCAGCCCTAGTGGAAAGCATGTACCCTTTTTAAGCCTGTGTGTTCAGTGAGCTGAAAATATCCCAGTAATAATTTGGAACTCATTGAACATTCACAACACAAAGAGTCAGTCATACCCATAAGCTGAACTCAGCACCTACAGTCGACAGACAGCCCTGTGTGCCATGAACATGGGTGAATGTTCATGCAATGCTCATGAGTTTGTTTCTGGTTGTGTGTGTAAGGGTGTGACGAGGCCTTGCTGGTCTGCTCCCTTCTCTCTACTCTGTTGAATCCTAAGTCTTTCATGCAACCTGAGGGCAAAATGAAACTGAGCTGTCGAAAGAGCAAGAGATACGGTCAGGGAGGCTGAGCAGTCATCACCAAGAACTGTGTTCTTGTGTTCAGAGACTATACATTAATGATTCCATGTTTTCCATGATGATGGGAAATTCTGTTTGAAGACAGGACTTAGCGTAGAATTTTGTACAAAGTGTTTGTCAGTTGAGTGACTGAGTACCTATAGGCTTATACAGGTTTTTAATCTGACTATACTGGCTCCGCATTGTTTGTAAGAAGGTCAGTGGAAGGAAAAAGCAGCAGAAGCCAATTAAACAAATTGGCCCATTCAACAATGTAAGATGGAATGGACAGGTGAGATGGTCCTTCAGGACTGAGCTGTCTTCTGCATCCTTCTGGGCTGGCTGCTACTTCAGCGGCAACTGGGGCATGGGGCGGGGCCGTTCTTTGACACTGTGAGATGACGATATTGTTCTGAGTCACACAGTGCACTTTTCACTGTAAATAGGAGTTGTTTCGTGCATTTAAACTTAAACTGGTTTAAGGGGAAACAATTCGTATTAATCGAATGGTAATCCAGGAAAGAATAGAAACCCATGTATTCTAAGACTAGCCAACAACTAGATCTGGGCTGCTCTTGTTTGTAGCAAAACAGTGCAGGAAGAAATAGATGGCAGCATGCATACTCTAAAGACGTATCGAGCAACACTAATGAACTTCCAAGACACTGGGCATAAAGAGGCTCCCAAAGTGTTTCATCTCCACAGTCCTGATACCGTGTCTCTTTAGAATTTGGTAGAGGACACTATAAACAGAATGAAGGCAGAGTGTGCCTGCTCTGTTGTTCTGCATGGAACGTTTAAAAGGGTTTATGCCCCAGAGGTGCTTAGACTATTGTCTTATTTAGGGTTTTTATTGCTATGACAAATATCATGACCAAAAGCAGTTTGGGAAAAATGGCTTTATTTAATCCTATACTTTGTGGTCCATCTTGCAAGTAAGTGAAGGCAGGAATTGATGCAGAGGCCATGAAGGAATGTTGCTTAAGGCTTCACTCCCCATGGCTTGCTCAGCCTGTTTCATTTTTTTTTTAAATGTATTTTTTAAGATTTATTTCCTCATATATTACCACAATTTCTCTTCCCTCCTCTTTTCCCTGCTACCTGCCTCTTCCCCTGCACAATCCACTCCTCTCCCTTTTCCCTTCAGAAAAGGGCAGCCCTCCCAGGGATATCGACCAAACATGGTGTATGAAGCTGCAATGAGACTAAGCACATCTCCTCACAAAGGCTAAACAAGGCAACCCAGTAGCACCAGCCTGCATTCTTATAGCACCCAGGACCACAGTGCACTGGGCCTCTAAGGCCACATTAACCATTAATCAAGAAAACACCTCACAGGCTTGCCCATGGGCGGCCAATCTGGTCTGGGAAGTTTTCAATTGAGGTTTTCTATTCCAATTCCAAAATGACTTTAGCTTGTGTCAAAGTTGACATAAAATTAGCTAGCACAACTATTCAGATCATTGAACAGGTTAGTATATGGTCCCTTGCAGCACAGAGTGGGGTATAAGTCTCTCACGGAAATGAGTGACTGATAGACTTTTACATTGTTTTGGTTAATTGTCCTTTTTGAAACTATGAATGGCCATTACTAGAAGGACGGTTCCTTCTGTACAAGTCTACCGCTTTGTTCCTCTCACAGCACATGTACATATGCAACAGTCCCTTCTACTCTGAGCATGTGAGCAAACAGTAGTCGTCACACATACTGCCTGGTTAACACATAGGCACTGAAAGCCACAACAAAGACAGTTTCTGCATTGATCTGGGAGACATTTAGTAAGATAAAATTAGAATGGAATCCTCAAATATTGAGAGCCATGGAGTTGATTCAAGAAAAATCACTTGTGTGTAGGAATGCCTATGTTTTATCCAAGCTAAGTCGTGAATTTCTATGAGACCCTATGAATGCCTGCACATCTTATTTCCACAATCTCATGGAGACTGCAACCTGTTATAGGATAGGTGCTTGAAGGCGGAGCTAGTTCTGTTGTTTGGATAACTGTAGTTAGACCAATCATCTATGTAGATACTCACTTACTAGGTACAAGGTTGGCATAAAATTCTGCATTGAACAGTGTGACACAGTGACAGATGGACTCAGTCTTGAGCTAGTTTAAGGAGTTTAAGAAAAGGTTTTTGGTGATATACTCTTTGGGGATGGCAGCTCTCCCACCCTGACACGAAGCACTTAGCATGGCACAGATACTTTGGTGCTGTCTTTGTTTTCTTTCCTTTTTAGCGACTGTGGCAGAAGGATGGCTTCAAGTTCCACCAGCCTACCAGGGCTCAGCTGACACCTCATTTTCTCACAGATTTGTGGGCTTGTTTCACTCTTCCTGTTGTGTGTTTTAGTGTTCTGCCCATCCCTTCTAGGAACTAAGTACATATAATTAATTCCCACCTAGCTTCCCTGCGGAGATTGCCATCGCACGAAGGCACATAGCTTTGATTTCTTCTTAACTGATTCTAGTTCTCAAGGCTTTTCAGAAAGGTCTTTTGAACAGTGAAGGAATGTGCTCTCGGTCACCTGGCACTCAGTATGAAAGGACTGTGTGCAAGCTCACAAGACCAATGGACAGAGTCCCGGATTGCTGCCAGCAAGTGGCAGCTACCTTTTGCCAAGCTGAGAGGATGGAAGTAGGCGGCTGGGCTCCGCCTTTCCTAAGCAGAGGATGTGTGTTTTGCTGGCACCTGGAGAGACAGGCTTTCAGAAAATCTTCCATGCATACACTTGATCCTGCTGCTTAAGGAGAATTTAACTATTGCTTTGAGTAAACCACTGAAAAACAAATGACTTACCTATCCTTCTTCCTACAGCCTAAAATGCCATCAGGCACTATTTCATTAGCTACCGCTTGCCACAGAGAGCCGCCGACTTTAAAGTGCACAAGACTAATCTGCTGTGCTTGTTAATGTGCGAGTCTTGAATCCTACCCTCAGAGAATACCATTTTTAGTCAAAAGTGGAACCACCAATCTCCAGGATCTGAGAGTTTTCGGTAACTATAAAGAACTAAATATGCACTCTGCACAAGTGATTTTAAAAAGGCCGATCATTGATACTCTTCAACTCTTAGGTCACTGTGGTTTTCCCCCCTTGTCTCTTAGAATTTCATCTTAAAAGAAAATCATCAACAACAACTGTTTGGTTAAATATAACCATAGTTTAACAGAACGGTAGCACTTAGCAGAGAGGAATGGGGTGTAGGCTAGAGGAAGCCTGGGCTCGCCTCCCTGTGAGATTCTAGCTCTGAGATCTCTGGTCACACACTTAACACACCCACCCTCGAATCCCAGTGTTTCCCTGTATAAAACAAAGGTAGCCCTGCTTCTGCATAACACACCTCACTGTGGTACTGTGATGCAGATGAAAACGATGTGTGGGTTCTGTCGAGGTGAGCAGAAGGATGCTGCACCTTCCAAGCCACAGGCTGGACTGTCATCACACCCGCTGGCTGCCTGTGGTATGAGGAAAGCTGAGTTCTGTGACCACAAAGACCAGGCTCATGGCAGCTCTTCACGTAGACTCCAAAATGTGTCACGCTGCTGCCAAACAGGCACTGAAATAAATATATCTCATGCCATTATCATTTCTCATGCACCACACTTTTGAGAATGTATGTTTCATGGCTCATTTGCCAAAAATTATGAGATCTTAGTTCATATCCAAGGAATATGTTCACAGTTTAAGTGGCAGAGGCACATTCTGATGAGCACATTGAGAAACAACGTAGCTGTTATGGAGTCCCGTGTACTTTTTAATAGAAGTGCTACCAGTAGGTCCTCAAGGCCATTAAAAAACAAAACAAAACAAACAAAAAACCCCACGTAGGATCAGAAACCTACTGATTTTTCTTTTTACCCCTTAGTCTTCTGGTGCATTTGCATATAACAGAAAATACACCCTAAAGATCAAGTATCTGGAGTGGAAATTAAATAATGCTTTGTCAAACTTGACAGAACCAATCATATATGAGAGAAATGACAAGACAAGCAGTCTTTAGGTTAAAAAAAAAATCTCCCTCCCAATTTGCATGTTTTCAAAAATTTACATACATTATTTAAAAACAATGGACTTGAGCTTGGAAAATTCTACAGACAGCAGAGAGGAAACTTCAACAATTAACTTGGAAGGACAAAAAGGGTAGAATTTCTCCCGGCACACACTCTCCTGCCTGATTTTTATCGAGCTCACAAAGCCCTTTAGATCATCTTAATCCACTGTGGCAAAGTAGCTGAATATGTGATTCAGATTGTCTGAGAAAATTCTGTGCTACCAATCAGCTTCCTGACAATGCTCTTCTCTTCAACCTTCAGAACCAGTGACAGCAAAGACCAAAAAGCCAACTCACAAAGGAGCTGTAAAATGGCAAACTCCAAGAGCTTATTGCTTAACCCGCAGAACAAAGATTCTTTTTGACACATCCGAATAACTTCTAATCCTAATATTTTAGCAATGCTGCTAACTTTACACAGTCTCTTGCCCTCTTGTGCTCTTTCTGTCTCTCCAACCCATCCCCCCCACTTTTTGGCGTTATCTTTTTCATTATTTTCTTTTTCGAAATGCATCGGAACTAGGGTGTTGGTGTTTTACAGCAAAGGGTGTCTGCCTAACAATTACTTTCCCTAGACATGCATAAATATTTAAGTTGACAACTCTTCCTGATTTACAGTGTAACTTTATAGCAGATAATACTATCACTGGTTATGAATAACATCATGGAATGCTGCTAGAAACTGACAAGACTAATGTGACCACTAAATCAAAACCTCAAATTACAAAGAAAATAGTTCCTAGTCACGAGGGCAGCACTGAGAAGTGAGAGCCGAGATCAGAGCATTAACAAGGCTGATTGATCTATATATGATGAGATGATTGCCCACATGAAGATTATTGCGACAGGAGATGACAAGCCTTATGGATAAAAGCCATTTCTCTGATCCATGGACACTTTTTTTTGGTTTAAGAACCTTTTGTAAAGTTACTCAAGATACCTCTGCATCACAGTAAATTTGGCAGCTACAATATTGGCAAACAAAGAAGCGACGAGTGAGGCAGCCATCTGTGAATTTATTTTCTCCGTCCACCCAGGCCATTTGGAGGGAAGAGCAAACCGGGAGAGGAAGGGTTCAGCGAGGCCTCCCTGAGATCGCAAACGATATGCTACCCCATGACCTTGTAAAGTTTTCTTGCTAATTAAAAAATAGGTGCGCCTTGCTGTCCCCACTGGCAAGCATGAACAATGCAGTTTTTCTTTAAAAAGACAGAGCAGGACCAAGATTGCTTTTATTTTTCCCTGCAGCAGCTTTAAACAGAGCCTTACTCTGTTCCTGCAGGAATCTAAGTGTCTAGATTGAGATTTTTCCATCTTGTACCGGGACTTAAAAGAAATGATCTATAAACAATCACAAATTGCAAAAGTAACGATTAGTGCCATAAGAAAGATTAAACATTCCTGGGCCATTGTTCTCTCTCTCTTCTCATCCCCAGCCCACATTCCTCTCTGTCTCCTTATTGAAATCACTTATCTGTTGCTGCTTGCTGCATCTGAATAACGGCCGGCTGCTAGAACATGCCTGGCTTAAAACAATCAATAAACTCTCATTTTCTTTTAACAGTTTAATATTAATCTGGGGGATGGTGGGGAATGGTAAATGTGCTGTTACAGCGGTCTGACCTCCTCGCCAGAGCTGGAGCTCTGAGCGAAAGGATGATGTGGAAAGAAAATGAAGACAGGACACAGCAGGAGATCCGAGATGATCTGTTAATGAAACTTCTGTGCTGCCCTCTGTTTTGATGAGTTCCCATGGTGATCAAATAGAATTATAAATAGGCTTTTGTAGTTGTGGTCAATTTTCTATCTATCGACATGATAAAACAAGACATGACACAATCATACACCATAAATCTCTCACTCTTCCCTGCTGTTGGGAATCAATGAATTATTGAACACAAACTCTAAAAAACAAATGAGAAATTTACTTGGGCAAAAAACTTTTTTTTGCCATACAATATGGTCAGTAAACTCTTATCATGCTAGCATGTTCTTTCCTTTATCAGTCCAGTTAGAAAAATAAAGACACAATTAGCACAAAGAACTAATTGAGCACAGGAGGAGTGTAAGCATCAAGCCCCCATTAGGAGAGGATTCCCGGCCAGAGTGAAAATGCATTTGGAATATTCTCACCTTGTCAGGTTGATAACTTGAGATACCTTTCAGAAAACCCACCCTTTCCCTCCCCAGTGGTAAATGCAGTAATAATAATGGGACTATTGGTGTTAATTGACAAACTCTAGAGTTAAAAATGTGAATTTTCTCTGCCTATTCAGCTAAGTTCCAAATGCCCTTTGGTGGTTGTGTGAGGAGTCTGGTTCATCTTTAAACACTTGCAGTTTGGTGATTAAATTAGCAACTATATCCCCCACCCCCTGCCCCAACTAGAAATGAAGCTATAGAGTCAGAATCACAAACAATAAATTAAGAACAAGGGCATCTTCATTCTCAAGCATAATGGGCCATGTTTAAATTATTTCTGGGAGGGCCAGCATCAGTCTGTCGAGGCTAAAGTCCTTGCTCAGTGGAAGTAGATTAGATGTGGAAATGAAAACAGAAGAAACGTCACGAAGCAATGCTCTCTCCTCTCTCTTCTGTAGTTGCTAGAATTATGTGGCAGTCATTTGAAAGGACTGTCAAGGGCTTTTCCTTTTTAATTAAATAAATAACATTACCTTTGAAAATTTATAAGCTATAATAAATCATAAACAAGATGCTAAAAAAAAAACCCTCTGCATTTTATTCTATCACCCAGACAGAAACCCTAATAACAGTTTAGTACATAGCTTTCTGGAATATTCTCTTTGTCTGCCTCTGTTACAAAGTTTAAAACATGTGGCATCTAAGTTTTCTATGTATACAGAAAAGGTCAACAAAAATTTTGCATTGTTATCACTTGGTGAAATGCTGGACTGTTTCTTGTTTGAATATTTGTACAGCTTTTCAGTTTTTGGAGAGCCTGCGTTTTGTGTGCATCCTATACTATTTCTGAGGTAGCACCTCCATCCCTCCACGGATCCTTTAGTTTGTGTAGGTGCTGGCTTTGTGCTCTGTAGGTCTTTGCAACTGCTCACTGGATAAATGAATCTATTACTGTCTTTGATTAAAAGATTATTTTTTAATTATACTAAAAACCAGTTTGAAACAAATTGGTGTTAGCATATTTTATATGATTCCGCCCCCCCCCCCCATACTGGGAACAAAGAAATTTAGAAATTTTGAATTTTAATTGCAGAAAAATGGCCATCTAAACTATTCTTCAAATTGTAACAGATAGACCAAAAAAAAAAAATGTCTCAGGAATATGAGAGTGGTCTGTGAAGATGGACAGTGCATAGGTTTTGACTAACTCGTTCAACAGAATATGACAGGTCACTTGCCCGATGGGAAGGATGTGTCTGAGAGATGAAGCCAATTGACAGAACTATGGGGCATTGAGAGACATGTTTATAAGCATTCCGGCTGATGGAGAATATAGTGAGAAGATGATGTGGTTGAATGAACACAACCAAGATGGTGTGATGAGTACCTCAGTTTACATTTCACTGCTACGTGAGCTTGGACAAGCCTGATAACACTTCTGCTTTCCTCTTAGAAATTCTGAGTTGGCAGTTACAAGTTGGATCATGTAGCATATCGGACTGATAAGCCGATTATTAAGGTAAAAACCTTTCTATTGTGCCAATACTGATCTGTGGCTGATGGAAGGGTATGGAGCAACTAGGCAGTTGAACTGGGGGTTGGCTGAACACTGGCTCTTGGTCAAGCTTTGCATCAGCATCCTGGGTAGGAATTAAGAAGAAAATGTATAATTTTTATCCTTTAAGTCTGCCACCATCTTCCTCATCTGAGAAATCATATCAGGTAAGTACTAGAATGCCCTTGGAGTCCCAAGGAAGGCTAAGTAAATCCAGACAATCTTCTCAGATTGCCTCACATTGAGTAGTATTCGTAATCATGAGTAAAGAAAGGGACAAATAGTTCTTTAGAGTAGCTTAGCTCTTCCTGTTTTAAATTTATCTCTAGATTTTCTTTCTTTACATTGTCTAATCTGATGAGGCAAGGTCTCACCCTGCACACAGATACCCAGCTTTGGTGATTATTTGGCACACAGAGATGTTCCCCTATTGTTTGTAACAGAGAGGAAGTGGCTTTAAAAAGGTATGTTCAACTTAGTGTAGGAATAGGTACCGGCATAATGAAAACACCTCATTCGAAGGTGGTTTCCCCTAAATTTCGGTCCCAGGGAATCATGGCACGGGAAGGCTTTGGTGCATTCACTTCTGTGATGTATTACATTAGCTGGGCCTTGGACACAAGTCTGAGTAGAACCAAGCCAAGGTTAAATTGTACAGGGCCTTTTCTAAGTCAAATAACTTTGAAGGAATTTATCACATATAACTTCTAGAGTGTCATTGGAGAAGTGAAAAATAATACTAGAAGTCATTGTATTCCCGGCTTGAGATTTAGGACAGTTACATTACTTTAAAATATATCTGTGTTCATGGCTGTCACAAGAAATCCTAACAAAATCCACACATTTGCCACATCCATTACGACTGGAAAGAATTGCTTTGAAATGCTTGCTCTAACAGTTACACAGCTTCAACTTCCTTATTTGAGGTTGGGCATTGCTAGTTCTGGGCTCAAAGTTTTTACCCAAGGGGCTATGTGATGGTTGGTACACCCACCAACCACTGAGTTCTCATGGCAATGGAAAGTCCCAGCAGCCAATGTCTATGGAGCACTCAGTGCTTGTCACAAATTCTAGGAGTCAGAGGTGCAGTGCAAAGTTTATGTTTTATCTAATTTAGTCTGTAGAGCAGCACTAATCAAACTGGTATTATTCTCCTATTAAAGAGGCAGATAGAAAAAGAGGTTAAGAAATTTACCTAAAGAAGTTTACCTCGTAGCCCATCGACAGTAGGAGGGGTACTATGAGTTTGAGGCCAGATTGGACTAAAGAGTGAGACCCATCTCATCAGAACCAAACAAAAGTTTATTTACGGTCACCTAAACATTATATAGAAGACCTTGGTTCAAAAACCAGCTAGGTGTGGACTCAAGAGTTTCTTCCCTACTCTTACTCTGTCTGCATAGTCATGCTTACAGAGAACAGTGAACAGGCAATCCATTATACCCAGTAAACCACCATCACCAAGTAATTCTACTTGAATTATCTTTAATACTAATAACAATGAAGAGAAAATCCCCTAGGCATATAATATAAAAGATATTGAAATAGTAGTGGTTTGCATGGTGAGCCACCCAATATGTTTTATAACAGTTTCTACAATAGGTCATGCCATCTAAATAGAATCAGCTATGGGGAGCACATCCTCCAAACCTCTGGTACTTTCCTTTGCATGTTTTGAACTATGTTGCTTTCAAATAATTCATTGACCCTACAGGGAGCCCTAAGATTCCCCAGATTTAACCTAGATTTCCTGAGAGACTTGCCCAGCATGGGGTATCAGTTCACAGATTACATAGCAGGGGGAAGCTGCAGTTATCTTCGGTGCATGCCTGGAGTACGCTATACATTTTTGGCAGGGTAGAAGGCAGTGCCTTATATCTGTCATGCTTAGCACAGCATCTAGATTCTGTGTGCTCATCATGCTGTATAAGAAAGAACTTGCCTAAAAAAAAATATGTGCTGATAACGATATTATCATCTTGTTTTGTGCTTAATAACGAGACGGGTAAAAAACTGTAGTTACTCATGAGTACAAAAGCGAAAAAGAAAAATGGCAAACGAAAAAGGTAAGTCATTTGTTGTAAGAACCTACAAATAAATTAAACCTTGCCTAAGATGTATTGATTTTCTGTGGCCTTGCCTGTAGAATAATGTCAAGGGTTCCTGACAATCCATTATATTCAATAGGCGAAATCTCCTTATAATTTTTTTCTCTTTCCTGAACGATGTATAATCTATTTTTTCCTTGATGAAAAAGCAGTACTTTACAAGCTTGACAATTCTTTAAGGCTGTGAACAAAGGAGGCAACGCTGTATAAAGAGAAGTCTCTTGGGATCATTCCTTTATCATCACACATGGAGAAAAGGTGGTTCTAACTGATCCTAGGAATTATTAGACAAATCTGAGCACACATAGACCACTTCACACAGCAACAGACACCTGGAATCTGGAGGTAACCACTGGGCTATCTTTATCATGAAGCAGGGAATGGTACTCTGGAGGCTGGAGATACAGCTCAGAGGCCAAGAGTATGTATTGCCCTCGCAGAAGACCAGAGTTTGGGTTCATTGACCACGTGCAAAGGCTTATAACTGCTTTAACCAACTTTAGCCAAGGAGACCTGACACCTTTTTCTGACCTCCATGGGTTCTCACATACACATAATTTAAAAAAAAAAAACTTAAAAAAACCAGTGTCATGCTAGAGTGAACATTCTGCAAATTTCTCCTAAAGAGCTTAGTATTATAGGATGAGTAAAAATCATATATTTCTGAATAATATTCAGTGTAAAATATCTAATACCTTTCAGTCACTATTGGGAATAGTAGTATCTGGTTTTGAAATTGGCCATTGAAGGGCCTGGTGTACCAGGCAATAGAACTCGGGAATGTCACAATCCTATGGCCTGATTCTATGAATTTGGAAGCCTTGTGATCAATGCGTAAGCTGCTCTGGCATGTGGTCAAGTTATCTATGTATTCTAGATTCTGGCAATGGCTACTTAATTTTCAAAGTTCAACCTATATTTCCCATGAAACTCTCCCTGACTACCATAGACCATTAACAAGTCAACAAACACATGGAAGAGAGACTCCAGCTTTGGAAAGAACCTAACACAGCCCTGGAGAGTAACTTGGGAAAGAGGAAACCCCAGTTGATGTAACAAAGCATACACCCCAGGGCTCCTTTCATCCTAGAAAGAAAACTACTATAGTTGTGCAGAACCTCTTATCTATATTCAGACAAATACAGAGATTTGAAGCAGGCGTATAATGCAGATGCTGAAGTGAACCTGCATCGCTGACACTGGGCAAATGGTCCTATGTGAACACGTTCGTTCATCTATTCCATAAACTACCAGTGTGAGCTTATGATGGGCAGGTGCTGTGTGGGGCAGCAGAATAAGAACTAAGCTGTGCCCAGACCTGTTTACAGCCCGTGGATTGCAGTACAGAGACTGCAGATGTGTGAAAATCTAGCCATATGTGGACAAGCTTCAGGGTGATGTATATCTATACGGTGCCTAGGACCTGGGAAAGCCATCAGAAGCTTCCCAAAGGGAGGGGCTAGTTTCACAGAGACGGTGGTGGTCCCCAACGGTTCAGAAGAAATCCTCCATATAAACTATAGGTATCATACAGTAGACTCCATGGACAGAGGCTAGGGATGATGGACACCTGGAGTCCTCAAACAGGATGTGAAATAGGAACTGTAGGCTGTGAAGCAATGAGAGGGAGGGTGTGATGAGATTTCTAAATTGGGGCTGAAAGGGAGCAGTGCGGAGGTGATGGTAACTGTCCATAGTGAGATTCTTCCAAAGATTTTCCTCTGCCTCATAAAGATATCTTTTTTTCTCCTCCTTGTTTCCCTTTTCCTTCCCAGATGAGCTTCTGGAGGTGGTAAACTAGGTTCCTCCTCCCCACCTCTTGCTTTCCATCCCATTAGCAAGCCCTTGGAGGTCTAGCTTCACTCCTGAGAGGCTGCTTTGGCAAAAGTCTTCAGCATCCTGTTAACTGTCATATTCAAGATGTGTGCCAGGTCTCTGCCTATCTATGTCTTCAGATATGCTGTTATTGTCAGATTCAAAGCCTCCTCCTGGCTCTAAATGGTGTCAACTCTCCTTCCTTTATGTACACATCCTGTGAAATCTTCCATGGGCTGCTTCTTTCTCCACCACCTATGCCACACATCTCACACCACTCTTTCCTTAAACCAGTGTTTCTCAAACTCTGAGTCATCTCTCTAGCCCGCTGCGTGCCATTCCCCACTTCATGATAAAGGTAGCCCAATGGTTACCTCCAGATTTTAGGAATCTGTTACTGTGTGAGAAAGTCACTGTGTTCTCGGAATCAAGGAGATCTGGACTCAGATAGGTGGGCTTCTCCTCTACAAATTATGATTCAGTATGTCTCTGGTTCAGCTCAAGAATTTGCACGCAAGAAAATGCGTTCTGAAGGGTTGTAGTTGCTGTTGGCTGCCTGGGTCCACACTTTGAGATCACTGCCTTCAAACCATCCTTTCTATGTCTTTGACTTTGGTTACCAGCCACACTATTGACTTACAACATAGACAACCTCAGACTTGCCTATCCAAAATGGGTCTACCACAGTGTGCTACAGATATCTAGCACTTGGCCTATATATGATGGAGTTTATTAAACTCCCCTGATCCTGACTCTCCACAGTCCCAAGCTTACTCTTTCTTCTGCACTCAATGCCTTGGAGAAAAGCACTGCCTATCTCACTACCACTCAATGCTCAAAATTTCAAAATTCCCAGAAATGGAATTGCTCGTTCATTAATTCTGTTTCCCATATTGTCCCTGAGTCTGTGTCACTGCTGAGGTGCCCCACTCTCTCCCCCAAACAGGGATTATGGTGATGCCCTTACTATTTCCAATCTCACCTTCTTTAAACCCACCCTCGATGTTACTATCAGAGGGTATTTGTACATGCCACTCTAAGCAGCGGACACGGGTGCAATCCTATCTTCCATCACATCCTCACAGACTTCACAGTCTCCAGACATACAGGTCAACTGATGACAAACTTGTGTCGCTTGCCTGTAAACCCTTGTTGATCTTAATGGCTCCCTGGATGGCCATAAAGAGTGTGTGCATTGTGTACACTTACTGTGCATACTGTTACCATCTAACACACCAGGTATTTTAGCTGCAGTAGTAGCATCAATACCTAGAAAAATGTAAGGTATCCTGAAAGGTTTAATACATCTTGTTTGGACGTACGGGAAGAAATCAGCTGCTTTGAAACTGTAAGCACTGTTACAACCCTGTTAGATTTCCCTGGCAACCACTCCAGCTCTGAAAGCAAACTGCAGATTGTATTGTTTTTCCTTGCTAACAAATAATTCTGGTTTTTTTTACCCTCTCTTAGCAATAGAGATACAGTTGGCCCTGTATTTCTTTCAAATAAAACCGTGTTTAAAACAATAAGGCATATATATATATATATACATATATATATATATATATATATATATATATATATAAGAAGAGTGTATATATATATATATATATATATATATATATATACATATATATATATATATATATATATATACTCTTACACTTTCCCTTACCTACTTGCTTTGGAGCTGTAAGGATTGAATGAGGGAGAATTGGGTTTCAGTTCTGGCCTGGAAACAAACCTCCCAGCCTTGGGTACCCAGACTCTTTTCTTATAGAGGGTGGTACCTGGTTTCAGTGAAGCCATTTTTTAGGGGAAGTTTCATGTATTACCAACAATTTCAATGGAGCGTAATAAAGTATCCTCAACTTGAGTGAATAAAAGGTTCCCCCTTCGCATGCATGTCTGAAAGGTAAGGAGGTACTGGGGCAGTGTAGAGGTAAAGGGCTGGAGCAGTATGAGAAAACTTTGGTGCATAAGAAACTGAACTTGGAATCATAGTCTCTGTGGACACAGTGACAGATGAGCACTGCTCCAGCAATGAGTCCCTACTCACCTAGACAGAAAAAGGGAAGCAGAGGCTGTCAAGACTGGAATTTTCTATACATATCTGTTGGCTAACTCTGTTAGGTTAACTTGTTGGCCCCTGCATGTGAATAAATTCATTTGTTTCTAATGCCTTTTTAAATTAAAAAGTAATTATGCTCATATCTGTGTGGATATGTGAGTGTACGTGCCCTCTGAGTCCTAAAGGAGATATTGGATCCCCTGGGATTGGAGTTACAGGGAGTTGTGAGCCTTTGCTCCTCTGCAAGTATGTCCTTTTAACCACTGAGCCATCCATCACTCCAGCTCCTATTGGTAATGTTTTATTTCCACACATTAAAAAGTTATAGACTAATGACTACCTTTATCAAAACTATTTCATTGAATATTAATATCCATATTTTAATCCCAACCCACACCTCTCGGGAGATTCTGTTGAAGACTGACCTGGAGAATACTACTACTACTATTACTACTATTTCTTTCTCCTTCCTCATCCTCCTCATCATCCTTGTCCTCCTCCTCCTCCTTTTCCTCCTCTTTCTACTCCTCTTCCTCTTCCTCTTCCTCCTCCTCCTTTTCCTCCTCTTCCTCCTCCTCCTCTTTTTCTTCCTCTTCCTCTTCCTCCTCCTCCTCTTCTTCTTTTTCCTCCTCTTTTTCCTCCTCTTCTTCTTCCTCCTCCTCCTCTTCCTTCTCCTCCTCCTCCTCTTCTTCCTCCTTCTCCTCCTCTTTCTCCTTCCTCTTCTTCCTCCTCTTCTTTTTCTCCTTCCTTCCTTCCTTCCTTCCTTCCTTCCTTCCTTCCTTCCTT
>JANHMN010000010.1:14282013-14311033 GCA_030674055.1 Rhabdomys pumilio
TCCTTCCTTCCTTCCTTCCTTCCTTCCTTCCTTCCTTTCTTCCTCCCTCCCTCTCCCCTCTTTCTTTCTTTCTTTCTTTCTTTCTTTCTTCCTTCCTTCCTTCCTTCCTTCCTTCCTTCCTTCCTTCCTTTCTTCCTCCCTCCCTCCCTCTCCCCTCTTTCTTTCTTTCTTTCTTTCTTTCTTTCTTTCTTTCTTTCTTTCTTTCTTTCTTCCTTCCTTCCTTCCTTCCTTCCTTCCTTCCTTTCTTTCTTCCTTTCTTTCTGTGAAAAGGATCTACTTAGGTTCAGGTTTGCCTAATCATGGCATGCTTCAGCTCATATGAACTTGACCAAAACTTAGAACTCTTCCATCTAGCTCTTGGATGCTAAGCCATTCTAAAGCCATGAGAGTCTTCAAACCCTCATAGGCCTCACATTTTGCCATTCGCCCCACCAGTATAAACAGTCTGCTGCAAGAAATATTGACAGGTCCTCAAAAGCTCTTCAAGCTTTTGTTTGCTTCTCTTGGTCACCAGCAACACACATAGTAATCTTTTGTAGGTTGCAAGACTAGCCAGCCTTTTAAAACCTACTTTCATTGTGATAACACCATAAGAGGTACTGACTGCACCAAGGTCTAAATTCACATTCAACAGATCCATTATAGCTAGCTGGGCCAGCAAGGAAAAGGATTTAGTGCTTTTAGGAAGTCCTCTTTGGTATGACAACATGCAAATAAAGAATGCAACTGATTAAATACCTCATTGGCATTGCCCAGACCCAAATGCATGCTATGCTGCTGATTCGCCTTCAGTTTCTTTACCACAACCACCAAAGACAAGGCAGAATGGGGAAGGGTCACTGTAATATGCAATACAATAAATATATCAATTGAAGACCAACATTAAAGGAGTTATTTGCTAATGGGCACCATGCCAGGGCTACTCAGGCAATGCCGCTTGCAGAATTCCTAAGCTGAGTTCACAAGATACAGATCGATGCACCTCCAAAGAGAGTCTATATCAATCTCCATTTCGTTCATTAGCTCCCACTTCGAGCTGGTTGGCTGCTAGTTAACTCTTTAATGTGGGAGAAACTGTCAGTGTAAAGGCCACTGGGACATGTGCTCTTCCCAGCTGTACTTGACCTGTCAATATTTCTTGCAGCAGACTGTTTAAACTGGTGCGGCTAATGGCAAAATGGAGACCTATGGGGTTTTGCAGACTTTCATAGCTTTAGACTGGCTTACCATCCAATAGCAAACATTAGTAAATTCATCCCATTGCTGACTTTCTGCCTGTGTTTTACCGTCCAGGTGCAGAGAAACCAGGATAGAATTATTTTCCACAGTTCTATCCTTGAACTCTAAGGTATTTTACACTACACATTATGTAAATGTGGGCTCCTCCACAATGAGATGCTATCACACCAAGGACCTGGCTGCAGTGGAGATCATTAGTTTGTGATTCAGCTCCAAACAATGAGGGAAGCGAGGTAGCAGCATCTATAAAGTTAGGATTCATTTTCAATTTGTATTGGTCCAGGGACAACTTTATTGTTGCACAGTGGAAGAGCCTGGGTGCTCAGGGGGCTGCTTGGTGCATGAACTATTTCAAGCCCTTCTGAAAATGTAAATAAGAGCCCTAAAATATAAAGGCATAATTACCAAAACAAAGAATAGTCTCAGACCCCCAGGAAGAGCTGGCTTTGCTTATTTTCTTTCTACAAATATTGAATTTACTAATTTCCCTTGCCTTACTGTTGAATAAAATCAATTTTCTCAGTAGAGCTGATCTCTGCTTTGTTTGAGGTTAGATGTGAAGTTGATATGCATGCTTGGATATACTGTTGTGGAAAAAGCCTTGAATATTTAACCTACGTCACAGCGAGCCCTCCCTTCATCATCCTGTGGGGGTGTATATTGATTCATTATTTGACAATCAGGATTCTCCATAGGTTAATTGACATGTTTGGAATTCATGGCAAGAAAGTCTGTGCATTATTTTAAAACTCCTGTCAAGTTGTTTGTAGATACGGTTTGTTAACAACACCTGTTTTTGCCTCTCTTGGCCAATACAATCTATTGAGAATCCTGGCTTAAAAAATTTCCCCGCAGAATTGTCAAACATATGTATTTGTATTTCATTACTTGGGTAATAGCTGATTTGCCAAGTTCATTTACTACCAGTTGCTTCCCAAACATCTCAGCGGAATAATTAAGGATACTAAGAACTGAAACTGTACCGAGTTGGGGGTGGGGCTGGAGCCACTGCCCAAATCCCAGTCCTGATTAAACTGCTGTCCAGAATTAAATATTCAATAACTGAAAGTCTCTCTCCTTCCTTTACTCTGAGCAACTTAGCATCAAGGAGAGTGAGCTACTCCCCAAGTTGTAAAAAAAAAAATAAATAAATAAAAATAAATAAAAGAGTCCCCGCCTTGAATTAACCACACCAATCAAACACATCAAAATCCTATAGACTTTCAAATGAAATGTATTTAAGCTAAAAAAACAAACAGAGAAAAAAAAAACCTGACTTGGTAATGTTCTAAGTGGTGCCTCTCAGTGGAAAGAAATGTGGGGAGAGAGAATAAATAGGAACTGTGGGAGTAGATTCTGGACGAGAATGAAGAAGGCCAAGTGTGGTTCAAGGTTATGGCTGAAGGAGAGCACCAGAGGACTGGGGCAGCTCGTGCTCTCTCTTGAGATGGTGCAGCTGGGAAGGAGTCTGGAGAGTGCTGAAGCACACTAGCATTAGGGTTTCAATACCCTCAAAGAATCTTGCTGGCTCATTGCACAAAGAAAAGAGATATTTTAATCATGAGCTATCTATCATCAGTTGAATTTGAATGCCTGTTGTTTGAAGTCACAAGCTTCGGAGTCCCGTGATGGAGGTTTTCAGGTCTAGTGCTGGGGGAAAGAAAAAAGGTATGAAAACCTGAAAAAAAAAATTAAAAACTCAAACATAGAAAAATAAATGGGCATGTACTTGACTGAAGATAACTGCACCCGAAATGATGTCTCTTTTTTAAATTTTGGACAAGGAGAAGTCAGAATATTCAATGGTGAGTTTCTCAGACTGTTTCCTCTGAAGAAAATAAAAACCGATGAGGGATTGGAAAGAGTGTATGAGAAATAAACTGTGGAGGTCTCTGAGTGGTGCTGTCATTATAAGGATGGTGAACTCATTCATCAGCCCATAAGCTTTCTGAGTTCATATAAATGGTCCAGGAAGGACACCCATGGGTGCAGACACAGGTCTATTTCAAATGCAGATGATGTCTGAGTTTTTTGTTTCTTGTCCTTCCTGTTTCAATGTGTATTCCTTCATGACTCGTTACACCAGCTGACTCAGGAGACCTCTAACAATTCCTCAGAGAGATACACTTGGTTTTCTGTCTACTAGACGTTGGGTGTTCATGGGGACGAATTACTATTTTCTGCAAGGCAAAGAAGTCGTCTAACAGTGTTGCTGGCATGATCTTCATTCACTTTCATTACCTGGGAGAAGTACAGTTTTGAGTCCTGGAGCCCAGGAGCTCAGGTTTAAGGAGGAAGAACAGATCATACTTTTCAAAGAAAAGAAAAGGAGTGAGAGAGACAGAGAGCTTTGCTCAGTACATCTCCACAGTTTCTGGCTTTCAGGCTGCCACTTACAAGCCATTTCTTGACATAATCTTTAGGCTTAAGCATGTAGAACAGTGGACCAAACTAGCTTAATAAAAAGACAAAGATGATATGCAACTAACGGACAGAGCATCTCAACGAGGTGTTAACACATCATTCATTGAACTAAATGCTCTTTCAAACTCTGCCTTAGAAACAATTAAAGAACTGACTGGAGTCTTAAGTTGCTTTTGGACTGTCTGGTACAATTGATCTACAATTATCTTTGTTCTCCCTGAAGCCCTGAATGCTACCTCCTTCTTTATTGACTTTAAATTTCTTCATACTTTTAAGCTGTGTCTGGCATACTGAGTATCTGGTAAAGACAGTATCTATTGGAGAAAGCTATTTTGATAGTCTCGGAATCCTAAATATCCAATTAAAAATGAGAGCCTTTTGCCTCTTGAATGCTTAAAACCAACTCCTTAAAACAAATAAAAATCTTATTGAAAATGTAAAGATGATGCTGGGCATAGTGACCCATATCTTTAATCCCAGCACTCAGGAGACAGAGGATCTCTGAGTTCAAGATCAACCAGGCCTACAGAGTGAGTTCTAGAACAGCGAGGAAAAGGAAAGAAAAAAGAAAAAGAAAAAGAAAGAAAGAAAGGAAGAAAGAGAGAAAGAAAATGTATAGATAAGAGGAAAACTTTAAGACAAAAGAATAAGCATATTATTTTCACAGGAAATTTGATGACAGACTTTATAGCAATAAGACAAGTTTGACCCTAACGTTGGAGCCCTGTGCTACTCATGTGTAGTGTCTCCTCATAAGTTGGAAGACTGTGTCACTCATGGGTATGTGGTCAAGGAAATTTGTTCACCATTTTGATATTCTTGGGTAAAGTCTTCGCTAGCCTGACAAAACATCGCCGATCACTTTTCCAAATATTCATTTACATGTCTGTTTAGCTTTTCTTTGTTGTAAAGACAACAGCTGTTTTGTGACAATCACTGTAACACAGCCAAGTGTGCTTGGTTCCTAAGGCATGGTGCAAGAAATCTGGTGTGGATACAGGCACAGGAGTAGCTGCTAATACCACCTGTATAAAGAGTGTCTGTCTAATAGCTGTTTTGTCTTCCTTCCTGGGAGCAATTTTGCAAAGTTATATGAGTGAAAACCTTTGAGGATGAAAAGACTCAGCTGTTTTCTTTGAGGAGGTTCCTCTGTCCTGATGGTACCAATCTTATGGTTAGTTGAGCCAAACTGAAGAGTCATTTTAAGTTGTTCTATGATGACCTGCACCAGTGTCTGCAGACTGACTCAGGGTTTCTGTCACTCAGACATGAGAATAACATATTCATGGATTATTGTTTTTATAAGGCTTTTCACTTGTTTTGTTAAATGATTAGGTATTAGATAGACAAATTATGAAGAATATTTTGGCTGGGAACCCAAACTGCTCAGGTTGCTCGACCTACTCAGAGGTAAAATCTGAGCTTACACCTGAAGAGGGTGTCACAGTGTATCACTACTCAATATCAGAGTAAAGCAGACAAAAACTTTACTTGTGCACTCCATGAAGAATATTTATTTATTATAAATATTTATAATAATTTATAATATTTATAATATTTATAATAATTTATAATATTTATCCTCAGAATCCAGCACAGACTCCCGGGGAGATTATTGTAAATGTTCATTAAAACTGCTACTTAGCAGAAACTTTAGAATTTTAGTTTTCTCTGTGTCTTCTGTGAACAATAATTCATATGATCTACTGAATTTTTATTTGGCATACTCCAACTCTTTGATGCTTGGCTGTGGCTTGAATTAAGCATTAACATTAGAAAAGATGTACTTACAGAAAATTTAGAATAATATAGGCACATTAACATTAAATACCCTGAGCTCCACTCCTACCCCAACATCCCCACTTCCTCTTTCCTTTTTGTTTTTGCAGTTATCACCTGGATCACACTGGAACTGGCCTACTTGTGCCATTTCCTACTTATTGGCTCTCTTTCTCTCTGAACTATCAGTTCCACGAAGGAAGGCACTTTGTTTTGTTCACTGGTATGTCTCTGGAACCCAGGATAGTGCTTGACAAACAGTAGGTGCTGAATAACTCTTTGTTAATGAATGGACCCCACTGTCTACCATAGAACAGGGTCATGCAAATGCTGGCGTAATATTTGTTCTCTATGTCTTTGATGTTGTCTTTCCCAGTGAGTTAATGATGGCTCAGTGGTCTGTGTTTAATAATCACCCCCAGCAATACTGCAAACAAAGGCAGGCACTACTTGGCTCAAGCACAGTGGGGGGTGTTGGCCCCTGAGAAAATGTTCAAGTATAAGAAGATCATGTAGAAGAAGCATTCTTTCCATACACTTTTGACATTTGAAATATTTACTTACCATCTGTACAAAGAAGGTAAACTTCAGGACCTGCAGTATAACTTCTGGAACACAATATTTATATTCTATAAAGTTCCCTCTGCCAAAAGTAAATTTTAGACAAATATTTTTAACAAGATGAGGAATTTTAATGTACTTAAATGGCTATATATTCATATTACTTTTATTCTCTCTATCTACCTTTGCCCAGTCTCTTTCTCTATCTCTCCCAGCCTGTATGTCTCTGCATCTCTCTGCTGTCTATTTCTCTCTCTCTCTCATACACACACGCACACACACACACATACACACACACACACACACACACACACACACACACACACACACACACATATCCCTGCACCTACATACACATTGGTAAAGGAATAATGTACTGCTAGAGAGACCATAATGTTAATGTAGAAATACAAAGAAAGGGCTGGGACTCAGAAGTCCCAAATCATGTCATTCTAATTCTTCTGTCACTCAGATAGTAGTTGTAGTTGATTCTCTTTGAGGATGCTGTTATCATCAATTACCCATTTAAGATCCCCCTTTTCCTCTAAAAAATATAAAAGCTTTTAAATAGAACAGATTAGCAATAAAAATAAATTCTACCTATGTAAAAGTCCCCATAACCGTTCCTTTTTTGATGGATTAAATAGTCACTAGTTCCGTATTGCTTTGTCCCTTTCCATCCTTTAGACTTAGAATGCTACTCTAGAGTTGATGTCTGATTCTCCCAAAACATTGCCTTTGGTGAAAGCTGTGTTGCCTATATAATTAATCAGAGGAAACTTCAAAATAGTTTATGCCATCAATCTCTTTGACAACACACCTAAGCGCTTACTTCATCTTGCCTTTGGAATGATGCCAGATAGCAATGTGTAGACCTCTTTGGGCGAAGCCTGTCTTAGCTCCTGCTTTGTCACTTCCCGTGTTGAGTGTGTGCTGGTCACTCAAACAGTATGGAGGATTTTACTCATGTACCTCAGTGTGTTTGTTTAGTCTGAACTTCCTCAAGGTGCTTGGAAGGGATTCATCTCTTTTGTCACAGGCAGACTCATCATTTAAGTAGAGGAGAAAGGTTGTCTCTTCGTGTTAGGCTCTTCTGTGGTGCCTACTCTCTAAACTATTCTACATGTACGGCTTGACACTCAGAATCAAATTATAATAGTGACAATTATGCCAGTTGGAATTATTTATTTAGTTATTCATGGTATTTTTTTTTTAAACTAACTGCCTCTTGTATGTTAGGATCTTCCATCAAATTAGATCCCCATCCAAAGTTTTATATCTTCCATCAGTCAAAAGAGGCAAGGTAATCTCATCTTCCCTATTTTAGCTATCAGGGAAGAGCAAGTGCCAAGGTCACCACTGAGCACCTGAGTAAGATCAAGGAACAACATACACACCGTATATTTACTTGTTTCTGGATGCTAAGAGACATCTTAGAGCAGGACAGACCCTTCAGCATCTAATGGAAAGAAATCAAGCAGTATGGATTTCACCACTAACAATTTACTATCTAGGTAGTTATACAAACTGAGACTAATACATATTCAATTCCATTTTACTTAACATATATCCATTCTATATATGCACTTACATTTGGAGCAAGCAGAAAGTAGTTTCAAGGCAACTAACTGGCAGAAAAGTCTATAAATTCCATGTATAAAGGTATGTGGGGGTTGAGAATAGACTTCAAAATGATTGATCTTCTGGTGTTTTGGTAGCCTGACAGGTTTTGACTTAACTGATGTTCAGTTCATTTATTCAACCTGGGGCTCACATAATTTTCTAACTTAGAATAAGGATATTCAGGTGCGTGATGATGTAACTTTAAGCATCTTTCAACTTTCCTGTTTATGATACTATGAATAATGCTTATATATAATTAATAAAATGGGAAATTATATAGTTCTTCTCAAATGAGGTACAGTATTTTAAAGCAAATATGAACTTCATGTTTGATGTCAAAGACCTTTGAGTCTCTCATAAAAGTTCTAAAACTTCACTATAAAAACCATATAAACACAAAATTTTCTACCAATTTCAAGGTTATAATGTCCTAGCCATGAGCTCAGATTTGAGACCTGTGATCCTAACTCAAAAGACACCCCTTCCTCATTTGGTAGGAGCAGCTTTGATAAGCACTGTGGGAGCTCAGCACAGTACAGCAAACCATAATGTACTTCAGTGGCTGGAAGGCTTGGCTCTGAAGAATCCCAGAAGCAAAGTCTTTCTGACACTTTCCAGCCCTGGTTCTTTCCCTGTTTCCCAAAATGGAATCCTGTAAACCATTCTTCTTCTCCCCAAAGTGGAGTCACAGCAGCTTTTTGAATCCCCCCTTCCTAAAGAAAGTGACAAACCCTAAAATAGCTATTCTTTGCCTTCTTTGAAACTCTATCCCTTATTTCTCCCACAGCTGTGAGGAAGAAATGCTGCATGGAGAAGCCAAGAATGTTCTGCACAGAAGTGCATTGCTAGATCTCGGCCATGCTACCATGCTTCCATTGCATCAGACTCTGTGTAGTCTTATTTCTACAGGACTGTGTATGCTTCAGCGAAGTACATGCATGCATGCACGCATGCACGCATACACACACATACATACACACACACACACACACATACACACATACACACATACACACACATACACGCATGCACACTCCTTGAATCTCTGGGACTTTGCTTCTGAAGTCTCTTGTACCATTTTAGACTAAGATTAAATGAGTTTGTCATGCCTTTCTTACATCTTTTGTTACAGGAATATGGGACCCAGGAAGTCGCTGAGAAAAGATCATACCTTCCACGCTTACAGCTTCTCTTACTTGTCACATGCTGCTTGAGGTATTGAAATGCCTCAGAAATCAAAACACCATTCTCTAACCCCAGGAAGGTAGCAAACAGACACTAGTGGCCAAATGATGTAGTCATGTGCCAGTAGATGAAAGCTGCTATGGAAAAACTGGGAAAGTATTTAGGAGCTTGGGGGAAGACGTTTGCAGTTTACAACTTAAATTACGCTAGGCAAGAAATACTGTGGAGATTGTGATGCTTAACATCTTGCTGCAGAAAAAACATACCAATGAAGAATGTTTAGGAAAAGGACAGGAGGGCAGGGGTCCTGAGGAAGCATCCAGTGAGACAGCTAGATGCCTAGAGTGAAGGGAGAGATGAGGAACCAATTAGAGATGAAATTCCACAAGGAAGGTGGAGAGCCTTGTGATAACTCAGACTTTTCCACCAAGCATCGTAGAAAGGCTTGGGGGAGTTTGAAACAAAGTGATATGACCTTATTATGTGGCTGGTCCCACTGTGATCCTTGGGTTTGGGAGTTAAAGAGACAGAAGAAGCACCAATCAGGAGGTTGCCATAGAGACCTAGAGAGATGATGGGACTAGATTGCAGTGTTGACTAGGATGAGAAGAAACAACCTTATTCTGAATGTAGGTCAAAGCTGTATCCAAATGCTGGTTATAGCTGTGGAGTACAGTCAATTATACCCCCAATGTCTCTCAGGCAAAGTTGCTGTTCACTTGACTTTAGAGGGAACAAGGAGAGTTGTCACCATGAGAATATAGTACAAACATTTTCAAGGCTGACTGGGGTAATAGCATCCACCAACCATTCTGATTTGTAGGGTAATGTAAATTTCCATACCTTTATATGTTGATCAGAAACATGGTTAGCATTTTCCCTTCAAATACTACATAGTTGGATGAGTCAGCCTATCTTATGAAGTCTTTATGGACCACCGTAGTGTCCTTTCTTGAATTTATATCTCTGTCAGGTCACATTTTTTTTTAATGAAATTGTTTACTAAGCTTACAGACATCTTGGTATTTGTATCTCATTTACCTAGAGCATAAGGTTCCCAAATGTCACAAGAACATCCAACCTTTTGTATCTTGCTAACTCTACCTAGTTGTCTTAGTTAGGTTGTTGTGATAAAACACTATGAACAAAAGAAACTTGGGAGGAAAGGGTTCATTGACATGTCTTAATCACAGTCTATCATTAAGGGAAGCCAAGGCAGGAACTCAAGCAGGGCAGGGACCTGAAGTAGATACCACACAGGAACACTGCCTCCTAACCTGAACCCCATGATCTGCTGAGCCTGTTTTAAAATATCACCCAAGATGACTGGCCGGGGTGGCACTAATACACATTGGGCTAGGCCCTCCCCAATCAATCATCAATGAAGAAAATGTCCTACAGGCAAATTTGAAGGGGAGGGGGGCATTTTCTCAGTTGAGATTCCCTCTTCTCAGATGACTCTAACATGTATCAACTTGACAGAAAACTATGTAACATTAGTACAGTGTTACCAGAAAAGCAGAATTACTTAATATATCCTTGGTTGACTTAACAAACAAACAAACAAACAAACAACAACACCAACAATGACAACAATGACAATCCTGTGTACAGAAATCTCTGTGGAGTTCTTCCACGTAGCATCTGTTCTTTTCATCTTCACTTTCTATTCTAAAAACGGAACACCGTCTTTTACAGTTTGACTAGGTCTGTGTAACAAGTGAGAAGGGAAACCACATGTATGTCTTAACTTATCTCCTGAGCTGGGATCTGGATATAAATAACCCAGACCAGTATCAGGGCAAGTGCAACAGAATCTGAGATTTTGATTAAATGTTACATCTACATTCATGTTATTGGTGTCTTTGAGGGAGGATCAATGTTTAAAGACCCGTCAAATATGTTCTGTAGAATCTGACTGATCCTTTTAGTGTTTCTTTTGAATTTTCTTACAAATGAGTCATCAGGCTCATTATCAATGGATTAAATTGGCAGGCAGTCAATTAAAGAACAAACTCATATATGGTTGCCTGAATTATTCAAATACAAGTAACTTCATTATGTTGGCATGGTCGAGGGCTAGTAAGGATTTTAGTAGATGTTTCTAGCCATCTCAATAAATGCCTTTCCCTCATGGGAGTGCATCTTCTGTGTTAATTATTAAGAGTTTTCTTGTAGATCCATTTCCTTGGTGGATCTTAATCTTGAATCTAGTAGGCTACCCCTAGTCTGTAGTACCTAGAAAGGGTTTATTTCATTCCCCTTTATCCCAGGCCCACTGGAACTTAGGAGACTTCTGAGCCCAAGAAAGCTAGTCTTAGATCAATAGGACTAAGACGCTCAAGCAGAGAGGCAGGTAAACAAAATCTGCTCTCCATTGCTTGTGTGAATCCACACAGCCGGTGGGCATTCACCATCCTGCCCTTCCCAGTAATTAATATGGACCTATTTTAAATTCCAACACTGGCCCTTCTGGCTTTTTCTTTCTCCCTTATGGTAGGTTCTGAGCAGGAATTTATTTCAAATTACCCTCCATTATAGACATGGCATTTTGCACTGTGTCTTTTTCTAAAAGACCTTTCCCCTATCAGAGCTTCTCATTTCTAAAGTCGACTGTATCAAGAAGGAGTATGGCATGGCAGAGAAGTAGCTTTCCTTTCTGCTTTTCACCCTTTGGATTTTGCTTATTTAGCTTTTAATGGGTAAAAGTATGTTTCTCTGATATGTGCGTTGTCCAGGTCCTTATTTTTGTAACCATTGATGCTTTGTTGCTCACTTTCAGGTAACTAACAGCAGGCTATCACATCCACCAGAAAAAGAGAATGAAGAAAGTGCACATCACCCCATTTTAAAAACTCAGTAGCTATTAATATATGAAATTTTATCACGGGGGTATGGAGATAATAAAATAAATTTTGATCAATCCACTATAAGAGCTAAATGTACTTCTGCTCTGTCGTTTATTATCTGGAATAACCCATTTTTAAAAAGTACACAGAATGGTTCAAGGTATGTACCTGTAGTGTACTGTAGCTGGCAGGGAAGAGAAATACAATGTACCAGACCCAACCAATATGGCTCCAAACAAATGCTCATAGAACTGTCTTTTAACCTAAAAAGTATTCTCTTACATGTCATGTAACATTCTCTTAAAGCACACAGTTAGGTTCTGCTTCCCCTACAAGAGTCCCGCTAAACATCTTCCAAGGTCTCTGTAATTATTACTGCTACTCCAAGCTCCACCCACACCACACGCTGATCATCACCACATCCTTTGATATTTATTTCAAATCAACTTGGTGTTTTTGGGAAGTTCTTGGAAGGAAGCAACTGAATTGCAAACAACTTGAACATTAGCTATAGACATCAGTCTTGAGCTATGGTAACATAAATTAACACATTTTTGTGTGAATTTTTTTTTTTTTTTTGCTGATAGAGCATTCTAATGTCAGATCAAACTTACTTTCTGGAATATTTTCTTGATGACATATCATTCATATCAGAAAACCTCACTCATCTAAGACTGTATATACCATGAATGTTCGTTGATTATGTATTTGACACAGAGACAAATCATTGCTTGTTTATCTATCATCTTGACCCATAGTAAATCAGTAAGGCCAACCCGTAGCCCAGATAAAAAACAGTCCAAGTAGATATAAGAAAGAACACAGAACAATTATAAAAGAATGTTTGGAACCATAGAAATCAATTTGTATCCAAAATAATGCTGATTTAAAAAAAATTAAAAATTTAAAGTGAGCATAACTAGGTTTTTCACATGTT
The DNA here is from genome assembly GCA_030674055.1 of Rhabdomys pumilio. Classification (NCBI taxonomy): domain Eukaryota; kingdom Metazoa; phylum Chordata; class Mammalia; order Rodentia; family Muridae; genus Rhabdomys; species Rhabdomys pumilio. The sequence continues at coordinate 14,294,611 of JANHMN010000010.1, forward strand.
TTGCGTTTTACCTAAGTCTATCTCAGGAAAAGAGTTAGTGTCCATACTCGGTGTCTGAAAGTCTTTCTGTTATCGCAGATCTGTTTGCAAGCATGTGTGAACACAGCACACATTGCTCACACATTGCTCTGTTTTCCTGCTCCCGCAGATCCATACCTTGATTTTTCAAAGTGTTTTCTGTTTTAAGTGCTATGAGAACAAACGTTAAAGAATGAAGGACATCTAAGTTCCATTTTCATAACAGCATTCTGTTGTTCTAGAATGATTTATTTTGAATAAGGAAAAATCTAAGGAGCCTGGGACACAGACAGAAGTAGCTTCTCATCAAAGGTTGTCTATCGTTTTATGAATCACATGTGATGGATGAGATTTATGAATTAGAATCTGTGTCAAAAGATTTACAACGTACTAAATTAGTTATGACATCTTCTCGTTGGTGCGCATAAACTTTCAACAAAACATCTATATCTTCACCACAGGAGCATGGCCAGCCCAATTCCTTCACTCCACAGCAGCACACCCAGACCCTGTCACTGTAGTTGATGAATTCTTGAAGGAATGGGCCTCAGATCAATTAAAATAAACACCACAAGCTGATTTATCAAATCTTTTCTGAATGCTCTCAGAAAATGTCAAAAATCTGATCCATTGACAGAGAAAAGTCAGAGAATCGTGGCAGCCTATGGGATCACAAGACCTTTTCAAAACCATCATAAATCACCACAGAAAACAAATGGGGCACCATGTGATAAGATTTCTTCTGACAGCTTTGCCTCAACAAGACATACATGAGACAAATGGATACCTTCGTCTATACCCAATTGCAGGTTGACAACGTGCCAAGTTGTCAAACTGCAAAATTCACCACAATCAAAGTCCTTCCAAATAACACACCTTTTTGGGAGTGTTATGCATGGATGGCTTTAAAAGAATATCCCTCTGGCTCTATGAGTGCTGCAAGCTGTAGACACAGCGCTGTTGATACGTGTACATGTGTGACACACACACACACACACACACACACACACACACACACACACACACAGTAGCTTCCAAATTTCATATAACATATAAGTACACACACACACACACACACACACACACACACACACATATACACAGTAGCTTCCAAATTTCATATAACATATAAGCACACACATGCACACACACACACACACACACACACACACACACATACACATTTGTTTGGACTAATTAAACTTTTGCCACTTTCTATTATAAAAAGAAACCACTTTAGAATGCTAAAGTGCATTTAATCAAGGTAGTCTTTGCTTCTTTTTTTAATCATCCCAGTCTCATCTTATTTCATATACATTAAGTGTGCATTCAAAGACAAGCAATATCAGGCAAAACTTCCAATCTATGTCAGGGACACAGAAATGTTTTAATTAATGAGTTTTATAAATATGACCAAAAAATTCAAAGGTACAGTCAATGTAGTAGGCATTGAATTTCCATGATAAATTTTCATTGTAACTGATTTTCTACAGGTGGCAGATTAAAAATTTAGTAAATAGAAAAATTTTATATAGTCTGTAAATCCAATTTATTGATTCACAAAAGACAAAGACTGAAAGCTGTGAGTTAGCTAATTCTAAACGTTTAGAAACAGTTAAAAAAAATGAGCCTAAAGGTTTCAGATAATGTTTATTATTCAAAGGGCAAGATGTCCAGTGGAAAACAGAGAACCAATTCATAACTTTGCTAGTACTGTGAATCATAATGTAAATATTTTTGGAGATAGAAGTTTGCCAAGGGGTCACAATCCACAGGTCGAGAACCATTGTTTAGACCTCTGTGAACCTCCTTCAGTTGTGGAAGGTCTGATTTGCCCTTCCAAGTTGCATTAATCCAAGTTGCACTGACTAGAAAAGTAACCTCCCTCAAGATCCTGCCATACTTAAATAACTTCTAGAAATTGGCAAATCCACTAATTTTAACTCCAGGGAAACCATTTAGTAGTGTAAAATATGTTGAGTGGGGATGGAGATGCTCATGAGAGGGAAGGAGAGCAAACATGTACAGACCGGAATTCAGTAGCTCTCTGTTCAGAATGGGTGGTTTAGGTTTTGTTCTGTTTCCAATCCAAAGATTTCATTCATTCCACTAGCACCTATTGAGTCTCTACTATTCTCAGTTCAGTAATATTACTCAGTTACTAGTGGAGAGACACGTCTCACCCATTTTTCCTTTAAGTACTTAGTAATATTAAAGATGTTGCACAGAAATGAATGGTAAAGACATTTAGAGACCTCCTCCTTTAACCAAATGGCAATAAAAACAAAACAAAACAAACAAACAAGCAAACAAACAAACCCCACCAAACTGCTTTTGCCTTGTAAGCAATAGTCAAAGGTGTAGAGAGATCTAGCTATAAGATCAGCTTCCCAGGATGACTAATTGGACACAGGCTCCGAGTCTACGATTTAACACACACTTCAGGTAAGCAAACACAAACTTCCACTCACTCATTCAGGGTAAACCTTGGGTTATCAATGGTCAGATAAAATCTCTATTAATTCTGCAAAACAAGAGGACATCTGATTTCTGATGGGCTTCAAATAAATGAGCCATGTTTAGTTTCAAAAGAGATAGCAAAAGAAACATGTAGTGAAATCTCCTCAGATTCTCAGGCTTTGAGTCCCGGCAAATGCTTTCCGTTGTGGGCAGCTTGGTGGGGATGTGGGGATGCAGCCTGTTCTGTTTCTTCCTATATGGGTTCTTCTTTCTGGAAGGGCCAACTATGACTTCATTCCATAGCCTTTGATTGCTTTTGTACCTTCCTTGTTTCAAAATTTGAACTTAGAAAAGGAGTCCTTTGCTATGAGTCAGTAAATGGAATACATTAATAACGCTTGAGTGTCTGGCTCTTTTCCAGACTTGATCACCCTAGCTGCAACGGAGGCTTCGATTTTTTTTTTTTTTTTGTTTAGTGTAAAGGAAAATTACCCTATATAGCTTTTAACTCCCCAAGGCTATCCCTAAAAGCCTTGCTCAAACTTCTAAGGTGCCTGGACTAGCGTTTGAGCTTAGAAAAGCTGTTGGCAAATCCCAGTGAAATTTTTTGACAGATTCATCTTTTAGCCTTTGGGAAAGTGAAGGTGCTGCAGGCAAGATATTTGATTAATGCCATAAAAAATAGTGTTGCGGGCACAGCTGGCACGTTGGGAGGAAAATTCATCACTAACTCTAAACCTGCCATGTAATTTTCTACCCACGGTTCTCTTCCTCACTTGACAGAAGATCTGCACAGGACAAACTCAGCTGACAGGGGACAAGGCAGCCAGATGTTGAGGTATCTCGAAACATGACAGATCACTATGTTTTAGCTCAGATTAATTCACTTATTAGAGGTAGGCCTAAATCACTGGTCATTGTCAAATCAGTTGTCACCACCAGCAAATCATACCACGTTCATGAACAAAAATAGTCACGGTTTTTAAAGGGTTGCTTTAACCTCAGCCCTCAGTGCTGAGTGAGACTTCGGGGGTGGGGGTGGGGTGGGGGGGGAAGCCTGGGTGCCTCTCCTCAGCGGTGCAATTGTTTTGAATTGAAGAAGCATTTACCTCACCATGGCTTTCTGGGAGACTGCACAGAACCAGGAAGAGTGTAACGCCATGCCAGAGCATGAAGACCGCTAAGCTCAGAATTACTCTGGTCTTCTGAAGTCACTTTCTCTCTTCCTCTATGTCTCCTTTCCACTTCCAGAGTGCTTTGTAAGGCACTTCCATGATTTGGACCTTGGCTGATGGCCACAAAAACATAAATTTGCTTATTTAAAAATAAAATATGCCAAGAACCTCTTTCAGAAGGCCAAGGCAGCCGAGCTCTGTTCTATTAGTTCATAGGAAGCACATGCCACCTCACCCTGCCAGAGTTTGGTGGCTGCTATAAAACCTATCGTCTTTCTAGCTCATCTCCCAATGGATCAGTGTCGAGTTTACAAAGTCAAGACCACAGCTGGCCCCTGAGTTAGAAAGCTCAAGTAAAGTGTCAGGGAGTAAATAAGCTGAAGAAAGTGGCTAATATCTTCATCCCTGGAGGTTGAGTTAGGAGACAGGGAAAACTGGCGGAACAAACAGTGGGAAATTGGTACCAGTCGAGCTTCTTCTGGGACTTCTTTGTTAAAACGGGGTCTCTCTTGGGGCTCACCAGGGACTGGTACTCCCAAGAAATGAAGTCCCATTAAAACTGCAAAAGTCAGGGCAAAGTGCCACACAAAAAGGTAGTCTTTGTTATTGATGTTTTACTTCTTCTTTTTAAAGACCAAGATTTAGTAAATCAAGTAGAAGACCTCTCTATTGACAGCCCAGGGGCCCAGTGGCGTGTTTATCACCCTCCGTGCTGCCCTTTGGCATCTGGTAGCAGCTTCATCTGGTTGTCTCTTCATAGAGAATGCCGTCCTTCTTCCTGTCTCACTGAACCCCTGTCTTCCCTTAAGAGTAGCCTTAGTCAGTCTCTTCTGAGCTCACTCCAGTACCCTTATCTTGTCTCCATTTCCCTGCCCAATGTTTTCTCTGAAAGTTTATTGCTTCCTAGTCATTCTGCTCTGAACAGCAGCACTTCCTGATGATGTATACGGAACGGTAAGTTCTTTGGGAATTTGGATGAAGAAATCTCCATGCTTATATGCCTGTAACGATTAATTAAATAGATAATCAAACTAGGTTTTGAATAATTGGACTTATTAGGATTTTGATCATTAGAGATAATAAAGGTTCCCAAAGATTCTGTTTCTGAAATGTGAGATTCAGGGCACATGGCTGGACAATGGCTTGAGTACTCTGTGTTCTGCTCTGACCTTGGTCTAATCCATAGACTGGTAGCAGTGCTTTGAACTACTGAGATCTGTCACGCCAGGTGGATAAAAATATGATTTCCTGTGCAAAACACCCAGTGTGGTTGTAAGGCTGGCAGTGGTCTAACCTTTTACTCTGGCATCTTTAATTTTCTTGGGTCCCATTTTCTCTCTCTGTTTTGCCACTTGGGGTCCGGCGTGGGGGGGGGGGGACCAATGACACAGCGAGATTCAATCAACATCTGCCCACCAACATCCTACACAACATTGTTGCTAAGTTGTTTGAAATTCTCTGTGGAAAGCTCTAGGTCTCTTCCCATGTCATTTGGGAATTGTTACTTCTTCAGACATTATGGGGCCTCTCTGAGGTGTTCAGACCTGTGAAACAGAAGAGGCTCAAGCTGGCCTCAGAGATGCTTAATTATTCACAAGTAGTTTTTGTTGGTGGACACATTCCCATTGCAAGCATAGAATGGCTGTGATACGTATGTATATATGTGTTTAGAGGGTAAGCTTCTGATTACTGATTACTCAGAACTTACTGCGTCTCCTCTTATTATTTATTTATTTATTTATTTATTTTCCAAGATCTTAGTTTTAGTTTGGTGGTGCACTTGAGCAAAGTTTCGTGAATGATGAGACACAGCCTAGGAAACGGTACCCACAATGAGCAGTCAAGGAATGGCTCTAAGCAATTTAAGATCTGTTCCACAGGGGTGATGCTACGGCCTTGTGCATAAGAGCTGTATTAGGAAGAAGGCAAACGAATTCCCTGCCTGCAACACTGAGGTTCCAGGAGAATACAAGCCTTTCAGCCCAAGAAGGAGTCACAAAGGAAGCAGAGTTCTGTGGAGCTTGAAGGCTGGATAGATTTTAGACAAAGGTCACTAGCTCTGCCTCTTGGGGCTGGAACTGGGTTTGGGAAGGAGAGGGCAAAGGCTGAGTCTTATGAGCTGATGGATAAAAAGGACAAAGCTGACAAGGACAGATGAAGACACCATCAAAGCCAGAGGAGTAGCACAGCTCTCCCAACTCGGAAGGACAGAGCTGTAACTGGGGAGGAGGAAGGTGGTCATGCAGAGACAGTGCAGAAATAGGAACAGGAATAGGAATAGGACCAACAAAGAAAGCTTCCACTGTGGTTGAGAAGAAGGGAAGGAAGGGAAGGTCCTATGAGGAGGAGTCCAGAACAAACAAACTGATAAGACCAACTTGCAGGGAGGTCCTTGGAAATATGGGAACAGGGAGGAAACTGTCCCCTGGGTCCATGTTCCTGCTCCACAGCCCTCAGAAGAAGCTTGTCCTACAGAGTCAATCCAGGTCCAGAGAGTCTAAACCGGTCTCAGGGTCACATGACTTGTTTTAGGCAAGGTTTCTAGAGACACAGGTGTCCTGCAGACAGGCTGCCTTAGGGGTTCTGGTTTTCCATCTAGGAGGGTATAAAAGTGGGTTGAATAACCTCTGTCTTTTATATTACCCATGTTTGAATCCTCACTGATTTGAGCCTCATAATAATTCACTGAGATATATATTTAGATTTAAATTTTCCATTACTCCACATTACTGTCTGATCACTACAAGAACTATAAAATATGAAACAAATGAAAACAGCAAGCTCCAAAAAACCCTGCTTCTGTAGGTTGAGAGGATTTATATCCTTTCCTGCTCTCCCAAGTAATTAAAGGATACAAAAGAGCAGAGGAAAATTAAGAGCACTCAGTACTTTCTTTTCCTATGACTTTATTGTGCTAAAATTATGGGAAAAGAAGCCTCATATTTTTCATCCCGGGAAACATGTTTTCATGGCATTAAAGAATCATCTAGTGGTGGTGGGGTTGGGCAGATATATGTTCTAACTTTTAAAGGCTCCCCCTCCAAAGAAACTGTAAAGGTTAACGTAAATAAGACACCAGTCTTTTAAAGTTCCCGCACTCTATTCTCCAAACCTGTAAGTAGTAGGATAAGATAATTTACAAAAGAATATGCAGGGACCAAGTGACTCAGAAGTCAGTTTATTTGGGGGATCAGGATGAAGTTTAGTAGTAGAGTACTTGCCCAACAGCCATTAAGGCCCAAACCATACGTAGATACAAACATACATACAAACATACATACATACATACATACATACATACATACATAGTATGTTATAGTCAGATGATTTAAAACCACTCTAAGGGAGAATTTGGCTAGTTAAGCCATGTGAGGAAAATAGTTTGTAATTTTGTCACAGGACATCTATTTCCTTGGATGGAAAGTCCGTACCAGGACAGTGGGTTCTGGGGAAGGGGAGGCCGTGTGTGCTGTAATACAAACAGCATCTCTACTCTAATAGAGTTGGAGGCACTTTGAACACAGGTGAGCAGAGGGAGACACCAGCTACACAGTGGGACATTTCTCTCCTCCAGACTGGACAAGTAGTGGTCTTTCTTCTTTTTAATCTCCAGTGCAGGGCTTTTTTCCCTTCCTCTACTGCCTTCCTGCCAGCAGCCTGTCTCTCCAGAGCTGCAGATGTAACGGAAGATAAGGGTAGCTACTCTGAATCAGTGACTGGCCCTGCAGGTGCCCAAGGTCCCACCTGTTCTGGTGGCAGACCCTAGTGTAGCGTGTCACCCCCAGGCATAGGGCCGCTTAGCCTGGAGTCTGCAAAGCTAGGCCACTCAGCCCTACATTTTTCTCAGCATAATTAAGTCCATTCCATTCCAGAAGCCAAATTTACTTTTGGAAAGATGATTTCATTTATTTTAATTGATTTCCTCTCTCAAAGCTTATTCATGGATTATGTAGAAGTGTGCTATTTTCTCATATATTGAGATATATGTACTAATTTAAATTAAGTTTTCCCCCAAATTTAAAATAGTCATTTAGTTTATCATTAAAAAAGCAGTACAATATGCGTTATTTTACTTGAACACTGAGGCACAGTCGATGAGGTAATTTTTATAAGAAAGAAAAAGAAACCTAGTCCTTATTCACCTTGAGTGAGGTTTGTTTTCACAGATAACTACTTTCATTTCACACATATAATTAGAAAACACATAGGCAAGGAAAACAAACCATTGCAGTGAGCAGCCGGCCTCCCCTGGCGGCACTCGGCGTATCAGTATTTCTGTGGGGTTGGTTCCATAGGTAAGGCTGCATTTAATCTCTCCAGTCTGGGACTCCCCTGCCCTTCTTTTCCAAGCTCTGAATCATGTCCTATCTCACCAGCCCTTCTTTGTGAAACATATAAAATGCAAGTGTTATTAGGCATCTCGTTTATAACAACAAGTAAGCAGAGGCATGAAGGACAAGAATGGGGCATCCTGTTTGCCTTGAGTTCTTAGCATCAAGAACCATCACAAGGCCTTTGTGATGCTGCCCTGTAATTCCACTGGTAGTTTGCAAAGTTTTTGAATTTACACTGTTTCATAATGTTTAGTTGTGGTAGGCCAGCCCCAGGTCTGTTTCCTTTGAGCGGCCTGTTGACAGACTGGGAGTCAGGGTCCCAGCCACTCAAAGGCATTGTTACATCAGGGAGGGAAGGATCAAGTCTGCAAGGATGTTGGGTGGCACAGTCCAGCTTTCAGGAGTGAGCAGCAAGAGAGAGTCATAGTCTGTGGAGCTATGCTGTATAATCTCACTCTTGATATGAAGAGCACAAAGCGAGGAAGATAAAAACCAGTGCTACAGGCTGGAGGAAGTTCTAAGTTGCTCCTGCATTCACTCTGTTGCCTGGAATTCTGGAGGGAAGAATGTGGGTGTGTGAGAGTGTGTAGGGACTTGGGCAGGTCAGAGACAACCTGGGTGTCATACTCTTTCTGCTTTGTTCGAACTAGGGATTTTTGCTTGTCACTGTACACACCAGACCAGCCAGCCAGTGAGTTTCTGGGGATTCACCTGTCTCTGCTGCCTAGTGTCCTGTCTTGGCAAAATTAAAGGAATAGATTACAGACATGAGCCCCCTCATGGGTTCTGGTGATCAAGTGTTTTCACACTAGCACACAAGCCTTTTACCTACTGAGCCATCTCCCTGACTTCGTTTTGTTTGTTTGTTTGTTTTTTAATACAATGAGCAGTTCTATGGTCCTTATCAGAAATATACCCCCTTTTCATAAGATTGTGAAAAAAGAGAAAAAATAGCCTTAGTGAGATTGTGAAAAGTACTTTGCCAGTAAATCCTGGCACAGTGAGGAGAGAGGAATATCATTAAAACCAATTTATGTTATGGTCAGGAAAATTTAGTGACTGTATTCACAGAAGAAAAGCACATGGAGCTTTCACTCAGGCAGAAGGCAACTGCAGGTAGGCAGATGTAAGTAGCCTAAGATACCATTTTTCTTCTTATTAATACATTTCTATTCTTCAACTTTGAGAGTCTAGACTTATTGTCTTCCTCTTCCTTGGGTTTTCAGGCTTATTTCAAACACTGAGTTGGAAGGGACAAGTCTAATAATCACTACAATGGACTCAAAAAGAAATGGGTGGGGCAAAGTTTGGCAGTCAGAGGGTGATTCCAGGGATAGGTACTTAGTGATCAGGTCTCGCTCTGCACTCAGTTAAGATAACAACTTAAACAAACAGAGGAGCACCCAGAAGCCCTAGCTCCACACCAGGGTTTTCCTCCCAGCATCTGAGGGACGATGCTCACAAGCTCATGATTGGGCCAGACAGAGGCAGGGACTCGGTGCTGTAGAATGGGAGGAACAGTGTGTAATGAGGCATCAGTGCCCAGTGAAGAAAGGGGAAAAGATGAAAAAGAATAAGAATTAGCCCCTGGTGCTGTGGAACACAGGAGACCCACAAAGGCTAATTTCAAATGGCTGGAGCTCTTACATCTTAGGGATGAACTCGCTTCTTGATGCACTTGTAACTCCCATTAATGTTAATGCGGCCAAGCCCACCGAGAAGAGAATATAGACCCTTGGTTCGCTTTCATCAATTCCGTTCCTTTTTTTTTTTTTCCAGTGGGGGGTGTGCGGTTACCTTTATGAATTAAGACAGGAACCTATGATAATGTACAAATACATTTGGGTTGAAAAAGAAAAAGAGAATAACCTATGAGCATAAGAGGAAAAAAAAAATCAACTTCTCTAAAGCACACAGAGCAGATGGCAGGTCATGGAGCACAGCAGTTAGTGTCCGAGCCCAAGTCCTAGCCTGTGATCTCTCCCAGGCACTCACGGAGACAGCCAGCGACACTGTAGTGTTTGGACCCTTCGCACATTTCCGAAGAAACTCTTAACAACTCTTTGGTCAGTAAATTATTAGCATTTGTTACAAAAAGAGGCAAAGTAGGGTGAAAAGAAACTTAAAGTTTTAAACTTAAAAAAAAAAAACAAAAACATAAGAACTGTTTCAGAACAGTTGATGAAGAGGACGAGGGCTAGCAGAGAGTTCAGTGATGAAATGAATCAGGGAGACGCAAACCTGCGCTCACTGCAAAATGGAGTACCGTGCTCACTGAGGTCTCAGAACAGGCTACATCAATTCAGGCAAGCCTGTAGGCTCATACAGGGTCCTTAGGGCATTTCCCCAAGTTCCATACATGTTCAATGTCAAGTGCAACATGTGCATGGATGACTATATGCATGCCCAGGAGATGACTGATAGGTGGCACGGAATGTTATACCTTCACATCTTCCTGGTTATTCACTGGTCTCACCGAAGCTTTTTCTGAATGTATGTGGGAATGGTTTCTACGCTGCATGCAGCATGCTCTCTCTGGACCTGGACTGAGGACTCTGAAGCCACACGCCCTGTTCTCTAGTCACGAGCTGCAGGTCCCTTCTTTATTGTTTTAAAACAAATGGCATGAAATAAAAGCAAGCAACATAAGTGACCAGGCACACATATGACAAGTCTGCATTTCAAAACCTTATTCTCCCAGCTGTAGTCTTTAAAGCTGTGTTCTTCACTCAGCTTTTCAATATAAAATATTGAAAGTTTTTTATTTTTTTAAAAACTTGACATTGCCTCTAAAGTGGATGTATCAGAATTTGAAACAATATCCATATATATGCTAAACTGTTTCAACCTGAACTGTTTTTGCCAAGCGTAATTATTTTGTCCATTCACATTGTAACCTATATCAAACTTTATTTCTATGGATGGGTATTAATATAACAGCATTTTATGAATATACCACATTCATCTAGTAATGGACATTGAGATTATTTCCAATTTCTGAACTTAAAAATAAAGCTACTGTGAACAAATATTGTACAACTGTTTAGATATGCACATTTATTTTCAGACAAATACTTAGGAGTGAGTGCACTAAGTATGGTATACATAGGCTTAATTTTTAAATCGCTGAACCATTTTCCAAAGCAGAGGCATCGTTCTATATTCCTACGGGAGTTCTAGTTCTCCATGTTCATTCTCGATGCTCAGCCATTCCAATGACATCACTGTGAGCTCTCCATGTTTGGGATTTGAGTTTCCTCAATAGAGAATGATGTCTACCATCTTTAAGAATGCCCTCTCCAGAGGACAATTTCATGGGTGAAATGGCTGTTCATAGTGAGTAAAATATGGGAAGCTTGTGGCTATGGAACAAGGACTTTAGGTTTCAGAGTTCTCAGTCCAAAGGTCCAGGGAGAGCATAACTTGCTTGGTTTCTAACTGCGTTGTTTTCTTATTAGAGAGCCTTTAACTCACTTACATAAGAAAGTCTTTTGTCAGCTATGACATAAATTTTCTCTTCCAGTCTGTGGCTTTTTAGTCACCTGAAGAGACTTCCAAGCAGCAGTTGTGCTTGGTCACTGTATACCCCAACTGGTCAACCGTAAAAAGCAAACAATATCTTTGTGCTTGCCTTTAAGCAAGTTGGCCGCATTTAATTTCATCAAAGCTTTCTCAAGCTTTTCTCTGTAAGCTTTAAAGTTTGGACTTTTGCCCATGATCCCACGTAAGTCAGCTTCTTTATATGCTCAGAAGGTTCTGGATCAAAAAGCTTCTTACATATGAATATGTATTTGTTCCAGTACTATTTAGTTTTAGAAAAGATTTTCTTTTGAATACATTTATACCTTTGTTGAAAATCAGTAGTGTGTAAATATGTGGGTCTCCTTCACTGATACTCTTGCCTAATGCTGAAAAGTTGATACACACACACACACACACACACACACGCACACAAACACACGTCTATTTTTTGAAAATATGTAGTAGCAGTCTTCCAAACTTGTTTTTCTTCTCCAGGTTGTTTTCAGTATGTTACGGACTTTCATGTCCCTACAAATGTTAGCATTATTTTGTTATTATCTGCAAAAAGAGTTTGCTGGGAATTTTGATTGGGTTGTATTGAATTTGTAGAACAATTTGGGAAAATGGAATATCTTACTTGAAGTGAAGTTTCTGAGACACGGATCTGGCGTATCCATTCAAATTCTAATTTCTCTCACAAATGTTTTATGGTTTTTTTGTTTTAGTTTATTTATTTATTTTTGAGAAGAGTCCATGTGGCCCAGGCTGGCCTCGTATTTGCTATGGAACCCAGGATGATGTTGAAATCTAAATGGTCTTAATTCTAACTCCCTAGTGCTGGGGTTATACGCATGCAACATAATGCCTGGATGGTTTGATTTGTGTGTGTGTGTGTGTGTGTGTGTGTGTGTGTATTTGTGTGAGACAGTTTGATTATGTAGCACTGCCTGGCAGGAAACTTGTCATATAGACCAGGTTGGCTTCAAACTCACACAAACTTGCCTGCCTCTGCCCCTTGAGAGTATTTGAAGTAAAGGTGTGTGTCATCACACCTGGCTATTTGGTGATGTTTGAATGTACACGTCTCTCATGTTTAGCTAGATTTATTTCTACCTAAGTATTTATTTAAGAATGCTATTATAAAAGATCCTGACTTATTTACTTTGGTTTCTGATCATTTGTGACACATACAAGAACACAGGATGAATTTAATTTGTACAAATGTGACTAAATTTACACTTGTCATTCTTGGTGGTCACTGGTGAATTTAATCAGATTTTCTATAAAGATGATAATGTCAACAGATAAAAATGCTTTTGGTTCTTGTCTGGGGTGGATACCTTTTATTCTTTTTTCATGCTTTATTGCACTGGCTAGACATTTTTAGTGTACTGCCACATTAAAAATTTCATAGAAAACATCACCATCTTTAATAAAAAGAGTGTGTTTCAAGCTTTTCACCTGTGTGAGATTAACTGCATTGCTTTCTTTCAAATGTTTCTTGTCATCAGAAGAAAGTCATATTTCACTTCTATTTAGCTCAAAGTTTTTGCTTCTGCCCTCAAAGAATAGGTTTTTTTTTTTTATTTCATTACTTTTCCCCATTAGCATCTATCCCATTAATTTCCACTTTGATCTTTATTAGTTCCATTCTCCTGCATATTTTGGACTTAATTTTCTGTCTTTTTCCTAGCTCTCAAAGTACGCTCTGGTAATGTAAATTTAAAATATTTTTATTACCTAATATAGTGCTATAAAACATCCTCTTGCATTAGTCATATAATGCAAATCCTAATTTTTTTATTTCTCTCTCATAATATATTTTAATTTCCATTTTGAGGTCTTCTTTGAAATACGAGTAATTCTGAATGCTGTCTCTAAATACTTGAGATTTTTCTAGAACGAGCCTTTGCAGTAGCTTTTATCTCAAGTCCACATGGTCAGGGATTGATACCTCATATAACAAAAATTTTAGAATTTACAAAGACTTATTTGGTTAATTTGATTTATTTTGAAAAGAATGTATACTTTTTGTTGGTGGGAGGAGGCTTGATCTTTTAAAACATAAACATTAATGAAGTTGATTGGAATTATTGCTTAATTCTTTTATATTTCTACTGCCTCTATGTTTATGAGAAATAGGTATCAAAACATTACTATAGTTAGAAATTTGCTTCCTGTATTTTAAATCTGTAGCCAAGTACATAAATATTTGGGGTTGCTGTATTTTCTTTTGAAGTAATATTTTCATTATGAAATGGGTTTTATTTCCATGGCTATATTCCCTCTTCTGAAATCTACTTTTCTTCACATTAACACATTCTATTTTTAAAAAAAATCTGAATTGATATATAGGCCTTTCCCCCATGTTTTTAATAGATCCCTATTTTGTTTTTACATGAGAGGTGTCTTTTAAAGGCAATAACATATAGTTGGGCTTGCTCTTTTTTCTTTACATAATCTGGCAGGCTCTGCCTTTTAATTTGAGTATTTAGGGTACATAGATTAAACAGAATGTTATCTATGTTTGCATTTGAATCTATCTTCTTGTCATTTATTTCTACTTGTTGCTTGTGTTTTTCTTGCCCACTCCCTCCCTGGCTGTCCATTTTGGGGCAGAGTACTTTCTCGACACCACTTTTGCCATCCTATTAGCTATAACTCCTTGCAATTTCTATAGTTGTCTTAGGGTTTACAGTACACATCATTAATGTGACACAGTTGTCTTCACATGATAGTATCACATGAAAAGCCCGGTGACAGCTTGCTTCTCTCTTTCTGAACTCTGTGCCAGACTTACCAGTATTTTACTTTTGCGTGTGCAGTAAATCCCACACTAGCCCATTATCTTTGAAAGATATTTAAATATTAAGAAAATTAGAATCTATTTCCTCTCGCTGCCACTCCTGGCATTATTCATGCCTCTGTAAATATTTCCATCCATGGCCATTCCATGGGATGCAGAGCTGTGTGTTGACAATTTCCCAGCTTCTTAAGACATCCTCTCACGGCGGTCGCAGCCGTTATCTTTGCTCCTTTGATGTTCACCATCTTTTTTTTTTTAATTGAGTTTTTTTGCCTCTGGTTTTTGAGCATGTTGAGCACTTTAATTATAACATGTCTTGGAGTTTTCATCATGTTCTTGTGACAAGAGACTCATTCAATGTCTTGGATCTGGAGGTTTATAGTGTCCACCAACTTGGGAAAATTTCAAAATTGGTGAAGTTCTCTGCCAGGCTCTCTGAGACAGTCTGTGTCACTGGAACAACCTACACCACTCTACTTCTTTTTGGATGCTTCTCTAGGTGTGCTTTCCCACTATTAATATTTCTTCTGTGATGCCTAATAGACTGTCAACCCTATCCACACTGTAGTTTTCTTCTGTAGCCTTTCTCATTTTTATCTTTGGGCTGTCATTTAAATAATAAAAATAGTAATAATAACAGTTTGGTATCCTTGACTCCTAACTCTAACACTTGTGTCAGTTCTAGTCTTTATGAATTGATTTCTCTTTTTATTGTAGGCTGTGTTTTCCAGTTTCATACTGTATCTGCTACTTCTGTGCAGGTATGACATTGGGTATTTTAGGGGTCTTGCTTCCATCATGTGTTAGGTAGAATTGCATCGATGTTCAGAATAAACTGTGTTTACTTACTATACTGAAGCACCTCAGCTAACCCGCAGCTGTCCTTCTATAGAAAGAAGACCAGAACTTTTGTCTACTTTATCCTGGTGCCTGAGTCAACAAGAGAAATAAAAGATAGTTGAACACTGTGTTGAGTAAAGCCTTCCTCATGCAATGAAGAGAAGGAGAAAGATCAGCTACTGCAGAAGGGTGTTGATGCGGAACGAAGGTCCTGCCTCAGTGTCAGGGACCTGTTGAGCATGGAAGCCCCAGAACTTGAATATGTTGTGTTTGCACTGGAATCTCTGCTAGCAAGATGAAGAAGGCAGGTGTGCGGAGAATTGCACTGATAGCATGTGACAGATCCCATCAGTAAAAATACCTTTGTGAGTCCTTAACCCAGTGTTCTGTGGATCCTAGTGGTTTCCAACCTGGTAGTGGAGACGGGTACTCGGCCTGAGTGCTGGGCACGTCACCTGAGTTGGAGCTCAGCCTGGTGTTGCCTGTTTGCTTCCCATGCACACACTGATTAATACTCAGAAAATTACTTAAGAACAACCCACTGTACATTTCTAAAGACCTTCCCTTCCCACCCCCTTTGTATGTGTGTATGCCTCTGCGTGCATGCATGTGCGTGTGTGTGTGTGTGTGTGTGTGTGTGTGTGTGTGTGTGTAACTATCACCTGTAGCTCTTATCTTCTGGAGCTCTAGCCAGTGACACCTGAGAACACTACTGTCCATCACAGCCAGCCCTCCAGCCTCCTGCTGGCTGTCTGCTCTAGGAGGGCTGCAGCAACAGGTGGCCTCACATTTGCTCTGTTGACTTCACTGTGTGTGTAAAGCATTAGCCGCTCTGGTGCTCAATTGTGTGGTGACGTGGATAATGCTGTGTAACAGCTGCTGCTTACTTCCCAAGTCCCAGTTCAGCACTGGGACTAGCTCATCCTAGTGAGAACACAGTTCACACTATCTCTCAGGACCACTCTTCTGTATTACATGATTGCCAGGCAGTCAGAAACTATTCTAAAAATTCTGTTCTCTCTTTTCATTTTTCCGGGTGGGAAGGTCAATGCAGACTTGGGTGCTCATGGCCACAGTAGGAAGTATTGTCACCTTCAGTGTGAAAGAATCAGATTGTTTTCTTCGGGAGTATGCTTTGGAAGGTCATGTAGGATGACTAATTTATGTTGTTGAATATTTTAGAAACAAGACACACACACACACACATATATATATATATATACACACACACACACACACACACACACACACACACACACACACACACA
>JANHMN010000010.1:14311043-14336685 GCA_030674055.1 Rhabdomys pumilio
ACACACACACACACACACACACACACACACACACACACACACACACACATATATATGAAAAGCTTTAGTATTTTAGCACACATTCCCAGCTAGTCCCAGAGAATAATTCTTTAGCTTTTACATGGAACCGTGGCTGTGAGTCTTGGGAAAATTAGCCAGTGTGATGACTGTCATTAAGAGTGCTAGGTATCTTTATTTGCTCACTCACATTTGGAAAATCAAATTAAATGTGATCTCTCTATCTGAAGCTGGTTTCCCAGGCTGAGCAATGCCAGGACCACTTCTGTCCTCTTTAGGTTTGCAGGCTGAAGGAAGAAACAGCTCACCAGAAATTCATGACAATTCACTTTGCAGAGCGAAGTCCCGAGCCACAGAAAGTGACCCTGAATCAAGGGCTATGCTCAGAATTGCATTCATCAAACTAAGGTTGAATTTGCCAACCTGGGGCACTGCCCGATTGTCATTTCTAGGAAAATGATGTGAGAAAATACTTTGAAGAGGCAAAATAATTATCCTCCTTCAACAACTTCAAAGGTAGTCCTAGAAGATGAAAATGAATCCATTTCTCCTGACTTCAGGACCACATTATCAACTGTGAACTTGCTTCACGACATACATTCTGAGTGGATAGTCTGTTCTCTGAACCGGTTCCACACAGGAAGGAAAGATGACATTTAGCTCTCCCTTTGGCTGCCAGCTAACAGGGTTACAAAACATGTTCAGTGGGTTGCATGCCCAGAATTCTTGTGTTCTCATTGCTCCTCTATTAGAACCTTCTGAAAAAGTCAGAGCCTATCTCAGAATGCAGGTGCTGATGCTCTCACCTCTCCTATGCTTTGAGGTCTAGCTAAAACATATTACTGCCCACGAAACCCTCCTCAGACAGGTCCACAGCCATGTACACAGCTCCTACCAGGTTAAACAGTTTAGATGGTCTAACTCAAATGCATATGTTTGGATCTTAACTTTCGTTCTATTTGGAATGGTTTCTGCATTGACTATGTGTTCATGTGACTGTCAACAACTGTGAGCTACTTTGAGGAAAGAGGGTTGGGACTGTTCTTCCTCATACTTTCCCGTGTGCCTATTCGTTTGCCAGTAATTATTTGTATAACCATGGGAAAATTAATAAAATTCTCATTAGTCCAATTTTTTTTTTAATCTATGTAATTTTAGATTGAAAGTAGCTGCTTTACATGATTCCTTCTGCTAGGAAAACTTACAATATCATTTATTCTGCACAAACATTATGCTCAGGCAGTTTATGTTCATTGCTCTCAACTCTATAGCAAGCATTTATAGGTGCTATGTGAGCCACCATGAGTAAGACTAAGAACTCTGTTTAGCAGGAAAACATCGGTAAAGGCAGACAGATGTGTCCTACACAGGTCAGCACAGGTCGAGGAAGTGCTTATATTAAGGAGCTATTCAAGCAGATGTTAGTTGGGCTTATTGATCTACGTTTACTCTCTTAGGATGGGGTGAGGGGTTTGTTTGTTTGCTTGCTTGCTTGTTTGTTTTCCAAAACAGGATTTCCATGGAGTAAGTTGTCAAATACTTCTTTTAAAGATTTAAGATGGGTTATTTTATAGAGAATAGGACCCTTTATAGAGGAAGTTGTCCCATGAAAATATGCAGGGCTGGACCTTTAAGCTCCCCTAACATAAATATCCATATTTTTCTCTGAGTAAACATCTAGGGGGACATACTGCAGTTGGAGAGAAATCTAAGTCCCTGGCCCGGGTAGTCATAAGAGAACAAGAGCTTACATGATAACAGATCTCATTTAACCTTCTAGAAGCTATCCAGATTCAGAAATTCTGTCTACCTCAGTGTCATCAACCCATTCTGTCATGGGTTCTGAAGTATATTTTTCAATAACTGTCACTCTTCAGTGGCTAACAAAAGGCCTTTTTGTGTTGACCCTGTATCTTTTATGAGTTCCACAAATAACTAATTAACCTCCCCTTCAAAAGCCAGCAGAAAGACAGGACTAAGCCTCCATGAACCAGCCTTGCTGGTCTCAGGCACGGTCTCCTGAGTGAGCGCCGTGGATCTTCCCCTCTCTTCTGAGTTCTCTCCAGAATTAAATGCTTATTGACTCCACGCTAATATCCATTTAGTAAGCTGCCGTTTTTGTTTGTTTTAATATAGCACTCAGTTTTACAGTAGAGGGGAATTATGCAGTTTAGAAGTATGAATATTAAAAAAGGATTTAATTAAATCTGTTGCCTGAAACCTCTGTCTAAAGCTATAATGACAAATTTAGTCCATATTTATTATGGTGCACAGGGGACCTTAACCAGATCATTAGTTTATATGCCTTACTCAGTAGTGAAGTTCTAAAACTTTACATTTTGCATATTATTACATTATTCATTTTTCCAACTAGGCATAAAATACGACTTCCCATGAGTACAATACCTAATTCTTCAAAATATACAAAGATAGCAATAAAATGATTAAATTACAACTCTTACATCTGTTCTTCTTGTCTGATTATAAATTAAAATGTTTTAAAACAGGAGAAAACAATTCAGGTGGCAAATGGCTTTCAACTGCTCAACCTCCCATAGGTTGGAGAGCAAATAAAAATAGATATATTCACCTACCAGACGTGTGCATGGACATGTAAGTACATGGAAAGATGCCCACCGATGAGAGGGTTAATTCGCACCCACCACTGCTGCTTCATGTCCATAAGAGGCTACAGAAAATGAAATGTTTTTCCGATGATGACATAAAGTGTACACTAGCCAATGGAGGTGCCAAAGTCCAAGAAATAAGTAAATGAAATTATAGTGTATATAAAATGTCCTTTCGTTTAGAGCCAAACTATAAAATGTTATGTCTGCCAGGAGGAAAATATTTAATGTCATCCTAATCCATTAGCTATCACCACAAAATGCTGCCTTGTGTTTTCTTTAACAGTCACACATTAACTCATGGTTAATTTAATGATGGAAACAAGAACGGGCAGAAGGCACCCTGCAAGTACTTTTGATGTTGTCTATGGAGTCGACACCCAGTTAAGACAATGCAACCACCATGAACCACAGACTTGAAGATACCCATGTGCCAAAGACCTTAGGACAAAACTGTAGCACAAAAACTGCCCAGAGTTATATTTTTAACAAGTCATAACCCAACGCATACAAGTTTATAACTTGGGAATTCATTCTGGAGAGGCCAGTTTGGATACTGCTGGCTTAATGTCAAGCCATTTTCTTCAAAGCCTACTGCTTACTTGTGATGCCTCAGGATTGTGAATGCTGGGTTTTGAACACTTGGGATGAAAAATTGAATACTGGTCAGTTAGCATTATTTACACATACCCATAAACACTCATGAACATATAGTTATTGTTCAGGAATCCAAAGCTCTAGATACAAAATAAAAGAACAGAGGTATATTTAATGGGCCTGAGGACTCTAGTGTTTGAAGGGTACAGTTGGAGGACCCGTTGGAGAGCTTTGGGCAGGATGGAAAACTGGAACATTAGCATTAGTTCTTTGAAACAGGCAATCAGGATGATAACCTGCTTTCCAATCACGATAAGCTAGTCTTATAGGGAGATTCCAGCAGAGGTGGGAACATGGCTCCCACTGAGTTACCTACAATCTTTTCAAGAGAAAAGATGTCAGCTTCTCTTAGTAAATCAGTGTTGGGGTGAATCCCCAGAGACTGCAACAGAACTAACCTCTCAGGCAATGTTCTAGGTGCATTTGCAGAAAGTGCTGGTCTATTGTTTTAAAGGAAGAATTCTACGGAATTTCAGATCAATTTTTAAATGAAATAAAAGAAAGAAGTTCAAGACAAATAAATAAAAAAAAAATCTTGGTCTTTTTGCAAGTGGGTCTATACAAACAATCCTTATTTTAGGCCGCTGTGTGTCTATCCTTAGGGAGAATAGGGACTTCTACCGAGTACTCCCCATTCTTATCACAGGAAGAACAACTCTGGCTGGGTAACTCAGCTCAGATCAACTATAGCAGAACAGGCTCATTTTTGAGTATTCCTCACCGTACATAGGCATGGAGAAAGTTCAGATGACAATTCAGAGCTCTTCTTTATGACTCAACCACGGTTTCTCCAAATGAAGATACCAGAAAACAATGTTAGTCTTCTTCTATCATTCATTCAAATGAATGCATTTGCTTTGAATGAAAATGACCATGTAAGTTCCTGTGACACATTCTCCCAGGCATATTTTATGGACTACTGCAGAGAGCACCCCCTACTCTCATGACTGACTGAATTGAAATACAAGAGACCTAGACATCAGCAGGCTTAATGGATGCAAACATTTCTTGAGGAATCAGTTGACTGCAGGGATGTACTGTGTCCCAAAGACTGAACTCACAGCTGTAGAAACATCTCACTGGTGACAGCATGGATGCCAGAAATTTGAGTCATTCTAAATAGGAGGAGAAGGAAGCTGGAGACAAAGGAGATGGAAAGGGGCAAGCAAGGCAGAGAAATATGCCTGCTCAGAACAAGGAAAATCGTTTACTTTCAGAAGGCATATTCTTTGGCTTGGTCAAGTAGCCCTATTTATAAGACTGCCTTTAATTTCTATAATAATCTGCAGGATCCATTCCCATCCCCCAGTCTATAGGGAACAACTCTGGCCTCATCACTGGATGTCCCTGGATAAATGTCCCTGGACAAATAAAATCCAGATCTGGCCTCTGTCCACTTCTGTTCTAAATGAGCCCAGTCAGCCCAGCCCATAGTTTTTCATTTCATTTTCTGGAGCCAAATGACTACCATCTGCTGTCATGAAGCTGTCACACTATCCATAATAGAAGATTTCTAAGGAACCTAATGGCTGGAGAATGAATATATGACCGTCCAACTTGTACAGAGAAACAAGAGAACAGCTACCGTTCGGAAAGAAACAGCCTCGGTGCCCCCACTTCTCAGCGAGTGCATTGTAATACAAATCTTTATTTGAACTCGGGACATTGACAGGTCAATTGAACAGAATAAGTCTAGTTTATGATACACTTGTCAGAACTGGTTAAAGCAGGAGTCTGTTTACCGACGTCCTAGGATATTCTAACAATTTTTCTTGCAAACCAGCACCTTGAGGTTAATTACTTTACCAATTTGAGTAAATGGCAAGCCATATTCCCATCTGTCTCCATTAGTTCCCCACTATTTCTCAATTTATGATGACTGGGGTCAAGGCCGTGGTACAAAAGAAGAAGTAATAAAGCATGAATAGAGTAATTTTCTGTTTATACAAATGTGGTGGCCATGGAATAAATAAGGCAAAGGCATTTTGAATGTGCATATTCTTAGCTTTGAAACCTCTGGATGCTAACCATATTTACAGTAAATGTGTCTCCTAATTTGTAAATGTAAAACAAATACAAATGGCAAATGGCACTTTCCATATTTATGGGATGCAAGCTGGACTCTGATGTCATAGGCAGCCAGGCTGTGGGTTGATCTCACAAAATAAGCAGAGTTATTAAAATAATTCAGAAACAGTAGGACTCTCTTAAACTTCCTTGATCTTATAAAGCAAGGTCTGTGGGATGGTTACGTGGAACTAACATCATGTGTTGATGTCTCTTTTGAGTTTGGCATAGACACTTCTTGCTATCCATCCAGGATACTATGTTGGAAATCTTAAAAATCAATTCAGTGCCATTCATTGAAATTTTAAGAATTAACATATTTTTCCATTTCTCTTTCTCCTTTCCTCATTCCCTTCCACCCTTCCTCCATCTCATTCTCATCCTTATGGTGAAAAAAATTTATGAGCATCAATTTAAATCATAAATATATAATACACTTTAATCTGAATCTTAAAGCATTTTCCCATTATTCAAAACAAACATCTTTAAGAGTCCTTATTATATGATCTAAGAAATCTCACCCAACTTCTCTACTTTGCTTACAGATAATATCATATGGATCCACTTTTTCCTCCCAATCTTCTTTTCTCAAACATTGATTTTAAAAGTACAAAGAAGATACATTTCTGGCTACTTGCCACAAATGGCCAAATGATGATTAATTAAGTGCAACAATAAAATAGACTTTATAGCAAATGAGGCTTAAGGAATATAAAGACTCAAAACAGAATAGAATCCCTGTGACATTCTGCCTTCAGCACTGTCACTGAGAATGCACAAGCACTGAGAAAATCAGCATTGAGGGTAAAACTAGAGTCAAATACATATTTTAACATCTAATGGGGCTCATGGAATATAAAAATTTCTTCTCGCCTTTAAGATAGAGTCCTGAGAAAATGGAATGATTTTATTCTTTTGATTTTTACCTCTGGAGTTTCAAAGCACATCAGACTTTTAAAAAAGGACTAAGTTGCCAACTCCATTAATCAACAGGGTGAATTGGCTATGGCTTGTTTTTAAATTACATAGTAAGGGCTTCTAAAGATACTATTGGTTTGAAATACTAAAATCAGTGCTTTCCTTGCTGTCTCTGGGTATCCCATTCCTTTCTTCTAAGTCCTCTTCTTGTTCCTCTTTCCTTTACTCTGAGACCCAAGAGATTATTCACACAGGGAACAGTTTCAGAAGGCTAGTACCTCATAATGAGATGAAGAATATAATTATATATGGTACAAAGCAGGGGTATTCAGGTCACACTGGGGTTGAATATCCTCCAACTCCCAACACTGCTGAGGCACATGGTTCCATCTATGAAGGCCAGGCCTGTCTTCAGCAGAGCTTCCTAGGGTAAAATTCTGAAGAGATTCTTGTTTTCTGCATATCTGAGCAGAGTAGAGAGTCACAGGTATGCATCTGGTACCTCTCCCCCTTCAGGAAAATAAGGGTAGATCTGAGGTTAAGGAGACAGGGCAAGGAGAGATACAAAGTTGTATACAGGAGTCCTATATCACTTATGGGACAACATCAGGGCTACTGAGGTGTGGTAGGAGTTGATCCTAAGGTCTTCTTTTGAAAATATTTGTTTATGAGGCTATGTCAACTGATTCACTTATTAAACGTGTTATCTGAATACTGGCAGAAGTGTGATGTTCAGAGAGAAAAGCTTTCTGCCTCTAAAGTTACCCTAGTCCAAAGGATAAAACATAAGAAAAGGAATGATTACTACCCTGTGTGAAGTACACACAGGGAACCCAAGGTCGGGATACTAAGATCATTTATTCAAGTCCTATGCACACATCAGCCTGCTGTGAAGCATCTCTGAGCTCCCACACCATCTAGTGAAGGATCATGTCTATCAGCAAGTGTCCTCAGTAAAGGACTCTCTATCATTTGTCCTTTCATATGAGTGAACTTAAACAACTACTTTCATATCTTTGAAGGAGAGCTGAAAGTTAGAAGGAACCGTAGACATCATTTAGCTCAACTCCCCTATTGTATGGAAGACCAGGCAGGAGAAGGTATGAGGTTGGCCCTAGCCTACCAGGGAAGAATGAATGACAGGGGCTAGCTATCAGCACTGATCAAAATCTCTCTAGGCTCTGGCGATAAAGATCTTTGGTCCTCATATTTCCTACTCGGAAAATAGTCTCTAGATAGTTCCTTTTACATTTTAATCTATCAACTGAGAAACTCACAGCTGGCCCAAACTACATAGTGTTGGTGGAGTTCTTAGCTACAAATCGGACACCTACAACACCAAGGCTTGCTGAAGATGGGTCGAAAGGGTTTTTAAAATACAGAGATCTGGGAGTACAGGAACAAAACAATGTCTTCTAGACCCATAGAGATGTTATACTCACACAGCCAAGCAGCTGTGGTTGCTTGTAATAGACCAGCACACAATCAAGCCAGTCAGCAATCCAGCATCAGGGAGGGAAGGGACTCAAGAGTCCCCACACTCTTAACTGAGGAGCTATAGAGAGTTGATGACTTCTGAAGGAGGAAGAGCCAGTTCTCTTTAAAAAAAAAATGACCCATGATAGGTTGACCACGCTCCACTGGATAGCTCTGCACCCACATGTGGGCAGCACAAACTTCATAGATGATTAAAGAAAATAAAACAGGATGACATCAAATTGGGGGTGGGTGGGGAGTAAATCCAGGAGAAGTTAGAGGAGGAAGTTGGGGTAAATATTATAAAAGCCTATTGTATAGAATTTAATATAATATAATAAAAACATCATACTAAAATTGTATGAGCATTTTCATGTATCATAAATTATACCAGGCACTCCAGGCCAATAAAAGAAAAGAACCAAGAGAAGTTAAAAGAAGAGAATTTGGTACCAACTATCACTGCCATGTAAACTGAATGATGCTCTGGAGAAGATTCAGTACTGTTCACCGTTTTTCTTCCTGGATAGTTGGGAGGCCTGGAGATGGCATGTTAATAATGTACCGTGCTTGATACAGAGCAAGCGTTCAGTAAATGATGGGAGGGGTAGTTTCATTTGCTTACACGGAGTATGAAGTCAAGTGACATCAGCTGTCTGTTTCACGCCAAGCCTACAGCTATACGTAGGTAATGCAAGCTGAGGTCATCATGAGCTTTATCACATCTGACCCACTGTGACACCTTAGAAAAAGCGAGAACAAATTCTCTGTAGGTAGTTCTGTAATGTTGGGGTATGTTAGAGAATGCAGAATACATAGTGATTTGCCAGAAGTGGTGAGAAATGAGGTGGAGGCAGAGGTTGTAAGACACAGAGGATGGTGAGAGTTCGAAAAAAAAAAAAAAAAAAAAAAGAATCTCTGTTTTATTCTGTCGCTCGAATCACCCTTAAAAGATTATCATCGTGCTCCTATCTAAAAAGGTCAGTTGGTGTTTAAGAGTTCCCAGTCTACCAGTTTGAAAAGACTTTCCACCTCATCTCTATGTAAATTCTGATTTGTGTTTCAGCAATTTGCTTTGCATCAAAATGCTTTGCCTATTCCTGTCGCCAGCATTTGCTCACCTAGTTCTCTCCACATGGATGCCCTTCTCCCAGCAGATCCATTTTCCTCATTAGTCATAGTCTGGTCCACTCCCATTTTATATTCCCCTGTTTAGCCACGAGTTTTTTCTTGCCTCTCTTCTACTGAGACACTGAGTCACCCAGCACTCCATCAGCGGAGACTATGTACACCACCCCTTAAATTTTAATGTCTCTACCTTATTTCTCCAATTTAGCTTTAAGCTTTTCAATGAGACAGAACACACATCTTAAGTGCCTTCATACTCCTCTCTGCAGCTTTCAAGGGCTTTATAAATACTTAGTTGATGAGTGTGCCTATGTCAAGGTGCTGAAGCTGGTTTTTCTTTGTGCTGGGGATGAAAGCATGGTAGGGGGAGGAAGGCAGAGGGTGAGCTTTCTAGGAATCAGTTAGGCTGCCTATTCCAAGATGGCATCACTCGTCCAAAACATAGAGAATATGAGGTAGACTCAACATACATTTCTGATCTCTCAGAGGTCAGTCAGCAAGCTATAATTTCCCTCTCTTTGTGAAAACTGGTAAGACGTCTCTATTTCCCACAAAGCAATACTATGAAGATAAAACGAGAGGCAGTGCCTGGGTAGCAGTGTTAGGGGCATTAGAGACTCTCAAGAGGCATGTGGGGGGCCTCTTCATGCACACACAAACTCTGAATGTCAGGGCCAGCCACAGATTGTTCTTTTTCTGTGTGTGGATTCTCTCCCTCTGGGCAGCCACATCATTTCCAGGTTAAAGGGTATGCTATACACTCTCCCCAGGGAAGAAGCTCTGGGGATAATGAGCTAAGACAGAGAGCTTTTACTGTGCTTAGGTAAACTGCAGTGACCCAAGGTTCAAGTTTTGGGGGACATATCTAATTAGATGTGGTAGGTGGAAAATTTCCTACATAAGGTTTCTCCCAGTGTAATTAAGCCCTGAGAATCAAATCAGATTACGCTGGTGAGACACAGAGAGGCTTGGATCACACAGCCCAAATCGCCTCTCAGCAATTCTGCTTGGCCTTGACTCCTTTCAAGGTTGGTCTGTGGCAAACTGCCATACACAGATGTGGAACTCCGACTACTTTGCCAGAATCTGGTGCTTCCCAAGCTCCTCCCTGTGTAGCTGGGAAACAAACCTTTACATGTCCTAATCCAACAGAGGGGATGGGCATTAGTATAAATATTTGTATGGAGCTCCTACCAGACAGGCCATCACTTAAGAAATTCATCAAAAAAATCCAGTGTCAAGAATATCTAATGGTAAGTAATACATGTGTGTTTCTAAACCCTGGAGGCCACTCAAGACAAAACAATAGGCTCTCTGGGTAGGTCAACGAATGGAGATATTTTCTGTGACTAAAAGCTGCAGCTGGAAAAGCTTCCTAGTTAAGAGGTTCTCTAAAACTTCCTTGGGTGATATTTTTCTGTTTTAAAAGATAAGATTTGTCTGTTTATGTGTGTGTGTATGTGCCTGCATGTGTTTATGTGCACCACTTATGTTTAGGAACCCAAGGGAGTCAGAAGAGGTGTTGGATCCTAGGGACTTGGGTCACAGATAGATGTAAGTTTTCATATATGTGCTGAGAATTGAACCTGGGTCCTCTGCAAGGCCAGCTCGTGCTCCTAACTGCTGAGGCATCTCTCCAAAATTATTCAGAAATTTTTGTTCACTATTTTCTCATGAGCCTTTAAAATCACATATACACATACATACAACCTGCTTTTTCCTGGAGAGATCTTAAAACCTGACTGGTGTGAGCAGGATATTCTAGTGTCCCCTTTGTTCAGTTCTGAATTCCAACGCTTGTTTCTGTCACTGCTCTACGGCTACCTCATTTTTGCTGGTGGCCTTCAGAACCCCCAAACACTTCTTTTGCTCCAGAACATCTTGCTTCTACAAATACAGTGATCAGTGTCTATCTTTATCCCAACAAATAAATATTTCCAGAACAAATAAAGAGAGTGCTTACTTCTGTGATTAGTTTCTGAAGTCTATACATATTCCTACCTTTAGAAAATGGTACATTCGAAGTAAGCTTTCGTAATTTTCATCTGTACCATGACTATGAGCACATGGTCCTGGAATTTTATCTGAGACAGATTTCACGTCCTTTAAAAGTGTAACTGGAACCTCCACTATGTTTATAGTAGGTGCTGGCAGCAGAGACTGACCATGGGGGTTCAGACTGTGTACCTATGTGCTGCAATGCTTTGACCGAAGCCCACTGGTCTGGGTAGTGAACACTTAATTGCAATCAAGGTCATGCTTGAACCATGAGTAATTTTAGGCAAGTTTCCAGGGTGTGCACTGACGTAACCACAGACCCTCATCCTGCTTGGCCAGCATGGAAATCAGGAGTTGCGATGAAGTGTTTGAAGGTTGCCTTTGAAGGGAGTTGCTTTTCCACTGTTCTCCTGCTGAGCTCCTTTCTTGTATTGATTGCCTTTCTTCATTTTCATAAGCAGTATTCAGCTACCAATAGAATTTAATTTCTCTCCATCTTTCATGGTCGGGAGATGGTTCTCATCCAAGTGACTGCTTCCCAGAAGATGGACATTATTCTCTCACCAGAAAAAGACATTAAATCATTTTTACTTAAAGCAAAGCAGAAGCAGAGGAAAAATTCCTCCAGATAAACCTGACATTGAAACCCAAAGAGAAACTGAAAGACATTTCAATATATTTTCTTTTAAGTATATATTATTTGAGGTGTATGTGAAGACAAAAGCAGAGTATATATCTCTGCAAGAGTCTAGAAATCTAGAGAGATCTATCAGTAGTCCTTATTAATAAGGTAGCCAGTCTGAATATTTAGGACACGAGGCAGTGTTCCCTCAGCTACTGTGATTCATATTGTCTGCTTAATCACACAAAATCTAGTTATGATAACACTGAATTAGGGAGAGTCATTTATAGCTTTCAGAAAACCTATAAGCTGTTATCAGCAGAAGGAATTAAGTAGCAAAAAAAGAAAAGCCAGGAGACTTCCCCAAATGAACCATCTGACAGGCTTGGAAATTAAAAGTAAGAGTCTGTATGTCAAGGGGACTTGGGTCTATGGGACCCTTGAAAGATCAAGCCAGCATACCTCAGTTTTTGCAGATTTCACGCTAGCAGGTGGTGCCAAGGTGGAATCTGACTGCCGAAGGATATTTGGATCTGCCCTGCATCTGGGAAGATTATGGAAAGAACTCTGGTACTGGAGACAGTATGTTCACCTCACACCTGCTTTCTATGCCAGAGGCTACAGTGGTGGCCAGAGAAGGGGCCGTTTTGGAGCCACAGGTACCTTGCATTCAACCTCTAATTTGCAAAGTGCATCTGCTTTATAGACCTACTTGACAGCAGCTTCATAATTAGAAACACATGCCTTATATATTTATACCCCCCTCAACCACACAAAAATCTGGCTTTATTTTTAAAACAGTAATTACACGATAGGGGAGGACCTCTCTCTACACTCAGCTAAGACGATCTGCAAGCAGAATATCAAAATGGCACGCAGCAGGGAAATTGAGTTATAAAACACCCGTCCTCAAAGCATCCCGCTCCTTAGCTGGTGAGCTCATCTCAAGATCTGCAGCCTATGTTTCATAAAGTAGCCACCACATACCTCCAGCTGCTGCTGCTGTGGGCTTTACTCTCCTTTTGGTAAACTGTCACTTATAGAACTTTTAACTGGCTAATATTAAAGAAATCTAATCTGAATAAGGACAACAGAATTAGCTTATTTCCTAGTACTGGGGTTTGAACTGAGGGCCTGACACATGCATGCTGTCAATAGTTAAGCACCTTACCATTGAACTATTTTCCTATCAGAATTATCTTCTTTAAAATATCTTTTCACGGGCTGAAGAGATCACTCAGCCGTTAAGATGTACACGATCGAGGTTCAATTTGCAACATTACATGGAAGCTCGCAACTGTCCATAAGTCTAGTTTCAGGGGACCAACACCCTCTTCTGACCTCTGGGGTTACCAGGTAGGCACATGGCACACAGACATACATGGAAGTGAAACACTTATACACATAAGTCTTTAAAAAAAAAACTATTTCAGATAAAAATATACTCAGTAGATACACAATGAAATTGGTTTAAAAGAAGAATACTCTTAATCCCAGGTTTCTGATGGACTGAAGAATGTTTGTTTGTGGTCAATGTTGCTACAGGAGCTTTCTTCTTCATGACAGACAAAATCATTCTGGGTTTTATAAAAACTTAATTCGTAGGCAAAACTAACTCTGGATACACAGGAATTAAGCAAGTTGAAAAGAGATTAAAGTTCTGGCATATATAAAGAGTATAATAAATGGTTTATTTAGGGGAGGTGTGCAAGGGGGAGAGGAGGCAAAAGAATGGAGGACTTAAGAGGGAAGGGAGAGGAACTGGGAAGTCAGCAATGAACCATGGCTTCTCTTTTGGAGAACAGAAACCCTTCATTCTCCATGTGTTGGGCAACTGACCACTTCTCTAAGTTCCAAGATATCTATGTGGTGGAGGTTCATAAACCCCGTGGAGGAGGACACCATAAGGCTTCATCAAGCAATGGTACACTGATGCCAAATAAGGTTTCAATATGTGGATTTGTTATTTAGCTTAATTCCTGCCATGTCTGACTTAAAAACAGTGATGTATTTTGAGTCATAAACAACAAGAAAAAAGTGATATTAGGAAATATACTGTCACTGTAAAATAATTCTTAATTTTCCACAAGCATTCACTCTGCATTCTACCAATGGGCACATCTCCAGGTATATTTTAAAAAGAGAACATATTTTGTTAAAGTTAAGCTATGTTTAATAAGTCATTTATATTATCATATATAAAGCAGTGTCCTACTTGCCTTTCTCTGCATCTTTTTTATTTACTGTATTACAGGTTCCCCTTCTTGGCCACTTTCCATATGCAATTTAACCAAAAGAGTATCAACTTTTATTTTCACATAAATTTGTACACATCAAGCCATCTTTAAAAAATCAATGTAGACTTCACTGTTTAAAGGGGAAGAATTTCCAGAATTTCTCTAAGAACGGAGTTATCATGCTCTGACAGCTGTTGGTGAAATTCACTCCATTGGATGGGAAGGTTGCAGTCATTTGCTTTTCTTAAATGAAATGTAGTGTGTGTGTGTGTGTGTGTGTGTGTGTGTGAGAGAGAGAGAGAGAGAGAGAGAGAGAGAGAGAGAGAGAGAGAGAGAGAGAGAGAGAGAGAGAGGTGTAGTGTCTACACCTGTGTGTGGACCCATACCTGCCAGCACGGGATATCAGGTGCCCTGCTCTTCCACTCTCAGATGCCCATTCCTTGAGACAGGATATTTAACTAAACAAGCAGATATACTGGAGACCAGTCAGCCCTTCAGTCTTCCTGTCTCCAAACCCCACAGTATTTGGGTTACAGACATGTGCATGGATACACCCAGAGTTTTTTCAAAAAACATGTGGGTACTGGGATTTGAACTCGGGCCTTCATTTTTGCTCAGCAACCATTCTTACCCATTGATGCAACTTGTCAGATCAAGAAAAGCTATTTTTAAGAGGGTAAGACAAGATGTGTTATTTTCCTTTCAGAAATCAAAACACCCAAGTCCTTGTATCTAAAGTGTTTGTGGCAGTTTCTTAGCAAATATTCCTGAAACTTCTTCACTGAAAAGCCCCATCTAGTCACTCTCTGATTCCAAATGACAAAAGGTTATTTTTATCACTGTTGAATAACTCCAATAATGGAATTCCTTCCTATTATTTAACAATCACAATACAAGAAGAAAACATAACTCATACTATTATCATAAAAAATATAGAAGTTCAGGGACTAAAAACAAACCATCAGAGTTTTTAAGGCACAGAATGTAGTGTGCTGTGGTCATCCGCTGAATGCATCCCACTATTTCCAAGCATGTATTTGAGACTTTCACAATGTAACTAAATGGTATTAAGCACCACCAATGATTCTCCATGGAAAAGTAGAACTCGGGGGCAAGTGACATCAGTCCCAATAATGGGCTGACATTACAGAGCCTAAAGTCCCTTGCAGAGTATTCACGATTTAGTCTGGTTTTGTTTTTTACTTGCTAGCCAAGCTTGGTCCTCAGCCTATTGAGAAATAACATTCATAAAAGATAAGGTGATTTCAATTCAGAAGGTTCAATTCGGTGAGTTCTTTAGTTTGATTCAATTACTTCCACCTGGAAGATGGAAAATGGGAAAGAAACGTGAGAGAGATGTACGCCAGGAACAGGGAATTGGCTTCTCGCTGGAGGGTCCGCCATCTTGGTTCTCAGACTCTGACAACCAACTTCTCACACGCCCTCTTCCTTCTCCTGTTTATGCACTACCACAAAATGTCATCCAACCTTCATAATTTTGAGATTCCCTTGATTCTCTGAGAGCCACAGCAAGTACCTTACTCTATGCTGCCTACCATCCTACCCTGAATAGATTTCTGTAGAGACTCTAGTCTTTCCCCTTTTCCCACTTCATCTCATATCCAGTGGCTCTGACCCCCTACTTTCAATATTTTAAATAAACAGTAGAAAGACAAGTCTCACTTATTTTGTTTAGTGTTCACACCCTCCTCACCAAAATCAGCCTCCTTTCTTTTATGCTGCCTGGCTCTGAAGCAAGGTATTGACTATGGTTGCTGGTCTTTTCCAAAGAGACTGGAGATGCCTGGAGGTCAAGGATGGACTTTGAACTGAGTACACAGTATGACGGTAGTGCGTAAGAACAGTGTAATTTCCATAAGCCAAGATGAAAAGATTTTGAACTTTCTCACAATGAAGAAATGATGAGTGCCTGTGTAGCTACAGGATTAAGCTGACTGACACACACACTAAGTGTACACAGTACACTACTCCACGGACACAATTTTACATCTTATATATTAGCAAATACTGTATTTTGCCTGTGTGGGTAGTACTTGAAAGATGTCATCAAGTTATTTACATAACTTTCCCTTTGAGCTACCTTCCAATTTGTGTATTAATCATGAAAGCCTAAGGTCCTCCAAAATATTTGTTCCCATTGGCTATAAGTTAGTTGAAGCCTAATCTCCCATTCTTTTAGTCTTTCTTCAGAAATAAAAATTAAGATATTAATATATATATATATATTTTTTACAGAAACCCTGTTTGAAAATCTTGTATAGTTATGTAGCTCAGGCTGGCCTGAAGCTCACAGTCTTCCTGCTCTTATCTCTCCAGAGCTAGGATTACAAGTAAAAAGTCTTTTCTTCAAAGTATAAAATATAGTAAAGTATTAAATAAATTAAAAAAATATGTTTACATGTATAAAATGTTAGGGTTACAAAAAATCATTATTCATTAAAGTCAACAGCTTGTTACCAAATGATCAAATAAAGCCCCAGATGGAATATAATGCACTTTTCCGTTTGTCTTATCCATTTGTTTTGTGTGAGTGCATATGCGCACAGCCTATAGCACACATGTGAAAATCACAGGACACTTTCAGGAGTCTGTGTTCTCCTTCCACTGTGTGCATCTGAGGATGGAACTCAAGGCTGTCAGACTTGGGTAGCAAGCACTTTTGCTTGCTGAGGTACCTCACAGTCCATAGTAATATTTCTACTTACTTCTTTATTAAAATATTAAATAGCATCTGTTACCTGATCTAATACTGATTAAAATTTTGACATAGTGATATTCTAAGAGGCTTACAATAACAATATATGACATGAAAATAAGAATTAAAGATTCTGTTCATGACAAACACTGGCACTGGTAATATTTCTGCAGTTTGTAGTCTATATTTGTAAGAGAAATAAATGTAAATTTCATGTAGCATTAGTGAAACTGAAGTGGTAACTTTTCCCTCACACACAAATGTATCGACCCTTATACTCTGTAGACTCCGTCTTGGCCACAGATCCAAGGTTAAGAACCCATGGACTATGAAAAGGGCAAACTTCCCATTTTTCTCAAGTATTCTCAGCTATGACACACTACCTAGAATGAGTATAAAATAACTTCTTCAACCCACCATCCTTCCTAAATGGCTATAGTTGGGTTTTCACAATGCTATTTGGCATCTGCTCTCTTCTTTACAAGCTACTATGTACAGTTCCTTAAAATCTTTATGTTTCTCACAGAACAGGTGTTGTTCTCCTTTGCAACAAACCCTGGCACACAGTGTGAAGGAAGGAAAGATTGTTTTCTCCACCACAGTGGAAGTACAGATTTGCATTACACCCAAACGTTATTAATATCTGTAGACGACGTATTAATAATTGATATTGCTATTAGCTCATCTTGTTCCTTCACAGGTCACATCTTAGGGAATTAGTTTCCAAACTGCTGAAAAACAGTCCCTCTGTTTCTTAGAAGGTTGCTGAGTGAGAACACTTCAAATATGAACCGTTTTTTCTGTTATCCCAATTTATCTCGCCATTTTGAAGCATGGTACTCCCAGCCTTTGCTCTGATCAATGTATACAGCTCTCTGTTCGCATTGCTAGACACACTGGAAGGGGATGGACAGGGCAGGTTTGTTTGAATACATTGTCTCAGTGGCCCCAGAAGGCATGGCTCCTCCTTTATCTTTTGTCCTAGGTAAAATGAGATATTGGCTCTTCCCACCATACAACAGTGAAACCCAGAGCTTGCTAACTCTTTAATTTCACCCCATCCATTCATGCAACGAAGAGTGACATCAGGAGCTGTGCTTGGTGGCACTTGCTTTTAATCCTGACACTTAGGAAGCAGAGACTGGTAGATTTCTTTAACTTTAAGGCCAGCCTGATCTACACAGTGAGTTCCAAGACAGCCAGGACTATATAGAGAGACCCTGTCTCAAAAAAAACTAAGCTGGTAGATTTCCTCAAATTTGAGGATGGCCTGGTCTAGATATACTTTGAGTTCTAGGACAGCTAGGATTATGTAGGGAAACAAAGACCCTATCTTAAAAAACTAAACAACAGCGACAACAGGCATCAGATCATGGCAGCCTCTTTAGTATGCAGCTCATACTTGGGAGGATTCAGTTTCTATTTTTCTTGGGCTCTAATACTGTACATCCCTTGTGAAAAAAGAAAAGCTTAATAAATATCTAGCTACAAGAAAAGCTGCAAGGTTAAAAATTATGGAGAAGCCTTCATCATTTCAACTGTTTTGTGTACTCTATGTGCTTTTTTCCAGAAGACCTACATAAGAGGGATTTCCTCAATACTTGCAAAAACTCTACAGCATTCTTCTTTTAAAAAACTGTTTATTTTTAAATTTTATGTATATGACTATTTACCAGCATAAATGTACACACACACACACACACACACACACACACACACACACAAATACACACCCATGGAGTTCAGAAGTGGGCATTGGATTTCCTGAAATTACAGTTAGATAGTGCCCTGTGAGTCCTGACAACTGAACTGGATTCCCTGGATAGTGCTTTTAAACATTGAGCCATCTTCCCAGACCATAAAACATGATCTTACTATCCAATGTAAAGTTTTCACTTTTTCTTAGCAGGAACTTGAACACACAAAAAGTCTTGTGTAGAAATAGATTGAATAAGAAAATTCTTTTGGACAGTGAGTGGTAAGGCAGTAAGTAACACCTGTTACATAGTACCTGTTGGTGTTCTGTTATTTCCAGGATTAACTCCAGCCTAATCAGAGGCACAGGCTAGCCTAGAGACAGGATGGACACAGGACATCAATCTATGCTGTGTGGATGTCAGAATCACAGCAAAGACTGGTGAAAGTGCTGCTACCCTAGTCAACAACATCACCCCCTGGGATGTCAATCTCAGGTGCCTTTCAGTGCTAAGCAACCCTGTGGGTTTAAGCTCACTTGGATTCAAAGCTGATATCAGGAAACCTCTTAGACACAAGAGTCTGCTATTTTACTCCTTATTAAAAATAAAATTCTTTTCTGTGAAGGGTGTGACTCAATACTCTACTCCTAGAAAGTCCATCAGTACCATCTTTCTCAAGAATAATTCGGTTAAATACAAGACAGCTCCTGCATAATCCATTTGATCCAGTTTCTAGAACTTCATCTTGGGGACAAAGAGTACATATATAAAATTTATGCTGCAAGGACATTTAGCAAAATCAATAGTTTGCAGAGGTAAAACTCAGAAAAGATTAAGTGTTCAATCAGAGGTTAACTTATGGCACATCTATAGAAAGAAATGCTGCATACAAGTTGTTTCATATACGGAACAATGTAAACAATATTTTAATTAAAAAATATCCCCAGTGGTGGGATGGGGATACCAACCCACCTACAAAACTTTCAACCCAAAATTGCTCCTGTCTAAAAGAAATGCAGGGACAAAAATGGAGCAGAGACTGAAGGAAAATGGTCAACCAGTGACTGGCTCAACTTGAGATCCATCCTATGGATGGGTACCAATCCCTGATACTATTACTGATGCAATGTTGTGCTTGCAGACAGCAGTCCTCCAGGAGGCTCTACAAGCAGCTGACTGAGACAGATGCAGATACTCACAGCCAAGCATTGGACTGAGGCCAGGGATCCCATGGAAGAGTTAGGGGAAGGATTGAAGGAACTGAAGGGGATGACAACCCCACAGGAAGCACTTGGGGTTAGAAGCATAAATTGGTAAGTATGTTTGGGGAGGGGGTTATTAACTCAACTCCCAGAGACTGAGCCACCAAGTAAAAAGCATCTATAGGCAGATCTGAGGCTCCTGGCATATATGCAGCAGGGGGCTGCCTTGTCTGGCCTTAATGAGAGAGGATGTGTTTAATCCTATAGAGGTGGGGGGTATGGGGAGCACCCCCTTTAGAGTCAAAGAGGAAGGTGGGGGGAAGAACTCTGCAAGGGGAGAGCTGGAGGAGTGTGACATTTAGGATGTAAATAAATAAAATAAATTAATCAATAAAAAATGTTGACAAAATAGTAACTATAAAATAAACATGTAAATATAAATCCCTACCTAAGTTTCTGAGAAGCTAGACATCAAATTGCTCAATGCGTTTTTCCTAAGGGCACACAGCCTTCTTCTTCTTTTCTCAACCTATGGCTGATTACATTTTTGTTGTGTGATACTTTTACAATTTAAAACACATTTTTAATTAGAAGAGGTGTCAGGGCATAAATTAATTAGTACACATGTAAACTACAACTAATTTTTACTTCACTAAAATGAGCACAAGTCCTCCCTTTCACCTCTAGAATATCAGCTGCGTCCAGCACCTTTGGCTAAGGACTCAGAAATGCAGGGCGAGCACACTTCTCTACTCTGACATGTATTTCTGCTAATTACATGTTTTTTTCCTTGTTCACCAGCAGTAAACTTCAGGGTAAGCGTTTCCTCCCAATTTTAAACAGTTCTGCATGGCCAGTTTTCAGGTCTGTCAAGAAAAGCCAAGACTAATATCCTAGTGTCATGTTCATAGCCATCTGTGTAGAAACAAAATCAGGCTTGGACAGCTTTTATCTGGCTAAGCTGTACACATTTTGATGCTTAGGATAAGCACTTGGGGTTAGAAGCATAAATTGGTAAGCATGTTTTGGGGGGGGATTATCTTTTTGAAAATACCTATTCTGCATATTGATGGAAAATAATTGAAGGGATGTGCCCTATCTTGGGGTATTTATGGTGTGGGAAAACAACAAAGTAACAAAGCATGATAGTTGTAGGTCAGAGTTGGAGCATCCCCAAAATAGTAATAAAAATTAGATTTTTTTTTTTGTCAAGGAAGAGAGCTTAGTGGGCTGAATGATTTGACTGTTTGGTCATAAAATTTATTCTGGAGGTTGTAAAAACAAAATGAGGCAGCAGGCAGCCACATGGGGCTGTGCACTGCTCCAGGGACCGAGTGTAACTACTAGGCTGTAAGGCTGGAGGCTGGAGGGGCTGGGGTAGGAGATGGCTGCAAAAGGCTCCTGTCAGTGTTGAAAGCCCTCACAAACACACCTGCCATCTGGCCTCACACAGTTTCCTCAGAATTATTTCCCTCTCCTTTTTCTGCCCTGCAGTCATCTTAGAGAGGAATTAGTAACCACAGGATTAGAGTCTTAGGAAAAAAATGAGTTTTTATCTAATGAATATGAGATATCTTCTGTCATATCTTGGTCACTATCTTCTGTGACCAAGCATTAGAGAGTCCTCATTACTGTGAAATCTTCACCCATGAAGTTGACTTTTCCAAGTCCTAGTTGCCTCGTGGGAAAGTTCCTTCAGTCTTTATCTGATTTGTACAGTGGCCACATTTTATTTAAAAAACCCATCACCAATCATGAGTTGATAAACACTGTCACCATTGCTCGTAAGACTACCAACTCCAAAGCTTTAGCATTCCTATTTTAATGTAAGCCCTACTGAAGCATGCACGGGCCTAATGTTTTGTGGCTGACAAAGAGATACAGTTAACTGGTTGGTCTGCAAAGCATGAGACTATCGCTTCAAATTAATTTTGAAAGCCTGAAATAAAGTGCAGGAACTTTGCAGGAGGTCCATATGGTGAACCCACAGGGCAGCAAATATCCAGATGTTTGGAAACACCTGCATTACCGCCTGAATTTTTTTTTTTACATTTCATTCGGGTTTGGCTTCATGTAGATGTGATGAGGACGTTACTTCTCCCGTTTTGGAAGTTTCCAGAAAAAGTCAACTATTTCATGACATTGTTTATTTTTAATACTTCTAGTTTAAGGCTAATTTCATCATCCTTTGATTGCCTTTGTATTACCGAGTGGCTGCCTAATGCATTTTTTTTTTTTGGTTCAATAAGGGGGAAAAGATCACTCGTAATTAAATGCACAAGTGAATAAGGAAAGTATTTCTGAGTAGGACAATTCTATTGTTAGTAATGGCACTTCTATGAGCTCAGGAGCCCATTTATTCCAAATCCTTCATCCTATGCATCCATATTTCATCAGTCTTTATCATCCCTCATTATAATATATAGGGAACATGAATAATTATTCTTGTTTTACAGGTGAAAATACCAAGGAGCTGAAATATGAAATCTGTCAAGTCACATACCGACTCCCTGCAGATCATTCAACTGTCCATTCCAAGACATCCAATAAAACATGGTGTTACTTTAGTTGTACAGGTTTATTGTCTGAACCCAGGAGAGATTTCTTTTTGTATTTATGTTGTATTTATTGGTAGGTAGAAGTCTGAATTACTGAGCTGTGTGAGTAAAGGGAATATGCATTTGAGATCCACACTGGGATGCATTATGCCCAGGATGCTCTTCCCAACACCCTCAGGTTTCATGATGGATGTAAGGACCCTCTATCTAGCCAGCACCAGGTTTTGTGAATAAAATAGGGAGAGTGGAACAAGTTTCCATTACATACTCCCTCCATCAGCCTGTACCTCTACCATGTCTTCATGATGGCCTAACATTTCCTGAAATTGTGATAAATCAATCTTTTCTTCTGTGTGCTGTTTCCATCAGGTATGGCGTCACAGTATCAGGAAAAATGACGAATACAGAGAATAAGGACAATGAAGATGGGTTGTTGAGGGGATAAATCTCACGCACAGTTTACAGGCTGCTGAAAGTGGCCATGTGGGAAGAATGTGGAAGAGTCTGGAGTTGTGTGCTAGAGAAGTAGACGTTCAGGGCAATCCTGAAGAAGTCTGAGAGACAAGAATATGGACAGAAAAGATGAATGGTAAATCTATGAGCATGAGGTTTTAGTTGAAAATAGGATTTTTTATTGGGAATTGGGCTGTACTCATTCACATTGTCTTTTAGCAAATATTATGGCTACATTTTGTCTGTGTTCTGGAAACTGGAGTGAGGCTGAACTAAAAAGTAATAGACTAGTTTGTTTAGTGGAGAAAATTTCAAGACAATACCACACCCTCACTCTGTCATGGTTACTTCTCACTGCTTTTCTCCAGATGCACGACAGTTCAGAGCAGACATCTTGTCAAGGAAAGAATACAAAGTCATTTAAAACTGTGGATGGAAGCTGGTGCAGACACAGCAAGTGCAGACAGAGTGAGAATAATTGTTAATTGATATCACTCACAGCCAGTGAGATGGCTCAGCAGGTCAAGGTGCTTGATGTCGAGTCTGGTGACCTGAGTTCAATACTTGGGATTTTCATGGTGGAAGGAAAGAAA
Organism: Rhabdomys pumilio; assembly: GCA_030674055.1. Classification (NCBI taxonomy): domain Eukaryota; kingdom Metazoa; phylum Chordata; class Mammalia; order Rodentia; family Muridae; genus Rhabdomys; species Rhabdomys pumilio. The sequence goes on from JANHMN010000010.1 coordinate 14,334,011, forward strand.
ACCTCAGCAAGTTGCTCTCTGGTCTCTGTGTAAGTACCATGCACGCATATCCACATGCACACAAACAAATAAAATAAAAGGGAAACCTTTTTTGAAAGGGAAACCTGGCTTCTTGTATTGGGATCATAGGAAGATAGTTTAAGTTCATGATCTTACCCATCCAAGGCTCTAAGGCATAATAAAACTGAAACCTCTTTTGAAAGAAGAATTTGTCATAAGGATGCTCAAACAGAGGTACCTAGGGAAGTATTTCCCCATGTTCACCCATGTAGGTATTTGGAGGGAACAGTGGCCATGGTATGGTGTTTAGCTCTACCCTGAGCTGATATTATAGCTTGTTAACGTCTGTGTGATGCTAGTCTCACAGGTCTGCAAAATGCAAAGACTACTGGGTCACAGGGACTTCCACTAAGCTTCCAGAAAAAAAATTCTTGTGAGATAGACACATTGTAACAGGGTTAGATTCTGCATGGAGCACCCAAGAATGATGAATGTAAAATCGAGTTTCAATGGAGAAACTGCAATACTGGCAAAGAAAAGCTGTGAGCACAGAGTGGACCTGGCTCGAAGGAGAGAACCATATATGCAGTGAGCAACAGGGTCATGGGATCCTTGAATCTCAGATGATGCTACCACATGATTGAGAGACTGAGCACAGAGCTATAGGACTTAAAGTTTGCTCTGCGGGTGTTTGGTCTTATTGGGGTTACTATTCTCCCATTCTTCACATTAGGAATGGGCGTGTTTATTTTATGCCACTGTGTCATAGGATGACGCAGTTTGTCTGAAGAGGAGCTTACAGCTATGGGTATCAGCGCAGCCTCAAAAGAGACTTGGATCTTTTGAACAGTAATAAGACAGTTAAAAGATAAATAGTTGGGCATGCTGACTCGTGCCTGAAATATCAGCATGTGGGAGGCTGGAGCAGAAGGCTTGACATGACTTTCAGGCTATTCTGAACTAGAGAGCGAGTTCCAGGACAGTCAGATCCCCCCTCTCCCAAAAGCAAACAGTAACCAAGACAACAACAAAACCAAATAAAACAAAAGCCACCAGATAAAACAAATCTATAAACCAACCAACCAAATAAAAAAGCCCAATTATTAGGACTCCTTCGTGGTGGCCATGAACCTAAGACAACAAGGGGCAGAAGACTATGGTTTGAATGTAAATATCTTCATCGAGCTCACGTGTTTGAATATTTGACTCCAGCTACTTGGGATATTTTGGTGAGTGTGGAACTTTTGGGACACATGGTCTGTAGCTAGGTTCCAGGGGTCACTGAGAGTGAGCCTTGAAGGCTATATTCCCTTTGCTTCAGGTCTAACTCTTGGCATCCTGGTTGGGCACCATGACATGACCAGCTGCCTTGAGTTCCTGCCAACACAGACTGAGCTGTCATTGTCGCCAAGGCTTTCAAGCTTTCCTCTCTACAATTTATTAAAATCCCCAGCAACCATGAGCCCAAAGAAACCTACTTTAAGTTGCTCACATCAGGTAGGTTTGGTCATGATGACAGGAAAAGTATCAAGTTCAATTACTCATATGAATAAAATACTCTATGAACGTTGAAGGACACTTAACCAATATTTATTTAGTGCTGAGAAATCTTGACTGTGTAGATGTTTTTAAAAATGTAGGACAGATCACTAGCTGCACTGGTCAATTCCCCAAGTGGGCAAAGATGAGGGCAGAAGTTCATCTGACTCACGAAGTGAGAAGGAGGCCAGCTGAGGTTCACAACTCTCAGAATATTAAAGAGAAATGTGCCTAGTGATTCACTTTAGAAAGACATATCCAGGAAGAATAGCCAGATGGGTGTCTGTGGCACCGATGTGAATTTAGAACATTTTGAAGTGTGAGAGCCTTGGGCTATCTTTCTGCAGGCCCAGAGGCAATGGGATCAGATGACCATCAGCAGAAGCTTCCAGAACCCTTCTTAAGTTGATGGTATCTTTAACACAAGGTAGAGATGGGAATGGGAGCTCCCAGATCTAAACTATAGCTATTGGCCTGTAGAACAAAGGATTCATGAGCCAATTCTCCTTACAGAGGTCAGCGTTATCTTCAGGTTCTGAATTTTAAGTTGTCACTATTACTCAGGTTCTCCCCAGTCACTCCTTTAAAATAAGGTTTTAATTTCCTTTATCCTGAAAAGAGCCAGGGATCAGAAAAGTAGTGTTGGGCAGGTAGGGAGGGTTCCCCATGCCATGCTAGAGGAGTCCCCAAACTGAGATCACCACCATCATCCAGTGAAGGCTACAGGCATGTGGTCTGAGGCAATTGCTATGGGCTGTATCTCACCACTAAGGAGCAGAACAAGAAAACACACACTTAAGCTTAAAACCCCAGAAAGCAGAGCAGCGATATCAGAAGAATGTGATGTTTTTAATACGTAATCTAAGGAGGTACAACTAATCCTTAGTACAACTGGGCATAAAAGCAATGTTAATCAAAGGCCCCTGGGAAGAAAATGAACCCTGTTTCCCATCAGGGAATCAGGGAGCTGCCTTACTATCTCTTCCACATGGCTTGGTACCAATTACGTGGTAGCTTAGACAGGTAGCTTACATGGACCAAACCTAAGTACCAGCAGCTTGGTTTCTTTCCTCAGTGACATAGGTAAATTGTGTGTGTGTGTGTGTGTGTGTGTGTGTGTGTGTGTGTGTGTGTGT
>JANHMN010000010.1:14345967-14368467 GCA_030674055.1 Rhabdomys pumilio
CACACACACACACACACACACACACACACACACACACACACACACACGTCCACGTATGTCAACAGAAGAAATGAGGGGTAGAGAATTGTCAACTGTTCTTTTTAGGAATGAGAATGCATTCGGATATGGAGGGGTACTGCTGTGGAAACCTATCACTTACTAAAATCCCCGCCCACAGACTGCCCTGATGAGTTAAAGGCAAAGGCTCTTGCTTAGGGACATGCTACCTGGGCTGTATGGTCAATGCTAAACACTTTTTAAAGTTATAAGCCCAGCACCCTCAATCATTGAATAACTGTCAATTAAGACTGGTTCATGTTTCTGAGACACAGTTACAGGACAAGAGAGGGGATAAAAAGCCCTGAGAGTCAGGGGTTAGCTTCTCTCATTTGGCTTCAGATGGCGTGTGTTCCCTGACTTTAGGGAATCTTTTGACAGTGTCTGATAAGAAAGATCCTTGCCATGATCACCTAATAACTATGGGTACTATGAGTCCATCAAGAAGTCTGCAAAGATACACAGCCCTGGCTGGCCACAGGCTCTGCCAGCTGTTCAGAATTATGGAGGAAATAAAGAGGCATGCTTGCCTATTTGGGAGGGTGGGGTGGAAGGGAAAGGGGAGAGCTAGCTGTTCAATATCTGGATTGAACAGAGGAACTTCCCCCCCCCACACACACACCCAAGGATCCTGCCGGGAGGAACCCTGACATACACAAAGTCAGAACGTAGACAAAGTTGCCCTGGTGAGAACGATAAGGTCACCCGTGGGATTGGCGAGATTATCTCTGTCAAGCACTCGGACAGCATGCAGTCAAATGATGCATCATGCAGTCATTTTCGGGGGGGGAAAAATCAATTTCTTCACCAGGTCGCTCTTTGCTTTTCAAAGTGCCCTTGTAGGCCGTCACCACCGAGCATTTATCAATTTAAATGCTGTAAATTGATAATGTGCCACTGTGCCTTGTACTGTTTCTGAATTATTTTGATACTTATATTTGCTCAGTAGTCTCTGAACCCTCAGAGCTTCCACGTTCAAAGGGGCATTTTTCTTTGTTACGTGCACAAATGATGAACCTTTTATGATTATTAGTACAGGAGAAAAATGCAGACATCCTGGTGGTGGCAGGGGAGGCACGTAGCTGTGGAGACGCCATACTTGACTTTTTTTTTTTTTTTAACTTGGGTATTCCTGCCTGAAAGACTTGTAAAAGGAAGATATAAAGCTATACTAACACATGTTTAGTAAAGGTGTGCCAATTATTGCCTACATTTAAAAAGCCAATTGTAAAAGTGCAAACACTTGTCCCCACCCTTGTGAGCCCTGGAATGGGTTGAAATAAGCCTATGTTTCTGGTCTTTATATTCTGCTCTCTAGGATGCACTGATGCCAAAGAAAAGTAGTAACTCCTAAGGAAAGCTTACATCTCCTTTTTTTCAGCCCCCAATATGTATGTATATGTACACACATATACATGTGTGTGTGAATACACACACACACACTCACATGCACACGCACACACGCACACGGAGAGTGTTAACCATACACTAACCCCAAGATTTCCATTGGGAAGCAAAGCATGGGAGAGTTTGAGCTCATGCCTTGGAAAAGCAAGAGAAACACGAGCCAGTTGCAGCCTCTTTAACCTCCAGTGATTTATTGGCCCTCAGCCAAGTTATCAGGGGAATCTAATTCTTCTTTATTATTCAAATAAACCACACTTGGCACCATGGCTCCCTTTCAGAATAGCTGCACAAATAGACTGAGCTCTGTCATTTATTTGACCTTGTATTTGTGTGCTGTAGCTATAATTTTATTTGCCATTCTATACAACAAATGCAGCGGAATCTAAACTATGGAGGTGAACGGCAGGATGGGGAAAGGAGTTTGTGGTAAATTTACGTCTGCATGGGCTAAAAAAACCATTTTATTGACATGTTTTCACCTTCACCTCTTTCAGGTACTATCCTGTGAACATTCTACCCGAAGCAAGCTGTCTTAGAGTCAGCCAATCTGTAGCTGGCTGGAGCTTCCTTCTGAGTGGCTTGCCATGGCCAAAGGCCTATTTGTAGGAGGGCATGGCATAGGGAGAAAAGGGAGAGGAGAGTGCACTGAGGCAGGGGGATGTCACTGTAAGAGAGCCTTCAGTTGCTGGATGAGATGTCTCAGACATTAAGAAATGCTTATTTCTAGGTTTCTAATTTTCCCATTTTGTTGTACACAGGATTTGTACACAGAAACCCTTTGCTTGCCCAGGCCAACATCTGCACCTCCATCTCCCTCCTCACCTGTGAGGTGTTTCTAGACACCGGGAGTCCACTTTTATCCCCTAGTCCACTGAGTCCTGTGTTCTCTGCCTCTTACGTAAGTGTTGGCCACGGATAGCCTGTAAGCATGAGCTCTAAAGGAAGTGGATGAACATAATACAGGCTACATAATAATCATTTATGTAGCTTATAAAGAATTCTGCATGGCATCTACGTCAGATTTTAGTTTTGGCAAAAACCTTGAGTTTTCTTGAGGAATAGCGTTTCATTGTTGTTAATGGTTGGCTAGCCATCATTCCCTTTTTCCTTTGGTTACCAGGAAGCACCCAGCCGAGACTAAAGCCTTATTAAATCTCTTCCATGCTGCATTTAAAGCAGATACTTTTCTTTCTACCCCCGTGGTAACATATTACCCCTTGCTATTTATTTTTTTCCTTATTCTATTTTGTTACTACATTTTATTATATACATTTACCTTAAATCTTCTTTTGAAAGAGGAGATATAGTCAACACATAAATATTTCCCAAGCTTTAAGTCTGACACCAACTAGAGATGCTTTCTGTTTACCATGCGACGGCTTTTTTGGACTCTCTGGTGAGAATGCTCCTTCTGTTTTGGAAGCAACTTCCTAAAAGCTGGCTTCGGAGCATGGCTACATGTTCAACACTGGGACAGCCATTCTGTTTTTTCTTCATTTTCAGTCTTGCCAATTCCATTACGTACGGCAGGGAGCAGAGCCGGCTCCACCAGCTCTAAGTGCACAGCATCCACGACACAGCACTCAGTCTCTACACAGACCAAATGAGCACTGCTAGGTGGGTCCCCTCCTCAGGGGAGGCTCCTGGCTCCTGGCAATCACTGTCACTCATGAAGGCAAACTGTACCCCCCCTCTCTGTCTCTCTCTTCTCTTTCTCTCTCTCATCTATCTATCTCTCTATCTCTCTATCTATCTATTATCTATCTATCTATCTATCTATCTATCTATCTATCTATCTATCTATCATGTATCGCCTATCTATCTATTACTATCTGGCAAGGCAAGGCAGAGAAGGCTTCTGAGGTCTCACTATTGCTCCATCATCACAAAGCTACAAGAATAATCTGTAGAGAGTGGCCCACAAATCCAAGGCTCAGAGGTTACAGCAGCAGACAGGGAAGCCTGCTTGACTGGCTGTGGCCCAGGCTGCTCTTCCACAGTGCTCAGTGGAAGTTCCTCTTCTGGATTCCTCATGTGCAAAAAGGGAACATTACTTGTCTTCTAAGCTTAAAGCCATGTCACATGGTTTATGTCACAAAGAGAATAAAATGCAGACAGGAATATTATGTGATTAGGAATGCAGCTACAAGTATGTTGTTCTCTCAGACACTGCTGTGCTCACATGCCTAAATCCAGTTCCTGGAAGAATAGATAGAGTCACACACACTCTCTAGCGAATTCACATGGAAAGGAATGGATGGTTTCTTCTTGTGTAGACTCACAGGCTAACCATGTCGGCTAAGAACACTTGGTTACATCTAACGTTTCTGTACAGGTGTGTGGGCATCTGTTGAGTGTGTGTGCTGGAAGAACAAAGGCCTAGAGTATATTTTCTGTGGATGTCACCCTTGAGAACCCTGCACCTCAATTCTGCAAGATGGAACTGGAGACACCCAGGAAGGGTTATGGTGCAGGGACCTTTATGTTCCTGTTCAGATGCAGAACCTCAGCTCCTTTGAAAAATTCCCTAGAGTTTAGCAGAACCCTCCCTATTGTGGATTCTGCACTTACAACATGTGCAATGTTAATACCAAACAAGAATTTTCTTTAGACTTCTGTTATAAACCCATCTAAATTGATATGGGCAAAACCCCCCATTTCCTGATTTATGCCCTCATCTTAGTAGTTACATATTGCTTCCAAATTTATCACTCTGTCAGCCTCTTCCTGGGCATGCCTGCTGATACCCACACTGCAGCACCCACAGGAGATGGCCAGGCATGGAGTGGCTCGGATCTGCATCCGGAAGTCATCCCACTGACTCCTGCTGCCCACTCAAACTGCCACTACAGGAAGAGGAGTGGCTGGCCTCGTGGAAGGTGCCAGACACTGTGTCATTTTTATATGGTCCTTTTAGAAAGCATCGTTATTTGTTTCTCATTGTAAGAAAAGAGTCTTCACTGTTATAGCAGGGATGCAGAGAAAGAAAGGAAAACCCAGCACAGGGTTAAAGCCACATTTCCCTTGAACAGATGATATTTCAGATGGCCACACTATTCCAGACGCATCAATTTCCTTGAAAATCCAATCCATATATGTGCATATGCTGTGCTGGCAGGAGGACTGCCTGAAATGGCCAAAACCCAAGAGCTAATATTCTTTTGGCCAGAATAATGCAATTATTATTTTCCTAGCTATCAGTCTACGCATACAGAGCCATCTGTTATGCAAAGCAAACATACACATCTCAATTACAGAAAATGCAGTTGCCTTGACAGAATTTGGACTACACCACTAACCAGGGCTGTAAAATGTGTTTGCAGCTAGTATATAATGGATGCTTTTCAGGAGTTCCCTAATTAGCATTTACCTGCTTAAACTAATTATTCATCCTTCTTCTTTACTGGCTTATTAAACTCTGTTGGATACTCCACATGAACCAGGAGTGTGGCATCAGAGAATCACAACAGTGGGTTCCCAGCTCTACTTGGTGTTAACACCACAGGGGTGCACCTTACTTGAACTGTAGACTCCCAAACAGATTAAGATGAGGTTTAAAATCTCTACTTGAGGCTACAACAAAAGAGAGATCTCAGGAGATACAGGAGGATGTATACCAAGTTAACACCGGTCAGATTCCATCCCTTGGTTTTCAAGAGTCCACAGAAATTGGTGTGCGCACACTACAGTCAAGAGCACACATGTTCTCCAAGGAAAGGCTCATGATTGCATCCCCCATTTGGAATCTCAACAGCAAATAATCAAATTTGGCAGGGTTTCTGCTCCTTCTCCAGCCCTCCTCAAATGCCAAATCTCTCTATTATTTCCCAATGTCTTCCTTGATTTAGCTGTCTCCCAGTAAACCCCACTAACAGCCAGAAGGTTCCAGCCAAGCTGGATGTTTCCTTTGAGCTGTGCCAACCTTCAGAAGCTCTGAGCCTGGGTGGGACCTGTTTATGAGGAGACCAGAGACTCTTATCTCCATCGTTAGCCTGGAGGCAGTTGAAGGAGAGGTAGCTTATCCAGCTTGGCAGATCATCACAAAATACAAAACCATCCTGCAGAGGCTGCATGTCCCTTTTCTCAATCACTACATGAAAAGGGTCAGTTTCAGCCAATCACCTGTACCGGAACAGATACCCAGATGTTGGGTGCTTTCATAGCAAAAACATCTGGATAATTAGCTGAATGGAAGACCTTATTTCAGGATAGGTTGGCAATCTGGAGCTGTAGCCTGGGCCTCAGAATACAGCAGAATCGAAGTGTTTGTGTTTCTGGAGAAAAATCAAGGATTCTGTCCCTTGCCCTACAAGCCTCTGCATTCTCTTCTACCCTCTGACAAACACATGTGAGCAATTAAATGGCAAACCATGAAAGGCAGCTTTATTTTATGAAATTGTCTTCCAGCATCAGGCAGATTTTGCCAAGGCATCGTACTCTCTCCTGGCAGGAACCCTCCCTGCAACACATTTTAATGGTGTCTTTCAGCATTTCTTGACTCCAAATGACTCCTGCCATTGTGTCAGCTCCCAGGATAGCACAGGGCACTCCATAAACATCCAGTAATAGGGCACAAGGGACGCACTATTAGTGTGTCCCTATCCTACTGGGCACCGAGGTTTCAAAGTTCAAAACAACCAAGGGAAGAAACTTCATTTGTTCCCAATAAATTAATAATGATCCTTGGGGGTGGAGTGGGGAGGGAAACTCAAATTTCTGAGCACAAGTTTATTCTGAAAGCCCAACACAGACAGGCTTCTCTGACTTAGAAGAGTCAGGTAGAGGCCCTTAAAGAATAAATTAGACAATTCATGCTAAGCAGAGCATCTCTTTTAGAAGGAAAAACAGTGGGCTGAAGGAGCCTTCACATTCAGTGCCAAGAATCTAAATTGCTCAACTTACTTGTGAGAGGCCTAGGTAGATAGAGACGGTTTCAGAAATGTACAAAAATTTTCCTTCTTGATTTAGTGCAAATACGAAGCCATCCAGGGACTGCAAGAAAAAAAAAACTGTGTTAATACATATACACAGAGATACGACTAACAAAGGAACACAGTGAATTGAGGCCATTTTTCCTTCATGTATAATAAAAGTCCTAAGTTGGTTTCCATTGCATTATATGAATGAAGTAGTGGGCTAAAGACCACTGATTTTTTTTCTATTTCAGAGAGTTCTTTATGTCTTTGTCATTTTGACCAAAATGTATTAAGGCCATGCTGATTTTATGAGACATTGTCTTTATTTGGGGGATTCAGTGGTAACTGCCATTAAGTCAGTAAGCTCCTCTGTTAAGGAATGAAAATTAATGAAAGGGAAGGGGGAATGGCTTCTACTGCTTGGTTGATATGAATACCAATAATTTATTAATTAATAAAGGATGCTCTCCACACACTGGGTACCTATAGTGGTAAAGAAAACAGGAAGAGTCAGTGTATTCTGGGTGAGTGTGTCTGGGCTAAAAACACACACAACACAATCCAGCTTCCTGGAAACAAAAACAGAAAGAAGAAAATAACAAAACCTGGAGAGAATAAAAGTTGTCTTCAGTGTCACCTGTCACTCAAAAGTCTCAGTCTAACTTTACCAAATGAGGATTCTAGTTCCTGTCTGGTTTGATAAGTGATGGACACCACCATGGGATCCAACTACAAACTCAACTCAAATCAGGAATCACCTGTTTCAAGTTCCCATCATCAAAGCATTTCATACCCTTCACCATCCTCACAGGTGTTGTTTTGTGTTATTTATCTTTAACAGGATAGGCTGTAGAAGTCTGTTTGCACAGACAAAGAACTTTTAAATCTTAGTGATATAAACAAAGGCTGTGAACTTGTAAGTTCAGAAGCCTATGTCTGGGACAAGGTATATGAATACACTAATGGCTTGCTTTTATAAATAGAGATACCTAGAAGAAGTCAGAAATATACATTGTTGCCAACCTCAATAAATTTTGGTCTACTTGAATTCTGGAAAAAAAATGCCCCCTGTATGATCAGATTCTGTGGTTTAAAGGTGGCCCCCAAGGATCAGGAGATAGAAACACATTTGTTTTCTAGAGCAACAGTGGTGAGTGAGACCTCCAGGAGGTAGCTGGGGCAGAGAGTGCTGCTCTTAGGCATGCAGGGATGCTGCTCTTGCTGGTGTGGGTCAGTCACCACAGGAGCAGCTTCTGAGGATGAGTTTGGCTCTCTTTCCCTGCCTTCTCTCCAGTGCTCTCTTACCCTTCTGACTTCTGCCATTCGACGAGGTCTCATGAAGGCCCTGACTAGATGCAGGCTCCCTGACCTTGGGCTTTCCCACCTCCAACAATGTGAGAAATGAATCTCTGTATTCTCTAAATTATCCAGTCTCTGATAAACAGGTTATAATAATTAAGTTATATATAGGAGAATACATGTACATACACTTACATGTTAGCATGAAATGTGGATTTCCATGTTTTCTGACCCATTTTAAACATTTCGCACACTGCTTAAAAATTCTAGAGACCCCTTACTTTGCTCTTCAATTTAGAGAGTTCTGAAGACATCTCAAAGGGCACATTACATTGTTTTACACAAATCAGATTCCATAACTGGCAAATCCACACATACAAATGTAAACAATTCACACTGACTATACAATTTGTCGCATGTACCATTTTTTAATTTCCTCAAATAACCTATAAAGTAACTATATCATATAAATTCTCTATACATCGACACTAACAAACTTAGCAAAGCTTGGCAATAAGTCTATCTTGCTTTGGAAGGCTGCATTTGAGTCCTGATAGATCAATACTTTCCAATAAACACTCTTTATTTGGTATGTGTAGATTAAAGAGAGGTTAAATATTCAGAGTGTTTCTGAAGTTATTTATACTAAGAGGGAACATATGACTTCTTATGTAGTTTTCAATGATTTATTCTGATGATAGAATCAGATCCTTAGGGGTAAAATACAATGGGGGTGCAGACTGAGGGAGAGTTCCTGAGTTTCCTCAACATGGATTACCAGACCACCCCAGATCTGCAAATTTCCCCCAAACCAAATACAGCTAAGGGATTCTTGCCATTGACAAAATGACCAAAAGTACTTAGTCAGACCTGACCTTCCAAGTGCAACGTACTAGCACTATTCTGCTATCTTGCACATTGGTACCAGGCAAGTCTGGCTAGGCACAGAAAGCCAGTAGTACTACAGGGAGAAAAGGCTTCCTCCCTCAAGCATTGAAAGAATCATGCTTCTACACATCTTTCCTTCACATAGCATAACTCTGGGGTCCCTCCCTTCAACCTTCCCTCTGGGAAAGAGGCTTTGCTAGATTTCCTACTCAATCAACCAGGTAGTTAGGACCTTTGATACAGAGAGAGCTAAGGAGGACACCTTTTCAAACCATAGTGTGCTTCAGCAAGGGACAGTGGAGAAGTCACAGGAGAGTGAGGTGACAGCCAGAAGGCTTCTGGGTGCAATGGACAGGTGGAGCTGATCTGAAGATGATCTCCTGTAATGGAAAACCATCATTTCATGGATAAGGAAACTGAGGCATTTAGAGGCTACTTGGCTGGATAAGCTCAGTTAGCCAATCAGTGCCTGAGTCTTCTATGCTGCCATGACTTTAAAGCATTTACAACCATGAGACATTTCATTTGGCTTACTGTTAAACTGAATTTCTCAACAGTGGGTCATTTCTTATTTACCTTTCTTTAACCAGAAGTGAATAAACCCTCCATCCAGACTTGATGAACCTAGCCCTACCTCTTCCCTTGATATCACACATTCCAGATGACTGAGAGGGATGGACATGGTCCTCCCCAAGAGGCCCATAGGGACTTATTAGAGCATTTGAACATTTGGATGCCTCTGATTTATATCATCTGTGTATGCCCTTATTTTTAGAATACCAGGGTCAGAGTAGATTGCCTCCCTATCTCTACCTCTCTCTCCCTTCACCTCCCTTTCCTTCCTCTCATTCTTCCTGACTTTTTATTTATTTATTTATTTATTTATTTATTTATTTATTTATTTATTGGTTCAAGACAGAGTCCCACTCAGGTTCCCAGACTTGCAATATAGCTCAGACTGGTTTCAAACTATCCGTGATCCTGCTGCATCAGCCCTCCCAGTACTTGGATTTTAGGAATGTTGTCATGACATTGAGCTCTGGGTGTGTTTTCCTTGACACCTAGTGCCTGTCTTGAAGAGATGTCAGTGCAACACCCACAAAGCTCTCCTTTCACATTAAAGGAGCATGTCTCACGACAGTAGTCCCTGCCTGTGTAATGACAGTAGTCCCTGCCTGTATAGCTACTGCAGCTCAAGAGGAGTGAGCACTACAGGGTGGCTGAACTGTGAGGCACGGCAAAGGTCTGCATGGCAAAATTAGACACTCTGACATGTCTTCAGCTTTCTGATGCAGTTAGAACAGGTCTATGTCTACATGCATATGGCTTAAAGACATGGTCAGCTCAGTTAATAATAACAATGGGGCACTGGAGACGGCTCACCAGGCCAAATGCTTGCCGTGCAAACATGAAGCCTGCAGTAAAGATCAGGCAAGTGTGGAGACCCAGCTCTAATCTCAGCATAGGAGGCAGAAATGGGATCCCTAGGATAAGCTGGCTGGACAGGCTCTCTGGGACTGGCAAGCTCTGGGTTCACATAAGAGAACCTGCCTTGATGAATAAGGTGGCAAGCTCTTGAGGAGACACCAAAGTCTACTCTGAGGCTCCACATGCATTTACACATGGACATGTACACCCATTAACAGACAGGGGTCCATACACACAACACACACACACACACACACACACACACACACACACACACACACACGACAAAAAATGTAATAGCCAGCTTAGGAGCAGGGAAAAAATTTTTTAAATCGGGTAAATTAACCACATTTCCATGGTCTGCTTTTCATTCTGGGCAACTCTCCCCACAGTGTGAGACATACCCCCATAACCCAGGCTTGACAACCGTCGTTCAGCTACTGAACAGGAAGGGAACTGGGATGGAAAGCAGATTGTCAAGATACTCTACACAAAGCTAATTTCCTCTGCTCCAAGGCTACCCACTCCTCAGCTAGCTAGCCCCTGCTCTTTAAGTCAGTTTGAAGGGTAGCATCAATGTTGGTTTAATTTCAATGTCCCAATTTTAGAAGGTGGGAGGTGGAAGGAACCATTCGATCGGTAGTTTGGGAAACCAAATGTGATTAATCTGAAAGTTCTGTGGAAATTTTTAAGATTTTGAGTTGAGGGAGCCATTATATACCAATCTGTTGAATGACTACAGGCTACTTTCTAAAATATATTTTTTTTCTAACTGCCCACTGTTTTCAACAGGCACCAATTAAGATTCTAGGGTCAAAGGGTTAATTACATCTTCTTACCCACTATGTAGAAATTTCTGATTATTAACTAAGGTTGGATTAAGATGAAAAAGAACCTACACAAATGTTAACGCTCACCCTTCCTCAGAAGATTTATAGCAAAGCCTGAAATCTAGCGGCTTTCCTTAAGGCAGACAGAGAACAAAATCTTAGGAGTAACAGCAGAAAACAGCATTTTAAAGATATGCAAGTATCTGATTTATCAAGACAGTTTTCTTATTACTGAAAACAGTTCCTGGCCATGCAGACGGGGCTGATAGGGGAGTTCCTTTGTCACATCCCAGTGAGTCTGGGAGGCAGACAACCAGGAGTGCGGCTCAGATGCAGAAGTGAGGAGCTATGGTGTCTTGGAATAATAATGCCTGTAATTATAATTTATATCCCCTGACATCACGTAATGCAGACAGCGTGTGCCACTGTTTCTTAACCCCCAAAGCTGGATGCACCTCATAGTGTTTATCAAGAGATGAGGTTGGTTCCTTTGCAGAGTAGGGAACTAAGCCCAGTTTCATGATGGAGGGGTACAGATGATTAATACATTGGGATAAATGGGGTTTTTATTTGTCAGAGTTTGGTCTCTGCTTTCCCTTTAAAGCACATTCCACAACAGCCAGACTTCTCAGAGTGAAACCTTACAGGAGACCATCATAGGGGCAATTCACACGTCTATTACCACCGTGAAATTAGTGCTTCCTTTTTTTTTCTAGTGCAGAAGGGGAAAAAGATCACCCTGAATTCTTTTCCTCTGACCTAACACCAGCTAAAGAGAAGAGTTCCCACTAAGCTAGGGTATTTTAATGACAGATTATTTTAAATGAAGCCCTCACCATCTGTTCCACCCCCTCATTATGAATGTAAAAAGAACATATTTCACAATTACATCAGTAAAAAAAAAGAGTAAGCTCTCCGTGATCTAAATGGCACACACGTGTTCTCTGTCCAATGTGCCAGGCATCTGTGATGCTCTTCGGAGTCCGGCTCAGACTGGAAACAATACACCCATGTGCAACACGGTCCCTGCCTGGTGCAGTGTTCCCTTCAAACCCCGATGTCTTTACTTTTCTATCACTCAGGGTGGATGAGGGCACAGTGTGACTTTGATCCCCATGCTGTATTTCAGTGACAGTGATCAGTGGCTTTGCTGGTGGTAGGAGGGTCTTCACGACAGATTGACTGAACTGAGCTATGGGATGGCATTGGGAATTAGCAAGTCTGCTCTTATACTATAGAGAAGCTTGGCTTGGAGCATGAGGTCTGGGCTCTAATATCTATCTTTTCTCCCCTGTTTTAGCAACAGTTAAAAGAGTCAGAAAGAAAACAAATATTAAGGTCCTTGGTTGCTTTTGGATACAACCACACTTTGATAAAGTGCATGAGAATGCTACACATGCCTGCAGTTGTTTGAAGAGGTGATAGGGAAGGCATGAATGTAGGCTCTCAACTTCAGAGAGCCTGAACAGAGCCCAAAGTATCCCCATGTACCTGTTTACAGGAAAGAAGGAACCCCACAACCCGGCCCCCCACTTTAGACTCTGCCCTCTGACCTTCAGAAATATAGCTTGGTTCACAAATAAAAGCCTTATTTTCAGGAATGGGAATCTTACTCAAGAATATTTTCTCACAGCAGGTAAGAGAACACAGGAAAGGGATGGGTTCCTTCTGAACTCCTTATCTCCCCTTCCCCATGAAGTCAATGTCATATGCATTGCCATGTGCCCAAGGACACATCTCCCCAGTCCAACACCAGACTGAGTATATTGGATCAAATCTGACTTGACACTACAAATGAATCTCATAGCAACAAACCATGAAACGCCTTTCTTGTACCATGTGACTCTAAATCTTTCAGCTGAGAAAACACTAGGTCTCTCTCTTCCTCCTCTCTCTTTGTCTCTCTCTGTCTCTCTCTCTCATTCCTAGAAGAGAGGGATCAGTATAGAAGGGACGATGGGCTATGGCAATGCTAAGACACAAGAACAAGGATACTGCTCCTGAACAAGGGGACAGGGTTTTGCTTGATTATTCAAATCCCACTTACTGGAGGCTGTGTTATCAGGAAGGAGATGCTTCCTCTGGGATTCGAGCTCAAGCCTGACATCCAGTCCAGAGAGAGATGAATGACTTGATCAACATCTAACCAAATAGACTACAGGCCTGGGTATATTGTCAGTGTGTGGCCTTTGAGACAGTCCCACTTGCTGCAACCCCTAGGGCAGCACATAAAGCTCACACTGTGGCTTGTCCTCAGGAACTAGGGATCCCACAGGGCATGCTTGACAATATGTATCACAGGGGACTTTCGCTGTTATAGCACAGATATTCACTGGTGCCTTTCCTTGTCTCCTCTTGCTCATGTGATGTGTTAATTAATGCAAAGGTAATCAGATCAGAGTCCAGGGCCCAAATCCATTGCTCCCTGGGAATTCAGAGGTCTCTTTCAAGTTAGGGGAGAAACCTTCCCTTGGCAGGAGTAACACAATAGTATATTATTCTGGTTCTAGAAGACCTAAAAATGCCACTGCTCTGCTTTGGAAACACACATGGCATTTGGTCACACAGAGAGTGCCAGGTGTCAAGTTGTTGGCTTTGAAAAGCATTAGAAAGACAAGATCAAATGTTATTTGAAATTATGTAGATACCTACAAAGTATATATATATATATAAACTGTTATTAACACATATGCATAACATTTATTATTAGAGTACATGGTACAGGGAACAATATTCAGTTCACTCAATAGTTATTATTAAGAAATGCTAGGCCAATTATATTGTCCATATATATTACTGAATTCTACTTTACTGTGGGTAAACTGAGGCTCAGAGAAATTAAGCATTGGGTTCGGTGTCGTACAGCCAGACTTCTGAGACTGCCTGCTTGGGCTTCTGTAGTCTCCACAGCTGGGGCTGGTCTTGCACCCTTCAGCATTTCTTTCCACACAAGCATTTCCCATGTGCCTTCCATTTGGCAAATACCTGTTGATCCATCCCTTTGGGGGATACCTGTTGACTGCACATCTTGTATACAGCCTAGGGTTCCCCAAAGGCTGGACTCAATCTAAAAGTCTAGGACCCATGACTGAGAAAATGAGTAAAACATAAAACTAACTCTACGAAACAAAAAGCCCTAAGTCAAAGAGCAGCTTGCATTCTAAAATACCCTGGACCCATAGAGTCCTGGACCTGAGTGCTGTTATCCTTCTCCATATCTCTACGAGGCTTCCATTGGGAAAAGGCATGAGTGATTATGACTCTTTTAAACATGCAGTCAAAATATATCAGATGTTGGAGAATATCAGAGCCTTGTGGGAGGAGCCTAGCGGTGAGGTGTGCCTAGAAAACTCTACAGTTAATACTCACTGGGATAGACAATACCTCCCAGCAGAAAGCAGGGACCAGGTGTAGGGACACACAGGTTGGCTGGAGCATAGGCTGGATTTCCTGTCTCAGTTTTTCATTCAGATTTAAGGATTTGCCTTAATTTTCCTCTCTGTAAATATCTACATTTTATATGGACGTTGACGTGAACACTTCACAGAAATTTCGTTTATAGTGTTGTTCACCTGAAAGTACTTGGGGCTGTCAGGTGGACCACATGGATGTTCTTGTTATGGCTCATCATGATATGAATCTGTACACTGGGGAGAGGGTGACTTTAAAAGTCAGGCTTTTGAGAGAAAATAATAAATGCTTGTACATGTATTCCTTGAGGTAAGAAGTTTGTGTCAGGGGTAGTAACAATGATTAAAGAACCCTGTAAGGAATTTAGCATCTTAAAGACCATTTAGAAACCTCGGATATTAATCTGCTACGTTCCTGTGAGTTTCATTTCTACGAACATTGTGTTTGTATCTCTAGGGAAAAGGCATTAAAAAATTTGCGCTGAAGGAAACTTGATTGTTACAAATGTAGTTTGGAAACTGGTTGGGGCTAATGCCTCTGCCATGGAAGCCTCCCGTGCTAATTTCAGGAACCCATTACAACAGAGCCCTCTGCTTTCCATTTTATAAATCACTCAACTAATTAATAATTAATTTTTAGTAGGCCCTCATAAGGCCATAAATATGATGGACCAATAATAGAAACTAGCACTTAGTTCTTGAAATCGACAAAGCTCCGACCAGTGTCTGAAATCTCCCATGAGTGCTTGCAGCTCTTCTGAGCCCCACATTCTATAATATTGAGATCTTTATATTTTCTTTCTATGCATTCCGAATGCTCAGAGGCTGTGTTGCTTCACTGCACTAGCTCCAGAATTTAGCTCCACATGAAGCAGAGACACATATTTATGGGAAAATCAATTATTCTGATGGAATTGAGGCTTGCCCCTGAATGAGCTCGGGATAAACGACTCGGTTTCCCACTTGCTTTGGTTCTCTGCTGCCTCGCTGACCTCTGCTTTCATTTCACATCTAGCTGCTGAGTCTAGGTCAACAGGACCAGTCTCAGCTGCTTCTCCCTGGATTGCTGTCCCGCCACAGCTTTGACACAATGTTCCTGCTTTGGCTAACTATTTAACATACATAGGATACAAAGCAGTTAGGAGGGTCTTCTGTTGCGTGTGTACTTCACTATACTCAAACATAATGACTAAGACCATACAATTCCCCGTTAGGGCAACTCTACATGGATGGCATCTTTTGAAGAAGCACAATTTGTCCTGTGAACTAATTTAGCTAGGACAAAGTCAGCTAGGTGCATCGTTAGCTAACAGATAAAAATGTCAGATTTTGTCGTAGAGTCTAATGTTTCTGTGATGTTTCATTACGTACGTACATTGGATGATACATAAATCAAAGTAAGCATGTCTGTTTTCTCAAAACTTTTCCTTTTCCTGATGGTGTGAAGAGTGGAAATAGATGCTTCTAGATTTTAAACTTTCACAGATGACCTTATGCACAGTCACAACACGATTCACTGGCACATCCCAACCTCTTTGGTCACCTAATTATACCATATCCATTGGCCGTATTCCATACCCTTGCTCCCCAGTCTCTGAAAGTCATCACTCTACTGTCAACCTGTAAGGAACCAGCGTCTTCACATCCCACACATGGATATGGCCATGTTATGCTTCTCCTTTGGTGTCTGGTTTATTCACTTAACATGATGAACTCCATTTCATCCATGTTACTGTAAATGACAGCATCTCATTACATTTTTTTGAATGAATAGCATCCCTCTGCACATGTACACCACATTTTCTTTGTCTATCCATCAATTTCATGGCTCTTACGAATCATGTCATTATAAGTGTGGGGTTACAGATGTCTCTGTGACATACTGATTTTTGTTTCCTTTGCATATACATCTGGGATTAGTATTGCTGGTTTGCATGGCACAGCAGACCCACTTTTAACTCTTTGAGAAGTCCCATCCTGTTTTCCACAATAGTCACACAAAGGAACATCCTGCCAAGAGGGTGAAAGGTTCTATTTTTCTCCACATCCTGAATATATTTTATAGAAGCTATTCTTACTGGAGTACAGTCATAGCTCACTTTGGCTTTGACTTGTATTTCCCTGATGATCAATGACATTGGTCATTTGGGTGTCATTTTGACAAATGTATAATTGAAGGGCGGCTGTCAAGATTTAAACTGGATTTATTTTTGTTCCTGAGTTTTTCTTTCTTTCTTTCTTCTTTTTTTCACTTCCCAGCATCTCCTAGATCTAACTCTTTTTGCCAGAAGAACCCTTTACAAATGTTTCCTCGTACTCACTTCATTGACTCCAGAATCTGTGGTTTGCTGTGCAGAAGCCATTTTGCTTGGGTGTAATCCCTTGGGTGTGTTTGTTTTTATTTCCTGTGCTTTTAGAATCTTACCCTCCAATAATCCTTTTCCATCCCTATTGCCCCACAACTCCCCCCTGTAGGTTTTTTAAATATTTTTAATGACTTTTCATAGAAACCACGGAACTAAAGTTTTCTGTGAAGAAGTGAAGTGGGGCTCAGGCCATGGCAGTGGCTACAGTGCTTGCTATGCACATGTGAGGACCAGAGTTCACTGTCAGTGTCCATGTCAATTCCGAGTGGGTGTGAGGGCCCACTTCTAGTTCTGGTGCTTGGAAGATGGACACAGAATCCCAAAATAAGCTGGCTAGTGAGACTGTCCTATCAACAATCTCTGAATTCAACTGAGATACTTTGACTCAATGCATAAATCAGAGAGCAATTAAGGAAGACTTCTGTCACTGACTCCCTATGTACATGCACACATGCACCTCTGAATTTGCACACACAAGTGTATTTATGCACAACTGAGCATGCATATACACATATACATGAATGACACATGAATGCAAAATTAAGGAGGTAAAATATGAGTAATTGATAAGCAAAGATA
Organism: Rhabdomys pumilio; assembly: GCA_030674055.1. Lineage (NCBI taxonomy): Eukaryota > Metazoa > Chordata > Mammalia > Rodentia > Muridae > Rhabdomys > Rhabdomys pumilio. The sequence goes on from JANHMN010000010.1 coordinate 14,363,148, forward strand.
AGACATTAAATGTCTATACTGAATAGGGTAGAATAAGAACAAGGATAAATTAAGGCAATTCCAAGACAACAAAGAATGTATGCAAACTCTGGCATGCAAACTCTGAAAATGACTAATCCTCCCACCTGCCATGCCCTTCTGACCCAATGTATCGGGCAGTAAACATAACAGCTACACTGTATCATTTTGAATATCTGACAGACATATCAAATAATCATTATGATGATTATTTTTCCCTTAAGATTGATACACTAATTTTCTTTAAAAATTTAAAAACACATTCCGTATTGTCTTGAAGACATTTGTAGAATAACGGACCTGTGGTGTTAGAGGGCCCAATATGGTCAAAACCTTCAGAAATGGGTTTATTTTCTAAATTTCAAGATACTTAAAATATAGATGATCACTTCTAAGAGCTAGCAATGTCCACAGGAAAACTTCCCAGGGTAGAAGAACTATCCAGGGCTGGTGCTGGGATGCAGATTTCCTCTTCCCACCCCGATCCTAGTGTGCTGCAGTGAGACTCTCGGTGAATACCTCTTGCCTGAGTTCTTCAATGCAGTCACTGGCAGGTAACACACCTAGGAGCACATTCCTTATCTCTGTTGCCAACACAGTCAGAAGTGCTGGGCAGGACTAAGTCACTATGCCTTTGCCTTGGGCTATTTGGCTGAACAGAGAGACATGTAACTAACTGCTATAGAGCCTTTCGCACCCAACACATTTGAATAATTGTTAACGTGTTTTCAGCACTCAGGACCACGTGATTTCCTGAAGACGCATGATGGCCCTAACAGTGTAGAAAGGGATTCAGTACATCAATAACTTCCATCTACTCAAGTACAATGATGCCTTGATCTAAAGGGATTGCAAAAGGAATGTACAGAATGAAACTTCAAATCAATAGGCTTAGCCCAATTCTAATGGGCACAGAAGTCTATTTACATTGTCTTTTGTCTTAATTAGCTAGATCTTTAGAACAAAAGTAATTCGGAATCAGACATTCAACCATTCAAGGAATCTGATGAATAGCATTCCACCTCTCAAACGACTATTAGATTCACCACAAGTATATTTAGTCTAAAGAACTTGTAGCCTTAGCCATAGTTACCAAAAATTCCTTCAGCCATAGCTGTTGCCTCACTGACAGTAGTAAGATGGAGCAGCAGAGTATATTGATCAAGTCCCAAGTCTGACGTCCCACTTGGCCCTCAGCCTAGGTTTTTAAGTGCAGAGCTCAGGAACTAATGCTTATTTTCATTAATAGAACAGTATTTATCTTAGCTGTCTCGAGTTATAAGATGTCAAGAAGATCACATTATTCACAATGAGGAAAATATGCCTCCAGAAAATCGCTCACACAAGGTTGCAGAACATTTTAAAGGAAGCCTCAGCAATCAAAGAAGGCTATGACAACTGTTTCTCAGCTATTGCTTAGACCTCAAGTAAACCCCAGTCTCTCACACAAAAGACAGTGGCCTGAAAGCAGGGAGAGGGTACAAGGTCACAGGGAGTTATCTCTTGCAGTCAAAGCATGGCTTAAAAAAATCACTGGCTTCAGCATTGCTTTTAAGCCCTCATTTTAGCCCCCCCTTTTTATTTCCTTTTATTTTTCTCTTATTTTCACCATTCGGTCTCCAATTCATCCATTCATCCATCATCAGCCCAGATATTGGGCCTGATAGGTCCAAAAATGGCTGCACTTCAGAGCAAGTGGTGTGAACCACATTTCATGGCTGATGCTCCTATAACTCCTGCTCAAGATGAGTCTGTCCAGGAACCCCAGGCAGGGAAGGGAGTCTGACTGTGTTCTTAGCCTGACTATTGATGATTCTGAGAACTAAGGGCTGCTCTGGCTCTGCATAAGGCTCCTGTGCATTGAGACAGCTGCATACCGGGGATGGAGTCTGAGCCTCCAATGAGATTTGCAGTTTCTAGCATTGACCTTTTCCAACACGTGGGATTTGTTTTATTGTCTTGCTTGGGGGCTTCTCCTTAGTATTAGGATGACCTACTTTAATTTCTATTTAAATGCTTCCCAGGCTTCAGGGTGACTGCTCCTAAAGGATTGAGCCCCTAAAGACTTAAATTGGCCTCTGAGCCTTAATGGAAGACTTTTATTCTGAAGCAAATAAAAAATATATTAAGGGTTTTACAAACACAACCTTGTGTTTTTATCATTTTCTGCATGCTCCTTCCATTCCTGGTACTTGCCTGAGATATTTGCTCTCCCTGTCTACCCAACTTCTATCCTTCTCCTGGTTCTTTCTCGTCCTCAAAGCCCCTTTCATCGGTACTGGCCAAGATTATTTTGCCTTTCATCAAACAACAGATGTATTCCATTGTGGTTACAACCATCCTCCATTCATACATTTGAGCTGGTGAAGCAGGGCAAGGGTGACCAGCATTGCCCTGCACCCAGTAATGCAATGGGTGCAGATGGTGTGCAGGTTCTGCAAGTCATAATGAACCCATTCCCACAGACCTGGAGCGAAGGAGGCCTGCTCCCTCACTGCCTTCCCAAAGGTACTTCTTCCCGTCTTGGACCCCTTCACCCATGGAACAAAGTGACCACAATGAACATGGGTCACAAGATGACAGGAGACTACCATGTGAAACGTCCAAGTTGGGCCACCTGAAAAACCTCCTTCAGGAACTCAGTTCGCTGCCTTGCTTAGTGAGACACAGAGTGCACTAGAGAATTGTGAAGCTATAAAGCTAACTGGCAGCTTAGCTAGACAAAGCAGCAATGGAGACCATAAGATGAGATGTCACAAAGACAGCTGGTGCTTTATCTCTCCACCAGGGTTCTGGTGGGCAAAGGAAGGCAGACCAAGTATGTCACCAGAAAAGAGAGGGGTAGGGATAGACTCCTGCCTGAGAGAATGCTAGTGGAGAATGAGACTTCAGGAATCGACCTTCTAAGAAGCCCCTAATAGAGAAGCTTGAGGAAGGCAGAGACACACTGGGTAAATGTGTGCCTTCTGGTGGCAGGTGTCCTGGATTGTGAGAGGAACACACTGTAGTTCACCAAGGGAGGGACTTGCTTCCTGTCCTCACAAGTTCCCAGTACAGGGACATTTTGTCAGGTATTGGTGTTTGTGGCTCACAGATCTGTATTACAGAATGATCTCCCTCAACTCCACCCCTTTGTCCTCAACACGGGATCTGCAACTCTGACAAAGTGTTCCCAGTCAGATTCAGGCGGAGTTCTAGATCTGAGATGACAGAGGGATGCCTGCTCAGCTCCTCTGGGAAAGCTGGTGAACCTGTGAGGCCAAAGGTTGAACAAGGTCCACACCCAAGTTTGAAATGAGAATGCTTCACATTTTCCAAGAGGCGGTGATTAATGGTAATTAAATTTAACGGTAATTAAAAAGAAACTGTGACCTTCAGACTCACCATAGACCTGAGCTGGAATTCTGAAAAGCTATGACTTTACTAGTTTCTCATATGAAAAGAGTTTAGCGGGTGTAACATACAGGGTGCTCACCTGTGAGTATGACTTAATTCTGAACTCCAATTAAAGAAGTGTGTTTGCTTGATGCCTTTTATCTCTCATAAGGAGGAAAGTGAACTGAGAAGAGATGGCAGAACTGTGAAGATCAACTAAACTAAAGAAGCTGCATATGACACGACAAAGAAAGTGGTCTGATTTCATGGTAGAGAATGTCAGGGCTGGAGAGAACGTTCAGTCCTTGATGCTCATGTTGCACACGCAGAGGACAGAACGAAGCTAAGTGCTAGGCACGTGTGGAAACCTGCTGCCTTTCCAGTTTCAGATGGTAGAGACAGAGGCTCCCTAAAGCAAGCTGCTGGTGAATGAATTATACTGATGAAGTCTAGGCTTGACTGAGAGACCCTGCCTCAAAGCATCAGGTGGAGGGGTGATGGAGGAAGATTCCCAGTGTTAGCCTCAGAATTCCATACACTTGTTTACACAAGTGAACATTCACTTGAAGGCACACATGCATCCACATACATGTGTGTGTCCCACACATACACTCACATGAAAAGAAGGAAAAAAAAGACTGCATCCTAGTTATAAACATTTTCCCTTAAAATTGAACAAATATAAGTTTAGTGAACAGGCTATTTGAAAGGAGAAAAAAAACTATTTGATAACTTTGAGGGACTTTACAAGTTATCAGAGACACAGGAAAGGACCAGAGAGAGACCACTTGGGTAGTACATCAATGGTAATTAGAAGATGAAAAAAAATACAAAGACACAAAAGCAGCAGAAAAGAATTTTTAGCTTTATAAACAATGTCATTTAAAATGAGAACTACAGAGCTGGGCTAGTAGCCCAGCCAGCAACATGCTTCCTCTGCAAGCATGGTTTCTAGTACCCACCCAGGTGTACTGATCAGAGCATGCAGTCTCCATGCTGGTGTAATGGAGGGAGACGGGCAATTCCTGGGCTTGCTGTTAGTCTACCTCATGATTACCAGGTCTGTGGGTTAGACCCCTATCGTGGGTTAGACCACTATCTCAAAGAACAAGGCAAATGGCACCTGAAGCTGACCTGTAGCTTCTGCACTCATTAATGTACACGTGCCCCTGCAAACATGTATCTACTCACTTCCATAAACAAGAAGAGGGCCAGATACACACACATACCAACTAAATACCCATATACATTTTCTTAGTCTACTCATATTGATAGAGCAAAATGCCACAGATTGGGTGGTTTAAACAACAAAAACTCTGTTTTTACCTGGGTCTGAAGATAAACTCCAGTCACAATGCTGGTAGCATTCAGTTGCTAGGGAACTCATTATCTTCCTGCTTTGAGGAAGCTGCTTTCTTGCCCTGTGCTCACATGACCTATCCTCCATGCTTCTGTGTAAGCAGATTTCCTCTTTTCCTTTCCCTCACTTCTGAGAAGATCTCTCTAGTTCTGCTAGATTAGGACCCACCCCTGTGTCCTCCTTTCACTTCAACAGCCTTTCACCGCTTCCTTTACTGCTTCCAACTGCATCACACTGGGCATCAAAGCTTCAACATATGACTCAGAGAGGCTGCCATACAGTTCACAGCACAGATGGGTGGTTATCTGCATTTGAATATGTCACATGTCAAAGCAGGATCTAATGCTAACATTGACAACAGCATTTACTGAGATCTTTGCTGGACCCCAGCATGAACCCCAAACCTGGACTCAGGTGGTGCATATTCTACTTCCTGTTTCTCTGCTTGTGATCTCACCCACAGGGGTAGAGATCAAAACAGGGTTAGGTGTAGTGAAGCCTTCTCCCTACCCGGCCCCCTACACACACACACACACACACACACACACACACACACACACACACACA
>JANHMN010000010.1:14368477-14460201 GCA_030674055.1 Rhabdomys pumilio
CACACACACACACACACACACACACACACACACACACACACACACACTGGGCTGCCATCCATGAGTACATGAGTGCAGTCTATCCTGCTGGCTTGGACTCCATTCTTTCAAGTCTGGGAGCTTTTTCTTTTTGTCTTTTTCTTTTTCTCTTTGTTGTATTAAAGGGCTACTGGTTATGCTTTTGTGGATCTGAGTTTTCGGGTCACAGGGTAGACACCTAGTGCTCAGGGTGATGCCCACAGCAGGCCTGGGACAAGCAGAAGGTTGCCGTCCTGCTGTATTGGGACTTCAGCTGACTTAGACAAGATAGCAGGATTGCTGTCTGAGACGTCGGATTTAAGGCATTCTGTGGCAGAATATAACCTGTGGAGTGGATTTTAATCCTTAGGTACAACCGTGTACAAAGGTCAATTCCACAGGTACAAACAACCATGTACAATGGTCAATTCCAAGCAACTTTCCACCTTCCAACACACAGGACACGATGCGATGAACAATATTAGGAGAAACACAGAAAAGCAACTGACTATGTCCCAAAGATATTGGAAGTAGACATCTAATGGGCTCAGAATACTTGGTTGAATTTGAATAGACCTTTAAACCGAAGTGTAAAGTTAAAAAAATCTTCAATGAATTTTGAGAAAAGACAAAAAAATATCCTATGAATTAAAATAGTAAAGATGGTAATGGAAATGTTTTTTTAATCAGCAATGTAACCATTTTATGCTAATTCTGTGTAGTTGCCTCTGCCCCATCTGTAGGTCAAATTGAAAGTAGGTGGGCTACAGAGGGGCTGTGTCTACGCTCCTACAAATCTTATGCTCCAGTGTGGATAGAGGGAGACAGACAACACCCATGGAGGTTATTTCAAGTCACCAAGCTTCACCCTTAATACCCCGAGCACATGTGTAGCTCTGGCTTTGTGTCATCATAGTGGGGACAGGGGCCATGTCTATGAAGGTGAGTGAAAGAAACAACAACAACAAAAAAGTCAGGTATGCAAGCCTTTCATCCCTGTGACAACTTTGCCTCAGTCCTAAAGTCTCTTTCACACCTCATCTCTGTAGACCACAAGAAGATACTCACTCTGAAGAGGGCAAGCCTTGTACTCTGTGGCTCTGAAGAAGGAAGGCTGGTACTTCTGTGATGCTAGGTGTCACGTGCCCACATGCTTGCATGCTGGCTTGTATGTATACACCACACCGTTCCCTGTACACTCGGGGTAGCTAACCAACACAACCCTTCCACTTAGTGTCCCTAAATGGGAGCGATCAGCACTGGATATTTAGACTCAAGCTAATTTTCCCCGTTTTCTTCTGCCTAGTTTTGAGAACTTAAATAAATTCAGTTCTGGAGACTGAAAGAAGAATTTAGAAAGTTTCAAAAGAGAGCAGGAAGAAATGATTTAGGTGATTTAAAAAAAATAAGTTTTAAGGAAGATTAAGTGTGTTGGGTTATTCAACTCCGGGAGCCTGGAGTGAGGTGAGTGCTCCAGCTCCTCCCCCAGGCTTCTGACTGCCTTTATGTTTCATGAAGGGCAAATACAGTGTAGGGTGGTGGGATGAGAGAACTCCACACAGGACAGTGAGGATTGCCAAGAACAGAGACAGGATACTAGGGAAAGTCACAGGGCCTCTGAATTACAATTTTAAGGCAAAGTCCACATTGTTGACAAAGATGACTGATGAACGACCCTCCCTGAACTTAAGCAAGTGTGTGCACACATATGTGTTAAAGGAATAGGCAGAGACAGGTAGGCACACACTCCATGACAACATACTCTGCAGCACCATGGTCTGGAGTGGTCAGGCGAAGAATCTCGGGCTTCTGGCTGCAGTCCCAGTGTAGGCAGGCACACTTCCATACAACTAACTCCTGACTTCACTGTGGCACCAAGCTGACTCTTGAGATGAACTCTCTTTAGGGTGAAAGTAAATTGAAGCTGCTCTGGGGGCTCTGTAGATTTCTATCCTTCTACAGGAGGGTGGTTATTCTATAGTTACGTAAGGAAAGAAATGAGCCTGCAGTGGAATAAAAGACCAATCTGCTCTAGGGAGTGGACAGAGATATGTGGGAAGCCTTCCCCTGAGGCACATGGAAACATACCACAAAGACAGCTAGAGTTTAGGAAGGTCAGATATGGGGTCTATTGGTCCCTTCAAGGAGGAACCTATTGAAACAAACCTTCTAGAACAGGTACAGATGGCCTGTGTCTACATAAAGCCCCCAGGTATCACCACACAAAGTCTTGAATTTCCAAGAGGCAGTTTTGCTTCCTCCACTGTCCAGACAGGGATCCGGAGCCCCCAGAGGTCTCCTGCATCATGGCGGGAAAAGTGTCAACTTAGGTACACATGTGTTCCAAATGTAAAGCTTGGAACTTTAAGTTGTGGGCAGTGATCAGTGATGGTTCGGATATCTTAATTATCCAACTATTTAAGAACCAGGTCTCTAGCCAACCCCTGCCTGTCACAGCATCGGTGGCTCTTACCAGTATTACAGCTTTAAGCAGCGTTTACTCTGTGGGTGAACACAGCATGCGGTAAAATGATTTAACATCATGAATAAACACATATGCTTGCTTGGGTCCAAATTTTAGAAGTGACAAACCCATTCTCTGGCCCATGATTTAATGGACCAGAAACAAAACTAAAAGGTATGTTATTTACTATGCATGAGCAAATAGCTTCCTTTGCAGTCAGTGGGCTTTGGAAATTGAGGGCTGTAGTTAGAAATGCCAGGTAAAACTGAGTATACCTATTGTTAATGTGTGGCCACGGGTGCCGGGGGTGGGAGACAAAGACAGAGAAAGACAGAAACGGAGACAGAGACTCAGAGACAGAGACACAGACACAGAGCAAGCTAACCGCATCTCAACAGCTTTCTTTCCATGTCTTGCAACAGTGAGTCTAGAACTAGTTGATAACTGATACCGGGAGGGAGAGAAAAAAAAAACTTACTGGGAAGATAAACACATGGAACAAGAGGTTAATAAAAAGATGCCACATGAGGCAGCAGCAGAGAGAAGTATCCTGCTCTCTTCAAACACAGGGTCCTGTGAACTGGGTTCCCTTGGCTGGAGAGTGGTGTTCCCCAGTAGACCCGCAGTCCGTTTTACTTTTAGGCCTGTTCCTATTTATGTTTACATTTTATTTTCTCATTCCATGTCCTGAATCCCCCTGCCTCCAGTTTCCAGGGCAGTGTTTACAGAGATCTTTACTAGAATGGGAGAGGCGGACGAGACCCTGTTTTCTCCTTCTCCGGTAATGTACATCGCTTTTTTTCTCCTCTTCCCAGAGAATAGATAAGTTTACCCAGAAAATAAAAAGCTAATACAACCTTTAGCTCATCAACAAAAAGTATGTCTTGTTGTAGCCAGGAATAAGTTAATAAAACAGGGGAAAGGCTTAGTGGCTTAAAAATAGGCTCCTTGGGGTTATGAAGGGACAATGTTGTTTTTTCTTCCCAGCGTGCAAGGATTTAATTAAGTGATAACAGTCACCTTGGGGTGGCTGCACAAGGAATAATATCTAGGTGGAGAAAAATGCTGAAGAGAGTTGAGTACAGTCAATTTATCTTCAGAGAAGGCAATAAACGAACAAAGCATTGGCATTGGGCTGATTGTTTTGCAATGTTTCCACTACTGATAAGCATCAAAAAAAGAAAAAAAAAAAGACAGAGATTTGGTATTTTCAGCTTCTGAAATGTATTAAATACATAGAAAGGAAATGGAAAAAAAATGCTCTGAGGTCACATCCTCATATTGTAATTACAAACAGTTTGGTAATTATTCAAGCTAAACACAGAACCAGGGGATTTTCATGTTGACACAGAGGACAGACATGCAGCTGAGTTGTTTACTCATAAGTAAACACACAGAACTTAGAAAATTTTGTTTTGAAGGAAAACCACCAACAACAGAACAAAACGAGAGAAACTGTATGAAGGTATATATATATATGCTCAGAGGAAGGCGTGCTCGCCATTTACCTCAGAAATGGTACCTCAGAAATGACTGCCCCTCTAATCCAAGGTCAGATGTTGGGAGTTTTAGGGAATCAGGCATGGAGAGGAGCATAGAACCAAACTGCTTTTAGACAAACCTTCAGACTGTGATGTCAGCAGCCCTGCACGACAATGTTACAAACACCTGTAAGGGCATCAAGGAGAACAGAATAACAGATACAGGCCACCGGTTTGCTCTGAAGAGGCTGAGGCATGGTGGGTGATAAGGAGCATGCATTAGTTCCACTTACTTCCTGTGGGCTTTAGAAACAGAGATTCTCTCTTCTTTCTCAGAAACGAGACTAACAGAAACATGGATCTCGTTCTATGCTTTCCTCCATGGGTCTCAAGGCACTGCGCAACATTAACCAATTCTAACACAGCCTCTGCTGAAATGAGGAACACGCAGCACATGAAGTTAAGGCAGCTTCTCAGAGCACGCAACCTGTTTGCCTCAAAGCTGCATCTGCACTTCCCTTCCTACGTACCCAATGGCCTTCAGGGAGACTACCCCAGTGTTCTCTGAAGAGTACAAGGCACATTCCCTCAGGTCTCACGGGTGAGGGAAAGTGCCAGCTTTTAACCTCTGCCCCCAAGCCTCCAGAAACTGCTCTAAATCTACATTCTCTTCAGTGAAAATCTGAGGGCAGCTGGGCTGAGACCTCTGGCTCCAGTCAGGTCCAGTCACCCAAAGAACTGTGCTGAGAGTCCAAGAGGAACTCAGTCCCTTCCTTCCAGGAGCTTCTCTTATGCCCATCTTCTCATCTGAGAGAAAAGGAGTTGCCCTGACTACCTCCTTTCTTTAGGATATATCTGGAAGAGCCAACAGCTGAAGACCAGATTAAAAAAATCACAAATAGTTGGGGTGGGTTAAGCTCCATGAGATTTAAATCTACATAGTATATCTTATACGTATTCATGTGTACAGATACACATATGTCATATGCACACACACACACACATGAACCACATACACAAATAAAAATGTGTCAACATTATCACAGGCATAGTATTAAGTTACCTCAACATCAGTCACAAAGGACAGTCTACAACTGGTGTTTTTCAAGTTGCTAAAAGAAGTTTCATTTTGACTATGCCTCAAGTAAACAAGTAAAGGTTGTATTTAGTAGCAATAGGCTTCTGTTCTGAGAGCTCTCCCCATCCTTTCCCAACGCTTGTCAGTGTTCTCTGGTAATAATAATAAAAACTCTCAGAGGTCTTGTGTGGAAGTGTAGGTGACTGGTCCCTTGTGACGACAGATTTTAGTACTTGATGACTTGAGGCTCCCCACTGACAGATGTCCAAAGCTGCCTAATGTAAGAGCTGAATTGTTTGAAGAATTCACTACGTTCCTGTTCCAAAGACACTTGTAAGCATCTGAAGGTGGGGATCTGGGGGTTCACAGTGTCTGCTATGGGCCCTTCTAACTAGCAGGACAGCAGGTCAGGAGAAAGCCCTGCCTCTGGCCCTGTAGCCAGGACAAGGGACGTTCTAAAACCTCTTGGCTAGGCGTTAATAGTCTTCTCTGGTTATTGGGTGGAGATGCTACTTTCTATCAGATCCTATTGGATCTTTAGCCCTCCCTCAGGCCTAGTATTCCAGAGTCCCTTAAAGTAGCATTTCTCAATGTTTCTAATGCTGTGACCCTTTAATACAGTTCCTCATGGTTGTAGTGACCCCCAACCATAAGACTATATTCTAATACACAGATATTGTCTTAGGCAACCCCTATGAAAAGAACTCCAAAGGAGTCTTGATCCATAGGCTGAGAACCACTGTATTAAAGGATGACTCAGTGCCATAAGGACATCCAGTCCATATACTTGACACTATATAAAGAAAGATATAACTGTATTTCTCCTACATTCTGTCAAACAGCACAAGAGAGACCCATTCTTGCCTTGGCTTCTGAGCCACTATAAGGTGACCTCCACAAGCTTCTACCTATATCCTGTAACTCTAATATGAAGCAAGGAAGATTACAATTCTTCAGATAGACATAGTCGCCATTTTAATCTACCTGGGATGAGTTGGTGTCTGGAGCCTGCAGCCAACAGCTCAGACATTCCACGCTGGCTTCACTCTGTGCCATCAGGCCTGTGTATATGACTGCCCAGTTTTCTCATGGGCCATCTCTCAATACTGTGGTCCTCTAGCACGGTCCCCATGGCTACTCATGAGTCACTATTCTTCCTGCTAATGTCTCCTGGGTCCTTACTGTCCTGGCAGTGGTGACTACATGGTAGAATGATTAAAGAGTGGAGGATTGAGTGAATTGGCTCATCTGAACGAGAGTGTGATGCCTGTGATGATGTGAATCATTCTTTACGCTGAAGTTTCTCAATGACATTGCTCATTCAGCCTCATTATCATCATTCGAGATGGCTAGCTCTAGCAATGGGAGATTTAAAAATGAGGTCGATGAACTCCTTGGCATACAGATTTAATATTCAAAGAGGCTTTGGTTTCACTATAAAGTACGGACAATTCCCATTAATGTTCACTAATCTATGTACCAGCCATATTCTCAAACAACTGGCCAATTAAAAGTACATGCCTGTGTTGAAACCCCTGCTTGCTACTATGAGCAACAACACACCCTGGGAGATTCTTGTTTGAGCACGCCACAGTGAGATACTGAGTTGTTTAATTTTAATCCTGAAAGTGTGACTTGGCTAGTGCATTTTTAACATGTCATACATTAGGACGGCTGCCTTTGTTAGATACACAACAATTAAATAGGAAATATCAAAGCAAGCAAAACCTATATGCTTATGGATTTTTAAGCATGCAGGAGACACAAATGATCATTTCTTTAAACAATAGATGATTAAATTTTTCTTTTCGGGGGTAGATAGGCTATTTATAGGTACAGACAGACAAATGCCATCATATCTATCAACTATTTATGCTAGATATATTAATCTCCAATTCATGCTCATTATGGCTGTGTGAAATAGTTCCAGGCCTTTCATTGTTTTTCTTAATATAGCTGTATTGCTGATGTATGAAAATATCCCAGGGAAAAAATAGCCTGGTAATTGGATAGGCAGTCGGGAAAATGTACACCAATTTCCTTTCCAAATAGACAAGTAGCTGAATTTCTAGGCATTGTGTGAGCCACACATATGTAGCAACTTGTCCAAAGCTTTGGCCAATCATTTACGCAGAATTCAAATCCATTCTCTCATTTGCTGGCTAACATAGAGACAAAAAAAAAAAAAAACAAAAAAAACATGGGTACCTCTCCTATGTATTATGAAGCATTAGCTTTACCATACCCCAAAGTAGAATTAATTTTAACAGTAGAACAGCAAGGACTTCCAAAAGCACACAATGGCACATAAGGTAACAATGAAAGCCACTTCCTAGGCAAAAAAAAAAAGAGAATAACAACAACAAAAAACCTGCCCAGCATCTTCAGACATGGTACTGCTTGTGCTGGTTTTATCCTTGGCGCTTTAGCCTTGAAGCTCCCATTAACGCTGATGCGAGCTGTGCAGCCACAGCCCATTCATCAAGTTGAGAAAACACTCCTTAGGATCAGTTCTGACTCCAGTGTTATAGCACAAATCATGATAATATTTCTCTATCTCTGCATTTCATTGGGAAAAATACAATCTAGCACTCCATATACCCATAAATTACGGCTGCCCATTCCCTGCTATGTCTAGGACCCCATTCCATACAGAAAAGAAAGATCTTCTTAATATTTTAAACAAAAAAGTTTTAAAATAAATAGTAATTGTAATTTTGTTTAACCTATCATTGAATGAATTTAAAAAAAAAAAACATTCTAAACAGAAGTTTAGTGTAACTATAATCCCAACAGAGATGCAGCCACTGTTAAATGCATTTTACATATTTATGAGCCAAATCTTTTGGCATCTTCAGGCTCAAATCATGCCATACACAAGAGCAGCCAGTAGACGTGTGTCTGCTCATGACGGGTCTAACTGTGGACTCTATTAGCCTTGGTGAATTCAGCTGCTTGGAGAAGTCACATAACTAAACCCAGATCAGGAGACCCAGGGCTCACTTGGGTAGTTTTACTCTGCCTAACAGACAAAGAACATTCCTGACCTTCATCCTCTGGTCTCTAAATGTAGTTTCCCAGCTGCAGAGAGAACAAGGATGAAGTGTGGCTGGATCCTTGGAACCTATCATTAATGAGAGAAGATCCTCCATGTTCAAAAAGGGCAGATCTTTATGAATGGGATACAATGGACTTTAAAAAAAATTAATAAAACATGTTTTATTATGGGTTTCAATGGGTCCCAAAGGCCCTTAAATAATGGGAGATGTACTTTTTCAAAAACATTGAGTAATTTGTCTCCATTACAGAAAATCTACAAAATGCAAACTAGTAGAAATAGCAAATACAGGCCATCTGTAACCCAGGGAGAAGTTCCATGAATGTTCCAATAAACATGTTTTAGTTGACTGACTCACCAAAGATTTATTGAGCAGCTACTGTTTTCTGGGCTGTGACCTTACACTAGAGCTGAAGACAGGAGTCCATAGTCTCCTAATTTTAAAAGCCATGTGATATAACTTGACCCTACAGAAGGTGACAAAAGTCACTTAGCTCAAAGGCCTGGCAGATCCACATCTCCTCTGGGCCCTCTGACACCAGTTCTACTCACACATACAACTTAGTCCGTAACACTGACTTCACACTAATCTTTGGTCAAATGCATTTTGATTCCATCCAACAAGGGTTCTTCACTTGAATGATGGGGAAAAGAGATTGCAGGATTATTTCAGGTCCCCATCTGGGATTCTTTTCACAAGTGCTTAAATACTACTTTTCATGAGTGAATACGTATTTCGCAATATGGAGCTTGTGCAAACGCTGTATTTGGCCATGTTAGGCCACAAAGGGTCAAGCAGCAAAGGATATTTCACTCTGACTTCATTCCAGTTCTTTTCAGCATCTCTGATGGGCTCTTCTGAGAATAACAGTAGGTTCTGTTGCTCCTGCATCATGCTAACATGCTCAGCTTATGATGAGCGTTGTGTCCTGTGGCTTTAAAGTAGCTACAGAACAAGTCCTGGAAAGGGGAATTTCCTAGAGCCAAGGGGAGCCATTCCCACAAGCTGGGCCATAGCAGGGGCTCATCCCACCCCCTGCTGTGCTGGGTGAGAGCTGCCGCTTAGCCTGTGTTAGAGTTTACACCCCCCTCCTAGGCCTCATCAGAGACACACCGTGTGGCCACAGTGCAAACTCCAGATACCTTTTATTTATTTATTTTCAGGAATAAATAAAAATGCACTTGGTTTGTAGGGAAGAAGAGATTAAATGCCCACACAGAGGTTGTAATACGAAGAAACGCACAAAAGATTCAAACTTCAAGCAACATGAGGCAGCCATGCTCTCCCATTGTATAGCTCTGTGGACTCTACCTAGAAAACGGCAGGTGGGAAGCCATTGCCAGGGCTGGGATGTATGTGTGTACTTGAAAGAATATTCTGCTCACATGCCTGGTTCCTTCCTATGTTTCTACAATGCCCAGCTCCTGGTGATTGTGTTATTAAGGGATTTGGCCACAAAAGCCTGACTACCCATATAAAGAGACACACTGCTTATCATCTTCAGCATGGGCCAGGGGAGAGTGTAAGCCAAGCCCATTCTGCAGTGAGAATTCAGAGTGTCTAGCAGTTACTTTGCCTGATGCTGGCACCCTGCCATGGTCACAGACAACCGGTGCTGGTAGAAGGGGTGATGCCTTCGGCTCTGTGAGACAGTGACATCACACAGCTAGTGTTCTTATCAATTTGGTTATATTGGCCAATAACTGTTACAGAGCAGGCCATAAATCCTCCCTGTAGTCTTTATATTGGATTAGGACACTGAACAAAATAAAATAAGCAAGTATGCATGTCACGGTGTCTAGCTGATTGAATAAATGTCAAAAAGATTTGGTAACATTTTGAAAATAAAGACTATCCTTTTGTAAGTCACACTGCACATTATTATATAGGATACAGTATCACAGAAATACTGTCTACCCTTTCCATCCATAAACACTTGCATATGCATGCATATCATATATGTACACACATAGATAATCTATAACTTGTCCTTTTGAATTTAACATGTCCCTAATATCTTTTGAGTTACTCATGTGGGATTATGACTTTTTTCTTAGATAGTATAATTTATCACAATATATTAAACCATTTCTCAGTTGAAAGTAATCTCAAAATTTGGGGCAATTCTAGGCAATACAAAAGCAGCTTCACGTTAATATTCTGTGCCATAATAGTCTTCAAATTGGGATTACTCAGTCAATTCTAGGAGGTGCTGATGTCTTGGCCTCCTTGGCCAACTGGCTTCTAGAAGATGGCAGAAATAACAGCATGAATATCAAACTCTTTATGTTCTCAATAGCATTTGCTGTTCCCAGGCTTTCCAGACCTGGCCAGTCAGTGACAACCATCCTCTCTTCACTGGTGTTAATCTGCAGCCTTTCCATGTCTCCTCTCAGAGGCTGTTTCTGTGCTCAATGCTGTTTTTATTTTTTTAAGTTGTGTTTGTAGGGAGTATGGTATGTGCATGCATACCACGTGTACACAAGTGCCTTTAGAGGCCAGAATTGGGTGCTGGACACCCTGTAAGTCACCCAACATGGGTTTAGGGTTCCTTTGGAAGAATAGTCAGTATTCTTAGGCATTGAGCCATCTCTACAGGCTACCCTCCTAGCCACATCTTTTTACTATAATAAGATACTTCTTTTCTTCATGAATTGCTATATGCTCAGATATTGGTTCTTTGTGTGTGTGTTGGCTCTGTAAAGAAAAATTCCAGGAAGGAGGCTGTCTGCCTTACAAATACTTCAAGGACTCTAAGAGACTGGAATGTTGCTGATCTGATAATCTAATTACAATTTCTTTTGGGGGGGGTCATCTATGGTGCCCTAAAGAGACATTCCTTGCCCATCTCTGCATTAAACTTAACATTCTGATAAACAGATAAAGATCTCTGGAATGCATTATCAAAACCCTATTCCTTACTAATGAAAGGGCTACAAAGGAATCAGAAATCATCTGAGGCCTATCTCTCCTCCTGTAACCACCCTCTAATGTTTCTCCAAACATACTTTGAAATTGCCTTCTCACAACATTCTTTGCCTGCTGCTGATTAACTCCATGGGACTGCTTCCAGGTGGGGAACATGGAACCCAGGGTTACCTAGCTCCACGCTCCTGGGCCATGAACACTAAAATCTGGCTTCAGAATAAGCTCTTATTCCCTTTGAGGTAGGAGCTAATTTTGCATTCATGGCTCCTTGATACTTAAGCCCAATGCTTAACTTCATTTGTGGTACCTTTATGATTCTTCCTTCACGTGAAAACCAAATCTTTCTCTCTTGCCACACCTAACATTGGCAGCTACTGGTGGTCAGTCTGAGCTCTTCACTGTTGAATTCATTAATGAACAGTTCTGGGGGAAAGGCTTAACAAAACCCACACTCAGCATGCAATCTTTTTCTATTAACTAAGAATCATCTTTAAAATCCCCTTTTCAAGTACAGACCTGGCTTTTCTAGGACCACAGACCAACACGGTTTGGGAGGCAGCTCAGAAAGCAAAAGACTACAGGTTCTCTCCTAAGGCAGAGTCTTCTCTGCTCCCTGTTCTGCTTTTAGGAGCAGACAGTTTGCTACACTGGGGTAAAGAGAGTTCTGTAGGAGAGAGGATGACAGCAGTTCCTTTGGACGTAGGGTTCCTGGTAATGTAGAGACATGGGGAACAGAGACTTCAGGCCCATCAGACACCCATCCACTTCCTTCTTCCTACACTTAGTAAGTAGCTGAATAGTAACAGTGGCCTGGATTCAAATCCTCAGTCACTGAAGAACCTTGCAAGCTTGGGAAAGCCACATCTTGGCTCTGAAATTAGGCCTTATGCTTGGATGAGGCACAGTGGTGTGTAAGTCAGCCAGGCTCAGTCCTCACTCCTGTCCCCTGGCGCTCCCACAGCAGTGCTAGACCACTCAGGGTCCCGAAGCCTCTGGAAGCAGAGGACATTTATCCTTTACTTAGTGGTGGAGGCTGATGACAGCACTGACAGAAGCTCATGGAGACCAAAGAATGAAAAATCTGAGGCAAGGCTGAAAATCAAAACAAATAAAAATATAAACCTGAATTTAGAAAGAACTTAAAAC
The DNA here is from genome assembly GCA_030674055.1 of Rhabdomys pumilio. Classification (NCBI taxonomy): domain Eukaryota; kingdom Metazoa; phylum Chordata; class Mammalia; order Rodentia; family Muridae; genus Rhabdomys; species Rhabdomys pumilio. The sequence continues at coordinate 14,380,652 of JANHMN010000010.1, forward strand.
TCACAGATTCTTGCACGACACTTTTCCCATTTATCAGCTTCCAGCCTAGAGTCTTTAGCTCAAGATTAATTTTAATTCTAATTTGTTTTGACCATGGCTGAGTCTCAGAAAGGATCTGCTTCAGCCAGCACACTGAGAACAACAGCTATAGCTGAGGTTTTTCTAAAATCTGCAGATTTAAACTGAGACTGTGAAAGTGCCAAACGGCCCAATTATAGGATACAAAAGACCTAAGGCATGAGCAGATATGTCCAGAGGACATAGAAATGGCAAACACTCAAGTCAAAACACTGTCAGCCATTACCAAAAAGCAAAGAAAAACCACAACGAGAAAGACTGAAATGTAACAGGGAAATTCTGATAATTTCAAGTGTTGACAGGGACTCAGAACAACATTATTGGTGGGAAGGAAAACCAATCCAGCTACTCTAACACAGTCTGGCAGTATCTAAGAGAGTTAAATATATGTCATGCTGAGTAAGATACCCCTAAATCCCACCCTTAATAATCTGTCCTAAGAGAAGACAGAGCTGTACATAGATGCTTATGGCAAAAACCCATTCATCAGTGACAACATATGGACCAATTCAAATGCCCCTCAATGTTTTCCTAGAATGGATAAGCTGCTGTACTTGGCTTTATACTGAAATACAACTGAGCAGTAAAAATGTGAATCGCTTATATGAATCTCAGAGTATTATCTTGAGAGAAGCCATTATCAAAAGGGTGCACACTCTAGGACTCGGTTTACATAGCAGTCTTGCACAAAGCTGGTGTACCAGAGAAAAGAAGCAGTGGCTGCTGGGTAATACAAATGCAGCATTAGGGAGTTGCTCGGGGCAATGGCTCTTTTTTAAAACTCCAGATTTTAGTGGTGGTTACATAAATTTATTTAAATGTATGAAAATTGATAGGATATCCTACAAAAGAGTTGATTTTCCTATAGCTTTATTTAAATGATTTAAAAATAAATGACAGCACAGCCTATTTTAATATCAAACTCTTTCTGGCAGGACTGAATCAGTAGAATTACATACAAAGTAGTTTGTGGCCAGTCAGTTCTTCCCAACCTAACAGCCACGCCACCGCTCATGAGGGTTCTCAAGCCCTTTCTCATGTATAGTAAAGAATGAAAACAGCGGCCAGCAAATGGACCTGCTTCTGTCTTTAAGTAGACCGATTTTGTGGTTATCTACCAGTTACCATCATCATTTCTCACCCAGAGGAGATCTGGGGACTTGGAGGGCATTGGCAATGACTCTACCTGGGACTCCTCCTCACCTCCTCTCTACCTTGGAGCCTGGATTGAGGGAGCATCTTGGTGGCAGCAGCCAGCCAAGTTATCAGAGTCGCTGAATGTCTAGCAGTGGCTTAGCCGCCGTCATGATATACTTCACCCCTAATTCTCTGTTTTTATTTATTTATTTGGGGGAAACAAGTTGTCTTTAACCCTTGGACCCAACCTGAAGGCAATGGAAATAATTAAGACTGACATTTCTAGGGTTAAACGTCAAGTAGGAGAAAGAGCTGAGAAAGGAAATTCCCCAGCTCCCTGGTAATGAAAAGCGGAGGGTATACCTTCTGTGGCTGTCTGTGCCACGCTTCCACATCCATGTGTCAAGGGTTTTTCAAACTGACAACTTGCAAATTTGAAATACAAAAATGCCCAGAGCGATATTTTAGTGGCTCGGGGAAACTCTTGCGTGGGGAAAAAGGATTCTAAAGTGAAACGTCTCTTGAAATCACACAGGGCCTGACCACGATACTCTAATTATGCTAATTGCTTCAATGCCCTTGCTTTATTTATGCTGAGCAGCTAAGATAAATAAAGGAAAATTGCTTTGGATCTAACTGTATTCATATCAGAATGCAAACTAGCCTGTGTTTGTTATGTGATTGCGGATCTGTTTACACTAAATTCTGCAGGTAATTGCAGTTTTGATTGCACATTTATTTCTAGCTGCACAGGTCCCAGGACTAGGTCTGTCTGTTTTTATAATTAAACCGTTTTGTAATATCTAAACTCACTAAAGAGCAAAATGATGCTTTAAGAATTTACATATTTTATGCATTAAATATAATACTTTGGTGAATGGTGACAAAAAGGAAAAAAAGTATGTTTACCACTAAAAAAAAAAAAAAAAAATTGGACAGCATGTTCTGGATTTGAAGAAATCTGAGACATCTGCTCCAAGGCCTGTTCACCGCCTGGGACAGATGCCTGGCGCATCCCTGGAATCTGTTCTCCAACACATAGTTTCTGAACTTTCAGCTGCAACTTTCCTATTAGGAAAAATATGTTAATAGAATATGCTGCCACTTGGTGATTCTAAGACAATGGGGAAAGTATGTGGGTCCCAATGCAAAGGTTATGTCCTTGTCTCCTCTTCAGAATTGAAACCTTCAAGAGGTGGGCACGAAGGGCCTTTGTTTGTGGTCCCAGGTCAGGCCTCTGGGCTGTGTTCACTGCTTTGATAGCAGATTCTTTTGGATTCCATACTCAGCAGCAGAGGAGTGAAAGCAACATGCATGCATGCATATAGAAGGAAAAAACCCTCCATCCCACATACACACGCAAATTCCAACTTTCTCTGCAGGACACTCATTACTTTCATATCACAAAGGAAAGAATTTGATAATGTCACCACTACAAATGTAGGATGGTGTCACTTTGGGATTGCTTCTTCATCCATCATCAAATTCAAAGGCAGCATTCAGTTTGCACTACTTAATGGAAAAGTTAAGATCAGTCTATACCAGACTATCCTACAGAGCTCCTTAGCTTAGATTCTGGCCATGAAAAACCCAATGCTCTGAGCTTATTTTGTCTAAAATACCCCGGAGGCATGCCGTCAATAAATACAAGCTGGCTTTAGTAAGTTGATGGCATCTTTAGCTTTCTCCTTTCCTCCTGGAAGATAAAAGGAGCTAGGAAATTGTTAAAGAGACTCAAAGCATCTTGAGTAAACTAAGCTATCTGAAATGTAGACTTTCCCTGCTGGCCACAAAAAACTACAATGTTACCACAGTAGCTAGAGTAGCCAGGGATGAACAGGAATTCCTCTATTGCTTCAAAAGATGTAGTCCAAATACCCACACAGTCCCTTTCTACTCCAGGTAGCCAGAGAGGTCTAGGTCTAAGTTCTTCCCCAAGATCTGACAGAACAAGAAAGCTGAAATCTGATAGCTCTGGGTTTGAATACAGAATTGAACAATTCCCTATGAGCTGGGGAAAACCAAAAGCAAAGTCATTGTATGCTCTGACACTGATTCCTTAGGACCTTCTATGGGACTGTTGTGGGGATCCAATGATGTGAAGTGTGGTCACTGCTCAACGGGGCACGTGTTAGTCAATCATCACCAAGCAATGGTGGTGACACTGTTGCTAGATTTGAAGATAAAAGTCCTATGAAATTTTCCAGTAGCATCAGTCTGTGAACCACTGACCCTATAGCCTTCCACTTCCTAGGCTGGTCCACTGAGTAAACCTCATCTTCTCATACCTGGTGGGATAAACACAGGCTTGGGCTCGGTGCATGTGCGTATTTGCTGATAAGTATTAGGCATTTTTAGGAAGCTTACTTGGAAAAAGGAGCCCTGTCCCTGTGGCATCTTCCAGCTCTGCAGACACATTGGGGAGAATGTGTCTCTCTTCCCGCTTGATCAGGGCACGATGTGTACTTAGCACCCTTTTTGCAATTGTTTATTATTGTTTCCATATTGCCCACAGACTGTGGGCTCCCCTGAGGCAAGGCTGGTATCTTCTTTTCACCCCCAGAAAATGGAACAGTGTTTCTCACATGGCAGTAGCTTACCACATGAGTAAAATCTGAAGAAACATGGAACGTCCTGTACAAGAATATATGTAGATAAAAATGCCTCTTTTGTGATAGGGAATTTTATTCTTAAAGATAAAAACGAAACAAAACAAAATTCCTGTGGTTGAGAATTGAAGGAACAAAGAAAAAAACCTATTATTTGTTGGTGGTCAGGATGCTAGCTTTCCTATGCTCAGAAAAAGATGAAGACCTTTGGGTCTGTTTGGTGTTTAACAAAATCACCACATTCTGTATGTCACCTTCTAGCAGGCATATCAAGGTGCAGAATCTGCAAGTCCCTGAAAACCTAGAGCTGCTTAGAAGGAAGTCCCAAATGCTGGCTTAGGAAATGGAGTTCTCACACGTTTCAAACGCAAGTTCCCCTTGGTCTCCTTCCTGCATCTCTTGGAAACCAATTAATAAGTGGATGTGAAAGCAGAATTCCATGAGGTTCCTTCTTTCTCCTTTCTACAGAAATCTGGTTTTTTTTTTTTTTCATGAGATGTGACCATGCATTAATTATTTCAACATATTTACTCAATTCTTCCCGCATGGCACTGGGGTGGGGTGGGGAGTTGTGTATGTACACATGAACTCGCATGGAGCAGATGATACTTCCTTTAGAAGAATCCACACATCATATCTCTGAGAAAGAATAGCACCTTGAGTACTTTATTCTCAGGACATCTTGGATAGGGCCAAGGTATCTGCATTCAAACTCTACAGCTGTGCTACAGCTGTGCAGGGCAATCCATTCTTCCTACCGTAGTGAGCTAAGGTCTGTCCTTCACAAAACAGGGATGGAAATGGATTTAGTTCCACACTATGACCCTGTGGAGAATACTTGCAATTGCAGTTCCTCCCAGATGGCTATGTTCTCGTTGTTTGTAACAGTGTGGGAGGACAGAGGTGACTGACACAGAGGAAAGTCCTAAGTAAGGAAAATGGGATGCCCTTTAGCAACTCCTAGAGAGTTCTGATGAGCCTCCTCCTTTGTATATAGACCCAGAAAAGTGTCACCTCATTGAAAAGTCAATATTTAAGGAATATGAGTGTGCAGTTTCCTCCAGACAGAGACAATTTCTCTCTTCTTTTACAAGATTGACATGGCAGGTACTGAACTCTTCTCTGGTCAACAAAAGCTACAAACAGACTTGTGCTCTCATAATAAAAATGAATGAGCAGTGTGGGGCTTCTTAATGGAGTAACTTCAGAACACAGTTAGGCATGAAGGGCTGGGCTACCAGCCCATTCACTGGTCTTAAAGACAAAGTCTTGGTTCTTTTCTTCAACATAAACAATTTGTTTATATTTCCAGTGACTAAATTTTGACCATGTTCCCTCAATAAGAGATACTATTGAGGCTTGGAAATGAAGGTATTTCTGATTCTCCATCAGTCAGACATCTTAATGTATATTCAGTAACCATTATCTGGCTATCTTCCTATGAATCCTGGGAGAACTTGTCCTCTGATCCACCACGACTAACAAGCTGCTTAATTCATCAGTGTTTGCACCACTGTCTTAGAGGATCAGCCTAGCAGAGCTTAACATGCCACAAAACACCTTTTATATGGGAAACTCCCTGCAGTGGGCACCCTACCCTGCTGTAGCTTCCTAAAAATATGTACAGTATGGGATTTCCTTCATCAGTAGCAACAGAACAACAAAAGCATCTTTAGGGTCTGCATATCATATGAGATACTTTGCCAGGAAATGGAGATTTGTAGTTATGTTTTACACCCTGTGAATGGCTTCAGTACATTGCCAAAGTATCTACTGATGATTCCTTCCCAGGATTTCCAGCAACTTCAAATCCAGTGGAAGTGTTAGTGAAAGAAAATCATTTATATCTGATAGATATGAAAGGTCCAGGGCACAGGCGTACAACGCAGCCCCACCCCCTGCCCCTCAACTAAGTCTTCTGCTGGAATATTGGTAGGGAGATAACATGGAGAAACGTTTACAACCGTCTGCCATTTGTTAATAATTCTTTCAATCATTTTAATCATCTCAGATTTTTAAATCTCTTTTTGAAAATTCCATCCTGCCTGCACCTCCCCTTTCCAAGTCTGGTTTTGCTAGCTTGCCTTTCTTTCTTTTTTCTTTTTATCTTTTCCTATTTCTTTTTGTCCTTTTTCTTTTTCCATTTCCTGCTTTGTGAACTTTTACTTCTTGAGGGTTCTCCCTATTTCTTATCTTGGTGTTTCTGACCTATTGACTCTTATTCTACTTTTATTGTCACACTGAAAACTAGGGGACATCAATGTGTTAGCTCCCAAAAGTTTGATCACATACTTTTGAGACAACCCTTCCTCTTATTTAGGCTTTCTGCGTCCCATATCTTGATAACTTTTTGAGGCATTTCCCTTTCTGATAAAGATGGAGAACTGTCAGTCCCTCGACTTTACTGAAGGATGCTGAGTAACTTCAGAAGCTCACAAATGTACATGACATATTAGTCTCTGGGTGACATACGTGTGCACCAAACAGAAAAGGTACCGGAGAAGAAATCCATCAGAAATCACTCTCTACACCCTAACACTGGGTTCTGACACAGTAGGTGGCAAGAGCTATGTTAAAACAAAGTGAACCTCACCTTCAAATTACTGGGGCATAATTATGGAGGCTTCTTAAGGCATTGGAAAACTGCTCTTCACCTACAGCAAAACTCTCAAGACTTTAAAGCAACATCAGTTCTAGCAAAGACAGCCCCAGCATTAACCAACTCTAAACATCAAAGTCATGACTTTAAAGTTTGTTCTCATGTTGAGTTAATATTATTAAGAACCTATACCCCCAGCCCTAATGATGTAATCATTGAGTCACATCACTTCTTTTGAAAAGTCAGGACTAAATAACTCTTTAATATCAGCACAAACTAGAGTATTAGTCTTTTCCCACATTTTTCTATGTTATGGAGTATACTTGCTATAACTGCATGTATTTCTGAGGTCAATCAGTAAAGTACAAAATTATATAATATTACGTGTTATATAATAGCCACTATGGTGTAGGAATTGTGCACTTCCAACCAAATTCTGTTGATATACAGATCCTCATTCCTTCAAATGTGACTTCATTTGGAAATAACGAACAGAATTTAGATATGTTTTTGATGTTTGGCCTCAATTTACTGTGACTAGACCACCTCCAAAAATGGGAAACTTGGACACAGACAGACAGGCAGACACAGAAATAATGTTATATCAGAACGAAGGCTGAGACTGGGGTAAGGCATCACCATGCAAAAGAATTCATAGACTGCCAGCAAAACTCCAGAAACTTTGAAAGAGGCATGGAAGGCGTGTTCCTCAGATCCCGCAGAATGACTTAAACTTGCCAAAATGAAACCACAGAATTACTGTCTCTAGTGCTAGAAGGCACTTTGATACAGAAGCTCTGAAGACCATAGGTGTTGGAGCTGGCCAGTCTGGGTTTCAATGTAGGCTCTATAGATCATAGATCAGTAATTAAGGCAAGTCCATAGTAGAGTGTCAGCTTCTCCTTTCTATAAGAGCAGAGAAAGTGATGTCCACTTTGTTAGATTACTATGAAAACTGCCAGTCTACGAGTGATTCATATCTCTGAATACTTTCTGTAGTATTGAGATGGAGTAATGAACAAAAAAGATGTAGCCCTTGTCCTTGTGACCATGGAGTTGACAGAACAATATGCATTGAACGCTTGTATTAAGTATTGTAGAAGGAGAAGATAAGATGTATCCACAGCGGGTGAAGGAGTCTTAGAATATGTAGACACATCAGTCTTTCTGAGGAAGCATCATTTAAAATCTTACAGAATGGAGCAGGACATCAGACAGCACAGTAAATAAAGTCCTCCATGCTCTTTGTGGAGAAGAGTAGGCATTGGGCAGAGACAATTATCGTCATTGCTACTGTGTCCTAATTATAGAATGTGCTTTCTATATGTTACCAACAACATTTATATCAGCATATCAGACTCCTGTGGCCCCAGCTCTGTAAGGCCAGCTCCATCACAGATCAGTTGCAGATGCTTTTGTGACATACAAGACTCTCCTTGGTCAGTCTTTTGCAATAGCTAAGGTTTCTGTGCTTTACGACTTTCTATTTCCTGTAACTATCCCTGAGACGTTTAGTTCCATATCTTGAGTCCTGATGTTTCTCTTTCAATCTTCCTCCCTAACTATGCCTACCATACTTATATCAACTACCTAGATTTATTTATTAACCATTGCTGAACTTGACTGGGACCCCCCTTCTTGTTATAAATTCAAGGATCCATCCCAAACATACTTAAGTTTGCCTTATTTATGGTTATATTTCTTATTTTAAAATTTCTTTTCCTTTCTTTTCCAGTGCTGCGGATTGAACTCATGTTCTTGAACAGCCTACCATTGAGATTAGGCCCCTTGTAGTCTTTGTTTGTAGGAGACAGGGTCTCTCTGTGTGACTCAGGCTGGCCTGGAGAATTCACCTGGCTCAGCCTCTCTGGTGCTGGGTGGGCATGCTTCAATTCAACTCCCATAGCTCCATTCATCTTTTCTTTTGGCTTAGAACTTCCTGGAGGGCAGGGGCTTTGTCTGGCCACTGTATTATGTACTGAGGAATGTATAGTCCCCAATCTGAGTGGGGCTAAGTTGTTGTATAGTGTATGTCTGCAAGGACATCCTAGCAAAGTAGCAAAGCTCAGAAGCACATCTCTGACACAATTAATAAAAGTAAGTAGCACACACTTCCACTTACATGTGGATATAAAACACTGAGATAAGTAATGAGAGAAATACGTACCAATTAACTGTCTTTCAATTTCCCTAGCCAGCAGGCACCATTCATTCTTTGTTTATCTCAGCAAGCACAAAACACATGTGTGAGAAAAATCATTTCCCATACAGGGTTGGTGATATGTGTAAGCAAAGGGGCGGGGTTAGTGCTGGGTACTGTAAAAAATGGTTAATGCTCTTTTTCCTCTCAGTTTTGCTATAAAAGACAATTAACACATTTTTTTTTAAAAATGTGCTTTTCTGGGCCCAATGTCTTTGTCTGGAAAATGGAGGTAGTGTTTTCTAACATCATCTTATTTCTCAGATCAGACGATGAATGTGCTGTGTCCTCCTCAGTCCACAGAGGTAGTTAAGAGGAGAGGCATTTTTATTATCTTGCTATAACATGGAGAAGCTTTCTCTGTATGCTCCTGCTATGATGCCACAGTTGTTTGGAGAGGACCATTTCTCACCCACAGGGATGAGGCCACATCAGTGCATCAAATTGAAGGTGAACCCTGCAACGGGGGCTCTGGCAACTCAACACCACCATCAGGGGGTGGGGGAAAAGCCTTATAAAATGACAAGAAATAAAGATTCCAATCCAGGATGTATAATTACATTTGCTGGTCATCTGAAATATGATGATATTTCATCCCCTGAAAGAGACCACGTGTCACATCAAATTCTAAAGCCTAAACAGTTCTGTCTGCCTATACGTTTATGGATTTTAACCACAAGGCTATGTCAGATATGAAACACTTAATTCAGAGCAAACACTGTGTGCGTGTGTGTTTTTAAAGGCTTCTAAACCATATTAAATTTTCATTCATATAGGTACACAGAGACACATATTAAATAAACCCTCTACAAGAGTAACCTGTCTAGAAATGCAGCAAGAGACTTCCAAAGGGCCGAATTTATTACAAATTAATCAAATAGGTAAGGTGGATTGTAATGGATATTCCAGCCAATGTAAACCGGGAGGGTTTTTTTTTTTTTTTTTTTTTTTTTTTTTTAAAAAGCACCAGCAGCAAGTCAAGAGCCAAATGTTTCTGTTTTGATTTATTTAGCATTTCCAAGATGTTTCTTCTGTGGGGAACAATATGGGAGGCATTGGAAATTCAGGAGGCACATCTTTTGTGTACCATAAAGATGCGCTGCTAACCTACAATACCCTTATAGAAATACAATTCAATAAGAAACTCAGTTGGGAAGATGTCTCAATAGAACAACATGAAAAAAAATGGTCAATACAAGAATGATTTACTTTACTTTTACAAGAGATTTCGATGCTGTGGATAGAACTACCTTTGGAACTTTAAAAAAAAAAAATAGTCCAGATAAACAGAGAGTCACAGTTTTAATTTGTACATTTCTCTAATGTGTCCTTTGCTTTGAAAAAAAAAAAAAAGAAGCAGATCATCACTCCAAATCATCACTTCTATCAAGCCCGCTGCCTGAGCAGTGTCACAGCATACAGCCCTCGGGGCACAGATAAGTCCTCGCATTGTCACCCGGAGCACACATGTATCCAGTGTGTCACACTGAATGGAAATACAGTACTTTGTAGCAACAGAACTGATTCTTGCAGAATATCGTGAGATCCTTATCATGCTGTTAAAGGAGACATCAGTCTTTTGTCTGTATTGCCCTTGACACGTTCTCAAGGAAAGTATCTAGACATTCTTTGTCTTGTGAAGAACCCTCAGACCCCTTAGGTCTAATGCAGGTTAAGTGCCCCACAGATCTCCCCAGAATAGAAAAACACCATGAAAAAAAAAGAACCCTGATAGCCTGACTCACTAGAAACAAATACAAAGAGAGCACAGATTCCTAAGATCCTGGTATTGGGAGAAGGCGGCAGAAAAGGCAGAAGCTTGGGGGCAATGTTGGCTCTGCACAGGAGCATGCCTCAATTCCACCCTAAAACTTATCAGACAACAATGACCTCTATGAGCCAATCAAGAGTAAAATGTATAGAGGTAAATGACACTGTCATCCAATTATCATTACTTCTTTTGTCGAGGGTAAGTGATGGTCCAGCAGCACTCATTGTTTGCTTGTGGATTAGTGTGGACAGCACCTGTGTCCCCGACCCCTCGTATACAATGGTCCCTCTTTGCCTCTCATTCCATCACTGTACTGACGCTGACCATTGGATTGCACTCTGCAAGCTGTGTGTGCCTCCTGCCCTTTCCTCAGCCATTAAGTGGAGATGGATAAACTATTTCAAAGATTACAATAGATGACTGGGCACTGTTCTCCATTTCCTGGTAACACAGGAGCGTCAACTATTACCACACTTGTGATTCAACGCAACTCTAGAACTCAAAGCAGCATCTATCACGTCCCCAATTCTTCTGTGCATTTCATTCTTGATGGCATCACCCGACAGAACTTCACACAAATCTCTGGAGAATCAGCACTTCCTGTTTCACATTTTTCTTCCCACAGATAAATCACAGTAAACATAGTTTTCTCATTTTCACCACAGAACTGTAAAGACAAGGCAAACCTCGCTTCAACAGATTACACAAAATAACCAAACTCCAACAGGGAATCGACACATGTGCCAATCAAGATTAAGAGTGTGTTTTATCTCCAAAGAACTTTGTTGGCATGAGGGTCCTCTGTCCATTGATTGCAGTGGGCCTTGGGGAAGGCACAGAAACACACATCACAGAGATACTTATATTCCTGGTGGCAAGGGGAACCTACTTTTCTGTAGTAGTGACACATACTTCATAGCATCATCATGATGGCCTCCAAATCTGCATTCTGAAGATGGCATTGGGTGGGCACACTGAAGTGCCCCAGTTTATACATCCATCTAAAAATGCATTCAACCAAAACTTGGAGAAAGATGCTGTGAGGAGATGTATTTCAGAGACCTCAGACTTGAATGGGGCTCCACCACGGCTATCATTCAGACCAAGGGTAAAGTCTGGGGGATTTGTCAGGTTCAAATATTACTGCCATTACTGCTGGCAGGTAGGTGGTGACACAGAGTTCCTGAGAGAATAAGAAAAGCAACTCACAAGCTTCCCTGATGAGAGCCAGGGAGGCAGAGGGGAGCTGGGCACAGCAGAAGAGTACAAAAGAGAAATAAAGCTGAGAATTTCGAGATGGCAGGTTGGGGAATGAGGCGAGAAGTCGGAAGAGGGGGATCAAAAGGGAAACTCACACAAAAGGAGAGTCAAATCAAAGGATGCCAGTGAGACTGTGCAGAGCTGATAAATCTGAGCTAAGAGAGTAGAGTGACTGAGAACTAGCTGGTGCCACACTTCAGCTCTGTCCCTTAAACTCTGTGGAGGATGATATTTGTGCAGGGATGATAGATAACAAAAGGCTAGAAGAGTTACATGGCTAGGGATTGAAGAAGTACCAAACAGAGACCAAAAAGATATATAAGATTTTTTTTTCACTTTACTTACTAACTCATATGCCTCTACACACACCCATATCCTATTCAAGTATATGTATCAGCAGCCACTGTTGGTTTGACCCTGAAACCAATAAGCAAGACTGAGCCTCAGCTCCTCCTCTCTTGTTCAACCCGCTGTGGCTGAGTAGGTAGATGTCATGGAGTCTATAACTGTTCTATGGGTTGGGGGTGAGAGGGCAGGTGATGGAACACTACTGATAGACCCCAACCCTGCTGACATTATGCTAGAGATTTGAAGCTCAAACAGTTTTTAGCAATTAGCTAGAGAGAAGAAAAAGTGGAACAGGAAGAATGTATTTTAGGTCAGGAGAATTTTGTTATTAGAAGACACATGGTGGCATATAAAATTGTTCTTGTTGTGTGTACACCGTGTTCATATATATTATAAGATAGAAATGTTTCTCCCTCCCTCCACCCCTCTCTTCCTCTATCCTTCCCCACCTCCCTTCCTTCCTATTTTGCTATAGATTGAACCCTAACACAAGTTAGGCAAGTATGCTTTCCTCCTGAGCCATACGTGTACCCCAATGTTGAGTAAGAGACAGAAGAAAAACAGATCCACTGTGTAGTGTTACAGCCCTGCAACACAGCCAGGTGGCTTTCTTTGCTCTTTACCTTCTGACTTGAAATGCTTGGTTGATTTCAAAGGAACAAGGAGGGCTCCGCAGGCCAAGGTTAAGGCTTTTATTTATTAATACAAATGCAAATTCCTCCAATCCTAATGTCAGACTTAGTTACTCACCCTGAAAGTCTTGCTCCCTTTCCACATACAAGGAGAAAAACTGAATGCCAACATCTGTACACTGCCATTCAAGAAGAGCAACTGATCCACCCTTGGCCGTTGCCTTTCTTCTATCTGCCTTCTGGAGCTCGGCATTGGATTTTGTGCAGTACAACTGGAGACTTCCCATCTCAGATCCTTGGCCCACTGAGATGCCTGCATCCTCCCAGGATGAAGGAAACAGGGTGAGTTTAATGGGATTTGAAATTTCATAACATTGAAGCATCCTCTAGCCACTGAGTTTAGTTCTCTCACGTGAGTGACATCATCTTTTCCATCAGCCAGGAATTGTGCCACCTGGTTACTCTTTACAAGTTCCTGGGGCACGGTGAATGTTTGACAGTCACCTGGGGCTGGCAGGATGACACCCATATTGTATAGGAAAGAGTGTATGCGGGGAGAGCTCAGGACTTGAATCTGATTTGTTCCACATGTTATGCCTTTACTACATACCCACTGTGAGCCTTGGGTGCAGTGCTACATGTTGGGAATGCAAAGGTCAGTGAAAAAACGGCCTCTGTGTGCAATTGATGCTCACAGTAAGACCTGGAATGAGGAGAGATGGCCTAATCTGTAAATATATGTTGCTGTTGCTGATGCAATATGGTACATGTGCTTAAAGACTAGAGACCAACAAGTCTTTGAAGAAAAAAAAAAGATGAAGATGTAGCTCCTCCCCTGCCTAGTCGGTCATTGGTGTGTAGACAGATACTGTTGAGATGATGTTCTAAGAGATGGGATGGGAGAGATGAAAACACAGGACTGGTGTGCTTGCTAACATGCAGGAGCAAGAGACTGTCAAGGACTTCTCCCTAAATGAGTGGATGTCTGAGCTCCATGAGGAGATGCTTTACAGCCAAAGGAGACTGAGCAGAATAAGCATGTGAAGCATGAAACAGCAAGACATCCATGGGAAACTCCTCTGCAAGAAGCCTCTCTACACAACTGTATTGACAGTCAACTTCTGTGGGAAGCCAACAGAAAGGGCTATCATCCTTGCAGCCATCTTGAGCCATATATCCTGATAAGAGACTTGATTACATTAGCCTACAACAGCTGAGCACACTCTGATAACATCTTGCTTTTGATACCCAGGATCTTCCCTTAAGGTGTGTGAGACTTAAAGGTGTGATTTAGAGTTGAGACTTAAGGGTGTGACTTAGAGATTAGATTTAGAGACAAGGCCTAAGGGTGCGACTTAAGGGCGTGACTTAGAGGCGTGACTTAGAAGTGAGACATATAAAAGGCAAGAGGCAGACAGAAGAGAGATCAGAGAACCAGACAACAGATTACTTGACAGAGTACAGCTTGGAACTAGGAATTAGTTAGTAGGCACTTGAGACTTGAGACAGAGAACTTGGAAGAACTGGGATTAGGACCTGAGACTTGGTGCTAGGAACTAGGGACTAGGAATTAGGGACTAGGAACTCAAGACTTGGGACTTGGACTAGGAAGAGAGACTGAAGAATAAACGGGATTGAATCACATTCTGTCTGGTCTCCATTCCTCGCATCCGTCCTCTCTCTCTCTTGCTGAACCCTGATCCACAGACCTGAGCACTTGGGGCAGTATGGGCACTAACAGTATAGCCCCCAAGGCTTTTGCAGTGCGGGTCCCAACATTGACAGTGTGGTCCGAGACATTTTGGCTCCCAAGCGTTGGAGCAGCTCGGGTGCGACATTTTTGGCGCCCAACATGGGGCAACTCGGGCTGCAACAAACTTCTTCAAACTCTCAGATTCTGTAACTGCAGGATACTCCAAGGAGCTAGTGAGTTCGATCAAAAGAAAGTGGTGTTGTAAATGTAAAGCATACTTTAAACTTAACACATACTACAGTCATCACTTGAACAGCTTTGGTAAACTTGAAGACATCTTAAAGAAATTTGAGACTGTTTTCTAGAGACTAGTGGTCCCTGTTTGAGGAAAAATTAAGGAAAGTACTGGAAGCACAGAGAAAATATGCCAAGTGCGATGACCTCATTTAGAAGCTGGCCAATGGGAGGACATGGCTGTGTTTGTGTTTGTTCTTCCCAAAAGCCTGAAGATTTAAGTGAATACAGGAAGTGAATAGCAAGAACCTGATCCAAGCAGCCACCAACAATGTCAGACTTGTTGAATACATATTTGCTATTCTGTTCAGTCCGGTCAAATCATCTTTCTTGGCAGATGGCAAACTAAACGGTTCCATGTACTCAGATTGAGATCTGAGTACAGGAAGTAGGTAGAGGAGTTTGACAGCAGACTGTCATCTATTCCTCAGCTATTGACCATGCTACCTAGCCACTCTCTACTCTGTACACACCCTACTGCTTAGGCAGTGTAGGGAAAATTTAAGATTCTGCAAGAATCTCACAAGAGAGCCGTGAATGACCATCTTTCTGCTGACCTCACGACCATATTATTATTTTACTGATAGTATTGAATGCTCACTACATGTTGCAATGCATCCTAAGATCTTAAAATGTATGCACATTTACTAAGCATAATCATTCCACAAGGTACTTAGCATCACTAGCTCACTGTGTTGATCACAGTGGAAATGGAGGCTTGGAAGGTTCTATTACTTGCCCCAGGGCATGCATCTATTTGCTGGCAAAGGTGAGTCAAACTTTAGATAATGTGACTTATAGGTCCTCATACCAGGTTTATACTTTATTTCCACAAGAAGAAAGGAGTGAGTGGTTCTCACTCATCCATATCTTTCCTGACACTGGGAAGCTGGGAAGGAGAGAGGCAACAATTGATTTCACAAGTGGTAGGGGAACAAAAGCAGACCAAGATAAAACACCCCTTTCCTCCTTACTCCAGAGGTTCTTTTGAACCCATTTCTGAAGGCAAAGCAGAAGTATTTAGCTGAAAGAGTTTCTAGGTCTCATAATGACCCACTCACATTCAAATTTGAGCTTAGAGGAAAGAAAGACACATGAGCTCTGATGTGTTGCCACTGGTTGCTGTGATTAGCAGTTTAACTGTAGGAATGGGTACTTGACTTTAGTGTCCTCATCTGTGAAATGGGCTTGAGAAATTACTATGTAGCCAAGCAAAGATGCCTGAGTGCTAAGAGTCTATGCACCTATGCTGTGGCACCCTGCTTCAGATTTAAATGGCAAACAGAAGGAAGCTGTTATCATCACTTAGCACATAGTAATGCATCATGGCAGCTCGTAAACAGTAACATTCTCAGTGTACTATAAGAGTGTTCTAGGCTACATGAACAACTGACGAGTACAGGATCCATGGAGAACAATCAACCCTTTGAAGCTTTCTAGAAGATGACCTTACATGCAAAGTTCCATGAGAATGGAGCTTTAAAAAATGTGGCAATGTGTTTCTTGAGTTGGAAGAATGGTCGAATGCAAGAACAGCAGATGTCTCTGATGGACAAAATGGTAAATATTTTATACTTTTGTGGGACATATGGTTTGTCTGGTTACTCATTTCTGCTGTTATAGATGGAAAGCAATCTAGATGATGCTTTCAACAATGAGTGTGGCCAATAAAATTTTATTCAGGAGAATAGCAATCTGATAGAAGCCCTAGTCTGATAGAAGCTCTTCAATTAAATGCCAAGGCCTGGGAATAATTTACATCAAATATTACACACACATTAAATATATACATCATATACACACTATTCACATATATGTGTATATATGCTGTGTGACAAGATTTTTCCTGGGAAGGTGCTCTATATGTCTATTCACTCCAGATAGGGAGCCCAGGACAAACCAAAGCATGGAAACTATCAAAGTTCAACTTAGTGAATCAATGGGGTTACCTACAGGTGAGGGGGTTCTTATAGGGGCAGAAATGACTCAAAGACAGCTGCTTCATAGAAATCCACTCCAGTACGAGTGACAGTATACAAAAGCTGGAAACTTCAGAGCCTTCTGTAAAGCCTGCAGGTAGCTCAGGGCTGGAGAGTGTCCTTTCCAGATGACTAGTTGGTCTAGACTTCTGGGCAGCTCCACTGGTCTCTACTCTTCTAGGCTGTGGATCTGATCTCAGAGTCTTCAATACAGATTGCCTTGTCTGAATGTGACTCCTAGAAGCTCTCTTGTTTACTTTTGGGATGGAGGGCCTAGTGAACCTAGTAAATTTTAGTTATTTTGAGCTGTTTACCTTCTACGGAATGGAATATTTCAATTTTGAGAAAACTGTTACACAATTGTGTATGGCATAAATATGTCCATTCAAGATCACTTGTGATGCCACTCTGATACCACTGCCCTCTGCTTTCCTGAGTGGAAGAGAATAGGAAGAACATATAAGTGGGAAGCCAGAGATCTTGTACAGCTTTATAATCTAGGATGAGCATAGCAGCAATCACCATGTGTGTGTGTTGGCATGATCTCACATATGGCATTGTGGGAAAAAAATGTAAGAAGACTTGTTCTGATGAGACCAGAAGGAGACTAACAATGATGAGATCTGTCTCTTTGTTATGGATTAGTGATCTATGGTAAATCATGACTTCTATACCTCAATTTCTGCCTCACAAATCAGAAATAGGACTAGACTAAATGGGAATCTGTCTTAGCTTCATAATCATATATATATATATTTATATAATATATAAATTTATATATAAAATATATAAATATATATATAAATATATATATAATTATATATATATAATATTTATATATAAATATAAAGTCTATTACTCAGCTATTGACCATGCTACCTAGCCACTCTCTACTCTGTACACACCCTACTGCTTAGGCAGTGTAGGAAAATTTTAAGGTTCTGCAAGAGTCTCACAAGAGAGCTGTTTCTTTGAATCATATATATATATATATATATATATATATATATATATATATATATATATAAAATTCTAAAACACCAGACAAAAGGATACTTACTCTAAGATGCTCTCTATTTCACAAAGGATTTGCAATAGATCAATTTCTATTTCCGATGGTTGGCCAGAGAGCTCTCAGAATCAGCCTGTCTCTCTTCTCCTAGTGCTGGAGAATAGGCATGTGTAGCCATGTTTGCCCTTTTGTGTGGTTTCTAGAGATTCAAACTCAAGTCCTCATTCTTGGACAGCAGGCACCATTAGACATCGAGCCATCTCCCCAGCCCCTCGCCTTACAATGACTTGAATGGTATTGGAGACTGAATAGAGTCAACTAGATCTGTCACAATTTTAATTGGATTTAAAATGACTTTAGTTGGCAACTTATGCAGGGGCTTACAATAATCACATAATCACAGGTATGCCAGTCCAACCCTAAAGTTTCTAATGGTAGAGTAGCAACTATTTAAAACACGGTACAAGACGATCTGTCAGTCATTCAACAGAGCTTCGTTTCAGGATAAGATTTGTTATGTAATATCATAGTTTAAAGTTTAATTTATTAAATCTTGTGGAACTTCCATGATGAGATTGGGGAAAACAAATAGTTGCTGACTCCTAGGAGACTATGCCTCTTAATCAATCCACTTATGCCTTTTAAAGAAAATATTCACAGAGAGAAGCAAGGTAAGTGGCCTGAGCTACCAAAATATTCTCAGGAAAGGTATATGTGTGAATCAGTCTAATAGTTGAGCAGGGACAACTGGTACCACCTTTATTTATGAATCAGACAACATCACCTAGCCGAGTCTGGAAACAGCATCCTTCATGCCAATGAATTAGTTCTAAGATCTTCCAAGGTAAGAGACTGCAGAGAAGGCTTAGGGCCTAGGAATGTACACTCTCTGTATCTGAGAGACACAAGAGGAGTTAGACAAAGAGAGGAAGGACAGGCAACCCTCTGCCTATGAACAGATCCATTGGCTAGAATGATTTCCTTGGTAGAGGTTGCCTCTGCATACCTTCAAGCTGCCCTGTAGCCCTCACCAATTCAGTTACGAGTATTTCTCAGTGGAGGCAGAGAAGAATGCAGACACGGAGAGAAACGTAGCAGGATGGTGTGCAGGAGCTCACGTGTAGCAGCACAGTTCCAACAACTCATTCCACTCGCGCCCTAATCGGCTCTCAAGCCGGCCCCCTGGAGATGTGAATTTATTAGGATGAAGAATTCTTAAACTATTACTCTTGGGCCTGAGATATATGCTTTGCATCAAGCCTGGGCATGCTGGAATTCTCCTCCAACCCATTTTAACAACCTCACGCCTCCCAAGTCCCCTCCCCATTCCCTCGGCCCCTAGGAAAGAACACATCCACTGTAGCTAATAAGTAGAGAAACCTTTTGTAATAAATCCCCTAAAAAATGCAGAGTATGATATTTTTCTTTGTCAGAAAACTGTGGAAGGGCCCAGAGGAAGGCCGTACTTGTCCATACAGCTTCCACTGGTACTCAACATTCAACCCACGTGAACTCAGTCCTTCCTTCTCCATCAGAAGGCAGAAGACTTTAGTAGGAATGGGATAGGCTAGAAGAACAGAAGACCATGCTCTCCAATACTGGCTTACTTACTTAGCTGTGTAAGCATGAACATGTTCCTTGGCGCAACCCCCTACCCTCAAACTGTAGTCATTTGCAGGACTTGGGTTGGAAGGGTACTAATGGCGTTGTATGATTATAGAAGTCACATCTATTACAATAACAAGCTGGTTGTGAAACAGAGAAGCCATGCCAATGCCTGGCACAGTGCTCAGCACATAAACATGTAGTAAACAGTAGCATTATTATTATTATTATTATTATTATTATTATTATTATTATTATTTTGTTTAATACTTGCAGTACTGCTAATTTAAGTATCTTGTAACACGTGGTTTTTGGAAAAACTTGTTTTGTGGTCTCTGTTGTTTATGAGTATGTCATATGGATGTGAGCATGAGGGTGTGTGTTCTCCTGCTTGCATGTGCAACTGGTAGAAGTAGACATTGGGCATTTTCTATTGCTCATTGCCTTAGGTCATTAACATAGAATCTCCCAGTGAACCAGAAGCTCAATCTTTCAGCTGTCCTGATTGACCAGCAAGCTCATAGAATCTGGCTGTCTCTGTTCCCCAAGTACTGGATAACCAGCATGCTTTATGGGTTCCTGGGAGTCAAACTCAAGTCCTCATTCTTGGGCAACAAGCACCCTTAGACACAGAACCATCTCCCCAGTCCCTCTCCTTATAACATCTTATGACTAATTAATCAGCAAGGACACAGGGGATGGTTCTGCAGAGAGTGTCTAGTGTTCCCTAGAGTCCAAACAACCCGATGTCTCATAACCTTGATTCACAAAGAGTAGAATAAAAAAACATTTCCCAATTTAATCTTAAATACAACATCAAGAATACTTGCCAGGTGGTGGCGGCGCACGCCTTTAATCCCAGCACTTGGGAGGCAGAGGCAGGCGGATTTCTGAGTTCGAGGCCAGCCTGGTCTACAGAGCGAGTTCCAGGACAGCCAGGGCTACACAGAGAAACTCTATCTCGGAAAAAAAAACAAACCAAAAAAAAAAAAAAAAAAAAAAACCTTAATCTAGCCTCTGGCTGAGTGTCCAATGGAAATTCTGCCAGTGATGAGGGTTGCACCTCCTAAAAGCTCCACTGTGTTTGTGAAGGAGGCTGACTTTCCGTCTACTGAATTCAAGCTAAAATCAATTGTGCTAGAGGAAGAACAACATTACAAACATCCAGGTCTAACCACCTCCTTGCCAGGAAAGCTAGCTCATTTTCAAAATGTCACAGAATCACCACCTGAAATATCAATATCAAAGACCCGATTTTTCTCTTATAAATAAAAGAAGGAACCTGGGTTAGTTGTCGTTGAAGATTTTTCCCACCTTTATAATTATCTAACAATATATGTAAACACAGGTAGTGCCTTGTATATGACAAATGTATTGTTTTCTTTGCTACAGAAGGCATGCAAAAACACAAACATGTTTGTTTCTGTCCTTGCCACAGAAGGAACCAGAAGACTGTCTTTAGAGAGAGCATTTAGTACACGCAGATGCATGCCAGGATGCAAACCCCACATCAAAATGCTGCTGGAGTTCATAACTCAAATTTCTTTATCCTGTAGCTGCTCGGGGACCCCATTAAATTGTTTTCCACAAATGCCAAGAGGCTTGAACCATTTGTTATAACATTTGAGTCATTTATAAGATATTTTGATCCAGCAAATCTGGAAGTAGCTGTCTGAAGTACAACACATGACTGATGCCGGTTTCATCCTGCTTCCGATCAAAGCAGGGCATACTGTGGGAGTCCTACAGACCTTTCCCAGGTATTGAAGGGATTTCCTTACTTCCAGGTGCTGGCAGGAGAATATGACACACATCACAGTCCACACTGACCTCACTGGAAAAGAGATGTTCTATGAATAGATGTAGAAAAAGTATTTTCAAACTCAGGAAGACAACTGCTTTGAATCCCAGATTAGGAACCACTAAAGAAACACAAGTTAGCACAGAAAAGAAATCTACAGAATTCTTCCAGCTAGTGCTGTTCACCATGGCAGCCTTTCTTTCACTGTGTTGATGAATCGGGTTAATGAAAAAGACTGGTTCAAATTGAGTTACGACATGGGATAGGGACACTCAGATCACTGGGGGTGAGGGGGGTGGGGGTGGGGAGACAGAAGCAGGGCCAGCCATATCCAAAGCCCTCAAATCTGAGTTCCTTAAATCAGAACTGGCTCCAGCAAGTTGGACTTTAGTAAGTCCTGCAGGTGACTCTGCCATGTGAAGGTGAGGCATACAAATCACTGAAGTAGAATCTTACACAGCACAATGGTTCTTTGTTCCTTCTGAAGTCCAGAAGGACTTCATTTATTTTCCCTCTAATTCTGGGCATGACTCTCTATCAGTGAGCTGGATTCCTCACTCATTCTGTCATATTTTTTCAGTATACAAAGGCTTGGTGGTCTGCTTCTGTCTGATGACACAGCAGCATACCGAGAATCCTGACAAAAATGTCACCATGCACACCCTTTGAAAGAGTTCTTCACGGGGGGGAGGGGAGTGTCCTTTGATCTTGCTCAGAAATTTGGCCTTTTCCTTATTGATTAAATTGTAATTTCTCTAAAACAGCCTGTAATTGAATTATCCGGGGAAACCCGCTGAAAGGAATGAAAAGGGAGAGAAATAAAAATAGGAAGTTGTATAATTTACAATAGAAATGATTTGGTTGCTGAGGTTTTAATCAAATCAAATGGCATCATAAAAGAACAGGTGATTGGATTACATGGAAAGATAATGCATTGGGCCTGAAGCCTGGCGTTTCTGTGTAAAGTCTGTTGGATTCATAACTCTGCTGGCCACATCTCCCATGAGAACAAAAGCTCTCTGGGGAACTTCTCTTACTCAGGAGACACAAATAAGGTAAAACAAACAAACAAACAAACAAACAAACAAATAACAACAACAAAAAAGCAAAGACCCAGTTAAAGAAATACAACACCAAACCATTCACTTAGCAATGGCTTAGAGCAGGACAAGGTAAAACTCTTGTGAATTGCCAGAGGTGTCACCTAAGTACATGCTGAGAGGTCATTAGCTCCCTGCCACATGTCCAAGTAACTATTGAAAGACACAGAAGTAAAATGCATATAATTATTTAATACACTCGGAAAGAGTGACATGTAAGCTGTCAATCAATTGCCTGTGCCCACCCCCTTTGGCTTGCGATGCCCTAAATACTTAGTGGCTCCTCTAGTTATGCAGAGATGGGATAGTTTTCCAGGATGTGCAGATTGTAAAATACAACTTAGAATTTGTAATATGTTAAAAACCTGAAAATCTCTAACTCTTGCAACATGCAGGAACTGCCCCCCCACCCCCACCCCAAGTCTGCTTTCCTCGCTCACGGCTTTCAGAAAAAGACTAAAGCCTTCTTAGTGTTCCACTTGGGTATTATTTTGCGAAAATGAGTTCTTTATGACATAATGCTATCAGTCATGGCTGTGAGAAATCGGACGTCCTCAAAGTTATTGTTGATACCTGGGCGAAGGCAGTGCTGTGCCCCCTGGGAGCTGGAAGTGATTTAATTTCTTGCTCTGGGGAGAAAGACAGAACTTTTGGCTACTGAACTTTCCAGACAACCTCTGAATCATCCCACGATGATTGTGAAGGTGGCGGTGAGAAATAGAAGCCTTGAATTCCTTTCCTGGGGTCTGGTTTTGATGGATGTGGAAGGCCCCTAAAGGGTGGGACAGACAAGGTTTAAGCAAACATGTTTTAGGGCACAGATTTTGAAAATTGAGTACCAGTGTCCCACCTGCTGTGCTTCATTTCAGAATCCACAGCTGTCATTAGCAGAGAACAAACTGCTTTTCCAACCGCACACCGCCGTGCTCTGCTCTGGCTCGCACTGGAAATTACAGAACTCTTATGGAGGAGCATGTCCTGAGAGCCTGCTCCTTGTCAGAGTGTCTGATGTGTATTATCCTGGGGTGTGTTGGGGGAGGAGAGGGAAGAGGTGTGTGCACACATAGGTGCAGGATATCAAAGCTCCGACAAGCGACTTCCAGGCATACGCTATGTTCCCCATTTAAAAATAAACCCACAGGTCAACCCAGGGCTCACCATGACTCAGTCTTAGCGTTGAATTTGACTCAAAATAGACTTTGATGATGACTGGTCACAGCCACAAATGGACAGAGTCCATTTATACACATCTCACAGACCTAGGGAACCATAGGCCCCGTGAGAGGTCATGGCCCTGTGTCAATGTTAAAGTCTCCAGATATTAGTCCAGTGAGCTTGCTAAGAGTCCAAAGACCACTGAAGTGGATTCATTGTTTCTTCCTCCTAAGGATTTGTTAAAGTCCAGGTTCAACTGAGACTCATTTATACCCACAGGCTTCCCAGCGAGATGTATGGACAGACTCCCATGCAACTGTAAACAGTTGTTTGGCCCAGCAAGAAATAGCAGGGAGCATTGTAGGCATCAGTGAGATGAAAATTCACAGCTTGGCCTTGGTTCTGTCCTATACCCAGCTAACTGTCAAATCAGCGCAAGTCACCCAAGGGCTGTGGGTGCTCAGCTTTCTCATTATAAGAGAAAATGTGGGAGGAAAAGAAAATGAGTCAAACACTTGTCAGAGTCCCTTATAGCTAATGCTTCTCTTCTTATCCTTGGTGTAAGGTGTAGCAGGCCGAACAGAACAAAGGAGTTGTGATGTAAGATGATTTGCTATGAGATAACACAGAGCAAATCCTATTAGTAATTAATAATAACAAAACTTATAATGCCAGGAGCACCACCTCCTTGAGGCTTCTGGGTATTTTCACTATATAGGCATAGGGCATATACTCAGTGTAAACAGAGTCTGATTACCTGCTAAGGGCAAATTGAGCTAAATCACACTTTTCCTGAATACAGATTAGCCAGCACACTCTCAGACAGTAACCAAACTGGGCCTATTTTCCCATGACAGAGACCCCAGGGCAGCTTCCCTTGAGGATATATATGCCAAAGAATGTGTGTAACATCCATGTCTAGTCAGAGAAGTGAGCTATTCTAGATCCCCACACTCACCTAGAACCCTGATTCCATCTAGAAGAGAACATACACTCTTCTGTGGCACTTTTCAGAGAAGCCCTGAAAATGGTATGATCATAGAAATTATCCAATTTCTCTTTCAAAGACTATATACTCTAGGGGTGGGGAAATGATGTCTCTTTCTGTTACTGACTTTGAGTAACCTGTACATTTAAGAGTTCCTCTAAGGGGGATGGAGGATCTCAGCCACCCTGTATATGATTTTGATTTAGTAGATGCTACAGACTTCCTAAGCACTGAGAATTTACCCTATAGTTATTTGCACTTTTCAATGTAAGGAGAAGATACACTCTGGAGACTCCTGGTTTCACATGGCATAAAATAGCAGGTTGGAGAAACCTGGCTTCAGCAGCCGTCCCATCTCCATCTCAGATCTTGTTCAGTGTAACCCTATACTAGCTTTTGGCATCACATTTTCAACCACAGCTCTGGGGGACCCGGGACTCACCCCTACGGCCACTTGACAATATATCTGGAAGAGATAGGTTTGCAATACATTACAAGAACAGATACGATTTTGTTCTGAATTAAATGACAAGCACTGCATGTGGCTGGATCTGTTACCTGAGCAAATGGCTTATAAATTTCATTATGCTCCTTTGGCTGGGAGGTTTTCCTGTTGGCTTTGCCATAGCACAGAAAGCAGGGGAACCTAACACAGGCTGCTCCTTCCCCGAGGAACAATGGTGATACTATTTGCTATGGAGACAAGGAGGTTGAAGGAAACCACAGCATACATTCCACTGGCAATCTCCCATGGAAGTTTCCTGGCAGCATCTTTAGCCTCTTGAAGAAAAGTGGAGAGAAGGCTTCCTAGATTTGGAGATGATACAGCTGTCCTGTAACCATCAATCTAATCAAACCCCTAAACCAGGAAAAGGGCTATATTTATATCATGAGCAAGAAAAATCATCATGCACCAGACAGTCTTTATGTGAAACACGAAGCCAGAGTGCTATTGTCCCTGAGAAATCAGTTTTCTTGGAAAAAATGTTGCTGATTACTAGACAAAAAATTTACAAAAAAAAAAAAAGTCCCCAAATGAAATCTGGATCAGTAGAACCTCACACAGTTAGAAGGAAATATCACCTTCCACTCTAGAGATATTCTAGAATGGAAGAGTTTAAGTTAAAACTAAGTTGAAATTCCATGTGAAGAGTCTCTATCGAAAGCACTAGAGAATAACTCACGCATATTTAGGAAGATCAGTAACCGAGAATAGAGAGGGGCAGGGGGCACACATCTGAAGGCTCAAAACAATGAAAAGTATTCACTTGACTCCATTGGCCATAATGAGCAGAAATACAATTCTCGATGCTCGACTTTAATGACAGATTCTCTTATTTCCCACACAAGATGGCAGTCTAAGGTATTGCTTCTAGTTCTAAGTGAACATAAAGAGACAGCACTAAACATATGTTTTGTGGCATTTTCATTCTGTAGTTCTGGGCTACACAATGGCCTTCTACTCCAGCTCAGACCACAGATACAAAACTGGGCCCAGAGAGCATTGCAAAGGTAAAGAGTACTATTGCCTAGTATTTTCCACTGGGCCTTTCCTATGTTTAGATATATTTAGATATATACGTATTTGCTACCATATTATAACCTCCTGTAGTATTCTGAAAGGTAACTTACTGTCCAGGTGTGTTGTCTAGAAAGAATAGCAATACCATATAGCCATATATCTATAGAATATAGTCTATAGCATACCCAGTAAGGTTACAGTACCCAGTCCCAAAACTACACTCTGGTGATTGAACAGTGCTGAAATCTAGTAACACCTTTCTAAGAATGTTTCCTCATTGGGAAATGCCATGTAACTGACTAATTTCTGTCTTGGAACGACAACAACAACAAAACCAAAAACCTGATGTATAGTTATACTCTCCATTTGGGATGATATCCCTGATACTCTAGAAATAGCCTTACATATTTGAGTGAGAGAGGGCAAGTTGCTCAGCTTGGACAAAGTGGGCTATACAGATGAATGGCTTTTCCTGTGATCAGGAAAGATGATCTTTTAATTTTTACAAATTAAAATACAATGACATTATTTTTTCCCCATTCCTCTCTTCTGTTTCACTTCACCCATGGTCTTTTTATCTGACTCTTCCTTCCAGTGAGTTTGTTGTTGACTTTAAAGCATAATCGCCAAGTGAAAAATGATAAATGATGACTTGGGAAAACTGTACGGTTGTACAGCACCAAGCAGTGAAATAAGAACCTGAGGAGGGGGTAAAAGGAGCCAGGAAAGACACGCTTCCTGACAAAGTCTGGGCACGAAGGTGAGAGATTATCTTTCTATGCAGGGAGTTACATGGACCTGAAGCTCTCTCATGGCATGCACAACAGGGTAGACGGTAAAGATTTGATGAACACATAATCATGAAGATACCAGAGTAAGTGAGGCATAGCCTGGGGCGTCTGGCTGCTTACCACATCCTGAGAGCATCCATAACGAGAACCTTTAATCATATCAACACAGCTCTGTAGGTTTAGTTAATAGAGGAGAGTTGGTATGGGATAATGTCAGATTGTGATGTTAAAACCAACATATGGCTGTTAACTTTTAGTGGCGATCGCGTGACACCATAAAAACAAGCAAGCAAAAGGCACCATGCATTAAAATTTAAACATAAAGATCCAGCTTCTTTTTAATCCTTTTATCTGATCGCTTAGCATCTTTGATGTATGTGTATGTGGCATCACTGACTGCAGAAAGTCATATAGTTATATGCCCACAATTATGCCTTTCTCTACCTTCTGTGTTGTTCATTGATTCAAGTGTTTGCTAAGCACCTTCTATGTGCCAGGCTCTGTTCTAGGATGGAGGATGGAGCAATAAATACAGGCAAAACATCTGCCCTTACAAATCTTCTACCTGGTGTAGAGAAATAGATAGCAAATAAAGGATATAAAATGCAATGGCAAAAATAAAAGGGGGTAATGTGGAAGTCTAAGCATGGCAGGCCAGGGGAGAAGCTTATGAGACATCAGTCATGGTAAGATGCCATTTGGTTCGAGGGCTTGAGGGATCTGCAGTGAGAGAATCACTCACACAGGGAGACATCAGGTTGAAGACCCCATGGGGATGGACAGGGGATAAAGCATTAGAAAGTGAAGCCAGAGAGGCAACAGACAGAGAGGAGGCAGAACGCAGCCTGGGGAAACCTTGGAAGCCACTGGACCTCAGGGTAGGTGGCTACTCTGCTTAACTGTGCACCCTTGACATCCAGGTGGCCTGAAATAAATTCTCTACTTTAAAACCTATTCCTCTGTTTGAATCGATAAACACATAATTAAGGCAAATATATCTCTCTGCATTGAGTATGGCTCGGTTATTTTTAATTTAGTTTTTGGAAACTAATTTTTAACCCATACACCAAAATTTCATTTGTGTGGTAAGAGAGTGCAGATGGGCTCCTGGGGGATATGGAAATTAATCTCAGTGCCGCTGAAGACCTTTAATAACTCATATGTTCTTCTACCCCATGAGAATTTCTAGCAAGAGGGCTGTCTTCAAAAGTTTTTAGGGACTTGTCTGTAGGCTGTCAAAGCACGAGTTGTTGAAGTTGAAATGAAAGGTAAGCGAGTGTAAGACTTTCATCTTCCTGCTTCCATCAGTTGTAGACATACCATGTGGCTTAAGAGTCACACCAAGCTGCCCATGTTACTTGCATTATAGCTCTTACACAATAATACGCATGAAGTACCCCTGGTGCTAGAGAACTTACCTTCTGAGTCTCAATACCCAGATACCTAAACAACCAAAGATCCAACAATTTAATTAAAAATACTTATTTCAAATATTTTTTCTGTTTTTTTTTTTCTTGCATGAATTCTCCTCTTCCCTTGAGACATAGTCCAGCCTCAATTCCTTTACCTATCTCCGATCTGCCCCTCTGGGCTTCAGCTTCCTTCCATGTCTGTGTTGTGGGGTGTCCCTCCCGTGCACTCACTCAGCACTCTGCTCATGTGAAGTGGTATTGTTTGGTTACTTGTTTGTAACTCTTGACAGATTAGGAGCGCCAGAGTTTCGGGGGCTGCTCATCTTGCACGCCGTACTTCCAATGCACACCATAATTGGTAACACACAGTAGGTATAGAATAGATCTGTCTAACTCATCACCTAAAGAGGCAGCTTGGATTTCAGAACTGAGAACAAACAATACACACATTCAGAACTCATTCTCCTTAAGCACAACAATTCAGTCCACTTGATTCCACTGCAGAAGGCCTGAAACTCTTTAAAATGGCCAAGTGATTTAAAATGCAACATAGAGACTGGTAGAGAATTTCCATCCCATATGCCAAGGAAGCTAGGCAAACCAGTTTGTTCTGCATACAATTAGAAATATAAAAGTCTTGGGAATCACATTTCTTAAGGCTTGTGCCAGTGTTTATTGTTGGTAGTTTTGTAAATGCATTACATATTCTATGGTATTTGTGAAGTCCTCAAAATACATGCAATATATAAAACCTCCTGCCAAAGAGAGTAACAGACAACACAAGAGGAGGGAAAGGCCTGGAAACGTAAAATCAGTTCCCAGAGGAACTTACAATGGGGCCTGCTCACACCATGCATATACTTGGATTCTCATTTATGGTCAGCATGAAGCCCAGGATGCACTGGGAGCTCTGTCCCCACTCCTGTCTCCCTCTCCAGGTGAAAATTAAAGTCTTAGGGCTATCCATATTTTCTGCACGGGGAAATTTGAACACAATGGTTTTCATCCAATATGACATGGCTGGATTGAGATTTACTTTTGTAAGAACACCAGGTAATGTTTCGTGGGATAAGGACTTAGTGTGTGGGACCATGCGTGAAAAGTGTGAAGTTTTCCCCCCAACCCTCCATCATGTGACTGTTAGCAGAGCAATTAACCCAGTACTCCCGAGTAACAGCTGCTTTATTCTGTGCTAGCACAAATCTTCCTTCCAAAGATAGAAAGAGAAAGGTAGAGGATAAGGACAAACAAGGCAGAATCAGAGTAATTTCCTTTTTTCAATTCTCCCTTCAATTCAAGATTTCTGGCAAGGACCACATTTCCCATGTGTACAGTTGTATTTCTCCCCTGGCTCTGTAGAACATACATGATTTTTTCAATAGCCTTATTTTCAGTGCTGCTCAATAATCTATACATGAGCATGCAGGGATCTGTCCCCTTGCCATGCCCTTTTTACAGAGAAATAAAAATCACACATGGCTTTCTTGCCAATGGGTTCCATTAAATAAGACAGAGCCATTGACTGTGAGGGTGCCATCTATCTCAGCAATTAAGGCTTGCTGCTTTCTTTCCTGATGATTTACTGAGCAACTAACTCATGGGCAATCTCTTTATCATACACTAGCTCTGATCCTTAAGACGGTTCTAAGGCCTGAACATCATTATTATCATCAGCATAAGTACTTTTGCCAGGTATGGTGGTGTGTACCCGTAGTTCTAGCATCCAAGAGGCTGGCAAAGGAGAGTCCTAAGTCCTAGGTTAGTCTAGGCTATTTTGTAAGACTTTGTCAAAGTAAACAAACCACAACCAAACAAAACAATAAACTAACTAACTAACTAACTAACTAACTAACTAACTAACTACCACCACTTTGTCTTGGAGTCTGCGCTAGGATGTCATCCACTGGTGTGGAAATGCAGACCATTTAGATATATTGCCAACATTACAGCCTCTGGTCTTATGTTCTAGCAGGTATTATTGTAATTGTTACATTGTTGTAAGGTTGAGTCAATCATTGTCTCTTTAGGAAGGTTTAAAAACATAATCTTTTTCTCCTTATGATTGTTTCTGACAAAACTTTATGTATATTAAGTATTGCTTATTTTCTGATAACTGGAAAGTTTAAGAAAATATCAATCTCAGAGCATTTAACGCAACAGTGCTTGTCTGGATTGTAGCTTGTGGAGAAGGTGGTAGGAATGATGTAGTAGCTGTGGTATGAGGGGGAGTTTCAGTGTGTTGTGTGCTCTAAGCCTCTGAAAATGTCTATGGCACTTGGATGTGATTCTCTTTATCCAGTCAAGACCCAAACAATGGCACTACACCTTTAAGACTTATAAGAAGCAGGGGTTGTTTCTACTGAGAGAGCTCACATCAAGTTACCAAGACAGGACTGAAAGACAAGAAGGAGCCAGAACAGGAAGGCTCTAGTCCATGATGTCGTGCAGATTTGAGGAAAGACGTTTGCGGATGGGATAGCCAACATGAGCAGTTGAAGGTGACCATGATGAGGAAAGAAAACAATTTGTAACTTGGGATAATCATGGTTTTCCAGAAAACAAGACACATTTCAGCTTTGCTATCATCTTATTTCAGTGACAGAGAACACCCTTCAGCACTGTCACATTCCTGCTTGGAATTTAAAGATAATGGATCTCACAGGCCTTCCAGGCAGAATCGTGTCTACCAGCATCTGGGCATAGAAGCAAGCAGAGATGGTCAGGGAAAGGTTGGCTAGTGTGAGTCAAGGATGAGAAGCTCTAGTGTGGGATTATAGAGCAGGGCAGCATGCAGATAGGTATAGACTACTGTATGTTTCAACAGCCACAGGGAAGGATAGTAAATGTGTCACCAAGGAAAAGGATAGATGACTGGGGAGGTAGACACTATACCTGATTTACACAGAATACCGTGTTTACATGTATGTAAACGCTGCATGGTATCTAAGAACCATGTATATTTGTATATATAAGTTTTAAAAAGCCAACTTAAAAAATACAAAGATAGAACAAAGACTTCTTTAAAAGTATGTGAAGTGAGTCAGATTAGAGCAGAAGTCTCCATGTAGAGACTGGCACAGACAGCTAACTTAACAGCAGCTGAACTAATGACTAAGGGGCTGGGGTATGCCACTCAGTGCTCAGTGAGAAGGCTCGGTGGGAGGCCAAGCCTTAGTGCTGCTGTTGCTGCTGCTGCTGCTGCAAAAAAAAATGGATTTATTTATTTGAGACAAGGTCTTGCTATGTAAGCCAGGTTAGCTTCAAATGTGTGGTGAATCACCTGCCAAAGCTGGCTAAGTGTCAAGATTCAAGTGTGCACCAACCCTTAAGTACACTTAACCCTTGGTGGCAGGCAGCAAGTACCGAGTGAAGATCTTTCTACACTGAGGGAAGATAAGGGCGAGATTAGATGAGAAAGCATGCTACTAATACGAAGAAAGAAAGAAAGTACATTTATAGAAAATGATAGCAAGAAAGGAAACTCGGTCCATAAATAAATGCTTCTGGGCATGGTTCAGTATTCCCATTACCCCTGGACCTCAGTTACTTCTGACTGAGCAGTCTTTTACTCTAGTCTACCTGTGAGGTCAGAATTCCTGCAAAGGTTATTTCTAATTCTACCATAGATCTGGGAATTTATAAATAATCTTTTATTTTTCTTATATTACCCTTATGGTTTGAAATTAGCTTTTGGAAGCAATTGTGTGAATTAGACAAAGAAACAATACATCAGCTCATTGGAGGATCTACTAACTCAGCCCTTTTCTGACAGAGACTGACTTCTCTCTTAAACATATAAACACGCTCCAGAGAAATCTCTCCACATAGTTAACTCCATTCTATGAAGAACAGATTCCTGAGACTGACTCCCAGCTTGGGAGAGCACAAAGGAGAGTCAGGAATCAACATCTGGCCTTGAAGAAGGCTCCAGAGATCATGCTTCTCTTGGAAGAGCTGCAGCAAGCCCCACCTGATGAGAAGTTCAGAAACTGTTGGGGACCATTAACACCCAGTCCTGAGCCTGAAGTCTCCACATGTAGGCTGATTTTCCAGGAAATCAGAAATATGCATCCCAGAGGGGAGACCGCAACCAAAGCAGTAACAGGACCCCATAAGATCCTGTGCATAATGCCTGGAGACAGAGGAAGTAGGGGCTTTACCTAGAAAGATGCAACTTATAATTTTATTGTTCTTGTTGTAAAGGAGAGTGGTCAGTATCAGCTGGAATGTATTATTATAGGGAAATACCTTTTAAGAAAACATTAAATTTTAAGGAGAATAATGGACTTTGATTTTTAAAGCCACCTATAAATACTATGGTTTCTCAGATTTAAAAATTCAGCTGTATATAGATTATGCAAAAAACATACTACCAAGCCGGTAACCTTTCAGGCAGCCACTATTGCCTATACAAAGGGGGAAGTGCAGCTTTTGCTGTTAGCTGTAGTCTTCAGACCTCACCTTGACTTTTGCTTTGGTACATAGAGAAAGCCTCCCTTATGGCAGGTTCTGATATATACAGGAGGTTTTGACGTGTGAGACCATTCAGCAGACACCCTCTAATTCAGTTTATTTCTATAAGAATTTATTCTTAAGGAGATATAAACATGTATATTGATGTACCTTCCAATAGCTAAGAGTGATAGAATCACAAAAGTAATTTCTCTTAATGTAAATTAGAGTATCAAGATTCACTAAATGTATTAAATCTGCATATTAAAATTCATATCATTTGAAAATGTTTGATGTAGTCAACAAATTTTTAATTTGTTTTGATTTTCGAGAAGGGTTTATGTAGCCCTGACTGTCCTGGAACTCGCTCCATAGATCAGGCTGACCTCAAACTCTCAGATATCTGCCTGCCTCTGCCTCCACCTGTGTCACCACCACCCAGATCAACTAATTTTTAAAGATAGGGTCTCATACAGCCGATGCTGGCCTTGGACTTGTTATGTAGTTGAGGAAAACCTTTCACTTTTCCTCCTCCTGACTCCACTGCCTCCTCATGCTGTGTTCACAGGAGGTACTACACCTAGTTCTATGCAGGACCAGGGGTCGAATCCAGGGCTTTGTGCACACATACTAAGCAGATGCTCTACCAACGGAGCTCCACCCCATCCCTAAAAAATGATAGGTTTTTTTTAACTGTCCCTAATTATCAAAAAAACCTTTCAAGTTCTATGCAATAGTCCAAAACCATTCTCCCTGACATCTGTAGGCCAGGGGACCTCATACGGCTCTTTACTTCTTTCAGTGATGAGCTGTCATCTCCTTCACCTTTAAAGCCAGTTTAGATTGTAACTGAGACATATTCAGAGGCCACTTTCTACTTTAAACAGTAATCTCTAACTTGCGGTTACTCAGCTTCCATGGACTTACCTAAGAAATTTCCAGCCAATAACTACAGCTGAGACAAATACACAAATACAAAGCCAGGCCAACAACCATCCCCCATTCCACTCCCCTACACCTCCCCTGCCCCCAAGTAAAGAAGTGGGCTTAGTGTTTCCCTATACTTCCTCTGGCAATTCCTTTCTTGATGGAAAAACAAGTTTGTCTCAGAAAACATGTCTTTCACTGACCATGTTGGGTTTTGTGTGCCTGTTATTTACAAAACATGGGCCAAACCCACACACAGCCAGTTCATGGTGGCTCTCCACACTGATTAGAGGTGGAAAATCAAGCTAAAGGTGCCAGGTCCTTGTATAGTTTTTTTTTTTCTCAGAGCAGACAAACCTACTTTGAAAACCATCCAGTGGGAAATGCCTGGAGCTTTACATTCAGATGTGCAAACCCCACACTGAAAATGCCAGTGCTTGCAAAGTCTTCATTTTCCTCCTCATTTCCTAGATTTTAAAAATAACCTCTCTTATGTGATATTGGATTTCTTAAAGAAGAATCCCATGCCTGATTTTGTGGGTTTCATTGGTTATACACAGCTCACTGATTGCTGGGTACCAAACTATTAGGTGTTGCCTTTAAACTCCTTCTGTTCTTGACTGGATATGGTACTGCCACC
Source organism: Rhabdomys pumilio (assembly GCA_030674055.1). Classification (NCBI taxonomy): domain Eukaryota; kingdom Metazoa; phylum Chordata; class Mammalia; order Rodentia; family Muridae; genus Rhabdomys; species Rhabdomys pumilio. Next base: position 14,414,657 of record JANHMN010000010.1, read on the forward strand.
CTGGAGCTATGGCTTCATGAGAGATCAGTGAGGAGGGTGAGTCACAAGGGGACGGATGTAAGAGAAATGAAATGAACCCTGGCTTTCTTTATTTTCTCCTTTTCAGAGCCACAGAACAGGGGCAGAACAGACATTGGAGTTGGGCAGAAGAAAAAGAAACAGAGCAGGCCTTCTTCTTTTGATGCCTCACTGAAAAGGCTGCCTGGAGCAAACAGTTGGAAGTGATGAGAAACCAGGAAAAATGAGGAAGAAAGCATCCATCCAGCAGGAGCATCATGAAGTTGAGGCGAGTGGCCCCTGAACATTGGAGAAACCTGTGCCATTAATAACTGATTAAGAGTCCTCCACTGTACCTGGGTCAGACCCTGTCCCATGAGTAAATTCAGGACTTCAGAAAAATTCAGAGGCATACTCGGATCAAAAACATGCTGACAGAGTTTCACTGGTACCAGGGCTCATGGGTCTGAGGGACCGACCAGAGCTCCAGTGGGTTTTGGAACTATTCCTTAGTTGACTAATATTGCAGCAATAAAGCTGTGTCCGCAAGCAGCAGGGAAACAGGGGACTGCACTTCTGCTCTCCTTCTCTTATAGAGGTGGCTAAGTCTCAAAATGCACACTCTAGCTTTTGAAGGGGGAAAAGGTGGGGTCTTATAGTCTTAAACTTTTTGGTATTTTTGTAAAATACAATTAAACAATCACAGTAAATGGATCCTAACAGTTTCTGAGACCCCAGTATGAAGAAGAACCAAGCCTAGACAGAGTATTCTTTTTTGATATTTCAAGGACTCCCCCTCCTTTCTCTTTACACACACACACACACACACACACACACACACACACACACACACGTACTTGTGGATGCACACATGCATACTTTGACACAGAGCCTTTCTATAGAGTACAGGACAGCATCAAACTTGCAAACTTGGGTCCTAGATTACAAGTGTGGCCAAAAAAAGTTAAATTTCTAAGACATATTTTCACTTCTTTCAGAGCTTTTCTACAACATTAATAACACCTGTCTAATAACAACTGTCTCTCAGAAAATGAGTCAATCTGACCCCTTTTCCATTCCCAACCTCTACAGGACTCCCCAGCTGAGATAACACCAGTATAGATTCAGTGTCCCTTCCAAGCTAAGAAGCAATTTACACTGAGACTCTAAACACAAGGCTCAAAACAGAAACCTCACAGTCAGCAAGCCCTTCCATTCCCATGGTATCACCATGGAAGGTGTGGCCTTGCTCTCCTGCCTTCCCAAACAACACTAGTACACGTGTCCAGAAGGCAGATCCAGGCCAGCAGGCACTTTGCCAGGCTTGCAGCACACACAGGAACCAAAACATCATTTGAGGAAACTGCTGGTTCAAGGTGAGGTGTTTCTTTAATGGGGTGTGGGAAGCCAAGGCCTGCTCTAAGCCTGCACCACCACGCTGCAGGGAGGCAGGGGAACTGGATGCTCCTTGGACACAATGTAATTTGGAGCCATTACAATGTATTGTACGTGGGACACTACTGTTCAGCTCTTAATATGCAGAATTTTGCATAGTATGAATGCTAATCATTTCCACGATGATGCTATTCATATAATATGTAATACTTGCTAAACAAAATTATGAAACATAATTACTGCTCAGACACAGTTGCTGCTTCCAGTCCTCCAAAACCCAGTCATTTAAAATTGTGTTTTCTTTAAATAAACGGCAACAATCCCCGCTGAAGACTATGTGCCTAGATAATTTCCTTTTCAAAAAAGGAGCCTTTTTATCTTTACTGAGTGACAAAACATCCTTTATGAAAGGTTTATAACTCAGCCATTTAAATTCGCTTCAGGCTGAAATTTGGCATGCAACTTCTCATCCTGGGAGCACAGTTTTGATTTTACTAAATTTTAGCAAAATTGGTTTGGCTGCCTTTTAGTAAAACCCTCTGATTTTAGTTAGGTCACCACAGAGTCTTAATTCTGTATGGTCCCCCTTGTTTGACTCTCACCCCAGCTGAGGTGACACGGTGCCTGGATCAACATTGCACATGTGTCATCCACAAATACACACCATTTGGGTGCACAAACACACTCGGAAAGACCCGGGAGAAAGTTCCCTTTCATTTTGTCCATCATGGAACTGAAAAGAAAATCCAGAGCGTCAGAGGCACACAGCGACGCCCCTGGATTGCTCCCCAAGGAGCCGTGTGCAGACGAGACAATTTCTTCCCTCTGGCAAGAGTATAAATTAGGAAAAGGAAAACCAGGACAACAAACAACACTTTACCATTGTTCTTCCCCTGGTTTACTGGGGTTTTAAAAAGAGGTCTCACCAGTTTCATCAATCTGTGAACGAAAGCGAATTCCCAAAATACTGGGAAAGTTGGCCTAACATTTCAATTTGCAACCAATAATGATGATGAGGAATTTCCCAGAAAGTATAAGCTGACTTGCCAAATGAAAGAAAAACAGAGCAGCTGATGACTTCTGAGCACCGAGCACGTGTGGTGAGTGTGTGACTTTCTCAGCCAGGCTCCCTGTCTGATCACCACAGCTTCAGAGGTATTTTGAAAACAAACAAAACATACATCCCGAGCGAACGCTGAAACACCATAAATCAAGGTTAAGGGACAGTGTGGTTCTAACAAATCCAGTGACAGGCTAAGATCAAGGGATGCCTTGACATTCTCCTCAAAAAGGTCAATCTAACTGGTCTGCAATGTAAAAATGAAGAGGCTGCCATCATTGCCGTGGTGAAAGGTCAGACACCAGCCGATTGGTGATAGAATTATCAAATTAACCAATCGATGTGTGTGAGTAATAGATGTGAGCAACCCTCTGGGACGGCCACAGGGCAAATGCCAGCTCATCAATAACACATCGCTGTGGACAGGAAGCGCCTTGCTTCAATCCATGTCCCTTCCGTTACCAAGAGGAGCCAGACCCTATCCAATGAGGCTCCTACCTGCATATTACACTGTACGAGGGATGAAAGGCCACTGCTCCAGGTATTAGCGCTACACTCAATTCTACAATCTGTGCAGATGACAGCCATCCTCTTACAGAACAGACTGAGTGATTCTTCTTTTTGCATGAGAGAAATAATCACGTTCCTCAAGTAAGGGACAAGAAGGATCTCCCTGTTCTTAGTAGATTTTGCCCAGACTGGGAAAAACATACTACGTGTGACATTACAGGTACAGAAATCACACGCTTGAATGTGTGACAACTTCACTGTTTAAGCAAAAATTTTAAAGATGCACCTATTATCACAGGGACATTAAAATCTTTCAGAGGTATTATCACAGTGGGGGTGTTAACAGTTCTCACTGCTAATTAGGGATTTACTTGCCATCAATATGTGAGTGTAAGTCCTATTAATGTTAATGGGGTTACACGTCTGTATTGAAGGCGGCATAGATCCCTAAGTGGGTGTGATTATCCGCCTGCCTGTGAACATCTCAGTGTTTGCACAGCACTTTGATGACAGGACTTGCTTGACACAAACCCAAGAAAAACTCAAATCTTGGCATAGCTAACCCAATTCTAATAGTTTTGGCCAAAAAAGAGCAAATAACTTACATAATTTCAACAAATCTGAGTGGAAAAAAAATTGATCAACAACTTAGATGTTCGTCCTATATCCATATATTTGGGTATGTGCACATCGCTGCAGAGATAATTCTCCGGCTGCACCAACAGGCCTTGTTCATCAGCACCTTCAGAGGCAAATAATAATATGGAAATGCAGCCAATGCTTTTGTCTTACAAATTAATATGCTGAGCCATCCACTCCCACAAGCAATGCTTAGGGGCTCAAGAATAAAGTGTCATAATACAGAATAACATATTACTGTTTTGACTAATAAAGACATTTTTTTTTATCATGGTTGTCCTTTGAAGGTGAAGCAGAAGAACTTCAGATATTGTCTGAAAGGTTAAAAGTTTTGCCATTCTCACACTAGAGCTATATATTAGTGATTTGGTAGTCACTAAGTGCAGTTAGCTATGATAAAGATTAATTTAAATCGAGTTTGGGCAATAATGATCCTTTTAAACCCAGTTTCTAGATTGGGCTGTTCACCATGCTGGTGCTCCAGGGTTGCCTGTGGCTAGCTAGTGTCTACCCTGTGAGATATGCAGAAGGTAAGGCTGTCATCAGCACAGCGAGGTCCTCAGAGTAGCACCATCTGGAGGTCTTGTAAGGTCCTGACCTGTGAAAGACCTAGAAGAGGTCTGGGAGCCTGTGCCTGAACACCTTTTAACACCCAGGGCAATGCTGACCTGGTTATTTCTCTTCGTATTGTTTTTTAAGTATGGGGGTTTCAGTACTCATCTCTTCAAGTAAATATAGCAAAGGGACTGGCACGGAAACACTGTAGATGCTGCCTCTATTTGTTGCCATTCTTTTTTCAGTTTTAGAGTTCTTCTTCTTCCTCCTTCTCCTCCTCCTCTTCCTCCTCCTCCTCTTCTTCCTACTCTTCCTCCCCTTCTTTTGCTACAACTTTCCCCCAAATATTTTACTACTAAACAACATCTTACACTTGAAATCACATTAGGGTTGTGGAATCTCCAATGAAATTACAAGAGAGACACACAGAATGGCTACTGTAGCCACCACAGCTGCTGTGAAGGGCTGTGTTTATGCCCACGGACTACAGGATAGCACTTCTGGGTCAGCTTAACAGGTCTTCTTTAATAAGCATGGGTCAGGGCTGTTAGGCCCACTGGCAGTGCTCTTGCCTATGAACTCATTCTCCACAGGTACAGAAAGCAGACAGAGAGGAAAATAGGCACAAAAGGATTGTTTCCTCCAGCGCAGTCCATGCAGGTGATAAAATAGCTATGCAGGTTCTGTGTGAGTGCCACTGCGTTTTGACTTAAAAGGCTTCCATTTTATCAGTACTAACAACAACATGACAGCCAAAGAGATATACTTGCAGGAGCTGGAAGTACACCGTTACCTATCCCCAAAGTCTGTGGAAATATGCCCTATCTAAACTTCTATGAGGGAACTCGGAGTTCTAGGTTATCACATGACATCAAGAAGGCACCAATGTGAGGAGAGGCAGCCCACAGACAATGCTACTATGGACTGTTCAAAAGATTCTGAAGAAAACACAACTGAGGCAAAGGTGGTAAGGAGAGACATATAATAGAATTTTAGATGATTTTAAATGGCATGAAAGTGCTTCACCATTTTTTTCTCCAGCTATTACATGCTAATTATTAAGGTAACATACAACCGAAAATCCACCAAAATGTAATAGGTAAATAATGGGCCTGGAATTTATAGATAGGTACAATGTCTCCTTATTTAAAATAGGATAATTTACCAGTCCATGAAACAGATGTACACAGGACAAGACACTGTCTTCAGTGATGTTCAGACATAAAACCTGTAACCTCTTAGGAGTTTTTGTCATGCACAGACCATGTTTCTTCCTTAATGAGAAAGATCTAACTGTATGAATACGGCCAGGCAATGCCAAACAGCAACAGAATGATCTGCAGTATTTCAGGGAGACAACGCCTCTCTAATTAACAGCCTTTTCACTGCAACCTTTGGCCACAACATTCCTGAAGCCTACCAAGGATTCTAGATTTGAGTAGATGGAAAACCAATAAAAAGCAGATGAACAGTGCCGAGGTATTGAATCGGACCTACATGTTCTGTCTGAGTCTTGGGCTCATGAAACAGTATTACAAAGCAAGCATGTAGCACTCAGCGGGAAACTCGACAATCTAATCATCTCCCCCTATTCTGAGGCCAGCCAATTTATAAGACATTCCAGGGTTTACTTATCCTGTACTTGAAAGAGAAGCACTCACATCTGCCAATGTATAGAACGAGATACCGTGTTGCAACTAAAAGGAGGAACGCTAATAAAGAGCAACAAAAAGGTTTTTATTAAAACAAAACTGATTTAAGTAATAGATATCTTAAGTATTAAGATATGTTCGCATTTATTTCAAAGTAGAGGAATCAGTGTTACATCTTATTATTAGCCTGACACTTGCTGATGTATTTCCTTTCTCTATTATGGGAACAGTTGGCTTTTATTGAATAACTTTTTTTTTTTTTGCTGTGTTTTATAAAAAATAAAATATATAACGTTTTCAATATCAACAGAGCTTCTGATTTCAATGAAAGCAATCTCAGTCACACGATTCTGTCAGAATCCCTTCTGATGCTGGCATATGCCTCTATTTAGTACTGTGGTTACTGTTCGTCATGTGCTACTCTGAAGTCTGATGCTACGGAAACAAAAGGGCTGAAGGAGCCATTCCAAAAGAGTAGAAGTCGCAGACTATTTATGCCCAGCCTGTCAATTTGCATGCAAGTTTACTAAAAATGAACTAAATAAAATTTAACTCTAGCCTACTTCTTTAATCCTATCAGATATCTACAAAAGAAGCCAAACAAAACCCTCTTTGGCACTGGGTTTTCTGAGTGTTCAAAGATAAATTTAGCAGTTTTTATTGCCGCTTTCAAAGCAGGTTAAAGGTTTACTGCTCCAGCAATCCGGCAGAATGGTGCTGGGTTTTTTGTTTTGTTTTTTTTGTTTTTGTTTTTTTGTTTTTGTTTTTTGTTTTTTTTTTTTTTTGCTTGCCTGCTTTGGGATGTAAGCAAAATTGCTGCCTATGTTCACACTTCCTGTACATGCTGGGGTTTCACACTGTCACACAGAGCAGTAATGGAATTACTCAATATGGAACACACTCCTTCCACACATAGAGCCACTGGGTGAGAATGTAAACTAAAAGCCTGTTTCTCCAGTTATGCCAACTCTGGGCACTCCTACCCTGTGCCAGAGGGACAGCAGGGAAGCTTTCCACTCTCTAGCCCAGGGGGACATCTGATTTACGGACGTAAAAGGGAATATATGTTCTCATCTGTAAGGCAAGCATTTCTGCCCAGGGAGATTCCCAAAATGCCTTTAGCCATTTCTAGTAATTTGATATATACTATCACATCTTTTTTCTTGTTTCAATATTTATTTTTAATTTTTGTTTTTAACTGATGAATAATAGTTGGACATAAATTTTAGAGCATGGAATGCCATTTCAATACATGTCTACATTGTATTATGATCAGCACATTATGTCACCTCAACCATTTATTAGTTCTTTTCCATAAGAACCTTCAAATTTTGCTACTTATTTTGAAATATACAAATGAAATATAAGATATTTTAAAATATCTTTCTGGGATCCCTAGATCAGGTCCCCAAAGCCAGATTTGGAGTGTAGATTTTTCTGGGAATGAAACAACCTCTTTCTCAGATTAAGCTAATCGCTTCTCGGCCTTTTGGCTAAGATCAAGTGTAGTATCTCAGATTAAGCTAAGGGTTCTCACACAGCTTCTTCATGGGTTACCAGAGACTCAGAATTTGCATGTTAGTGAATGGTCAATGAGACAAAAGACTGAGGGCTTTCATCAAACTGAGCAAATGCTATTCCAGTTATATGATAGCACCTTGCCATTGCCATAGTGACATCTCAGACAATGTCAGGGAGAATGCTTCTCCCAGTATTGGGTCCCATTATCCAATGTGGTTGATAAGGATATTTAAATAATGAATCAAACAAGGTTCGGGAAGGGTTGGGTGAGGAAGCCTGAATGAGCTGATGAACAATCTGCTCACTATCTTGTGCTGGCTTTCCTCCTGATAGAGTTGCCCTCTCCAAGGCTCCTGCCTACCTCTCTTTCTCTCCAAGGCCTTGAAGGCCCAGTCCAGCAAGCTCAGCTGGTCAGCTCTTCTCTCTTTCCTAAGTATTTTCCATAAGCTTAAATATACTCTCAGTTAAAACAAAATAAAAACTTACATATGTGTGCAACTCTCTCTCTCTCTCTCTCTCTCTCTCTCTCTCTCTCTCTCTCTCTGTGTGTGTGTGTGTGTGTGTATGTGTGTGTGTGTGTGTGTGTGTGTGTGAAGTGCACATGTGTGCTGGTATACATGTACATGAGAGTACATGTCTGTATAGGCTCCAAGTGGGTGCCATTTACCTCCCTCCATTGCTCTCCCACTTTGCTTATAGAAGCAGGGCTTCTGGCCGAACAGGAGCTCACTGGTTTTGGTTAGTCTAACTAGCAAGATTGTCTTACAGATCTCCTGTCTGTGTCTCCTGAGTGCTGGCCCACCTGCTTGGCTTTTGCATGAATCCTGGGGATCCAAACTCCATTCTTACGGGACAAGTGCTTTATCCACTGAGCTACCCCTTCAACCTCTGTCTTAAATGTGACTCTTTTAAAGTAGATAGCTTCTCTGACATCTCACACCTTGCTATAGCTCTACTTTGGTGGTTTTGGTTATTTTTAACTTAACATATCCCAAATGGCCAGTTTCAAAGTTGAGTTTGTATTATTTATCAATTGTATTTCCTATCAATCTGAGATGGATGGATGAAGCTTAGTTCTCATATCTCTTGTCCCTAGCTTCCTGGACTATCAGCATCCTCCAATAGAGAGTTACAAGGAATGAATCTATATTGGCAACATTATACACAGGTCCCTAGTTTATAGTTCAGGTTCATTCCTGGTCTTGTACAATAATCTGCAATTATATGTATCTACCAGCACACTCTCAGAGTATTTTTCTGCCCTACAATCCTCTGTTAGGCATAAATCTACCCATTTATACCCCCCAAACCACATATCTTTTCAGATTCATTGGGTTTTTGCTAGTTTGTGTACAACTGCAGGAATCTGGAACCATGCATTATGTAGCCTTTTAGGAACTCTGTATGCAATGGTTAGGTATAACAGTCAACTTGACACAACCTAATATTTGGAAAGAGAACTTCAATGTTACATTGTCTAGATTAGGTTGTCCCATGGACATGTCTGTGAGAAACTATCTTGTTTAAGTCATATGAAATGACTCAGCCTACTTTGTGTAGCAACATTCTCTAGATAGATCTTTGATTATATAAGTATAAATAGGGGGTTAAACATAACCAAGCATACATGATGAATTCATTTCTCTACCGATGTGTTATAACTGTTTCAAATCCCTGCTACTTTAAATTCCCAGCAATGGTGGACTATACCTTGGAATTGTGAATTAAAATAACCTTTTTCTTCTCTAAGCTCCTTTTTGTTAGGGTATTTTATCACAGCAACAGGAATGAAGAAAAATACCATCTTCTACTTGGCATTATGCCATTAAGTTTCCTACATGTCTTCTCATTGTTTTGTAGCTTAAATCTTTTTTTGCACTGCAAAATATTCCATTGTCTGAATGGACCACAATTTGTCTCATCACCTGCTGAAGGACATCATGGTTGCTTCCATGTTTTGGGAATGATGAATAAAAGTGCTATAAATATCTATAGGTAGGCTGTAGATAGATTTGGAAAATGAAAGTCATAATTGCTAGGTAGTATGGTAAGAACCATGTTCTGTAAGAAACTCCTAAATATCTTTCAAAGCTATATTGGACAGTACCATCTCCTTTTTTTTTTTTTCTTTCTTTCTTTTTTTTTTTTTTTTTTGTTTGTTTCAAGGGGAGAAAAGAGTTTGTTTTGGTTCACAGTCTGAAGGGAGAATCCACTCTGGTGGGGATGCACTGCAGGTACTGAGGTAGCTGGTCATACATAGTATCTTTACATCAGCAAGCAGAGACCAGTGAACGCTTGAGCTCTTCCCTGCTTTCTCTTTTGTATTCAGTCTGGGACCCAAGCTCAAGGACTTATGCCACCCACATTTTTGGTTGAGTCTTCCTGCCTCAATTAACCACTATTTAGACTCAGCTGTCTGTATATTCTTTGGTCCCTGGATCTTGGTGTCACTACATGGGTTTATTATCTCTTCCTACCAATCAGATTTTTTTTTCTTTTCTTTTCAATTTTCTTGTTTGGTTAAGAGAAACATCATCATCTCAGTTGCTCTCATTTAAAGCCATCAATTTCTCTATTCCAGGCCAGAACAAACTCTCACACCCTCCTCTCTAGCCCACTGCTTCTCTACCCTAGGGAAAAGCAACAGACTCCCCACTGGGAGTCTCCTCTGGGACACACTGCACTCTAAAGCAGCGACAACACAAAATTTGCAGCAGATATGGCTTGGACTTGTAATTTTTATTTTATTGGTCACTAGTTTTAGAATGGCAGTTCTTCACTTAAGCTCTGTTTAAGTGAATTTATTTAACCAAGGCAAACTTGTGAAGCAATGCCTTCAGGACTCACAATTCTGGAATCATGTGGACATGGAAGATACAGTCTCAGCTGTAACTGGAGAGACAGGGAAGATAGACAGTGACATCAAAAGCTACATAATTACATAATATACCATCTGCTAATAAATACTATGAACAACAACGTAGGAAATGGGAGACAGAGAGTGTGCGGCTCAAGGGAGGCTCCTTCGACAGCATAGTGGTTAAGAAAGCTTTGGGGACCTGACACTCAGACAGAGATCTGCTCACAAATCTAAATTGAGAGTGAGACATATAGCTTTCCAGAAGGAAGTTTAGGGGTTCAGGTGGTAGAGGGAGCATGTATGAAGACCTGAGCCAGGAGCATGCTTGGCAGTTTGAAGATCCAGCTTGGATAATGAGAACTACTATCAGGTTAGTGGTGTGAATGACCCTTGTTCAGACCCTCAAATTTGACAGACAAATATTCACACTTAGGATTATTCCTCAACAACTTAGTAGTTAACTCAGGAGAAATATTTTGGAGGCAAAAATATTTAAAGATAACAGCTTTTTTTGTGTGTGTGGCACAGTAGGGTAGAAGTAGGATAGGAAAGAGAGAGAGAGGGAGAGAGAGAGAGAAAGCTAGAGAGAAAGCTAGAGAGAAAGAGAGAGAATATGAACCCTCTTCTTAGATGTTAGGTGAGATTTCAAATTAGTTTTACACAGAGGCTACCTTTTCTAGCTAGCGGATATAAAATAGATGCTTTTTGCTCATGGGCAAGCTGTTTTCCAAATGGTTGAAGAGGTGACTTAAAAAAAAAAAGCCTAATTCAATAATAAGATATCTCAGAGGAAATTCTCAGTACACTCATACTTTAAATCTTTTAAAAAATGACTATAATTTGCTCTAGCAAAGATATTTAAATATTTCCCTCTAGCCAACTGTAAATCTCATTTCTAATCTCAAAGCTCCTGTAATCAAGTCCTCAGTAGTTTAAATAAAGCCTCCATTTGGGATTAAACTGCTATTGATATACACACTTACTTCTGATTTTATGTGATATATGGGTGAGTATGTCTGAAATGCTTATCAAATAATTATAATTAAAATGTATAATTTCAGAAAGATGATCCACTAATTTTAATGATTATGTCTGGGACTTGGTTAAGGGAATGGAGAAATATGAAACAAAAAATTTAAGTGGGCAATTACATTATGAAATACTATCTGATGTGCATGCCAAGAAAAAAAATTATCACCTTCACTTTTGGATAAAAAAAAAAAAAAAAAAAAAAAAAAAAAAAAAAGCAAATTTGTTCCTTGGGTTTTTCTGGCTCTGAATTTTGGAAAACTACTGTTAGTAATAAATCAAATCTTCTCTTCCTTTCTCAGAATTTAAAAGTTTTCAATGTGTACCAATTATTTTAGACTCCTCCTAGGCAATATGGGAGTTTGACTTTTCTTCGCCTCTTCAAATTTAACCACTGGAATAAACACCTCAAAACAGATTCATCTGAGAGAATAAACAAACCAAGCATGAAGGCTCCCAACAGGAAGCCAGAACGGCTTGAAAATTGCTCAACATTGGCAGGAAAGTGATACTGTTTGTCTTTATTCTTTGCAGGGAAATGTCTGCTGAGCTTGGTCTAGATTGATGAGTGATTAATCCCTGGAAAGCTTAAGAGGTAGCCGAGAACATTTTATACTGTGAAAGAAGGTGGCTCCAGGCCTTCTGGGGAGAGGCTTTGACCCTCCCAAGTCTCCTAGGCTCCTTGGGCAGCTGGGATGCAGATGCTGAGGTGCTAGGGTACTCTCTGACAGTATTCAGTTGTCAGTTTGAGCATCTAGTCAGTCAATAAGACCCTGGAGAGCTTCTGGGCCAGAAATATAGGAGATGGACATTTTCTCTTGGTCCTACCTGATGGAAACTGCAGCTGAGTTCAGTGCATTCAGCGCTAGCTGTACAGCCAGATTCAAAGCTCCTTCCTGTCAGGCCAGAGCAGCTTCCAGTGAAAGAAGCCATTTGGTTAGCTGAGCAAACACTGTCAGCTTTCCTAGCAATTTAAGAACACAGCTTGTTTTCTGTTCTTACAGGTAGCAGAAGAGGAAGGCACTCTCTGGGTTGAAATGAGTCATGAAGAGCAATCCTGAAGTAGGAATTATGGGAAAATGCTACTCTTTTTTTTTTTGAGGTAATAATTATATCCAAGTATGCATCGATTTCTCTTCTTTCTGACTGTGTCTAGCCCAGCATAAGTCAGTCCACATACACCTTTGTGAGGTAGGAAAACACATTCCTTTCGAGCAAAATATCTCCAAGTTTGTCTATAGCCAAACATGGACCAGTATGTAGCCACTCCTGGTTGCCCTACCTAGTGCTACTTTACATAGAGCCCATTAGGCTTTGCACACCCACAAAGCTTCCCCACAGCCTCTCCTGGTCTTATGCACAATCAGAGCACCGGCTACAAGGGGCCAATCACATCCCTGTTAGTCCTCCACAGATGTTTTCTCTTGTTTTCTACAACCTGAGCACTCCCAAGTGGAGATGCTCCTTGGGGTAGAGGGAACAGAGCTCTAAAGTTATGAAGATCCAAGCATTTCATTGACTTGGATACATTCTAACATGGAAAGAGTAAAGACATCCTACAAAAACTCAGACCTAATGAGCTTCACTGACATTTTATAGGTCTTAATTTCTATGATACAAAATGTACTTGGGAAATTGAGCCTTTTTTAGTATAATACATCCTATGTTTTACAATTTGTTGATGAGGATGAAAGCATCTCTTCCGAATGTTAATGTGATGAGAAGCCATTCTGGGTGGAGAGAGATGGGTGGTGGGGAGGACCACTAATCCCAGAGCTCTGAATTTTGCTGAGGGTATGTAGATCCTGAGTTTTCAGAAGTTTACTTTAGGCCATGTGAATATCGGTGGCTGTGTTTGTGATGGGATGGGTTCTGAGCAATCTTCCTGGTGATTACTCAAGTGCGGAGCATAAATTATTACCCCAGGCAAGCACCGACTTAAATGAAGTAGTTTTCTGAAAGTAGAATGTGATTAAACTATGCATTTCATTCAAAACACCTCCTGTTTCCACAATCTCCTTTGCTCCTGGTGCCTCATCTTCAGGGAGATGGATTCTTGGTGATAATTTGGAATGCTGAAGGACTTTACACTGAGATGAAGCAAAGCACACGAGGAAAGAGATTCTTGTCACAGAGCCAGAAGGAAATCACTGTGCACACGAGAGCTGGGATGAGTCTTTGGGTTTTTATTGTCTAGCCTTGTGTTTACATCTGCTCACCTCACTTAGGGACTGTTGGCTACCTGAGAAAATAAATCAGCTTTGTCAGCCAAAGAGGGGAATGTTCCATCTGTGTGCTGAATGGACTTTCCTGCTTCTTAAAGAACAGCGAAATTCTAGTTAGTGGTTCTCAACCTGTGGGTCGTGACCCATTGGGGTCAAATGACCTTTTCACAGGGGTCACCTAAGACCACTGGAAAGCACAGATATATCCATTATAATTCATAACTGTAGTAGAATTACAGTTATGAAGTAGACACAAAGATGGTTTTATGCTCAGGGGGTCACCACAACATGAGGAAGTGTATTAAAGGTGACAGCATTAGGTAGGTTGAGAACCAGTGTTTTAGGTGGACAAGCCAACATAGAAGGGAATCCTGGGAATCAGTACAGTTACAGTGGTAATCTTTCTCACCTTTGTCTATACCTCATGCTATGTACTTATTTCTCTCTAATATTCACAGGCACCAGCTTCAAGAGTGATCCCAATGTCTTCCTGTCATCTGTGCTATCTAAGAACAGCATGCACTTTCATTGATGATAGCTGGGTGTTTAACTCAGGGAGACTTGATGTTCGATCAGCTTCAGCATTATCTGTCTTCTCATACATGTCCTCAGAGGTAAGAAATGACATCAACACGTTTATGAGGGACCATACTGCATGCATGATCAGCCTTTTGACACCCTTGGTACCCTTACCTTTAGATCATGCCAAGGATTTTCTATGGATCAAGTGATACCAAAGTTGCTTAGGAACAAAGTTGGGGTGGGGGTGTGGTAAGGGGGCACTCTACCTGCTCCCCCAGTGAGGCAGTGCCATCGATGGCTAATGTTTGGGATAAGATGTGCAGGTCCCCTTCATAGTGCACACTAAGCATTAATTCAGCCTTCCTACCCCACCTACAACCAAATGCTACTTTCCCCATAGTCTTGCCTGCCCATAACTGTAACTTTGTCACCATTATGATCTTAATGTCACTTTCTAACTTCTTCCACAGAATTTCTTGGCTTCCGAATACTGTGCAGTTTCTTTATTAACTTTCTTAGTTCCTCACGCGCTTTATCCAACCATCTCTTCCTCAGAGGCGGACCTTTTGCCGTATTGTGTTCAGTGTTGCCCTGTCAGTGGCTAGACCCACCTCCTGGAATGCAATAGGTACCTCTCATTTGCATAATGAGCACATACAATGGAATTTCGCAATGGAGCTTGGAAAATGGACAGGTCTACTGAAACAGGAAGCCTCCCTGAGAGCCTCAGAGTGGTGGGGTAGTCCAGGTGGGAAGAGCTGGACTGCTGACACTGCAGTGCAGCAGGAGTAAGCTAGCTTTCAGGGGCCAGAGGTGGGGAAGCTATTTAAGGAAGGGGTGTGGTTCATACAGTCACCTGGTGGTGAGGTATGTAGCAATGCCTTCAGGACTCACAATTCTGGAATCACTTTCCTAACGGAAAGCCATTGTTAATGAGATAGAATGGTCCCACTGCTTTCCATCAGTCCAGCTGGCTCTGCTGAGGATGTTTGTGTGCCAGATGTGAACCATTCCACTCTGGCGCCCAGCACTCACTAAGATCCATGTCTAAGCGCACTGCCGAGGTTTTTCTGAGTGTCACGGCAGAGATACACTGTGTTTGGTTGGTCTCTTACACAGGTAAAATCTAAAAATGCTAACTCCGTAAATGTGCTGTCCCAGTAAAATATGACCCTCGTTTCTCTGTTCAGACAAGACACAACAGAGCCCACAGGTGACAGCAGGCACACCAACCCCACGTTAGGTAAGTATGGCCTCTTTTGAGGTCCACACTGTCCCTCAGACATGACAGAAAGAACACTGACCTGAGGGATTCATAGATATGAACATTATTCTCTTTGCTCATTTCTAGGTCACGCCACAAACATGCAATAATAACAAAATAAAATAAAAATTAAAAACACACAAACAACAAGAAGAACCACAGATGGGGCTGCAGGCTCAGTGTTTCAGAGTTCTTGCTTTTTTTCTGGAGGACTGAAGTTCAGTTGCCAGCACTCATATAACGCAGCTTACAACTGCCTGTAATGCCAGCTTCAGGGAATCTGATACCTTCTTCTGGCTTCTGTTGGTATCCTCAGACAGCAACATACATCCACGGATACACATAAACAATGTTAAAAATACCACAAGGATAAGACCGCAGGGTCAACAAATGTACCTGAGATACCTTTTCTGCTTTGGTCCCTCTTTGGCTTCTACATCCAGAGCTGGATCTTAACATATACATTTTAATCCAGAATTCTACATTTTCATAACTGGCCTTTGATTACCATCTTTTAAAATGATTTGTATATTTCTGAAAATACTCCTTGTTACATGATAGGCATATTTTCAGTTTTTGAAGCTATTGACAAACAATTCTTCAGTCCCAAAAGAAGGAAGAGAGATGGACGGTACGGAGGAAAGACAGAACGTGCCTCTGCCTTCCGGTCTGAGGCACAGAGATGGTAAGAGAGGAGCAGGGGAGGCAGAAGGGGGTGTGCAGGAGGGGTGATGAGAAAGGAAGGAGGGGGAAGGCACTGGTGTGGCACTTGGGGGACAAGCACCAGCCTTCGCTCTGTTAAAATGGCTCCCGAGTGTTGTGTCATCTCGACTACAGCTTGCGATGCTGCAGTGTCTTCCTAGTTCTTCAGCTGCTCTGGTCTTTGAACTGTATAGGGTAACAGTATTGAGGGGAAATCCTTGTGTATTCTAGAGTTATACTGGTCAGAGTATCTTAACCCCTCCAGGAATAAGGCTGAGGCATAAATGACTGTTGAGTTTTGCATTTCCTTAAAAATCCCATTGGCTGAGAATACTTAAATGACCCACAGAGGCAGTTTAAGGACCACTCCCTTATCTTAAGGTATCCAAGGTGCACAGCTGCCCTAAGGCCTCACCATTTATTCTTCTAAAAAGGATCCTAGAGGACACACAGACATCACTTACTGTGCACAAATTTCCAGCCTTTGAAAAGATACTTTTATTTTGGGGAAGACTTTTTAGCTTTTAGTCTCCTTGAGGTTGGGCAGTTATTATTTTTTAATCGATGCTTGGGTTCTGGTGCTTTCCACAGCCAGTATTCAAAAGCTGTCTCCATCCCTGTGCCACTCGGTGTATTCACCACAACCCTTACCCATCCTCCTGCTCGATCCAGATTTCTTTGCCCACCTTTTGATATGGCATCTTATCAATGAACCAATTATGTATGTTAGGCTATGCCCATGGGAGTAGGAAACAAACAGTCATGTCCTCCCTCTCACTCCTCAACTCAACCCACCCTTGATTTTTTTAAAAGACTGCAACACGCGTCCCGGTGACGTTTCTTTCATGCCTCTCTCAGCGTGGCCCTTTGATCACGGCCTCTTTGTTTATTTCCTTCTCTGTGATTTTTTTTCAGAGCTTCTTGCTAAGTGCAAATGAGAACAGGAGTTTCAACCTCTTGCATAATGGTGTAAAATAAATAAATAACAGAATTGTATTTAAATAAACTATTCAAATCCATGTCAGTAAATGATCTAATTAATTACTCCTTTGGGGCTGTGTTGTATGTTTGCTTTCTTCTCAGAGAGGTGAAGAAAGTGGAAATAAATTCTCGGCTGTTAATGGGGTAAATTCTGTAAATGGGCAAGGGTCATGGAAACCAACTTTAATTTCTATCACATTTGTTTTTAGGCACTTAATTTACTCTGTTTCTTTAACCCCATTTGGATGTTCCTTCTTGGCTTCGGGTGAGTGGTGTGGATAGACCTGGGCTAACCTGATTGGATGTTTTCTGATACGAGCAGTAAAGAAGCCCGATTATTCACAAGACAGACAGACCTCTATGCTACCCCTTATAATTCAGTGTACGATACAAGACTTTTAACCAAGTCTGCAGAGATTGGACAAAATCCAATTTGTCATTACTTATTCCTAAGCATTGTGCTTATAACTCTGTAGTTTTTCATTCTTATTCGCCATTTACCCAATTATATCTATCCTTATTAGACCCCTGCTGAAGACAGCATTAGCCAGAGAAGTCCCATAGCTTAGCTTAATCCTATTATCTTTTGATAAACGGGACACATGAGGCACTAGATGGCCAAATTCAGCATCACTCCTCCCTCTCCTTCCCCACCCCTTCTTTCCCCCAAAGAGGGGGAGACCGCTGTTGCTCACCCTTCTGCCTGATGTAATTATGATCTGGAAGTGTGCCCATTCTAATCCTTACTTACTGGGAGCATCACTGTCAGCCTGAGAAATGAACTGCGGTTATGATGTAAAGGACTGACACCTCCGTGACATGCGCTGATGTGCGGGGCCTCACTGCCAGGGTGACAGAGTGAGCTCCATGTTTTCAGGGCTTTAAATGCCTGCCAAAAATCAGGGCATGAGACCTAAGGGAACAGGCCACAGTGGCAAAGAAACTGGTCAGAAGTGATGCTTCTGAGGTGGGTGTTGGAATGGACATGGGAAGGGAGGGAGACAGGCTGAAGGGAGGATGGGAAGAGGGACAAAGTTACGAAGGATATGAATCGAATCTACTTTACAGTTCTCTAGGAATTTCACAGAACCCAGGATCTTACTCTTTTCCAGAACTTATCTCAGTCTGTAATTTGCCTTATAGCAGCCTGCTTAGAGGCCCCATTATAGCCGCAGATGACGGAATCATCTCTAAATGTCTGCTGACTGAAGTCATAGATGTGTATCCACAGATCAAAGAGTATAGATAGATCAGTGGCAAAAAGGTAAAACAACAACAAAAAAAAAAATCTCTCAAGGCTTACTAAAAATGCTTATTAAAATATATCTTCAAATGGAGGTTTCCAAGTGTTGAGTGGAGAATAAGACCCACTTTATTCCGCAGACATTGTGCAGGCCTTGTGCTGCAATTACAGGCCCGTTCCCTTCCACTATGTATACTATTTATAACTTCAAACGGGCTCTGTGCTTCCTTTCAGAAAGAATTTATTATCCAAAAGGTTGTGTTTGGGAAGATGCCAACTCAAGCCTCTGAGGAAAGAAGGCAAAGAACCTCCATTTGTTTAGGAACAAATATAATTTTGACAATGCTAGACATGCCTTTCCCATACCTCTGCCTTCTCCAAGTCACACAAGGAGTTGCAGAAACCCTCCAACCCTAACCGGTTCTTCATGAATTGAAGAAAATGAATGTGTTCAGAAGTTCCATCCTGTTCAAAGAAAGGACACATTCCTTTTGTTTCAGAGAGAGAGAGAGCTGGCAAAGAAGGGACTGCCAGCAGGGTTGAGCATAAACAGAGTTTTGCACAAAAATTGGAGATCAAGAACTATTGATTGGCCCTTGTGAAAATGGAGGGCTGAGCGGGAAAAGTGCCACAGAGTCTCACTGCTCTTTTGATGGTGCCTGCTTCTATACGAACTTGGCTGTAAACCCCAGGGACTGCCAACTACACTTAGAAACCATGGCTTTAGAGCATTGCGGAACAGCACAGGGCCAGGAGTTCCTCCGGGGGTGACTAGTTTTATTGTATTGCCACCCTTAACATTAGCATTAATGGTGCTGCAGGGGCGTGGAGTTAAAGCAGTGGTCTAGCCAAATGAGAGGAGCCTTCCTCCGCCACCCCGGCCCCCAGCTGGTTGCCCCGTGGTTTAGAAGCAGTGTTACTCTACATTCTGCAGGTGGAGGCTAAGGAGGGAGGATGGTCCCCATAAGACACAGAGAGGAACAAAGAGTGTGTACATTATTATATTTATCAAGCAAGCTACTGTGCAGGCAATGTCTATGCATTTAGCAGAAAAAAAAAAGCATATCCCCTGTAAACATGTATTTGTGGACCCCAGTTGGCACAATAAAACAGCTGAATAGTATTAAGAAACATTAGTTTACAGTAACAGTTTAATTATGTATTTATTTTACCGTGGCGTCTATTTACATAATGATAATGGTTAAGAGAGACAAAAGTTATCATCATCTGGCCAGAAGTGACACTACTAAGAGATTTTTGCCTGGTTATAATGTTTGTTGCTTTTCCTGACCACATTGATAAAGTTATTGTCCTCCAGGAACTTCTGGGAAGGGAGTACTTTGTCCTAACTTGGAGACCATGGAGTTAAAATTACTATACTAGACACCACAGGTTTAGAGAGAGAGAGAGAGAGAGAGAGAGAGAGAGAGAGAGAGAGAATGCTAGGGATGTGCTATGTCTTTGAGAGTTGCTAGCCAGTGAGGCAGTGAGGTCCCACCTTCCACCTTCCCAAATACTACCAGGTATTGTCAATATTCTTTGTTACCCTCCAAAGTTGAGAACAAGAAGCTATTGGTGAATATCATATACCCTATACCCAAGTGACAGAATATGAGGAAATTAAGCTGGTACTGACCTAGAAGCTTCATCCCTGCTAGCTGGATTTCATGGTACACACTAATGTAGGAGAAAAGTGTTCATCAGTCTTATCCAACTGTGAATCCCGTGAGCTACAATAACAACAGGCTTGGCCAGACATGGTCACTAGCTCAATAGTGGCACAACTATCATGGGAACAACCAATGACTCTCCGATTGGTTTTAAGCCCTCCCCCACAAGATAAACCCATATCTGGTACAATTCCTGGGTCAAGAACCTATGGGTTGGTATGTCATGAACCTTAGGGCAGAAGTTACTACTATTGTTCTGCTAAATGAAGGCAGTATTAGACAGACTTATTATGCTGGAATATTAATTATCCCTTGAGCCACATGGAAGAACTGTCTGTTTTTAGTAGATGGTGATCAGCACACAGACCCACAACTCGTCAAGGTACACAACTGGTCAACAGAACATCTACATTATCCTTCCTCCTCACAAGGCTTAAGTGTCATTGAGGAGGAGGGGACTGAAAGAGTTTATGAGCCAGAAGTGGTAGAAGGCTACAAGGAAGCAGTAGCTCCTAGACACAGCAGGGTAGCTATACATAGGAACTCAAAGCTGACGTGACAGCATGCACAGGACCTGTGTAGGCTCAAGACAGCCCAAAGGCCAGTATGTAGTGGGGAATTAGGCATGAAGTCCCACCCCTAGCTGAGGAAGAATTGGTAATGGATAGCTGCTGGGAGAGAGACTGTTCTCTTTAAGAGTATTGCCTCCAGGTATGTTGACCATCTTCCAGTGGAAGGAACAAATATATGGGTAGCACAAATTAGACTTGGTGTGGGTAAAAATAAAGGAAACAGAGCTGGATGGGTAGGGAGGAGAGACAGATCTGTGAAAAGTTGGGGGAAGGGGTAAATGTGATCAAACCACATTGTGCAAGATTCTTAAAGAATAAAAAACAATCAAATGAAATCAAATGAAAGGCCGTGAGATTTGTGCTCCCACTGGAGCCCAACCTCAGCACAGAACGCAGAGCATGGAGAAAAGAAAGGAAGGCTAAGAAGAGGTTTCCATCTGCCAGAACTCCATTGCCAAACATCTGGCTCTTCCTCTCCTACTCCATGAGACTGCAGAGGCATTCAAGACCATTAACAGGCGTCCCTGGTTTCCCCCAAAGCATCCCAGTAAATGCAAAATTCATCAGACCTTGTACTGATTCTGCAAAAGAGTGAACCCAGCACAATAGGTTTCCAGGTATGATATAAATCAAATTTTACTTCATCTGTCTCTAGGGGAGGGAGACTGGCAGAGTTCTAATCATATACATATTTAAATTTGTAATCAGACTCCTTGGGAGGACAGGCTGTTGTGTTTACTGTGAGCTTGCAGCCAGGGTTTCTGGGGACTGAGGATGCTTGGTTGTAAATCCTGTCATTTTGGTGACTTAATATTTCATATTATCATGGTATTAGCATAATTGTGACCTCTGCATTGTAGCATTTTATGTGTTTCCAGTGTAACTTTTGATACTTTACTAAAGTCAACAAAAATTCCCATTATTCCCTCTTTTAGAACACATTTGGCATGAAGTATTAAGGTTGATTTAATGTTATTAGTGCTTAAAGTGGTGTGAAATCCATGAATATACACATCCTTCTCCCAGTTCACCAGCACGCTGCCATAAAATGCAAGGAGATGGGCGATAAACATTTCCTCTCCTTTTTTTCTCTTTCCCTAATTTTTCCTGCTGGAGGCTCTGCCTCTACCCAGAGGGCATGTGAGTGTTGCCAGTTCTCCCACACAGATCAATCACCAGGGCTTCCACATGCCCAAATAATAACACAACAGGAGAGCTTGGCTCAGCTGCCAGCCTCATTAAAACTATTCTCAAAGTAACAGCAAGGTTTGGGGAGCACTCTACTTGGACCAGACTCTGCATATTTTCCAAGATAATGACCAGGGAAGAAGCATTAGAGGACATAGTCCCTTTTATTTGTGATTTTGGCAAGTCACAAAAAATAGTGAGGCAAAGCTAACTGTTTCAAAGGCTGTCCAATGGCAAAGTCTTGTTTAAAATTCTTAGGGAAAAATTATTACTATGGTAAAACTACTGAGGCTTGAAGGGTTACAAGGGGGAAGTAAAGTCAGAGAGACTAAGGCGCTCTGGTTTGCAGGCTTCAGGATGCAAAGTTCTTAATCAAAACAAGCAGGGAAAATGAATTCTAGTGTTGACATCATTTACGGGTCATCCAATGTTTCATAAGCTAGTCATTTTCGTGACTGTGGGTGTGTTTGGTGTAATGTATCACTGGGTGATGGAGAATTACACAGTCCCTCTTTAGAGCTTTAGATGAATAGAGAGAAAAGTTAACTGGAATAACTGGGATCCCGAGCTAGTGGTTTTATGATCTCTGGATTATGGATCTTCTGGGTCATTGTCAAAGATGGGCTGGTAAGATGTTCCTTTAACCACGCCAATCGAGTGTGCCCATAATTTAGAGGGAACAGTGAGGAGATGCACTGGAACAAGTAATGTCTCCCACCCACCACCAAATCACCTAAAAGACAAGACATATTGACTAGGACCTAGGAAAACAAGCTGACATTGTTAAATTCGTATGTTAAACTCATAGACAAACAAAGGCATCTCACAGAACGCATGTCCAAGATATTTTTATGTGGTGTTAACATACCTTTCTTCAATTTCCAGGAGACACAGGACACGGCTCATGTTAATAAGAACAACCATTTATGTGAGGGCTTCTCTTTTTAGAAAAATGTCTCTTTTTAGAAAAAGACATTCTCAAATAGGCTACATTTGAAAGTATTTCCTGCCAGGCAAGTGGCAAAATGACTAAAGCAATACTCAGAGATGTGGATTAGACAGACTTCTCTATTAACTGTGTACAGTGGCCAAACCTCAGCATAGAAGCCTCACAGGCAAGGGTGTGAAGCCGGCAAGCAAAATGCTCCATCAGAGTCCTTAAAACAGGAACTTGGGTTATTTGCGTAGGTGCTACATTTTATATTGATAAAGTAGAAACCACAGCTGTCCCAAGTCAGGGATGCAGACATGGATGGAAAATATCCCTAGATGCTTAAACTGGGGAATGCTGAGTTGATAGTGGACAGGGTATTGCTTTTCTCTTCCCCTGGCCCTTAAGTAGCATTCAAGTGTGATCAAGGTTGTGTTGGAATACTGACATTCAGAACTGGAGGATTAATATTTATTTGCTTCTACTTCTTATTCTAATGATCACTCTCTACTTAATTGGCCTAGTTAATTTATGAAATCAAATCTAGATCAGTGAAACTGACAAGTAGTCATTGCTGAAAGAATATTACAGTTTAAAAGCACCGAGGATAACAGTATAAATGATATATGTTACGCTATTAAGTGAGACACCAGAAAGTGAATTACAATGAGCAGAAAAGGAATGTATTTTATTGTGTCAAAAACACGTTTTTATGTGATGTACAAACTTTATGTTGAATGGCCAATCTTGACAAGTTGATTTCTTTTTCTGAAAGCCCGTATCTATATTTGGATAGAGATCAATAGTGTATTAGAAGGGAAGCGAAGAGTGCCTGGGACAGCACCGGCTCAGAAACAGCGTCATTAAGCCTTCATGTCAGTTTGAGTGGAGTCTCGGCTGTGCTTCTCGAGAAGCCCTTCACTAAAACCAACTAGCCACACAGATGGCAGCTGAGGTTGTCTTCACGGCTCCAAATGAAGGAGGTGATGGTGCTGGGAAGCCATCTAGGCAGCTGGTACAATTTATTTCCTTCTGGTCCATGCCCCCTCTGGTGGCTGAATGCCAGGGTAAAGTGTGACAGTGTGGAATTGCTTCCCTCTGGGGGAGAGGTGCATGTGTCCTTTTCTTTGTCTTTCCTGGGACCACCTGAATCTTCTCAGGCAGATCACTTTATCTATGGCTCCAACCTTCCTCACAGAGCAGGGGACATGTTCTTTCCTCCAAGAAAGTTCTCTCAAGTGACTATACAATGAGGAATAGAGGAATGTATGACTTTACAAAGTGTTTTGAACTAAAGTCATCCTAAAGGAAATTACCCATCATTGGCCATTAGTTCTCTCTAGTCCTGATGACACTTCAGATTCATGAAAAAGTTAAAGAAATGAGATTACAACATTGGTATGCTTTGTACAAAGTGAGTATTTCACAGATGTTCACTGACTTAAACAGACAGACGTCAGACCTGTTTTTAATACAATGAAGTCTTAAATTTATTATATTCTAATTTCCTAGGCATATGTGTGTGTTTATATGTATGAGCAGGTGCACATGTGTGTCTGAATGTGCACATATATCCATGCATATTGTGCAGAAGACAACCTCAGGTGTTGTTCCTCAGTGTTGGCTACTTTATTATTTCTTGACACAGGGTTGCTTACTGACTTGGTGCTCACCAAGTAGGCTAGAGTGGCTAGCCATTGAGCCCCAGGGATCTACCTAGTCTCTGTTTCCCTACTGATGGGGTTACGAGCATGTATCACCACCTTTGGGTTTTCACAAGGGTTTAAGAATGGAACTCAAGTCTGAATGCTCACGTTGAAGGGACATATACGCATCTGGGTGCTGCCTTCAAGATTAGGCAAGGACCACACCCAAACACCTATCTTCACAGAGATGTCCTTTATTAACTGGGGAAGAAAAGTGGCCAATTTCTGACTCAGGCAGAAAACAGTAGAAAAGGACCTTGCAGGTGTGATTTTTTTAAGAGGAAAAAGGGGGAGGTCTCTGTTAGAATGGGCTAGGATGTGATGGAATGTTTTGATTGGGCATGTTAATTAGGGCAGCCCAAAGGGGGCTTTTGATTGCTAGATCTCAATACTTTGATAGTGGACCTTGGTTATCAGCCTTAGGAATGAGTTCAGTATGAGAAAATGTCTGTTTAAGGGAACAGGCCATAGTGTCCAGCCTTACAAATGTAATCTATGTTTTACAAGGGAGAGGGAAGGAGGAAGGGTAAGGCCTGCCAGAGTCATGTTTACCATGCTCTGACCTGCCAGAGCCTTGCATGCATAGTAAGTACTTTACCAAGTTAAGTTACCTTCCTATCCACCTGATTCTTTTACAATATGACTTATTTCTTGCTGTAAAATATTCAGTCATAACTAAGAGGAAAGTTCGCTATTTATTACATGCCATTATTTGTAAAATTGACCATGGGGCAGAGAGATGACCCAGTGGTGAGGGCATTGACTGATCCTCTCAAGGACCCAGGCTCACTTCCTCAAACCCACATGGTAGCTCATAACACTAGTCCAAGGGATCAGACACCCTCCTCTGGCCTTTGTGGGCACCAGGCACTCAGGTGGTGCACAATCACCCATGCAGGTGAAACACTCATACACATAAAGACTAAATCTAAAATAAATAAATCAAAGCTTTGGTCGTCATAAGGATCTCTTAACTGTGAATATTCTATAACGTTTGAGCTGATTCTTCTCCTTCCATTACGTTTATTCAGAGGTTATCATTGTCAGATCTGAGCTGATGACTCAGTCTATCTGCTGGATCGTCTTTATCCTGAGAAAGACAACAATCAAAGGGTACAGAAATGTGGATGATGAAAGACAACTGCCACTGACACAGTCTCCCCTCTCCCCGATACCCAGTACCCAATACTTTTGATTCTTTCTGTGTATTCCTCCTCTCATTTTGTAAACGGTGCATGCAGATTTCCTGACTGGATTTTCTGAACATACTGCAGTTCTCATTTCCTAGAGCTGTTGTTTAGATGTATCTTATTACATAATGAATATGCAACATTTGATTTTTCTTAAGTTATGGTCAATATTTAATTAGTCAATTAAATTTTGTCTTGATTATTGCTGTTGGCTTCTTAATGTTCTCCTTTTTATTTAACACTACCGCCCCGTACATATATATGCTATAGAACAGATTAGTTTAAGTTCAAGTTTGACTCTGGAGCATCACTGTTTAAATCCTTCATTGATTCCTATTGCTTAGGATGAAGTTCAAATTTCCTAGACTCAAGTGCAGAGTCCCGAAAGTCAGACATCTTTATGCCAACCTCGTCAACCTCATCCATTGCCATTACTTTCCTCAATGTTCTTTTCCCAGCTCTTCAGAAGGTACACATATCATATTCTTCCCACTTTTGGAATGCAGGGTTGGCAAACTTTTTATTATGAGCCAGGCATGTGGTCTTTGTGGTGATTACTTCACTCAGGAGCTAGAACACTAGAGTAGTCATGGGCGTGCTAATAAACAAACATGGCCATGGTCCAAATAAAACTTTATTTGCAAGCTAAATTTGCAAAAGTGGGCCATGATTTGCTTACTCACTTTACGTTTCCTCAGTTTAGCTGAAACTTTTTGCAGAAACCCTTCCATAATTCTTAGGTTTCTGCCTCCCATTAACACTTGATGAACACATTGGCTCCTAAAACCACCAATGTATAGGTTTCGCTTTCGCGATGGTCATCTACCCAAGGACGGGTCTGTGCATATTCACTTTTGAGTCTTGAGAATGTACAAGCGTGTCAAACAAGTCCATGACGCAGACTCTTGAACAGAGAGTATAAATGGGCACCTGCAAGAACGGTTTGCAATGACTGCTGTTGAATAAAAGCTGGTGACCTCTGCTTCCACGTTTTTATGTTGACCAAAACCATTCTGCAAAACATCTAGGAAACATGCTTTCTGTGGGACGTCTGTTGAGGTCTACCATGGCCTGGGTAGCTTTAAGCCTTTGCTCTCTTTAAATGGTTTTCCTCTTTATTTTAGCTGTACATTTTATTATAAGCTTCTTCAAATCCTCTGGGGAGGTTAAGTAATAAAAGCATATTAATAATACATAGATTTTTATTTTTTTGCTTGGCCTACATCTCATGACTTGAGTTGACTCTTTTCCAGTAGACTGGAGTATGGACGACAGTTGGTGTATGCACAGCCACACCAATTGAAATTTCAATGTTTCAGATATATATCTATATATCTATATATATGCTTATATATCTCCATCTCCATCTCTTTCTCTATCTTCATCTTTATCTCTATCTCTATATCCACTCCACTCACTCATTCACATTAAAAGCCGTACTCCTTACAAAAGCCTTCTAATAACCCAGCACCAAGCAAAATTTTTGTACTGGCTGGTTTTATGTGTCAACAAGCTAGAGTCATCAGAGAGAAAGAATCCTCAGTTGAGGAAATGTCACTATAAAATCCAGCTGCAAGGCATTTTCTAAATTACCCATCGTGGGTGGTACCATCCCTGGGCTCGTGGTCCTGGGTTCTATAAGAAGGCAGGCCAGGGAAAGTAAGCCAGTAAGCAACTCCCCTCCACGACCTTTGCATCAGCTCCTGTCTCCAGGTCCATCCCTGCCCGATTTCCTCTCTTGACTTCCTTAGGTGATAAATAGCAATATGGAAGTGTAAGACAAATAAACCTTTTACTCCCCAACTTGCATTTGGTCATGGTGTTTTGTCACTGCAATAGAAACCCTAAGACAACTTCCTTCCCATCGTCCTGCCTTCCCAACCCATGGTGCTACACAGATGACTTCTGGGACTTACCAGACTGCCTCCCTCTATTCTTCAGAACTTTGCTCTAATACCACTGTCCCAATGAGACTCCACTGACTTGATGGTTTAGAATTGCAATCACCTCCAGCCCCAGTATTTTCTATTCTCTTTTTGTCTCCATGGTTCTTTTAATCATCTGACATACACGTATTTTATTTGTTCCTGAGTCCTGCTACAATAAATGCCCAGTAAGAATTTTGTGTGCTTGTCTGTAAAAACAGTAACTAGAACTATATTACATGCTCAGTAAATAACTACTAACTTTTCAATAAAAGAAATTCTTTTTGAAGTTCCCCTTTTATATTTCTAGCTTAAAACTTTAACAGCATATAATCATTCCTTTTTTTAAATCTATTAGATTAAAAATTGACTTTACAACCTTATTCCTGCCTAACTATTTGATTCTATAAGGATGATGATATCTACCACCCAGTCCCTTCAATGAGATAACATGACATCATAGACAATATCAAAGTGAATCTTAGAACCTAATAGCTCTTTTCTCGTATTTCACATCAAGGTATGAAGGTGAATCTTAAAGCCAGGACAA
The DNA here is from genome assembly GCA_030674055.1 of Rhabdomys pumilio. Lineage (NCBI taxonomy): Eukaryota > Metazoa > Chordata > Mammalia > Rodentia > Muridae > Rhabdomys > Rhabdomys pumilio. The sequence goes on from JANHMN010000010.1 coordinate 14,442,544, forward strand.
GAATCACTATTCTTGTTTCCCACCATCCCATATGCCATTACCATGCTCTCTCCTCTAGATGGAATTGGTTCAGCCCTATACAGCTTTATCAGAGGCTGTCCTCTGTGGCTTAATGCTGTTAACCAGTACAGTAGATGGGAAAAGAGAGGTATATATGATGACATCATAGGATTACTGCCCAGTTCTTCCACTAATGCCATTTGGCTCTCAAGGCTCCATATGAAAATTACCATGACAGATCTGCTATGACCAGGGATATGGAAATATTTTTAAAACCATAAAACATCACACAAGCCTATCTTTGGTTATTTCCCAGAGAAGCTACCTCATATGCAGGGTGCTTTCATTATGCAGAGCTAAGAGGACATCCCTAACAAATTACCCCACAATAGGAAAGATTGCTCTTGTCCCCTTCACAGGTGCACTGGAACATATCCCACAGATACTAACTACACTAGCCTGTGAGATTTCTGTTAGGACCCATCTTATTCTTGGGCTGGGTGCTCAGGAGAGACTGCATCTCAAAAACAATCATCATATTTCCTTCAATGTGTCTGATTACCTTCAACTGGTGTCCATGGGGAAGAAACTTCCTGAAAGTTTTCTTCTCTTGTTCTCCTATTAAATAATGAGGAATACACAACATAGCTCTTTGATGGACGCTAGAATGATAACATCTGGCATAGGATCCTTAGGCAACTGTTTAGGATGTGATCTGCCTAAATGAACCACCTTACATATGTTTGGGGAATTCCCACCTCTGAAGATTTTACTATGAAGTAGGCACAAGGCTAGAATTAAATTTAAATAGCTTTCCCTCTCTTTCTTGGTTATCTCTATCTGATATGGAAGTTGGTTTCCTTGAAAAACTTGACATTGGAAAATCCTTGGACATTGATTCCCATATACTTGTGGTTTAAGACCCACCTTTTTTATAATAATGGACCTGCCCTTTTATATAATGATATATTTATATATATATATTAAAAAGACCCCTTTTATAATAATGGATATTTAAGCAAAAGCACTAGTGCTAAATGCTTACTAAACTAAGAACTATGGGGAGGGGGTGCATTCCAAAAGATGGCCAGAATAACATGGCAAGACCAATATATCCATCAGGCAGATAGGCAGCTATTGCACTGGCATCAGGTGGGTGGGAATGGGTTATAGTTAATTTAAAAACACATACGTTTGAGCTGCTCTGTTTATGCCAAGAGAGAAAGCCATTTCTGTGAAACTCTTTCTAAACCTCAAACTCTGAGCAAAATAAATGGTGCTGTTATTTCATGCCACTAAATTTTGGAGTGACATTTTTTAAATACAGAATAATCAGAACCCATACTACTTTTCACTTATGCATTTCATTGGTATATTGTCATTTTGGTAAAGCTAGCTGACCAGACAAGTGTAAAATTTATGAGAAGAGAGGCTCTGATTATTTTTGGTAGGATTTGTTTTACTTCGTTTATGTGTATATATGTGTCTGTGTGTATATATGCAAAGGAATGCAGGTACCTACAGAGTTTACAATAGGGCATTGGATCCCCTGGAGCTGGAGATACAGGCAGTTGTGAATATCCAAATATGAATGCTAGAAACCAAACTTGGGTTCTCAGCAAGAGCAGTATAGAATTTTTCCAACTACATGTGACTGTTTAAAAGCAAGAAGAAAAGTACTGTTCTAAGAATTAGCCATAGCTTCTTCTAAAAATTCTCAGCCTAGAGACCTCATGGTATGAAGAAGAGCTTTTCCCTCTTATTGTAGGACAACTATAGTCCAAGAAAACTCTTCAAAAACTAAGATCAAACAACCATAAACATCTACCCACAATATCAGGACTGACTTCCAACATTTTTTTTTCTGAAACTTTGCATAAGCTATGAATTCCTTGGCACTTCATTTTCCTCACCTATAAAATGGATGTAAAAGTTACCAAGGCGACACAGGGATTGAGTATATTCATATTTATAAAGCACACTATGACCAGCACCCCAATTGGTGTATAGTTGCTTTTAAATACACGCTTGTCTTTATTGATCACGGATGAAGCTACAAGCATGCATCTGGTGACTTGAGTTTATATTGCATGCATTATAATTATTGACAAAGATTAATTTAGAAGGGTTTATATTTTTGTTTTAGTCTTTATCCCTTGATTACAGGTAAAGTTTACAACAGATTAGTATTTTCTAGAACAGAGTTTCAGGCGGGTTTTTAAATACTAAAGACAGTTGTCAGTGATAAATACAGAAGTATTAGGTTTCGTTGGCATATTCAGAGAAATTGGTAAGAGCTGTAGGAATGTTGAGTTTGGTTGCTTGTTCCTCAAATTGCTAGATAATGCCTGTGCAGACAAGGCTTGTAGGCTCTAGCCAAGTGTTCTTTGTGTGGTAAAGACATTCAGAATTTAACATGAATGAAAGTTTCATGGGGACATACCCAGTTCAGGGCAAGCTAGCCTTTAAGGAGTAAGTATTTTGCTCTGGTTCCTGCTATATAAATCTGTACTTGCTGAATCAGTACTTGATGGGGCTGCCAGAGTTGGTATGGATCACAGTATCACAGGGAGGCTAAAGACGAGATGGAAATTGATAGCCATTCTTACAACACGGCAAGACCTAATACTTAGGACAATACTTGGCAAGAAAGCTCTCAGAACTGAATCTAGACAGAGGGTGTGAATTAAACCTTCTGGGAAGCAGAGTCTCGAATCTCTGGAATTAGTGCTTTCATTAATATTTTAAAAAATAATTCTCTGGGATTGATTCTCATAGAACATCATCCACAAAGCAGGTCCATAGTTTTGGAGAGAGAAAAAAAAAGCCCTCTAAAAATAAATACACTTCTTACCTTATTATTTATTTCATATTAGCTTTCAAAACGGAAAATAGAACTGTATGCAAGAAAAGGATTGAGTGACCACACCTTGAGGGGTCTTATTAACAAAGCTTGGCTCTCATTTTTTTTTTTACACATCTTTATGCAGTTATAAGTTTACATACTCATGTATTTATTAATTCGGCTTTTCTGCCTTTCATGAATAAATTATGCTGAGCTAATTTCCATACGAGCCTGGTGGCCTTTCTCTAGGGCTTTAAATCAGAGAGTCTGGTGAAATTTTATGTACATTCAACTGCAGTTTATAGAAACATTCAAAAACATTTGACGTCATCCATTTCAACTGCTTAAAATTCTGCTGGGAGGAAACAGCCACCCTCATGGTCCTGGATGGGCTGCTTTATTTTCTTGGGGGCGGTGGTGGAATGACCAGGTCGGATGGTGTGTCTGCTGTTGTTACAGTCACTGTTACCCCAGCTCTGTGTGGTGGGTTTGTTCAATTCATGGCTGAAATAATTAAGATGTTTAGGGCTCACATGATCCATCTCCCGCCCAGTTCAAGTGTCTTGTGACGTGCATTTTATTTGCCTTGCAAGCATGATGATTTATCACCTTCTCTCACTCTCTGGGGAAGAATCAGAGCTGGCAATGGCAACTTTGAGAGATTTTGACTTTTGCTGAACACAGAAAATCATTAGTTTTAAATCTAAAGGCTCCTTATTGATTCTGAGGCCTTAGCCTCATGCTCCACGCTACTTATATTAACGAAGTCACCGCTGTCGCATACAAAGGGCAAAGGGGGCTCAGCCTAGACAATACCAAAGCAGCCTCAGGAGGCAGATTTCCAGGAAGGCTTGCAGGTACTCAGCTCCCTGGAGAACAAAGCAGGACACACTGCTTTCCAGCTTTGCTTTTCAATTGCTCCAAGTCCAGTGGCTAGAACCTCATGTCTAAAGTGAGTTGCATAATGGCTCATGTAAAACATGAGTCATTGGACTGTCTCCTCCAGCATGTGGTGCTTTAACCTTTAAACGATTATCAACAGCATTTCAGCTTTAATTAAAACTAGATTGTATTCTACTTTCCTCCAAAGGAGAGAAAGCTAGTTCTTTTTGCCAATTTACACACGGTCACAACCAGGCCTTCCCTGTATACATATAAAAAGTGAAAGGTGTTTCTGAATTGGAGTATGTTAAATGTAAATATGAAATCCAAGTTATTTTCATCTACTTTCCCTTCCCTGCTCAATGCCTAGGGCAACTGTGATACTGAGCACAGGCCAGTGAGCCCAATCCAAGGGCAGCCAGTTACACTAATCTGCTCTTGACTTTGAAGGTCCATTCAAACCAGGGAACAATTTTATAAGCACTAGGATCATTTCAACTCCCAGACAGATCCGGTAAATGAAGCAATAAAACAAGCACTTCAATTAGCAGATGAGCTCACTGAAACTTGTGCCTGATGCTTCTCTTTGTAGCCACCCACCCCTTCTCAGAATGCTTAAAACTCCTAGATGAACAGCAGGTATTTAATGAGGGCAACATTTTCTTGATAACTAAACTGAAGGTGATTTCTATGGACTATTTGGAAAGAGGTTAGAAAAAAATCTGTTAATCACCATCTTTTTGTTAATGTTTCTTCGCTGGTGTGGTGTGGTGTGGTGGTGGTGGCAGTGGTAGTGGTAGTGTGTGTGTGTGTCTATTTGTCTGTGTATGTATGCATGTGGTGTGTGTGTGTGTGTGTGTGTGTGTGGTGTGTGTGTGTGTGTGTGTGGTGTGTGTGTGTGTGTGGTGTATGTGTTCGTAGAACTAGAATTTGAAACCCTAGCTGAGAATGATGGTTCCACAGTAGAATGACCCTGGTTTGAGAGCCCCCTATTGATCTGATTTTTAAGCTTGCCACCAAGTTTCAGACTCTTAAGGAGGGCCATGGCTTGTTTCATGGTTTCCCAAACTACTTCGTCCCTCACACAGTCTGACATGCCTGGAGTCAGTTCCCTTCTCTGGAATGTTCTAGGAACTCCCAGAGTGTATTCATTCTAGTTGGGCTTCTTATTTATTCGCTTTTTGGAGGAGCTCATGTCCCCACTACTTAGATACTATTTTCAAAAGCATTCACTGACTTCGTAGAGAAAATGTATAGCAATAGGATTTTATTTTTATTCAGAGGTTAAGCATATTATATCCTATACGAGTCACCAGCAATAGAACATCGGGCAACTTATACAAGTTCTTCAGCTTCTATTTCTTCATTCAGAAAACAAGTATGGAAAAAAATAGATAGTTTTGTGTGTGAGAGAGACTTAAATAAGATAGTAATATAGAGGTTTTCATGATTGTCAGATACATACTAATTCCTCAGCAAAAACTAACATCAACACCAAGAACTGTAAAAATTATGAATGAATAAACACAGCACATCATCTTATTTTAAAATTTCTCACATGCATATGAATGATGTACTGTAACATGCTTAAATACAATAGTAATACTTCAAACTCTTTCATTCTAGGAAATACATAGCAAATATACAAACCTATGAGGCTCTTAAGTATTAACCACATGGGAGAAGTTTAATTTTACAGAACTAGAGACTTCATCTACTCATATTTATTGGGCATCTATTGTGTGGAAAGCAAACACCTCAGACAAATCAAAACAGGCACCATCATCATGAATTGTTTACAAAACTGAAGGTATCCTGGGTACCTCCGACATATCTCCTGATTCTTGATAATGCAGCCATGAACAGCCTATGGTCAGTTTAATAATGTCTGAGGAAAGACATCTCGTGTTCAATGCATCGATGCTGAATCCCTACGTACAGGCAATGGAAAGACAAAAATATATGAGGAGGAGGAGGATGACCACAATGAGGGTAGTCAGAGTAGGAGACAGTAAGAAGTGAGTGAGTGTTGTCTGTGTGTCAGGACCTAGGGCTGTAAGTATGGAGGGCCAAGTAACTGCAGAGGGTATCTGACAAATCCCTACCCTCCCATGTGGGACCAAATGATTCTCTGAACAAAGGCTTTGGGTTAGACAATATACAGGAAGGCTTGAGCAGCTCCTGGCCCTTCTTGAATAAAGCCCTTGGTGTGAATGACAGAACCATCTCCATGAGTGACTGGAGAAGAAGGCATATGCTCTGCACATCTCCAGTCACAGCTGCAACTATGAGCATGAAATGTTTGTAGAATAAATGGCTAGAAAATTCATCTTTATCCTGATACAGGATCCTGGGACCAAAAGAATCAGTCTTCAACTGAATTTGGAGAACGAGGGTGGGTGGATATCTTTAAAAACTCTCCAGAGGAACAGTGACTTTAAGCTCTTTGCTGAGGGCTGGCTATATGACCAGTGTGATGGTATTAATTCAGAAGGCGGGGCCTCAACACTCACTGTGTGGCAGGGAGCAAGCCATTTCAACAATAGATTACTGCGATGTACTTGGCCAGTGAAGCCCTTACTGTTACCATGAGTTAAGGCCAATTCACTTGAGCTATAAAAATAAAAAAAAAAATTAACAACAATAGTAATGAACCTTTGATACACATTCTGGCTTCACCAGAGAGACCCATGCAGAATATGGAACTGGGGGCCAACATGTAGATTTGTGGCACTGCCCAGGGGACGCTGGAGTCCACGAAGCAATGAATGCATTAAGCGAATCCATAACTGCAATTCCCTCATGTGTGACAGATATAATATCCCTCATTTTACTTCACTGTTTTGGGATATCATGTGTGAATGAGCACAATGGAGGAAAAAAAAGCCTTATACAAACCTAGCAGGGACTGCAGCTTTTTATGGGCTCTGGTTTCCCTTGTCGGGGGGTGGAGGGAGAGGGTACATACAGTGGTGACCTCTGGGTATGTCATACCAAGACTCTAACATGAAGCTTCTCTCTGCTTATCTAAGGACAGGTCATGAAAATCTGTCCCTAGCATTGCAAGTATTTTTACATATCCATCAAATCTCTAATCAATCAGTGTAGCAGTTTAATTCCTACACAGATTGAGAATGGAAATATCAGTTATTCCACTGTAGTCTACTATTGGCCTGATTTGGAATACAGGTATTTGAGACAAGAATCTATTGCCAAGGGATGGTGACTCAAGGCAGGTTTACTTTGCCTCAGCTTATCCCTCTGTAAAATGAGATCAATAACACCAACAATGCTATGACTGTTCTAGGAACCATGTAACATATGCAGATTACTTAATATTTATAAACCTCAGAAATCTCTTTATGTGTAGAGCTGTTTAAGTATAAATTATTATTAAAATTATTAGCCTTGAGAATTATAATTACTGCTTCATTATTTTTCTCATTATGCTCATTCTATGGGGGTTTTCTTGTAAATACTCCAAATGAGCTATTGCCTTTATTGTATCATCAATTTAATATTTGCTCGAAAGCTTTAAAGACACAAAGCATGACATAATTTGCAAGATCTAAGTTGGGACAAAAAAAATCCCCATAATTTTCTTTCCCATGCTAGAAGAAATAAGAAAACATCCCTAGGGGGATGATGCTGTTTTAAACAGGATTACTAGGGCTGTGAGAAAGGGCTTGACTCTCCTGGGTAAGGGCTGACTGAGACACCATGCTCTCCCACTGCAACATGGCTGGTTCCCAGAAGGAGGCGCAGCTCATATGTTGCTTTCCTTTACTCTTTCCTCTACTATCCTCTTCAAGACTTCCTCAGTGTGCCTCAAAAGCTGTATGATGAAGCACAGAAAGATGATGGAACCATTAAGTCATACAATGGTAAACCTAGAATAACAAGATGTATGTATATATGCCCTTACTGTCTGTCAGGTGGTTTCTAAAGAGGGTAAATGCAGAATCTCATTGGATGTTTATTCCGACTCAAGGAAATAATCAATGGTATCAACAGTGAAAATTCAGAGATACAGCAAACAGCATAAGGTCAGGTTGTCAGGAGTATATTAGGCCAGATTTCAATGGTAGAGCATAACTCATGGTCATTATGAGTTATGCTTCCAACATCCACTCCTCCTATAGTCTTCCCTGGGGTCTTAGGCTGGAGGATCTATAGCAACAAACAACCCAGTATGTAAGTGGTTTTAAGACTTGGTAGCTTATTGCTCCCTTATGCTCAAATTCAACAAGTATCACTGGGTCCTCTGCTCACTGCTGACTCCCTCCAAGGATCAGAGTTCAGGGAAGATACCCTGTTATCATAGAAGAAGGAAGAAGAACTGCACAGCAACTTGTCACAAGTATGTTGGTATCAGGTCACCTCAGATCATAACTCATTGGCGACAGATACTTACATGTTCCCACCAAACGTGGCATAGAAGGTCAATTTAACCATCTCTATGCCTAGGAGACAGCAGCCAGAGGTGAGTCAGGAAGACACGTGACTCTCATAATGTATGATATATCTCTAGTTCTAGTCTTCAGGCTCAAGGCAATGAAATGCTTCTTGAAAGGTCAGCTGACACCCTATGTCATGAAGTAAGTTACTAGGAGACAGAGAAGCCACCAGAACTCAGATTTCCACTGTGCATTAAACTTCCTGAACAATACATCCCCAGCAGTCAGCCTATGTTCAAACATAAAAAGCCAGGTTGGCCCCACTGTTACTTGACTGAAGGGCAGGAGGAGAGTCTTCATAGGTGCATTCTCACTTGAAAGCACTAGACACTTTCCCAAGCTTCAGCCCCACGAACATCACAATCATCCCAACTGCCATGTGAACCAGAGAGTGGTATGTCCTTTTCATTGCTGCGGTGAAGGGTCAGAGGAGTCAATGCATCTGACTCCAGTCGTAATGGCTGAGCAGGCTACACTGATTTGTGATAGATCCCAAGGGTGCCTTCAGGGTCATCATGAATCCATATCTCATCCCTAGCTATGGGAAGGAAGCTCAGATCTCACCCTGACACCTGGTATTGTCAGTTAGGATAAGCAGGGCCACGGTTCTGCTTCGGGCAAAAAGCCACACAGGGAGAACAAATCCTAACCAAATGTCACCATTTACAGAAACTTCCCTAATGTCCAGCAGGGTGTGATTTTTTCCCTCAGACCATGAAGCATTTGTAAAAGCCTTTTATGATTATATGAGGCAGACAATCATCCCACCCTCCTTTGTTCTTAATTCCAGTGCCACTGATTAAAAAAATACAAAACAGCTGTGTGCACATAAGTCCACCTGTTGTAAGACTCTCGTCATTTGGTAGAATGTCACATCTTTGATATTATTGTGAAATCTCTGCAAGGAGGGGCTAGTAGTGACCTTATGTGCAATAATTACTGAACCAGTAGTGTGTGTCAGGCACACAATGGGCACTAGGCAGGAATAATGTCTATCTTTAAGGAGTCTACACTTCCAGCAATTACAATGGAGAGTGAACTGATCATTAACATGAGACATTATCTGTTAAGGAAACAGGGACAAACCATAGGCACTCATGGAAAAGGGAGGAGCCTGGTTCATGAGAAGGAAAGGTCTATGGAGTCAGTGATATTTAAAGTAAGAGATGTGCAAAGTTTTACTTCAGGATACAATGAGATGAGGCTGTCAGAGGGGTGGGCCAAGTTTATAAAGTAGAAAATGATTAAATTGTATGTATCACCTTTACAAAGATGCTTGTGATGATTATTCTAGCAACATGATAGAATAGAATTATTCATGTTTACAAATAAGTCAGAGATAAACTGATTTTTCTTGATTGCTCCGCCACACGACTTTGAGGTGACACAGACTTTGAGTGCCCACACAGGAATATATTTGTTGATGATTCCACCAGAGATTCCAGGATTATGATACTCAATTAACTAAATCTGCAGACTTTCCTAGAGAATCAATAATCAATAAGAAGAACTTATGTCTGTATCATATTTTATAGTTTTCTCATCTCACTGTTACACAGGAAACTATCATGTCACAAATTAATAGGCTAGAGAGTCCCCCACCCCCAGTCTCTGTCTGTCTCTGTCTCTTCCTCTCATTCTTTTTACTGTTTTCCAAATTATTATTGAATTGACTGAAATGGCAGATACAACATCTCTTTCATTTATCACAGAGCATCCAGGCAACATCTGTGCTGACACACCATACAGCCCTGTGGCTGCCTTAAAAGTGAACCCTCAGTCAATAATTTTAAATTGTGTTTTAGAAATGTGAATTAACATGGAAATGTTGTTTCCCTTTTCAGAAATTTAATTCTAAGGGCTGGGAAGATGGCTCTGTTGGTAAAGTATTTGTTGCTCAAACATGGGGACCCCAGTTCCCACTGAAAGGGCCTTGCATAGTGGGATACCTCTTTAACTTCAGTGAGGGGCTGAGCATGAGAGATGATTGGATCCCCACAGTTCACTGGTTAGCCAATCAATGAAACTGATGAGATCTGGGTTCAATGAGAGAGCCTGTTTCAAAAACTAATGTGGGAATGACAGAGGAAGGCCCATGACATTGGTCTCTGGCCTCTCACTCTCAAACATGTGTGTATAACTCATAAAGACACGTCTGTACAACAAACACATACACAGACTATAACTGTAATAGACATTTTCATTGGATTTGGAGAAACTGATTATTGTTCATAGAGCCTTCCTCAGAGAACTTCATGGTACTTCTTTTTGCATGTTTTATATAAAAGAAGTTCTGGACCTCAGACATATTAGTAACAAACCTGTACCAATATACAACCACTATCAAAGCAGGACATGGAACATAATTCAAAACTGTAAAACAACATAGATGGTGACATGATAGACAATGGATTATCTTTCCATAAAAATATGTTTGAAATTTGCTTTGGAATAGTTCTGTGCATAAATCTATATTAGCCAATTAATTTGTGAGTAACATCTTAAAAATTTGTTATTTGAACCAAAAGATTTTCTTGAGAAATATGAATATTATTTCAGCATGTTATTTGCTTTAAAGTAAATACATAATGAACTGAAACAAAGCAGATGTTGAAAATTGAGCTCATGCATAGGCCATCAATGAACATTTGTGTTGGTCTGACTTCTCTTCACTGTGACACACAATACAAAGCTCAAAGTTTCAGACATGAAGGAGTGGCTTTGCGGTGATAGTGGCTTTGTGGCATCGCTCCAAACACTGGGCAAGGCTAGGAAGCAGAAATTTGATAGGAACTGCATGTAGGTATAACAGGCCTGCTCCTAATGACTGCCAGCTAGGACCTACTTCCCAAAACAATGGTGCTGGCTGTGGAAGAAATACTCAGAAGATGAGCCTACAGGAGACATTTCAGATTTAGACCATAGTGGCTCTCCTTCCACACTGGGATAAATAGAGCTGGGATTCCGACAGCATTTAATGTCTAATTTCTATCAGTCCCATTACAACCGAGAGCAAAGCAGTCTTAGGCTGTCTAATGTGACACATTATAAAGTTCTCCCTGCCTTGCTTATTGATGAACAAAATGGATTCTTAAAAGTGACCCCCACAAACAGGGGGGTACACTGTTTTACACAGTTGAACACTGGCAGTATCTTTTACTAGCACTATCCTACCCAGAGAAAGGGTAAATAAGATACGAAATGCGCAGTTTTCTGCTTAAAGGGGTCATCTTGTTCCACAGTTTTATGCAAGTTGCTATTCCTAAAGTTTTATCATTTGCCAACAAATCTTCTACCTGTTTAGCAGCCCTCATGAGGGATTTAAAATGGTCACCATGAAAATTCTGGGCATCTACTATTTTTTATAACAAACTTGATTGTCACCTATGGTATTTCTACGATCACTCCTCATATAGACATCACACTGGAAATGAGATGCAGGGCCTACTTTCCATGGAACATTATGCAGAGGCACTCTGACTAATAAATCTTTGTAGCTAATGCATTCCAGATGGAAGCCATGTCTCACAGATTTAACCTTCCTAAACCCTTCCAAAAATTCCTCCCATCAAAAGCTCTCTGGATGAGATATGTTTGATTGAAATGGGATCATCAATACATGACAACTACGCAATAGTACGAATGATTACTGCCCTCAGGAAAACTGCCATCTTCCTTCCCACAAAGACCAAGTTTTGGACCAGTCAGGAGAAGATGGAGTCTCTGCGCCTTACCTGGTCTTTCCTCGCTCTACTAATGGTGATGGGCTCTTTCCTTGTGTTCCCATTACCATTAGAAGCTACACAGAGAACAGCCATCACTTTTACACATACGTGGCAAAGGCTGCTGAAAAGGAGGACCAAGTCTCTTCCAGGAGTCACTAATTAGCATCCTGTTAAATCGTGTTGCCATGTTTAGAAATCACCATCATTAGTTTATGTCACACAGACATTGGAACACCTACATGCTGGCGCTTATGAAGACAGTCATATGCAGTGGTGAGGACAGTGTGAGACAAGTGGGCGCTGCAGCTGTAACATTTAAAAGCACTGCAAATCACCCTCTAGTTGGTGAAACCAAGAGCATCTGGCTCCTCCTGAATCCTCTCAACAGAGTGCTGTGTGCAGCTAACGGCCCAGAGAATCACAATGAAAGGTTTTAAACTTACATCGACTTCTTCTACCCACCCTTAAAATTGTCTAAACTTAGAAGATGACTTGAAGTATAATTTCATCCATTCAGAGTAGTGAGAAAAAAGTAGAATATTTTAGTGAAATGTGAATGTTTTATAACATAAACAACAATTGTGTTTCTTTCTGTTTGTTGCTTGTTTGTTTGCAGTGACTGCAAATTCAGTCACTGGAATTCATGTCTATCAAACATAGTGGTATGCCTTTATGTGGGACACTTTGTGTCACAGCCTTCTGGTTAGAGCAGATTCTCATGCTGCTTCACACATGTGAAATGCTTGTGACTTTAAATGTTGGTGGCTCCATGCCCAGAGGAAGCAGTGCAAGGTATAGTTCACCCTTGCCCTGCTCTATCCTGTTAAACACAGTTGAGGTCAGGAGCCTCAGGGTAACTTCTTTCCCTATCTGCAGAAAGTAACTGGGTTCCAGTTCCCTGGATCCAGTCAGCAGGCATCAGAATTTCATCACTTATCTACCCAAGCTATACATTTGTTCTGTGGTTTCTGACTCAGTTGATACTGAAGAGGGACTGACACTAGTTAACAACTGAGAAGTGTTCCCCAATTCCCTGGCTGGTTTCCTAAATCTCTCATAGAGAATAAGACTGCAGCCCAGCTTTCAAACAGCATGATTTTATTGAATACACCTGTCCACTATCACCTCCAAACACATCTGACATCTATCCCTGTTTTGGGTCCTCAACAATAGATCCAACATTAGCAACAAGAACAATGCCCTATCTTCACCCAAACCTCACGTTATCCCAGTGTGATTTTAAGCAGAGCAGAGTGGTACATTCCATGCTCCCGCAGCCTGTGCTATGGGTACATTACTCCCAAACTAGTTTAGCTACACAAATAAGTGATAGAATTATCCTCTAATCATTGACATTAGGGTAAGTGCTTCATATTTTCCCCTTTGCATGTATAAATATTTTAGCTAAACTTTTTTCTTGTATTCCAACTTCAACGAAGGTATCTATAGCTTAAAATAAGCTTCATAAAGATAATTTGATATCTCATATTTATCAGTTGTATGTAGAAGGGGTGATATGGAAGAAGGTGTATGTGGGTGAAAACTTCACTTAATTACAAATGGAAAAGAATGAATTTTCCAGAAATCCAGGCTAAAGGATGCAACTCTAAAAACATGGAAGTCAGTTCCTGGTAGCCACAGCACAAAGGGGAAGCATATTTAATCACTGGAGGGCTACAGTTTTCCTGAAGCTGTAAAATCTGAAGAGCATTTTCCATGTCAGGAACATGATTTTGTTATCCTAACATGTTTTCAAAAGTAGGGCAACACAGATAGGCAAAGGTTCTCCTAGCTGGGGTTGAATTATGTTCAAGTTTGCCCTATAAAAGAGCTTTGACACTATCAGATTGCTGGTCCTAGTTTTCTCCCTTTTGTTTCGAAGTCCATGGACAACAAACCTAGATTACACTCTCCAGAGAAAAGGCAATCGTGGTCAGCTGAAGCCGTTTAGTCTATTTTTTTCCCAGTCCCACAAGTTTAAAGGTCTTCTAGGTAGTACACAGGAAATACTGAGAAGACAGAAAACCCCCTCGGAGCCCTTTCCAATCCAGAGGACAAGCCTGGCTCCTGAGTGACACGTGGAGAAACAACCTGAAATCATAGAGTGTAATTATCTCCTTTATGCTCAGGCTCTAAAATTCTTAAGAGCCCCTGCTCAAATGTCCTCCTCGCTTTGATCTACAGTTATAAGCTTACATTAAAACTCAATCACACCAGGGAATGTCATTTGCCAGCTTTCAGGCAGGTCTTAACAATGGACTCCTGGCTGAGAACAGCATGGACAGGATCAAGCCCTCTTCACCTCCCTCAGCAGCAGGGGCTTGCTAAGGCCAGCACACCTGACTGAGGTACCCTCACGGGGGAGCCTGCTTAGCTCCAAATGAACTCAGGCTACAGGCATGCGCAATCTGAGCCACTAATACCCAGGATCTGTTCAGTTAGTTTGTATCTGCTAGAAAGTTACTCTGGATACCTAATACCTTTTCTTTATTAACCAATCAAAACCCAAATACCAGAAGTGGAAAGAGAGGATGAGGCTGGAGGTATGCATATGTAAGACAGTCTGAAAGAGCCAATCAGACGGCATTATGTGCTGACTCATGCATCAAGCAGTCTTTCTAAACTATTTTCTCAAAAAGTTTGTTGATAGAAAGGATTTGCCTACCTTTTAAAAAATATTAGTTAAGAAATTTTGTTTTTTTCTAAGAAATATCTACCCCTGTTATAATCATTATTGACTCCAATTGCTTCAGTGATTAAGACAGAAGTGTAAAAACAAAGGAGGCAGTATTTTTTTGCTACCTAAAAATCCAACCAATGCCTCTGATGAAAACGGGAAGGGAGCAGTTTCAAACTGTCAGCTACTACTGCCGGCCCATCTGAGTCCACTCCAGGAACAGGGTGCCCCATGGGCCTCTGCGAGCTTGTCTGAGTGTACTTGTTCACAAGACCATTTAAAATTAAACCAACACTGATTCTGGCTGCAGCTGTGGTCAAGTCCTGGCCTAAAAGAGAATCAGCGTTAATTTGGCAACATGAAAAGGCTTTTATTGAAACTTTTCTTTTAACAACAGATTTTAATCTCGTTATAAAATTAATGCTGATACTATCACTGTTAACAGACTGCAGCCAAACACAGCAGCTGATGTGGAAGTTCAGGTTGGCCTGTGGCCATGAATTGGACTGTGGGCACATATATGTACACAGTGCTTTCTATGGAAGGAAGGTTTTAGTCAAAAGAGAGCATCAGTAGAGGATATCTTTTCTTTTTAATTGGTTTTTCCTCCTCTTCCCTCCCTCCTTCCCTTTCTCTCTTTTCTTCCCTCTTTTCCTTTCTTATTTTGTGCTGGCCACCAAACCCAGAGCCACAGGCAAGCAGTCTACCACTCCACTGAGCTATAACCCTGCATGCCGTCTGTCTGTCTGTGTGTCTATCTATCTGTCCGTCCATCCATCCATCCATCTATCCATTTATTTATAACAGGGTCTAATTAAGTTGTTCAGCCTGTCCTTAAATTCACTCTGCAGTTCAGGCAGGCCTCGAACTTCTGATCCTCCTGCCTCACACTGCCCCCGACATAAACACACATCTACACACAGCTGGGTTATAAGAATCTGCCCAATCTTCTCCTTAATTTCAATTTCTCTTTCTATACAGTCACCTGGTGCACAGGAACAGCAAGCCAGCCTGTGTAAATATCCCCTGCAAGTGCTATAATGCTTCTAAATCTGCAATTAAAAAGGGAAAAGAGAGCAGTTGGTTACTCTCATTACCATTTGAGGCCCACTCCACAGGAGAGAATGCATCATTGGTATTTGAATTCTGGTCAAAAGATTGTGGTTTTTGCTTTGCCAATAATCTGTTATTGTTGATTTGGATTCATTTACCTTTTCTTTAGAAGAGATCAGATATGCTGATCTTAAGCTTGAAAGCTTCATGCCTCAACCTCCCTAGCATTGGGATCATAGTAACTGAGAATACCTGTGCAAGAGCCTTTCTTGGAGGGGAGAAGGACTCTTGAGCCCACTCTCCAGAACCTATAGGCCATTAAAATAGCTGGTAAAGATATTTAATTCAGTGGTAAAGCCACTGGTAAGGTAGGTACTCAATTTCCTGTAAATAATTCGTTACTTAGGACTCTGTATGGAACCATAATTAAACCCATTGGGTCATTAAAAACAAACAGGAAAGAAGGACAAGACACACACATGAAATTAGAAGAGGGAGCAGACAGACAGAGAAAGGGGGCTTAATGGAGTGGAAGAAGACCATGCGCGGTAACAGGGATGGATACAAGCAAAATACACGCTATGCATATTATGTAGAACCAACACATCCATATTAGTAATCAATAACTGACAAGAGCTGACGTGGTGGCTCACACCTTAACCCCAACACTGAGGCACGAGGCACGAGGCTCTCAAGTGCAATGTCAGCATGGGCTACATATTTGATCTTGTCTAAAACATAGCTCAAGAATCCAAATTATTAATAATAAATTATTGATAACAAAGCAACTGACAAGCTCCTGTTTCAGTGTACAGCGGTGGCCTGGAGATGCCACTAGTCAAGCATTGAGAATGGGTGGGCCCCTTTAGGGTGTGTTATTTCATCCGTAGTACCAACATGTAGTAGTTCTACAAGAGACACCGGATTTCACCAAAGCCATGTGGTCAATAAAGCAAAGAACTCAGATTTGAATATTGCCCAGAAGCCTGGAGCTGGAAAGTTTACCTCCTCCACTTGAGTATGAAGGACATCATAAGGGAAGATGGCTGGCACTCACAGCAAGTAAAGAGACATGATTCTGACATGCTGCTTGCTCCAGTAATTTTCCCTCTATTCCGCAAACGGTTACCAAACAGGTGTATTTTATTTGCCTGAGATTAGACACTCTATTGGAAATTCAGTGATAAAACAAAATCTTGGCTCTCAATTAGCTCAGAGCACGGCACAGTGATGGAGTGAGGCTAACAACTTATGAGTGTGGCTCATGTACAAAACGATTTAATATTATTGCAAGTAAGGAAGGATTGTGGTAACTACATTCTTATAGGAGCAAAAGATATTTCTCTCCTGCAAAAAGAAACAAATTTGACTTTGAAACAGAACAGCAATACAGTAAATTATGCTGTAGCTGAGATGACCATCTAACACTATTTAGCTTTATAGAGTAGTATTTATAAACAATAGATGGAAACAGTAGAATAAACCCAGTGGCAACTAAAATATGTTGAACAGTTCTCCAATTTTACAAATTAAGACTTAGCAAAACATCAAAAAATGTAATCTCTTGCCTACCTCTAAGATACTGTATGATCCAGATGAAAGCCAGTTGACAGTGAAGAAATAAGACTATAGAAAATGAACTAAAGTTTGGGAACATGAGGAGATAGAGACTTGGTGCAGTCAGTTGAGTGCCTGCTGGGAAAGCCTGGGGGCTGAGTCCAGCTGCCCAGCATCTATGTAAAAAGTTATTCAAAGAAACACTGGCTTGCCATTACATCACTGGGCTGTGGAGACAGGAGGCCCCCTGGGGCTTACTTGCCTGCCACTCTAGCTTAATGTTTGAGCTCTAGGTTCAATGACAGATTTTGCCTCAAAACTAAAGTGGAGTATGACACAAGACCATACCTGATGCCAACCTAGAGCCTCCACACTCATGTGTACCCATACACACGAAAAATATACAAACACACCAACACACACACACACACACACACACACACACACACACACACACACACA
>JANHMN010000010.1:14460211-14472985 GCA_030674055.1 Rhabdomys pumilio
CACACACACACACACACACACACACACACACACACACACACACACACTGAGAACTTAATTATTCTAAATATCTAGACTAAGACTTTTTTTTTTTTTTTTTGGACCTAACTCATTTTACAAATATTCAGGACACAAACACACATAATTTGAGAGACAACGTGCTAAGGAGCTTTTATTTCCAGATATTAGGATTAGGGTCATATTTTGATGTGTTTTCTCTAGTCTAAGGCTTTTTTTTTTTTTTTTTTTTTGGTTTTTCGAGACAGGGTTTCTCTGTGTAGCCCTGGCTGTCCTGGAACTCACTTGGTAGACCAGGCTGGCCTCGAACTCAGAAATCCACCTGCCTCTGCCTCCCAAGTGCTGGGATTAAAGGCATGCGCCACCACTGCCCGGTTCTAGTCTAAGTTTTGTGTGAAGAACACAGACCACTGCAGTCATGTAAGCATTTTTTGTCTTGCTTAGCAATGTTCTTGTAAGATGGTCACAGAGCAGAGTCATCAACAGAGCCATCATCACCAGCCACATGCCAGGTCTCCATCCTTCTGTAAACCCAAGGAATGCCATGTTAGAGGCATTAGCGCCACCAATCTACATGTTGCATAAAGAACAGTGTCCCAGAAGAAAGGAGCATCCCGCTGTCTTTTACATGAAACCACAGCACTGCCTCTGGAGGGTATGGGATGAGAGCCTGTTCCGAAGACACCATTTCCACCGCTCACATAGGGCTGTATAACTTTTCCAGAACTTTCTCATTGTACTCAGCGCTGTCTGTGCAGTTAATTTAGGCATCAGAAAACTCGGTTGTTAATTTCCTGACTTGCCTCTGGACTCTTAAATGCTATTGCTCCAATCATAACACGTCGAAACACTTACACAGATTTCAACAATAATATCCACAGCTGGGAATAAATCAAAGCAGTTTTATCACTGATTAAGTGCTATTGAAATATGGCGACAAGACAACATGAAGCAAAGGACAGATTTCAGTTGGGAAGATTAAGACAGAGCCTGGGGGAGGGAAGAGGGTAATCCTAACAAAGTCTATGTGACATTTAAAAAATATAATTCAGAGTCAGAACGCAGATTGCATTTTTAAGAAATGTAAATTCTGTTTCCTCTGTGTGTATGTGTCTATGTATTTATGCTATAGAGGAGTCCAGCTATATAAGATAAATGTTGGCACAGCTGCTTTTCCAGCTAAATGCTTTCATCCTGAGACGGAGGTCAGAAAACATTTTCTGTCAAGACCCAGGGAATAAATATTTTAGGCACTGCAGACCATACATTTCCTGTTGCAGCCACTTACTGTACTGTTATAGCTTGAAAGCGGCCATGACAATACATAAATTAATGGGTGTGGCTAGATGCCAATAAAAATGAATTTATAAAAACCGGCAGAGGGCTGGATTTAGCACCTGGGATAACGTTTGCTGAGGTTGGCAGTAACAGTCAAGTTAATCTAGGAAATCTTCCTAAGCGTGAGCAAAGTTCTGTAGATGCTACACGGTCATCCAGAAGACTCAGTCTTACTCCTGGAATAAGCCAGAACCCTGTCAGGTTCTCTATAGTTTCTTTCCTGTGCCAGAAAACAACCTCTGCTCAGACCTCCGTGCCACGGAAGGGATAACTCTCCCAGGGGCACCTAAGAATTCCCCTTTTCAATTTTCTTTCTCTTGCTCCTACATTTTTTTTACGTGTTCTTTCATTTATATTGCTAATTATTTGAGCCATATATAAGTTAGGGTTTCTGCTCTTGAATCAGCTGATCACAGGCTTCTCTGGGGCTGCTGGCATCTGGTGCTGGCAGGTTTTGGCCGGCTCACTTAGAGGCTGGGCCGACCATGCCAGGCCAGCTGCTTTGATGCTGCCAGCTTTTCCAACTACATCTGTGCAAAGGTTTGAAGGTAGGACAGCAGCTCAACTCTGTTTGGTTCTTGTCTCCAGGCATCGTTGACATTTTCATCGTGGATCAGATGATGGTAGAGGGACAGTCCTCATTAAGACTACACATCGCCAGTCTTGGTGTGAATGGATTCCTCCATGCAGTATATTTTCAGCATTTTAAATGATCTTGCCACACAGGATTGTTAGGAGCTAGAAACTTTATTCAGTTCAAAGAGACAATGGCAGCACGGAGTGTTCAGAAGGATGCCTTTCAGCACATGATCTGAGCTCAGTACCCAACAGAGCTCTCACCATCCACCCTGCCCATCCTCTCACATGGCCCCGTGAGTGTCACAGGTGCCATACCACATCTCAAGTGTCCTCTCCAAGATGCCATTCACCCCAACCTTCCCTAGGGTGACCACGATTTCTTTTTAAATTAGCTACTTTCATAGGATTCAGTTTTTAGGCTCCTCTTAAAACTTGGGGTCCTTGGCTGATGTTCACCAAAGCTCACGATTATTTTCAGGGCAGAAAGCACACACTCGTTCAGCCAGTATTCACACCTGACTCTCTAAACCCACAGTCTCAAACCCTAACCACAGCCTTCTGACCGACAGGGTCTAGCAATATGTCAAGCTCTTTTTATCTCCCCAGTTAAACCAATCATCTCATTGTCACCCCCTAATTCTGCCAACCTCCTTTGTGACTCAGATTTGTCTTTATTGCTGTCTCATGTGTTCTGTCCAGACGTGCTGGTGACAGACTGCTCCTTCCCTCCTTGGCTTAATCACTCAGCCCCCATTTCTGTCTCTCTGCTGCCTAACATGCCAGTTGAACTCATCTTATTTTTGGTGTTCCTTGAGGCTCAATCCCTCACTAATTTCTCTTTCCCCCAAAGTGGTCATTCCACCGCTCATCTCCAAAGTCCTTTATATGTAATTATGGTTCTAAACCAAAGGGGAAAGATCACCACCTAAATAAAATTTTCAAATATCTTAGCATGCTTGATTAGTTCTAACAAGCTTATGTTATGCTAATGATTTTCTTAATACTCCCATAAAACACTCACACACTCACACATTCATTGTCACCACCATAAAAATCTCAGCTTAACCCAAATTATACACCAACTCTTAGCATGCTGACTCCTTTTATGCCTTTGTACCTTTGTCTCTTTCTTACATTAGAAATCTCTTGCTCATGTGACATTTTATCTACCCATCAAAATTTAGCTTAAGAGTCTCCTTCTCTACAGACTTTCTTAGTTTCTACCTTAATTTGGACCCTCACTCTCCTCTGTATTTGCCCATCGTGATAGCTCTGAGAGACTAGACCATTATTGCATAGATCTGTTGATTTCTAGCAGACTAAAAGTTCCTTTTAAAAGGAAAATTGCTTTGTTTCTCTCTATCATATAATTTACAATAGCGTCTGATAGATACCACTATTTAGTAAACATTTATAAGATGCATTGCCCAGTGAAGGGCTACTTAAAACTGCAGTGCTATGAGCTAATGAGCTTACTCTATGCCTCCAGTGTAGTTTTTTACTTTGTTAACATAACATTAGAGACTATTAGGTAACATGGAAAACGTTACCATCTGAGTTCTTTCAGCATTGGCCAGATCCAAAAATAAGCCTATAAATTTTGTGCTCAGCAATTAATATTATGTAAAACATAAAGAAAATTTGTGAAAAAATTATGAAAATTTTATAAAACTAGTCCTTTAAAATAAGCAATAAATTAAGATTACAGATTAAAAACAAATACGATCAAATGTGATTTAGTAGAAACTACTGAACCCAATTAAGAATTTTCTGTTTCAAACTAGTAACAACCTCCAACTCCCACTCCAGAGAAGAATGAGAGAAAACTCTCAAGTGAAGAAAGTGTGGGCTTGAGGGATATCTGTGCATCCCCTAGTTTATTAGAAAGGATAAAGCATTCCTAGAGAAGATGGAAAAAATAATCCAAGATGAAAGCTGGGGGAAGAAGATTTCAGTGAGGCTGATGCTGAACGAAATGGAACATCAGAAGATTAGAGAGTTGACGCTCTCATCAAGGAAAAAGAGAAGGGAAAATTCAACTCCTCTAAAGCCATAAAACATATACATGGCACTATCCACTGTGGCTAAATTTGGATCTTTCAAACACTATAGTACTCCTTATCCAGGGCTGGAGAGGGTCCCTGTGCAGTACAGGCTATTGAATCAGTTGGTGGCGCTCTAGAGGCTGCCGCAGAGGTGGTCCAGCGTGACTAATCAAGGCCATTGTTTCTGAAAGGATATCCATCAAATCTGCAAACTCCTATCCAGTGTGATTAAGTGAGAATAAATGGTAGTTACGTAAAGTGCTTCAAATTGCCTCTAGAAGCTCTAAGGCTTTGGCAGGGAAACTGGAGGTCTTGGGGGGAATATTTTCATCTTTGAGGTTATGACTTAGTATGAGAAAAATAATTGGGAGAGTTGTGTCAACAGTTTTTCTTGAATTAAAATTCTTTTCTCACTGTGTAACAGAATTATAATCTCCTCACTGGTCAAGATGCAGGGGCTTTTGTAAAGACAAGGAAGCATGTGCTTGGTAGACCAAGGACACTTGAGAGGATGGAGGCCCAAGAAACACTGTATAAGAGAGTAGATGGAAGTGAAGTTAAAAAAAAAAAAAACAGGACAGAAGTTTAGCTATCAATATCTACATCTTTAGGATTTCAGCTACTAACTTGTAAAACTTCTTTGATAAAAGTACATGTTAAGTAACACGGAACACGGAGCATAGAGACATGAACATCATTACACAGAGTGACAGAGGGCACATACTGACTAGCGAATCCAAGATAGAATAGTCCCCTTGGAACCAAAGCTAATGTAAGCAGCCCAGGAAGTATGACCCTGAAAGGTTCATATAATGAAGAGTGTTTGGGTTAAATAAACAGCTGGAAGATGACTGTGGAGGGGTAAGGAGGAGACCCTTAAAAGCAGACTGTAAGACTCAGTAAGGAAGGGCAGCATGCTGAGAAGGGAGTTTGAGGATCAGAGTATCTGTGGGGTAATCACTTAGCTGAGAAAAGGGTATCTGATAAACCGCTTTACAGACATACTTCAACTTTCAGAAAAGAAGAACCTTGAATCATGGTGTGCCAATGCTCAGAGAGTTCTCTTAAATCTTCTTTGAATAATACATAAAACAATAAAGCATAAAACCATGTGTCCTCAAGAGTTGGAGGATCACAAACACCACGCAGGCTTATAGATGAGGCTCCCAGATGCAGATGTGAAGTTTCAGCAGTCCTCCAACACTCTAGAACCAGAACCATCACAAGACTCACCTTCCAGGTCCTGTCAAGTTACATGGAAATATCTTCACGGTGACATTAAAATCTGCTTAGCCACTAATGTGATTACAGTCCTTATGAAAATACACATGGAAATGCCTGTTCTATTTCAAGCCAATCCCTCTGATATATGGGGTCCTTCGCTTTCCCTTCAAGTCCATCCTCTTACCCTGACCTAACAGCTGATGACAGTCTGCCGCTGCTCACATGCCTCATTTTGCAAGCTCCCATCCTTTCCCTCTAGAGAAAGATGAAGAATACAAATGGGATAGAGGAAAGAACTTACAGAAAAAATACAATATATCAGAGAGAGGGAGTGGGGTGGGGAGAGAGACAGGGAGAGACTGGGAGAGACTAGGAGAGACAGGGAGAGACTGGGAGAGACAGGGAGAGACTGGGAGAGACTAGGAGAGACAGAGAGAGACTGGGAGAGACTGGGAGAGACTGGGAGAGACTGGGAGAGACTGGGAGATGGGGAAGAAGATGAGAATGCAGAGTGTGGCCTGAATGTTAGGTATACAAATTCAAGATGTGTAGTAAGTGAGCAGAATTCCTGAGTAGAGATCCTACAGCGAAACATCATTTTTAATGCAACTGGGAGATAATGGAAGATGAAGTACCGTGTAATGAGTCACATAAGAAACTACAGAAGGGAAAGACTTCAGAATAAATGTAAATTGCTAAGTTAGAAGTAAGTTTATTAATGTAACTACCAAAAGGATGTGTGGTGTGGGAGGAGACCCAGTAAGTAGGGTGAGATTAAAAATGGCATGAGACCAAAGCAGCCATGTGGAAAGGCTGGTGATCCTGAGCATGTAAGGACTTCTGGAGATGTAAATGCACACATGTTAGACTCAGACAACTGGCATAAGATAATTATCAGGAAGGACCAGGGACATATAACAGGACATGGTACTAATCATCTGATTTGCCACAGTCAAAAGTGGGAAAATGTCAATTTTTCTTTGTGCATTCTCAATTTGTCTTTGGGTTCTTGATTAAAAACATAGAAAACGTTTGGAATATTTTTCAAATGTATCAACAGTATCACCGAATAGAAACAAAAGAACTGACATTGTGTGTGCATGTATATGTATCTATGTATATGTATCTACCTTTAATGCACACATATATGGTCCACCTGAATAGAAAAATAAAAATGTACCAAATCATGTATGTTTAGGTGCTACAATATAAGCAAACCGCAACCCAGAGACATAAAACCATGGTTTATATCTAAGGAACATTTTTTACAGATAGCTTATGAAGACATGAAATAAACAAGGGGACTGCTGGGAGATGGCTTCTGTGGACTTGTGAGTCTCCGTGATTTGACACCCTTTCTTTTCTGAGAGAGTTGCTAGATTTGTAGTCAAACAATTCCTACAGTTTATAATATTGTTTTTTAGCATCATATTTGATTGACTTGAAAACTAGCAAGACATGAGAAATGAAATATAATTAAGTCAAGACATAAATAGCATAAAACTGAATTTGCTGTTAACTGATATGAGTCTACTATGATGAGAGTGTTTCTTCTGCTAGATTATTCTGTAATATCTAGAATCATTCCATGTTTCTATACATGTCTTCATAAAGGCATTGTAATATACAAATAAAAAGTATTTCAGAGGGAGAACTCAACTGAAGGTTAAAGCGGAAGATTCAAAATCATCTCTATAAGTTGAAATAAATTTGAGAAAAAAACACCTCAATTTAAAGATAACAAAAATAAAAGTCCTAACCAATTCATTTTATTATGTGTCAAGTGGAACAATGTGACCTCATGATGTCTGTATGGCAGGTCTGGAGCTTTAGTGGGCTAAATGGTGGGACAGTGAAACTGCTAACACAACGTTGGCATTATTACTGGGCCCTGTGAGAAGGATGGTGTAAGATAGAAAGTAGGTGTAGCTCCTTCATGTCTCATCCTTTTGGGGTGTGTGAGAATGCTGTCTAACTTTCAGAGCACGAAGTTGGATATCCTACAAACTAAACAAATGAAGATCCACAGAAGAGCTGAATGAATGGATACGGTCAAGAAGACAGCTGCCAAGAGAAGATGGCGCCAGGAAGCTGGTCAAGAGAAGATGGCGCCAGGAAGACGACACTGGCATTAGAAGATGATGAAATCAAGACGGTTCTTACAATGAGAATATAACCATGATAAGATGGGCTACCTTGGCAGAGAGCAAGTCAGACATTCTTGGAAATAGCTTAACATTGGTTAAATAACTTCTAACAAGAATATTCTCAACAAGGTTCTTACGCTAGAGGGCACAGATAACCTGACAGCTGGAGGCCTTCCTGCAGTGCTAAGATTACATATCTTTTCTTTTTAATTATTATTTTTTACTTTAGGCTATCTCATTGCCACCAGAAAGAATGCTTAGTACTGTTTGTAAAACCTGTTCCAGAAATCTCTATAAAGTTTTTTACTAGGACATGTAATTTATTTAACAAGACAATCTGTATACACATTAAAAATCATAGGAAAAATCCATGTAATTGTATTTTCAAGTTGTTTATTAATGAAGTAACTGTGCCAGGGCAAGATCTCCAGGAAGTAAGTCTACAACTACCAACATCTTTCCATTTTTCTGAAATTCGCACAGCTGGTTGCAGAATCCTGGAGATGGGATGAACTAGAATTTGTTTTACTTCTACTGATAGGAACTCCAAACAGAGTCATTTGGTAGTGTCACACACTTTTAATCTCAGCATTTGATAGGGAAAGGCAGGTAGATTTCTGAGTTGAGGCCAACATGGTCTACAAAGTGAGTTCCAGGATACCCAAGACTATCCAGAGAGATCCAGCCATGGAAAAGAACTCAACAACAACAACAAAAATGCAAACCAAACCAAAAATTTAGAAAAAAATTAAAAATTAAAAAGTTAAAAACAGAGAGAGAGAGAGAAAAAGAAAATCTGAACAAACATAGAACTAAGCAACTGAGCAACCTGTTAAATTACTATCCTGGGGTAGTAGAAAATATCCTTAATAAATAAAATGATGTGCTTGCTTGGAAACAGCTCTTTTGTATTTTTTAATTGGCTTTCTATATTTCCTACATCTTAGGGATAAAAAGGACCTTGTTTTCAGGCTATAATTGTAAAAGAGTTTAGGTTAGAACATATACATGGAGCTAAGCTGAGGAAGAATTGGTTAAAGTTAGACATTAGTGTTACCTTAATCCATAGTCAACATGTTCTGTGCAGTCTCAAGAGCATGGACAGTGAACTACACACTAGAATTTACCATGATAGTTCTCCTGGATTGAAAGATTGGACAGGTTCAGAGGAGTCCTTTTGTCTCACTGCCATCTGTCTATCAATCAACAAAGGGACAGTGACAGGGACCTGGGATAGAGTCTGGTATCTTAGAATTCTCCTTTGTTACATGAGATGCTATGTCTCACCTGGTTTCTGCTTTCCTCTACTTACCAGCAGAGATTTTAGCTTACTGTCTTAAAGTAACATAGGTATACTATGCTGGCTGAGCACTTCTCAGACGCCCTTCAGGGTCTCTGCAAATGACCATAGGAGCCTGAGCAAGGCGTGTGACTGTGAAAAGGTCTTTTAGCACAGGGATTCTTAATTGCAGCACTAAATCAACGTTCCATTTTGATTTTCTTTCCCAGCTACTGACAAATGGAGGAAATCTTACAGTTGGGTTAATTCATGACCTCTTTTAACTAACTAGCAAACTTAACTTCCATTAGAGTAGGCTTGCTCTTGTATTTATCAAAGACTATTTAGAAACTGTGTGCTTTCTCTGGGGAAGAGAGGGTCTAAATTTATAATTCCACGACCCATTAAAAAAATTTCCCATTAGAACTCTTACTTTAAATGGCTGAGATTCTTAATCGTGCATGGGTATGACCACAAGTCAAATAGAAAGTGCTCTCTGGAGACCCTGGTCAACTTCTTTCCCACAATCCACACAGGGTAAAGCCAGGGGGCACCCAGGGTAAATCCAGGAGCTTGTGCCCTTTTTCTTTGTGTACACCACAATGAATCTCAAGGCACAGGCATGCATGTGTGTATTCTCACTCTCTCCTCTGCAGCTCTGTGGGGCATCTTAGCATGATGTGCGCGCGCGCATGTGCGCGCACACACACACACACACACACACACACACACAATATCCCCTTTCTTTAGGTAGGCACAGCCATGGTATCTTGATAGCAGCTTTTTTAATTCACCATCTCACACAAATCCTGCCTATAAATGCCCTATTTATTTACTAAAGACTAGGGTGAACCTTGCTAAATAAGCCAGTTTCTAAAATTTCCCTGGACTTTTTAAAAGAGTGATATTATTTTTGTTATGATTAGATGTTACCCATTGTTTTGTGAATATGGATGAGTTTGGAAATTCATCAGTGGTGAAAATTACATTTCTGTATACATTTCACTTATCCAGCTTTATTGCCACAGATTTATATAGTGAAGCCACATTTTATATCGTTGGCTATGTCACTGACAACTGTAGGCCAAATAAGTGGTCATTGCCAAAAATCAAAGAATTGATTTTAGGCCTGGCTACATCTTTCATTTTGTCTTTGTCATCTACTAACTAATATGGAAAATCTGTGGTGCAGATAAATACAATGCTGACATATTGTTTCATAAGGGGCTGGTGAGGAGGTCAGGATGCAGGATGGCTTATTGAATCTCATCATGGTGAATCTCACCATGGATCCAGTGCTCCTGTCCTGAGCTGGTAGAATCACAATACAATATTTCAGCTGGGTCATTAATAGCACAAGAGCACAGAGAAGCATAGGTGCATCTATCATGCGAGTCGGTCTTTCACCCTTTGGAGCAAATTTCCATAGTTCTCTTATGCTTAGTTCAGTCTTGCATACAGCTTCCATTTCACATTTCACAGTTTAAGTACTGGTAGATTCTCCTAGGCTATGTTTCGTTTCCTTCTGTGGTCTCCCTTCTACCAGAAAAAAATGTAAGTCTCAGCAACAGCTCTTCCTTTTTCTCCATGTTCTTGCCATTTGGACAGTCTTCCTTCTCTTGTTAAAACTCTCCTTACATGCATTCCTTTATCTCACTAAAAAGAACAGTGGGACGAGAATATCACTGTCTCTGTGCAGCACATGTCCTCTTCTTAAGCTCAGGAGTCCTCAGGGATTGCACATGGCCCTGCATGACCGGTTATGTTTTCCTACATACCAACACGATTTCTAATGCCACGTGACTGGCATACAAGTGTGACGGCCCAAATGCACCACTGTGTATTTTCAGTACTTCAAATTCTCCCCATTTCTACCTTATTCCAAGAGTTCCAGAAAACTTAGTATCACCAACTTTGACAGCCACTATAAGGAGATAGCAATAGACATTTGTTGAGAAACAGGGTAATACAGCTGGGCTTCCTTGAAGCGTGTAACAGTCCTGACCATTATAAGGTACCACCTTTTCCTGGTCCCTGACTCTCTTCTGCCATGGCTGTGCTGTAGTGACAACAGATTCTCATCAGAGCCCCCATTTTAGCAGGACTGTGTGAATACACGTAGGCTTACTGTCAGTTTGACTTTGTCTGTGTGGGTTCTAACATAAAATATTTGGATTATTGCATAGGGTTAGAATCAAATTATGGCCTTTCCTTCTTTAACCCAGCTCAATCCCAAAGTGGTTGTCCTCTCAAAAGGGAAACCTATTTATTCCAGTACAGTAAGGGACTCTTGTTCTCTCTATCAATCTTGTGCGAAGATTAAAAGCCACTCTATTTGGGACAGTCAATTGGATTCACTGAATACTGGAGAATACAGATAGGAGAAAACTATCAAGAGGACAAAAGCTTAGGGTCTAAGGGTTTCAATTATAAGCCATGTCCTTCGTAACCTGACTGTTTCTGTGGCCACAGATATATCAGGTAATGTCTTTTCACTGTTTCATTCTTCCCTAAGTAGACAAGGCTAGAAAAATGGGTCCTATATTGCCCTGAGAATCTGGTGATGTTAAAAACCTCTCATTAGACCACTGATGAGCTTGACTAATTAGAAAACATTACACAAAACAAAATATAAACTGGTCATATCATCTGATACAGCTCTGGACTACAAAAACAAATGACAATGACATCAGTCATCACTCCAGGGCCACTTCTGTGTTGGGATCACGCCTAGAAGCTGAGTCTGGAAAAATGTTTGCCCTCTTATTAGTTGACTTTAAGCAAATCTTTGAGAAGTACACTAAGAAGCAAAAAAGGCAGGAGGAATGTGGACTCCAATGACCCTCCAAGTGGACGCACTGCAGTGAAAAACAGAGCCACAGTGGCTAGAATGTCAATAAGGAAGAATTATTTTTCCCTAACTAAAAGAGCCAATGTCCTGTGTTTCTGAGATTTCTAACTAGTTGCAAGTTAGCTGAACAGTTTCCATGTATGCATCTGAATTGTACTGTCAGAGCCTCAAGGATATCACAACCAAATATACACATTCATTCAGGAAAGCTAATTGTTTATGCTCATGACAGATGTTGTAAATTGGATGAAAAATATTCATCAATCCTTGAGTATTCAGGGAAAATTTAAATACATGCAATGACCTTTAAGGAACATGACTACAGAGTAGCCAGCCGTACGAGAAGCATCGACTCACAAAAACAGCAGTTTCTTTTTTAAGGATGTTAAACACAGTAGGAAAGGATGAAGAGTACGGCACAGAACTTATTCAGGAAGCTTCTTGTGGTTTTAGTATGCGTTTCTGTGATCTAACACATGGGTGCAGACAGCCACTATCCAAAGTCTATTTATTGCCCAGGGTGTTAAGGTTAGAAGGTTATATCCCATTATACACACTGGAATATACGACAGTCCCCCATTTGATCTTCGTAGTCAATAAGATCTGTCACTTTGTGAGTTCATCTGCCTGTGGAAGCTGTTGCCAACACACCTATCTGCAATGCATTTGTCCTGTTTTGTGGCAGCAGCTGCATGCATACACAGATCAGCCTATGTTTTGTTGGCATAATGGGCCACAATGCATATAGAAAAGAGCCATCTCTCAATCACCTTGCTGGTGCTCTTTTCTCCTCCCCTTCTCAGACTCAGAAGACTCAACTCCAGGCATGTAGGCATTTGTGGACTTGTAGACATTTCAACCAAAGATTTCTGATAAATGCCTCTTCTTTTTTGAGGTTGGTAGAATCTCCTGTGAAAATACTGCTTGCAGTATCTGTGGTTTCTCTAAGACAAAGTAGCCCATCATCAGACCTCAGATCATTTTTGTGAGTCTCAGGGATGCTATCCTATGTGAAAGAGAAGAGGCAGAACAATGCTAGCTGTCTACAAACTGCTTTGGAAGAGGACCACGCTGACAGAAATAGCCATGGTGATTATGAATATACAATTCTAAGCTTGGCATCCTCGTACACATTTGCAATCTCAACAGGGGAGAGGCTGAGGCAGGAGGATCTTGAGTTTAAAGCCAGTTAAAAGTATACACAAAATGCTGAGCAGTGGTAATGAACGCCTTTTATCCCAGCACTCAGAGGCAGAGGCAGAGGCAGAGGCAGAGGCAGAGGCAGAGGCAGAG
>JANHMN010000010.1:14472995-14531979 GCA_030674055.1 Rhabdomys pumilio
GGCAGAGGCAGAGGCAGAGGCAGAGGCAGAGGCAGAGGCAGAGGCAGGGGCTCTCTGATTTTAAGGCCAGCCTTGTCTACAGAGCTAGTTTCAGGACAGACAGGGCTGTATCAAAAAACACAAACACAAACACAAATAAACAAACAAAAACCCCAAGCCAACCAACCAACCAACAAACCCCCAAAACAAATAAAAAAAATTACTCATGCATACTAAATTTGAGATTCATTATTAGTATTCTGTGTGTGGGTACAAATGTGTGTAAACATACAT
Organism: Rhabdomys pumilio; assembly: GCA_030674055.1. NCBI lineage: Eukaryota > Metazoa > Chordata > Mammalia > Rodentia > Muridae > Rhabdomys > Rhabdomys pumilio. Next base: position 14,473,269 of record JANHMN010000010.1, read on the forward strand.
GCTGTCACATGCATTGGGAGGTCAGAAGATACTTTTGTATTGTCTACTCTCTCCCTCCACTTTATATGAGTTCCTGGATTGAGTTTAGGTTGAGATGGTTGCATAGTAAGCCCCTTTATCCACTGAGCTACCCTGCCTGCCCTCATTCAAAGTGTTAATCCTATGTACTTAGGTATGCTCACTTTCTGGTGAGGAATTCCAGGACATACTCTCTGTGTTTGAACCACTGACTAGAAACCGGAAGCACTAAGATGCAACGCCCTGACTATCATTCATACAAATGGTAGTTAAAAAAAATTCATGTATTCTATCTGATATGACTCAGAATTTTATGAAATATCTAACCTTTTTTCTTCAATCAAAAATTTATTAAAATTAAGCTTTTAAATGGATGTATCTTCCTAAAGAAAAGCATCAAAGATAATATTTTATAAAGTCACACCTTTTAGTACTAGGGGTTTAACTTAGAGCCTTGCAAGCACGCTGCTCCTAAGCTAGATCCTCTGCCCTTTCAAACAGTTTTATTTTTGGGCCAGCGGTGCTGGTTCACATCAGTAGGAAAACATTGAAAAGGTTGAGTCAGAAGGATTACCAGGTTGAGGCCAACCTGGGTTACATCTTTTTAATAATGCAAAATTTTGAGATAGGGTTTTGCTATATTTTCCCAGCTGACTTTGAACTTGTCATTCACTGCCTCAGACTCCGGAGTAACTGAGATTATAGGCACTTGTCACCAGACCTTGCTAAAATCCCAACTTCTTAACTCAGTTTTTAAATATAGGATGATCTCATAATATCATGGGAAGTAGGAAACTAAAATCATAATGATTCTGTTTTATTTGTACATGATAGTTTAATAAAATTTCTTTTTGAAAAAAATCTATAATATAATCTTGACCAAACAGGTAAATGTATCAAATCTAAGGTTTTTCATCCAATCCTGGATAACCAGGTTTTGCTCTTTGATTTCAATGTGTACAAATGCTACCTAAGCCCTGGTGCACAGTGGGGGGGTTAATGTGAAGTAAATTTTACAGTGTTATGTATTCTGTAGATCCTGTAAGCACAGAACTTTGTAAATATACATCCCATTGAAATAGCTAAGGATATAATCTCTAGATGCACTTAAAGATATACCGGTTCCATGAGGCTTCCCTGGCTGACTCTATCCTACGACACGCTCACCCACACCGGCTGGAATTATTAGTCCTCAGATGCAAACAGAGGCTCCTACTCTTCATCCTGTCTCTCCTTTCGGGTACTGCAGAACACTGGTTACAGAAATGGATACCTAACCAATATTTTCATTAAATTAAAATGTGCTTTTGTTTACAACGGACTCATACTGTTTTCAGAAGCCACTGAACTAAATGTTTTCAATTTATAGGTGACTATTTTCTCCATAAAACATTTTTTCCCATGAAAAAATTTGGTAAGTTTCTGTTTCCTTCCAACCCACCCCCATTTCCACAGCAGTGACCAGACATTTGAGTTAATGGCTGTGCATTGACAGTTTTTCTACCCATGGGAGTCTGGCTGCCTTCACTAGCAGAAGAGTATTTAAAAGTACATCACTAGAATGAATGATTTTTGTTCTGTTTATTTAGACAAAATTCATTAAATTTATTTTATATGCTGAATAATTAACTACATTTCTAAAACCAAGTACATTTGTATGCATAAGCTACTATAAACCATATATATACATATATATGTATATAAAATTACATATATGTATACATACATATATAAAATTTTCTTAGGTATGTTCAAAAGAATCAATTTGAATAATTATGAGTTTTAATTTTAATGGCTGAATATTATAACATGTTAGGAATGACCTAACAATACTTTTTCATCACTAATCATTAGAACTTATTGTGAATCATGGAAATATTTTAAAACAATAATTATTAAATAACTTGATACAATTTCTTTTCTTTCTAGTTTTGAGCATATTTTAAAAAAATAAATGCCCGCACTGAAGAAAACTTTCACTTTCACATCTTACATTTTTTTAGACCATTTCAGACAAGAGTCTCTTTTCAGGATTTTTGACTCAGGTCAGCAAGATGGGATGCCGTCTACCTAACACATCTTGCACTTAATTCATTACATAAACATGAAATTCCAGAATATAGGCACCACCTCACTTGCTACTTGATAACCAAAGCAATAGGAACCAGTGCTATGAACTACATCAATTGTCTCCACGTGTGTAGAGAAACCATAGCAGCTCATGTCATGTATCTGGTTGTCTGTTGGGCCCTTGATATGTCATTGATCCTTGCCACTGCTTTCTTTGGGAAGATGAGGTTAAATAATTCTGAGTGGCAAAGCCAGGATTAGAACTCAGCTCTTCTGACTTCGAAGACAGTATTGCTCTATGTGATTTCTCTGTGTTGTCTCACAGCCAAGGCCAACTATAGATTTAACTATAACTGCAAATTATTATTTATAACATAATACATTTTTTTCAATAATAGCTTTAAAAAGAAGCCTGCTGATAAACTACTAAACTACTCAGTAAAACATACTTCTTCTATTATTTCATGGTCCAGGGTGGGTTTTGTTTTGGGGGAGGGTCTATCATTTTATAGCTATTTTCTGACACCTGTAAGTTTCTTGAAATGTAGTTAATATTAAACACACACTCTCACAACCTGACGGCCTTGAACAAATACACATTAAAACACCCTTCACTTGAAAGTATGGTGATGTAAAGATCCCTTACATTTACATATGCCACGCAGACAAGTAAAATCAATGACATGGAATACCTATGTAATAAAGTAATTGCTTTAGAAATGTGTGTGATAATTGCAAATCAGCTGAATAATTCATTACTAAAATTATTGGTAATGAACGTTCATTTAGCACGATTATCTCATGTGTGGGAATGTGCTGATGTACAGTGATTTACAGTAAACTTTAAGGATGAACATTTTATTTTTAGACAATTGCATGTTCATTAAATACGAGAAAGTGATGACAAAACAGGTTTCAATGATGCATCCAGTCTGCAGCAGTGGCATTGCAGTTGCACGTAGGTCAGCGATGCATCCAGTTTGCAGCAGTGGAGGTGCAGCCACGCGTGGGCTTTGGAGCTATATTCGATGTGGCCTATAAATCACATGTAAATACGTGTGTGCGTGTGACATCACACAAAGCTGTCCAGCAGAGGGCTCCTTTGAAACGGTTGTGAGAAATGAGTTCACAATTGAAAGTGGAACCAACATGGTCCTGTGAATAAACTCTATGGAGGCTTAGAAAGGGGTCAATTCCAAACTAGTCAGTGGCTTCACAGTCCACCCAGAGACAGAAATGTATACACTTACAAGCAGAGAAGAGGCCTCTGTGGTACTTGCCCTATGAAAATATAAAACACTTTAAGGCCAGATATTCCCTAATGAAATGCAGGCAAAATGGGTGCCTACAGGCTGTGTATCTAGATGTTCATGTAATTGTATTTATAATGCAATGCAAAGCAAACTTACAAAAAAAAATACTAATAGAAAACCATTTTTTTCCAAAGGAATACAGTGCATTATGTTTTTTTAAAGGCTATATGTCTTCTCCCATTTCACTAGAAACTATAGTTGACATTGAAAGATAGTCTACTTTTGTTCAACTGAAGGTGTTGGGGAGTTCTTTGGATTTTTCCCTTATTAATTATCAAGATATGTTAAATAAGAACACTTAAAGTAATTGTGCATATATATATACGTATATATATGTATATTTTTGTGTTCATGTGTATGTGAATGTGTACATGTGAGTAGGAATTTGTCTTGGCTTGTGTTATGTTAACTTGACACAAGCTAGAGTCATCTGAAATCAGGAATGTCAATTGAGAAAAATGCCTCCCTAAAACCCAGCTGTAGGTTATTTTCTTAATCTGAAATTGATGGGGGAGGAGCCAACCCACTGTAGGTGGTACCATCCCTGGTGTGGTAATCCTGGGTTCTAAAAGAAAGCAGGCTGAGCAAGGTATGAAGAACAATCCAGTAAGCAGCACTCCTCCTCCTCCACGGTCTCTGGATCAGCTCCTGCCATGTTTGAGTTCCTCTTCTGACTTCTTCGATGATAAAAGTGATCTGGAAGTATTAGCCAAATAAACAACTTTCTCCCTAACTTGTTTTTTGGCCTTGGTGTCTCTTCATAGCAATAGAAATACAAACTGTGACAGCAATCCCGTGTACTGGCAGGCATGTGAAAGCCACAGATTGAGGGCTGATGTCTTCCTAAGCTTCTTCCACATTACTTTATGAGGCATGGTCCCTCACTAGGTCTGGAGCTCATTGATTTGAGAAGCCATTTGTCTCTAGGGATCTGCCTGTCTCTGTCCCACCCAGCACTGGGGTTACAGACACCCACTGTTAAGCCCAGATTTTTACATGGGAGATGGGATATGAATTCTGGGCCTCCGGACTCCATGTCAAGCACTTTACCGACTGAGCAATCTCTCCAGCCCCAGATCTCTTAATTTTTTTTTAAAAGATATTACTTTATATGTTTAAAAAAATGTTGACAGGCAGCACCACATTCTATAACAGGTGGCATTAAAAAATGCTACACCTCACATCAAGTGAATGACATCATGTTTTCAAAGGAAGGCTAAACTGTGTAACAGATCAAAAACTAGTTTGCCCCCCACTGGAATGACTAACAAGTAAGAGAATAATTAACAACTGTTAAGGTTGACAGAGAGTTGCTCAAGCTGATTCCTCTTTCAGCTTTATCTTAAAGTTTACACTTAATTTTAATAAATGGATACATCATCTCCACTTACTGAAGAGAGGAGAACTTCAGATCCCTAAAGAAGATACTGACATTTATAAAACAAAGGCAAGCACTAACAAATCTTTAAAATAACAGTCTGAAATCCTCTGTAATCACTAAGGTGACAGGCGTTCATGTCATGCAATCATAAATCAAACACTCTAGAATTAAGACATAGGATTACATTGCTCCCAAGTTGGCAGCAATTCCAATATCTGAATAGCATAAAACAAAACAAAAAAATATTTATTGGCCTTTATGTAAGAAGTAGTGCATCCGATTTTCCCGTTGAATGGGACATCTCTATCACTCCCTCCAATGTTCAAGGAACATTGCAGGAGAATGTGGAAAGAGCTTAAAAGCGGGAAGATGCCCAACACTGTTGTAAATCACCGACTCCTAGAAAGGACATCAGAAACTCAGGACAACTATGGTTATGTGCACAGGACCTGCTTAAGACTGCTCCTGTCATTCTAGGAGTGGAGCTTGGGGGAGCCCACACTCTCTAAGGGCCCATTGACTACAGGAAAGAAGTAGTTAGGAGAGGGCAGTTACTCATATTCTTGTAAATAAGCCCCATATCTATGCTCATGTAAGCAAACCTCAGTAATCCATAATATCAGTGAGTCATAAAGTCAATCAACCAAACATAAACCAAACCAAAACACATATTTAATAATAGGAAATTCTGCTAATAAACCACATACTTGGATATGCGTGGCCCTTTATGAAATTACAATTAGGCATGGGTATTTGTGTCATTAGGGATCAGACCCATATTTAACTACTAAGATTTTGCTGTGAGAATCTGGAAAGGCCAGATGTTACAGAATTCATAGAGAAAAAAAAAAAACCAAATCAAGTTGATACAGGTGCTTAGTACCTAAAACATAGAAAGTAACAACCACCATTGGTCTCTGAAAACACTAGCACTCTAATGGAACCTAGAAAAACAATCACATGATAATATTGCATTTCACATGTGCATTTTAAATGCCATTATTTTCCCCTCTTTTGATCTTTTCTTTGTACTCATAAAAGGAGCTTTCATCTTTGGCTATGTGTGTAGAGAGATGCACTGAAGTCTGTATCCTCCCATGTCTATGCAGCTAGCAGCTAGCAGCTAGCAAGACTTGTACAAATGATACAGACTGTACCAAGACAGTCACATGTGTCTGCATAAGTGCTTAGCTCATCTGGGCAGTTCAGGAGCTCCTGCTGTGGTGTTTTGTTTGCACACACGTACAGATAAAGGCCATCGCTCCTCTCATTAAACAAAAGGCATGTGGGAAAATTAATAATTTAATTTACAGGCAGAAGATGGATGTGGGAATCAAACGTAAGTCTACAAGCTTCCTTGAGTGCTCACTTTGGTGTCGGTGATATCTGAGGCCAATTCTATTGCCCGACTCATGCTTCTTGGGAAATATCAAAGCATCAGCAAATCACTGCTTGAGACCCCCTGTGCTAGGGAAGGTTGTCACATCACAGTGTAGCACTCAAGGGGGGTGGAAACACAGCTAGAAAAGAAAGATAGATAAGCCTTATGGAATCAGGCCATACTGCAAACTCTGCTAGGATCTCCAGTATTCTGAAGAATACAATAGAACTCTAGAGAGACAGCAGCTTTCTGAATACCACTTGAGGAGGACACAAGGTGTGTTCTTTCCTTTCTATGAATGGGGGCTGGGGAGGAGTAAAGAACAACTGGAAAATAGTTGGTACCTTGCCCACCACGATTGGCTTATGGTCCTGCTTTGCTCTGAAAGCAAAGCAATGATATTCCCTTCCACTCTTTCATAACCTTCATCAAGTGCCATTTTTGACAAATTTATTGGCATTTTCAGGATACCCACTCAGATTCTACTGCAAATTTCAAAAGCATTCCATGTGTGCAAGCATATGACTCTGGCAGTAGCTCCTATACCTAAGTGAAGGAGGAATACTCTCGTCACAACTGACCACATGAGCTGGTTTTCAGGAAAAAAAAAATGCTGTGTTTCCCTTTTGATCCCAAGGTCTTGTTCCAGTGCCAAAGGGCATCTGCTGCATAGGACAGGTTTTATCTTTGCAATTTTCCAAATAGGAATATGGATAAAAATGTTGCATTTTAGAGCTGATTGCTTAAGGTAAGGCAGAGCCATGGCATGAAATCATTATTGCTATAAAGTTATCAAAATCAAAATGTCATCATGTGTTAAACCTAAAGAAAGCTAGGAGGTCATAAAGGCACTGCATCCATGAATGCGTGATAGGCAGGTCGACAAGAGACTGTCACAACTGTACAAAGGCCCTGCAAAATACTTCTGTGAGGCAAGATTGCCTGCCTAGCAACTACCTAGGCAAACAAGCAAGGACTGACACTCTTGTTGCTACTGATCCTGCTTGACAAGGGAAATTGTTGTCACACAACCCATGTGACCTCCCTGTTTACCTTTATAGAGCCTGTGTGATGGTCCATCTTCACTGCAGTTCAACTGCACAACACCCAGGAGACATACCTGTGGTGTGTTTGTGTATCCAAAGCCCTTTAACTGAAGATGGAAAACCCACCTTGAATGTGGGTAGAATTACATTTTACCCAGTCTGTGAACAATAAAACAGGAAATAAGGCGAACCAGCTGGCTTATCATTCATAAGGTACCCAGATGTGAGCAAACAGCGTCCTGCCACCACGATGCTTTCTTGATACCTTCACACCGTTACCCAAAGCCACTCTTCCTCCTGGTAGTTGTTTATCAGGCATTGGTCACAACAACAAGCATTATAATTAACACCCCCGTTTCTCTTTGCCTCCCTAGTGTACTGAGAACTTCCTATGGCTTGCTGTTGTTTAGTTTGGCAGGTACCATGAGACTTTTCACAGAACATCTTTTCAATTCTGTTTCTTCAAGTATATTGTTTTGAAATCACTCATGTTCTCACGCAGAGATTAAAATCAAATCCATGCTTATGGTAACGCTGAGAAACTTTACAATTTATTCTAAAATTGGAATATGATCCTTTGTTTCTTTCTGTGTGTGTTGTATGTCTATGTTTGTGTGTACCCGTGTGTGAGAGTGTGGAGGCCACAGACTGAAGTCAATGACTGGTGGCCTGGCTGGCCAGCCAGCTCTGGGGTCCTCTACCTTCTACTGCTGACATTACGGACACATGCCACGATGCCCAAGGATGCTATCACTAGCTTACGGTTAAGGGAAGTAAATAGCCTATAAATTTTTTTTATTATTATTTTATATTTTTATTAGTGATGGCAGCTCCATCTAGGCCTGGTCCTGCTTTAATCAATAGCACCAGCATCAGAAGACTGAAGGCTAAGGATCAATTGTCAGGAAATTTGTAAAATTGAATAGAACCAATTTGTCCATTGAAAACTTGATCTTGGACCTGAACTTGGTCTCAGCAAAGTCTCTAAACAGATGTGCTGACAAACATCATGCAGATCCAAGAAGAAACCACATGCAGAATGAAACAACAGCATCCCAGATATAAGTCAGAGCACCCAGCATTGACAAGATCCATGACCATCAGCCATGGTCTCCAGCTTAGGAAGGAAGGAAAGTCGGGAACAAAGTACTTTAGAGCACCATTATGCATGTCAGATACTGGTTCATTTAACTAATATCAACAGGGGGCATCCTTTACACACATGGTTGGTTTTAATCTTTCCTCTGTAAGTGTCAAGTTGCTATGTCTACCCTCTTTTGCATAACATACACACAAGTATTCAAGGGCCACTTTTGTATCTTCATTGAGCCTTTTATTTCCTTCTCTAATTCAAACATCTGTAGTTTCTTCAACAGTGAACAATATGATTTCTAACCTTCTCATCAACGTATTTTATTTCTTAGAGTTTCCAGCTTTTATTAGATTTATTTTGAAATATGTGAGGAAAGCACCAAGTGTGTTGGCTTTGTGAGTATGTTCCAGAGTTCTATAACACTGGAGCCTGGTACCCTACAGCGAGCATTGCCTGTGTGAAAGCTGACTGATACTAACCATCTGATACACTGAAGTCAATGAGACCACTCAGAAAAGAAGACTGTTCATCTTATATTGGATCAAGTGACAATGATGGTAGCCAGGGGACTTAGAAGCAGAACATTGAGTTTCCCAAGTTGATTACACGGTCTGTGTTCACAAATGGCCCTGGGTCTACCTTTAGTTTAAGCCCTGGCCTTGTGCTCAATGATCCAAAGCACCTGGAAACACCCACAGAACACGTGAATCTGCCATTTTCATAAGGGAACTTTTCTTAATCAGCCAGATTAAATGGGATGCTGGAGGAGGTAAAATTTTCATGTTTTAATCTATAATGAACATTAATGTTCAACATTAGCAACCTTGTAATTTACACTACTTTACTTGAACTTAGTACCAGCAAACACAGGTAGGGATTTAGACACATCTGTAAACAAATTTGGATGCAGATCTTAGAAACTAATTACAGTCAATAATAACAGCTAAAAGAAATCAAGTCTTCTTTGTGCCAAGCACTGTGCTAAGGGACTTGTAACTAATATTTCATTCAATCTCAGCAGCTAAGAAATATGCATATGAGCTAGTAATATATTTATTTTCCAGATAGTGGACAGTATATGCTAAAGGGGTAAAAAAAAAAAGCCAACCAACCAAACAAGCAAAGACATGTCTGGTCTCACAGCAAGCAGCAAAATATGTGACCTGAAGCCTGGTATATCTCATGTATATGAGTGATCCACTATCCTAGGGTAAGAGCCCTTTTCCTATGAATGAAAACCCTTGCTGAAGAGTTTTAGACAGATTCTACAAAACTGTGCTTGCATTCTTCGTCTTAATCCTCAATGAAATGTTTCCGTAGCATAAGCTAGGGCTCTGACAAAACAACCAACTCACTCCTGCGGGGTTCTAATCATCAGTGTAGATGCTCACAGCAACACTCAGGCACAAGCCATACTGGGAAAGTTAGTTTAACTAATAGTAAGCATTGAATAATCGCAGATGCTTAAGTTGGCAACACACCTTACAGGGTCCCCATTCTCTGGGATTAGTGGACTTCATCACCACCACCACCACCACAACAACAACAAATAAGACCTATTTTGCTAAGATGTGAACATTCATAATATGTAAAAATACTGAGTTTCAAGTTTTCATTCAACAACCTATTTGTGTCAAGCCTTATTATTAGTTTGGAATAAAGCTGTGAATGAATCACCAAACTCATAATCCTTGAGGAATCCAGATTCCAATGATTTGGTTCATGTGCAAAGTAGCTGACCTTCCAAGTTCCCTAAGAGCAGAAGGTCTGCTCTTCACACATCATGAATGAGGAGCTTCTGCCACCCTGTTTCTCCCTAGTCAAATTCAGAAGATAATGACACTGCAGAGGAGCATCTAAAGAGCCAGTGACAGGAGCTGGACAGATAGCTCAGTGGGTAAAGCAGAGGTTGTGAAAGCATTAGGGACTGAGTTCAGATCCATTGCACCTACATTAAAAAGCCAGGGTTGCACTGTGAGCCTCTGATCCTGTTGCCAAGGTTGGGGTGAAAAGAAGATCCTGGGGTTCACTGTCCAGCCAGTCTAGCTGACTAGCTGACTTACTGTGCTCAGTGAGAGATGCTGTTTCAAAAACTAAGGTAGAAAGCAACCAAGAAGTGGGTCTAAATAATTGAAACTGACCTCTGGCCTCCAAATGTGTGTGCACACTCATGCATGCACACTACTGTACAAACATATAAACATGTTTGAATTCACATACGCAAAGTCAGTGACAATTATTCTAAAACTTGTCGTAATATAAACGTAATGTTTTTATGGTTATTGAGCCACATAATGTTTGTAGTGAGAAACCCTGTGGTGTGTGTGTGTGTGTGTGTGTGTGTGTGTGTGTTTGCCATTTAATATGACTTACACTTATACTTTCTAGGACAGTCCAGGGAGTGCTCTATCAGGTAGCAGAAACAGGTTCCAGGTTCCCCATAGGCAACAAATGGGACATACAGTGGTCACTTAACATACTGATCAGGAGAGGGGCACGCTCTTCCCAAACAACCACCATCCCACAGGGAGTAGATTGTTTTCACAAAAATAAAATGTCGGTATCACTTACATTATCTATTACGTGCCTTAAAAAGTGGCACCCACATCTCTGCTACAGTGCAGGAATGATGAAGCCAGCTAGATAGAGTGAGGTCTGCCACCTCATGCTGCACATATAATTTACCAAGATTTGTGCAAGGACCGTAAAACCAAGCCTGTGGAATATTCTCCATCAATAAAGACTAGTGAAGCAGGCCAAAACGCAGACAAGGTAAGGCAAATTAAAGCCTGGGGCTTATTGTCTTGTACACTGTGATAAGGAAAATCTGCCATGCTTCTTTACAGATGTGACGTCTTCAAACCGACCTCACACTTCCCTGGTAGAGAGGAAGCTGTATAAACACAAGTGAGGCTTTATCAAGTGCATACAGGGTGTAAGAGCAAGCATAGCGACACTTGGGGCCATACACTATGCCTCCCTGATACCTCCTTCGGCCATCAGCTCTTTGGTTCATCTCTTCAGTCTCCTCTTAACAGCAGTCTATTGTTGCTGATGCCCTAAGAGGTCTCAGACGTCTGAACTCTAAGCCTAAAACTTTTAGTGTGTGTCCCATAACCAGAGAGGTACCCATTCTATACTCAGGCTTCACCACCACACACAGGTTGTCATACCAATACACTCCTAGGATTCCGGGGAAGTAGGCTCACTCTCCCTCCTGAAGTACCTGAACCCTCTTCTCAGTCTCAGAAGTATGTATGGTACAGTCTACCTGCAGACAACTTTTTCCCTTCCAAGACTAAGAGAAGGAACACCAGGCCAGCATTCCTCCTTCCAGTATCTGCCTCTGTCCTCACCCCCTTTTCCAGTCTGTCATCATAGCATTGTAGGAGTCTGCTCAGACAAGACCATCCCTCTCTTGAGACTGTTACATACCTCCATTCTCCTAGCCAGCTCTTTCTGATCTCCATTCTTCCACTTCACTGGCATATTTCCCTAGTGTGTGAATGACAGTGTTGACTTCAGCTGTGCCCTGTGTTTCCCAAGAAAGCAGCAAACCTAGCTTAAAAATGCATCAGAGCTTCTGAGAAGTGTTTCTATGCAGAGAAATAGTTTCTGTTCCAGTTTTCTTACTCAGAGAGCAAGGATATGAGTTCTGAAGGAGTTCCCAGAGTGTGGGAATGATGCTCCAGATTCAGAGGCCCCATCTGACAACCCCTGATCTAAGCCAAGCTTGGCTGCTGCTTCCTCTTTGCTTGATGGCAGCTTGTTTAGAGATGGACAAATAACTCAGTTCTGGCCAATAAAATATAAAAAGCCTAAAGGAATAAAGGTAGGGGGAAAGGCATAGAGAATAATTTTGTTCCTTTATAACAAACAAACAAACAAACAAACAAGAACATAAAAAATAAAGAATAAAAGGGAGTTTGCCTTGCTTCTACTGTAAATAGAGTCACACAGAATAGAAGAGGCCTCCTGTGGGTGTCTGTATATGGAAACATAGAAACTGGTTTGAGTGTAGTATTTGAGTTAATGCAGCCACCAAGCATGTACTTAAAAGTGCCAGTCTTGTATTGATGTGAAATTATGCAAACTTTTAATAAAGCTACTATTAGGTATCCTATTACCTGTAATCAAACACAGCTAATGTACCCACCAACACCTGGCTGTCTAAAAGCATTCCTTTGAACTCTATGTATCTTCCTGGAGGTAGACCCCATTTTCCTCACTTATTTAGATATATATAAATTGAATGGCAAGCACCTTCCATCCCCTCATGCCCTCTTGCTTCGTCAATCAATCCCAACATGCCCTCCATCCTCTTGATCATCATCAATGCTCTCCCTATGACATTATCCTAATGGTTTTGGCTGCAACAGATGACTTTGGGTCAGTCCTTCATTGACCACAGCATTTGATACTGTTTATGCTCTCACTTTCTGGAGCCCATTATCTTTTTCTCTTGGCTTCCAAAGCAATGTACTATGCTTTATTCCTACATCTCCATTAGTTGTGAGCCCTTTCCCTACACAGCCTTAAGTGTTAGCATCAGTCAGAAGTTAGGTCTCTTCTCCTTTTCAAAGCAGTCCTTCCATCTCACTAAACCTGAGTGGCTTCAATCCTGTGTCCATATCCACACGGTTCACACACCTATGTCCCTTACTAACCTTTGCTGGGAGCCCCAGGTCTGTGTCCAAATGCCTTCTGCTCTACTTGATACATTAGAATATCCCTGGCATGATGGGTTCCCTACTCTCACCACTTCTGAACCTCCTCCTCCTCCTCCTCCTCCTCCTCCTCCTCCTCCTCCTCCTCCTCTTCCTCCTCCCTTTAAGGTTCATGGAAACTACCATGCATTGACAGGGTACTGCAAGTCTCCACCCCACACTCAGACTGCCAACCTTGCATCGATTTACTGCTTTCCCTGACTGGAGTTCAACTGGCTATAGCTGGTTAGACATCCTTTGCCCCAAACCCTTCCACTGCTAACTTGCTGTTAGCTTAGAATCCGACCGTAGCCTTCCTAGGTCTATATGGCTGCATCCTCAGTTATTATCACAGCCTTTCTCCTTTGGGCTCAAACCACCTTTGACTTCCTTTAATTGCTTCATTGAAATTTTTTGTCCTATCATTATGTCTTGACTCATGCTATTCTCTTTCTCTAGTGTTATCTGTTCTTTTTGAAGATGCTGTTCATTCTTTAAATTTCAACTCAAATATCACTTCTATGAAGGAAACTTCTAAACCGGGTAGGCCAACTCATGCTGGGTGTCATGCCACTTGCCTCCTCTAGGGGAACTCGTTGGACTTACAATTTTGTTTTCCTGCATGATGAGTCCTTCCTTGTATTGTCCTCTGGAGAGTTACACTCACTGTTCATTTTTGCTTGCCAGAATTGAGAACATGGACACACAACTGACTTCTGATCAGTATTGATGAATGTTTAATGATAGAAGTTGGCTTCTGTTTAATTTACTCCTTCTATGAGTGTATCCTGATTTCCTTTAAGGTTTTCAATATATGCATACATTAGCATATATTTATGGCTTATAGTACTGCAATTCAACATGTGCATGTAATATATATATATATATATATATATATATATATATATATGATATATATAAAACAATCAAGTCACCATGGTCAGCATTTCAGTATCACGTGTGTCATTGCTGTGGCAGCAGCATTTACAGCTCACCCTAGTACTTTATGTACAGTGAGCTGTCACACTTGCAGTTGCCTCAACTCTGCTATTGGTATTGAAAACTACTTCCTTTTATCTTAGTATATCTTAGTACTCATGATCTAGTCAGTTTATATACCACAAATTTCCAACTTGCCTTGCCTCCTGATGATCTTTGTACCCTGAATGCCTGTGAGAGAGAATGCTTTAGATTTCACAAGGGCAAGAGCTTGCAGTTTGCAAACCTGTCATCCTTTTTGGCATGGTTTTGACCTATAGTAGTTTACTTCACTATAAAATTCTGCGATACCCCAACTTGTTAATCGCATCTGTAACTGTTTGTTTGAAGTCTGCTTTTCTTTTGTACTAAGACCCTTTTGCTCATCCTGATGGAATCTCTATGCCTCGCAAATGGTAGGACTTCGAAATATGCTTACTGAATTAAAGTGCATGTGCCTCCTCCCAATTTTGCCTTAAAAATACTACATATATATATATATATATATATATATATATATATATATATATGTATATGTGTTTCTGAGTATCAACAATCAACAGTTTGGATATTTGTATGTGTATTTCTCTATATCTTTATCTAACACGGACCAAAGAATCGTCTTAATAAAACATGCATTTTGTGGTATAGAGTCTAGTTTTAATGACTCAGCAAAGTATCTCTGGATGGAATGGTTGTACTGGAAGACAATGTCAAATGCAACCAATTAGGCCTCACAACTCCCTGGAGTGAGGCTAATGACAGTGCATAAATTAAACAAAATTAAATTAAATAATTTGAATCCTATGCAAAGGAGAAATGGCTACTGTCAGCAGGGATAATCAATTCAATAGACTTTGGCCATCTACAAGTTCCTATGCCCTCCTTGAACTGTGGTTACTTAGGCAGGAAACTGTAGCTCTCCGTTCCTTAGGTCTTACTCATCAAATTGTTATTGCAGAATTCTGCCTGGACTTAAAAAGGTCCAGAAACTCTGCTCTGCACACTACCCCACACTCAGTCTCCAATATTCGGGAGACAAGGAGTGCCGTGAACAGATTTCAGCTGTGGGAACATAGCAGTAAGCATTCTTCTTTCAAATACGTTCATTGCTAGTGTATCCACCCAAGTATTAACCCGGTAATGCCTTTAAAGAGAGGCCAAAAGATCCCGGAAGTTTTTAGACAATAATAGGAAAAAAGGAAGAAATCATCTTAAACTTACAACAAATATGTTGTCTATTCCAGCAGATCCTCGTATCAGTACTTGGGATAGGCAAAGACACACGCATATGCATGTGCACGTAGGCTTGTGTACGAATGGCATCTGCATGCCTGTTTTTAGAATTCCTATGGTTACCAGAGGTATAGTCAGTAAGCATGAAGGATAAGAATTCTTTGTTTATACCCGAAACGTTTTTGTTTTACTTTTGCTGCATTTTCTTTCTCCTCTCCTCCCCCCATTCATTTTGGCTATAGTCTTTCTTAAATCTCTGTTAAATTTTGGAAGTAAATTTCTTTTTTTTCTCTAAAGGAGACAAAACGCTGTCATCTTTACCATCTTCTACAACATGGTCCTGAATTGGGCTGGAGTTAGTTGGCAAGCCTCGTGTATGCTATTTGATATTTCGCCATCAACTCTCAGATGAGGATCTCAAAATGTTATCATATAACACTTG
This sequence comes from Rhabdomys pumilio, assembly GCA_030674055.1. Classification (NCBI taxonomy): domain Eukaryota; kingdom Metazoa; phylum Chordata; class Mammalia; order Rodentia; family Muridae; genus Rhabdomys; species Rhabdomys pumilio. The sequence goes on from JANHMN010000010.1 coordinate 14,488,933, forward strand.
CTGAGAACTGACAATGTGTGAAATGGCTTACAGAGCTGAGAATCAGTCTTGGCCTGGCTGCTCAGGGAGCTCATGAATGCAAACTTTAATTCGCTAAGGACACCCAAAATTGTCTGACAGAAACATTAGGACAACCATCAGAAAGTTCAGTTTGCTGTCTCAAGGTTCTAACAGTGTTCATTAGCACCAAAGTGGAAAATTTGTCCACTTAATATTACCTATAGAACAAAATCTAAAATATTTTAAACTCCTACTGATTTTCTGTCCAGTGACCACCTTCAGTCTCCTCATCCTTCTCTTAATGTCAAATAATTTTCTGGCTATTTAAATAATGTGCTAGTATTTTTTCAAAAAATGTGAAGTTCTCCTCTAACAGTCTTATTAACTATAAAAGAAGCAAATTCAGTTAAACTGGTCTGTCTAATATCTATGATTCTATAGTTTCTTTCAGATCATTGCCATTATGATCTAAACATTTACATAACAAAAGTGTGTTCTGCTTTCTTCCTTTCCTTTTCCCTTCCTTCCTTCCTTTCCTTTTATTCTTATCAGATTTATTTATTTATTTATTTATTTATTTATTTATTTATTTAATGTATATGAGTACACTGTTGGTCTTCCTTATACCAGAAGAGGGCATTGGATCTTATTACAGATGGCTGTGAGCCACCATGTGGTTGCTGGGAATTGAACTCAGGACCTCTAGAAGAGCAGTCAGTGCTCTTAACCACTGAGCCATCTCTCCAGCTTCTGCTTTATCTTTCTAATGATAGAACAAAGTATCTGAATTCCACATGATATCATGTTCAACTTTTCACCAAAACTTCTCAACCAAAATGTTGCTCTCTTTAGAATCAGTGGTCTCGTAAATGGTTGGTCTTAGTTTACTAGATATGTATAATAATAATTGGAAAGTAAGATATGCAGTCAGCTTCACTTTCTTAACCACTTCACTACACTGGAAACCAAACTATTCCATAATGGCAAAACCCCTTTGTTCAGAAATAGCTACTAAGAAAATTTTCCAAAAGAGACTGGCTACAGTGCCGGCAGGAAGCATGCTCACTGTGTGGCTCTTAAATAACTGGGATATAACGTTTCTCCTGAGACCATCATGACATGTTGTAGTGGCCTGACAAGACAGTGCTCCGAATACTTGAGGTGTGTCTTGATTGTGTGCACCTATGAATGCAGTGTCTTCTTAAGGCTTCAGGTTTGGTTAAAACAATCAAATGTAAGAGAGGGAGAGGACCATTTGCCAATTTCCTTCTCAGAACTCAATTTTAACTACAAAGTAACACAGCATGAAAACCTAGTTATTCGACAGCACTCAGCTACACAGAGGACAGCGGGGACGAGCTCCTTGTACCTGGCTTGTCACAGTGACTGACAGTTTCTAATATTGAGCTGGAAATAATATGGATATTTAATACTGCGGCATTTACATCAAATAGAAGCAGAGCACTATTGTTTATCAGCAATCTTCTTCTGAGGGCAGGAATCTATACAGACATAATTCTTGTTGAATGATGAGCCCTGATTTTCACATTATGGCATAAACAAATCTGTGGAATATTCACAATGTTTCATCTTGTGTGATTTGAAAAACCTCATAAAGCCAAATTCTTAAGTATTTGCTATGCTTTCCTCTTGAATTTTGACTAAAATTTACCTTTTAGATCTGTTATGCCACTCATGAATTTTTTACAGTATCCATCTGTGCTTCGCCATCTCTATTCTCCATGGCTCCACATTGTTTTGGCTAACTAACAGGCCCATATGTTGCCTTAATGTATTTCTACACAATGTTTGTGCTTAAAAAAAACCACAGGGAAAAACCACAGGTCTAAATAAGCTATAAAGAACATCCACATACAGTTAGACTGTCTTTACGGAGTCCGAGGACATTATGATTCTGCTGCGACAAGCAGCATTTGTCTTCATTTTGTCTGACTGTCCTCATGTGTTATTATTAGTGGCTGTCAGGCAGAGGCAGAAAAAAAAATAGCATCACTTGAGTAAGAAGTTGAATGCATAAACGCAATACCACACATGGTGGCTGTGGGCAAGGAGGTTTGGATTACTCACATGCAAAAACAAGGATGAGGAAATCTGAGAGTGAAAATCCACCCTTGGCAAATGTGAGGAAAAGAAACAGCAACAACAACCAACCATGACTGCCCTGTCTATAAAGCAACTGGAAGGCTAATTATTGGCAAAAGTTTAGCAGCCTCTGAATATCTTTGAGGACCATATTCTCAGCATGTCAGCTTCACTTTAGTGTAAGAGAACACATAGGCCGAAGCATTTGCCTGTCGTCCAAACCGTCAGATAATGTTGACAAATACCTTGCTTTTCAAAGTCAAGATTTCAGTGTTCAAAACAAAGGGACTTGAAATTCCAAGACCACTGACGCACCTTCTCCCACAGCTGATGTCAGTGGCTCTCGAACTCAGAGTCCCGCCTGTCCAGTTTTCACCTTTAAAGACTTACCACATGGGCAAACACTTCATGTTATTTCTCCTTTTCATCATTAAAATAAGACAAATCAGATTACTGAGAGACTCAGAAATTGTTACACTCAGCTCCCTCTCAGCCAGTATCATTTTAACTACTCAGAAAGTAGATTTCCCCCCTGAAAATACATTATCTTTATCTTCTTATTTTCCTATCTGTAAAGATTATCTTCTCCTGGAGTCTCAATCATCATCACTAAACAATGGTTTTACAGAAAAAGCTTTAAAAAAAAAAACTACTTTTAAAGGAACAGTGCCTACAAATACAGGAAAACAAGGAATTACACCTTCTTCATCAGTGACATCATATAAAGAAATATATAAATGTATTTCTAAGAGGCCAGCCTCCTTTGGTTTTCCGACTTACCATTTAAGAAAGTCTGCATGTCTTTGAACAGTATATATTTCCCAGAAGATATACATAGCTTTCATGTGTGTACTGACAACATAGGTTGTTGCAATACCAACATGTGGCATCCTTTGTTATTCTTTTGACTGGGTCTCTTCTGTGGTCTTTTACTTTCTTTACTCAAACTACCTTTGGTCTACTTTCAGGCCCTGCTTAGGTGAATCAGTCACATAGACTTCCTTCTTGAAGTCTTTGCCTTTTCTGTCATTATGGGACAACTGAAGTCCTATCTCAATTTCCCATAACACACAAGGTCAATCTAAGATGTTGCTTAATAGAACACTGTATGACTAATTTTGTGTGCATGGGATCGGCCTTTTCACTGAGACTGTCGGTATCTTGTGGCTGGTGGGATTTTATGCCTTTATTATAATCCACAGCACCTGATCCAGAGTAGATGATGATAAAATAACCAATAACGAGAGCAAAGGAGAGTTTATGCTAAAATAACTGATTTGCATATAGTAGGACAGGCCTCTGGTAACATATTAAGCAAGAGAACCAAGAGCAAGGCTGTCTAAAGTGATAAATGGGGCTCCTGCATGAAAGATCAATGATCGAGGGAATATTCAAATGCAAGTGTTTCAACTCCAAAAGGATTCTCCATAAGCATCTCTCTCCCATCTGCACTCTCTACAGAAAGAAAAGAAAACGTTAAAAACGAGAAGTAACCAAATAAGAAAACAAGGGGCAACTATATGAACATATTCTCTTTCAAAGTATCAATAGAGAGATACAACTGTTTCCACAGAAAGGAATGCAGAAAAGGGAAGCAGGGTCTGTGGAATTGTTTACTAAGGATATTTGTCTGCCCCTTAGAAACAAACACTGGTTTATTCTCAGTGCCTTGGGAAGTATCTCTGTGGAAATGCACTAGTTTGGTATAAAGAGCCTACCTTCCACAAGCGGTAACCAGCCTGTGAGGCTTCTGTGCTGTCTGTTTCCATTCTTTAGGGACCACTCTGGATTCCTTCAGAAAGGGGTATCCTGGGAGGTCTGCTCTGCCTATGTACCTTCATCCTGTTGTTTGCTTCTAACCTTCCTGTTTTTCAGCCATTGCCTTGGGAGATTTATACAGGTTTTACTTTACAGATCATGTGAGGCCCAGCAAGAGGTGAGGTACGCCATTTGATGGGCTGAGCTCTTGAGAGTCGTAAGCTTGTGGTACACAAATGCTGATTCCTCTTGAATTTTTATGTGTGGACTTCTTGGAAGCTTCTGCTGATTGAACTTTTAATATTTAATAAATTGTGTCCTCGCAAATGCTAAGCATTAGCAAAATATGTTTATGTCCAGAGAAACAGACCTACAAGGAAGACAACCCCTGGACAGAAGACACATGGGAAATTAGCAGTGGCTTTGACTTTTAGCAGAAATATGTAAAGTTACCAAATATAAATAATAATTATTCATTAGTACAACATTGTCTCTTCCTCTGTATTTCAGTCACATAATTCTTTTTTTTTCCAGGAACACACACACACACACACACACACACACACACACACTGTTTTGTAGCTAACATAAATTGCTTTGAAATTTGGTATTTTGGATAGTGACCACATCAGCTACCTGATGGTATTTATAAGGGCAGAGAGAGGACATGGCTAATGTATCAACACAGTTCAAAACAAGGGGATTTTTATATTCATCTCTTGGAATAACTGGAAAGATTTTAAAACATATATCTAAGAAAACATCTTTCTTTGAACAATTCAACAGGATATTTTATTTTAGAACCAAGAACTGCTTTCCCTCACAGAAAGTAATCTCACAGGAATGAACAGCAAATTCACCCAAGGCATACCCTGTGTCATGTTAAATCAATACCACACGCTAAGAGAATCTAGTGACCACCCAGGTTAGACCATACCCTAAGCACATTGGAGTTGTATTTAGAGGCCATTTTTGCTTTACTATTTGTTTATCATAAAGGGGATAATTCCTACCACCAAGGAATCATTAATTCTTATTGATTTAAGCTATAATTCATAAATAAGTTATTTTTGAAGACTATCTAGAAATGTATATTTTGTGTTTCTATCTATCAGGGTCAAAAGTCTATAGTATAAGTTGAGGTAAAAGAAACTTACATCCTAATGTATTATTTATAAAATTTGTATGTATCAGTAGGGATGGGTAGAGTTCTTAATGATATCATCTTTGTGTCTGCTTGCATAGAACTCTGAAGTACCAACTTTCAGCATCATTCCTCTAATATGAATCATTGGAAAATAACAGCTATTCGGGAAGGCAAAGCCATCGGGTCTCAACTCATTGGTGGTTAAAATTTTTTTTTCTCCCTAGAAATTCCATTTCTGTAATTGGAAACTATATTAAAACAACCAGAAATAAATGAGGTAGAAAGGAAAAAAATTAAACTCACAAGAAATATGCAAGTATGCACAAACACTGAGGTCTGCAAGGAAGGTAGAGGTTGTGGGAAGAGACGATTGGATTCACGTTTTGCCTTCTCTCACTTTTGTAAAAGGAGAAAGTAGATTCTCATGATAAAGAGCAGAGAGCCTCATCTCTAGAGAACGACTGCTGTTTGTGGGGCAGGAGAAGGGATATTTTACAGTTTTAGGCTTCCTCAGACATTTGAAGACACAGAGTAAATAGTACGTATTCTATGAAACAGAAGTGGAGAATTACACTCCATCAAACACTTGAGGGTCTGCCTTTAGTTACTCAGTCTGTTCTTCATCACAGAAATAATTTTGGTTGTCCTTACAGCATTCTGTGTTTGCTCCCTTTAACAGAAGTAAATATGTAAAAAGTACAAAAGCCTGATTAGAAACATGTTATGAAAGTGGTGTTATTGTTGAGGATTTTAATAAAATCCCAGGGTCAGATAAAAATCTCAGTACGTCTTCTAGTCCTGTAGACTAGATGAGAATTATTTTTCCCTTTAGCAATCTCTTGGGAGCACAGTCCTCGTTCTTCAATACTTTGTTCTCACCTTCAAAGAATTTTATTATCAAGGAGTTTACCTTCATGTTTAAGCTAAATTGCAGATGCTAAAAGCTTAAGCCACCTTCTGTAGCTTCCTACCTGTGAAGGTGGAGCCGGTTCATAAGCACTTACTCTATGCCTGATGCATACAGAGCTTAATTTTAAAACACAGGAATCCTTGAGAGTTCTCCTCCATAGCTGAGAAAGAATACAAGCTGAAATCATCATGGACATTGAGAGTTAAAAACAATCCTCGGTGTTGTGTGATCCTCAAAGAGTAGTTCCATGTACTCTTTCAATTCGTGCAAGTCTTACACAATAGACAGCTTCAATACCAAATAAAAAATTTTAAAAGATAATGCTAATAAGATAAAAATTAGATAAATTATTCTTAAAAGGGTAAACTCAGAACAGCATCCCATAAGATGCAAAGAATATAAACTCTTAAGGCAAGAAAGCAATGGTCAAGTAGGAAAGAAGCAGAAGGAAGAAGCAAACACAACTGGCCGTGTTTCCACAGCGAGAACCATCACTATCATGGATGGAAAACACACGGAGCTAGACCGCTGATCAGGGACAGTGATGGCTGCGACACTAGCTAGGAGGGGCGGGAGGAGAAGGTTTTAATATAAGGATTACACTCTACCTGAGATGCTGTAAGTCTATGCCTCCAAATATACCATGGTATTAGGTGGTACATGTGATTTACAAACAGCAAAATTTACATATAAAATATTTACATATAAAATACTACTGGGAGAAGATTGAAGCATGTGCTTAATATAGAGTAGGATTAACAATACAAGAAAAAGCTCCAAGAAGGTAAAATAAACTTTGAGGCTTTCATAGAAGAAAGTAAGATTTGGACTTACTTTCCAAGTAAATTAGAGAGGGAGAGACATAAATAACAAGTTTGCACAGATACAAGCTTGGGGGTACACTAAGGGGCTATAAAATGTTCAATCCAAGAACAATGGGAGGAAAACGAAGTTTTGGTCTCACTAAAGACCAAGAGGAAATGACCTTAATTTCCTCTATCCCTTCCTATGGAGAGAGGTCCATAAAGTGAGAATATAATCTACTCACGCAGGGAACAGATTGAGACTAAGAATACTTCCATGGGCTGGAGAGATGGTTTCAGCAGTTAAGAGCACAGAGGTCCTGAGTTCAATTCCAAACAACCACATGGTGGATCACAAACATCTGTAATGGGATCTGATGACCTCTTCCAGTGTGTCCAAAGACAGCAACAGTGTACTCACATATATTAAGTAAATAAATAATAAATTAGTAAATCTTTTTTTGTTTTAAAGATACTTCCAAGTGTGGAGGCAGAGGCAGAAGAATCTCTGTGCATTTCAGGCCAGCCTGATCTACAGAGTGAGTTCTAGGACAGCCAGGGCTACACAGAGGAAACCCTGTTTTTAAAGCAACAAAAAATAAGACGAACAACAGAAACAAACAAACAAAAAGAGAGAATACTTTTCCAATAACAGATAGCAATGACAGATAAACCCTCCTCCTTAGTGGGTCCCGAAGCAATGTGGACTCCTTTGAGAATAGATTTGAGGTTCTGCATGTATCAACCACATGAATGCCACCATCAGTGGTCTTGTGTGTACATCTTGGCTACAAAATAGGTTTGTTCATGAAATTTGGGTGTTTCACACCTTTGGGGTGCTGGGTTTACGCTTTGTAAGTAAAAGAGAACTTCTGTGTCTTAGAGATTGGAGTGGAAAAGAGGAAGTTCTGTCATTCAAAAGTTCTCTCCCTACAGTCTTCATGTCCTAAGTGCAAAGGCACACTTGTCTTCTTTTAAAGCTTACTGCTGGCTTTTCAAGCAATAGCTCTCAAAGAGGAGACAAAGCCAGGTCTAAGCCTCCTTCCTCCCTTCCACCAGCAGATCTAACCTACTGACCTCAAGTCCTTCCTCAGGGCTCTGCAACTTTTCCTAAGGAGAAAGATTGTCAAGTGAGTATCTGTTTTTGTGATAACACCAAAATTAATAATTCTTAAAAACAAGATATTAAAGAGATATTCAACGAGAATTCACATGCTCACACATTTTGTAGATTTGAAGAAAGAGGAGTCAGCCATGGAAAAAGACAAGGGTGGTGAGGTAGGAATGCTATATAAGAGCTTAAAAGGTTTCCCAACCGTGGTTGGACTTTGCCTCGTGTTTCTGTAAGTCATTCATCATGCCAACTGAAGGATATACAAATTGATGGTCCTATGCTATACCTTACAGGACCATGCTATGCTTTAATGTTGTACAAAATATTTAAACTAAATTAAAGAAAAATTCAAGAGAACAAAAAAACCCCTGCACGTCATGTTCCCTAATTCCTTTTGATTTTGATGACTCAGAATAGAGGAAGAGTAGACATTCAATACTCAATTTAAGTGATGGGACAGGCCTGTATGTAATTGTAGTTTCTTATCTACCCATCTACTGGCAGGGGATTCCGCTTCTCCATCTCTATTTAAAAACAAAAGTGAAGTACTTCACTGGTTCCTAACTAAGAAACAGTGTTTCTGTGAAAAAGGGAGAATGACCTCTAAAAGAGAAAGTCTGATTCTCTCTTCTGTGCTAACATGAAAAGAACGAGCTGGAAACTGGCAAATACATTTTTAGCAGCAAATATTGGGAAGTGGCCATGATGAGGAGGCTTTAGTTCACAGCTCCACACAGGAAGAAAGGAATTGTTTTTCAAAATCCCAAAGATCTTAGCTTTGTTCTCATCACTCACACAGCTGAAGGCAGAAATCAGATTGTGCAGAAAGGATAGATACTCTGCATTCAGGGTGATGCCTTTTCAGAGGACTATAGAAAGAAGCAACTTTAAAAAAAAGTCAAGTCTATACACACAAATTATCCCCACTTGTGGTCCAGTCCATATACAGAAGCCCCTGCTGTGACACAGCCGGCTCACACCAGTGTTACTGGTTTGATGGATTTTCCTATAGTCACCTCCGTACCTTCAGCTTCTGATGCCCAGCACGCCCAGAGATGAGAGGCGAAAGGGCTCACTCTGGGCCTTTGCATTCAAAGGCGAGAAAATCAATATCTATCTCCAAAAGACAGATCTAAGGATGCCGGAGTTCCCAAACACCACAGTTACTCTGGGGCACAGCTGCCAGGACAGGAGTTACACAACGAAGACACAGTGGGTCCATGGCCTTGTGTGGATTCCAAAGGACCATGGCTCAGAGGAGGATAAAGAAATGGCATCTACAGAAGATAAAGTTAAATGCAAGAAAAGCTTTGAATTGTCTCAGAAAAGGGGTAAAAAAAAAAGTAACATCAGCTCACACTTGAGTGTAATAGCAATAAGGAAAGCATTATGTTAACACACAAGAGAGAAAAGAAAAAAAAAAACTAAAAGAAGTCATTCCAGGATTCCAGGGAGGAGCTGTGATTCGTGAGTGAGGTGCCAGTTAACTATGCACTGCCATTACTGCATTCTCAGACCTGTGCTTCTTCCTGTTATAGGAACAACCTGGTTTTAATCCCTTGTACTTGAAAAAGAGTCTCTTCTTATGACTGAAATGTCTTAGTACTAGGGCACTAGATGGTGATCTCCTTGTAGTTAAGATGTCCTTTCTGCATTCCTAGCTCTTGGCACAGGTTCTAGCATAGGATGGCTTTAATACACAGCGAATATTGGTGACTTTATGGGTCATAAGTAACTCTCAAAGATACTGATTTAATGTTCATAACTTTTAAATACAGGTTTGTTATGCATAACCCACACAGATAAGACACCAAAACCAAACCCATATCATCAGATAGATCGAGTGTTCAGACAAAGGCCATTTAGTTGCCAAGGAGCAGATGCCATGGGAACCTGTGTCTGTGACTCTTTCAAGTTCAGGATAATAGCTACTCAAGATACAGGCCATTGAAACAGGCAAACAGCCTAGGGATAACTTGATACTATATATAATTAGTAATGAAAATACCAACCATTTGGCTTATTCCTTAGAAGTGATTTAAAAAAAATACTATAGATAGAAACAAAAATCTGCCACTTGATATGATTCTTGTAAAATAAAAACAAAACCCTAAGTTAACTTTAAAATGAGAGGAGATTCTACGTAAGAAAATTAGAGCATATTGATTCTAATGAACATTTTATAACTAATATATGAGTTCTGGATTCTCTGTAGAATTACTTTTAAAAAACTATTAAAATTAGTGGTGAAAGAAGTTCTAGGATGTATTTCTACGGTTAGTAACTCGCAAAGCAGCACAGAGTACAAGTCTTAAGATTGTACTACACTGTAAACTAGTTGGTGCCATTTAAACATCTAGAATTATCCAACATTGGAAAAGTGGCACAGATATCACTACCCTACGAGAAGGCCTGCCATAAACACATCAGACCACAGGCAGTGCAGGAGCTCTGGGCTGAGAAAGCTTTGGTGTCCAGTGAAACAGGTTCAGGGATATGTTTGGAATTCACAGCACCAGACTGGGTTTAGAAGGATGTAGCAATTTTCAGGAGTTGAAACTGGGTGCTTGTAGATGTTTGGGAAAACATTTCAGGAAATAAAAGGGACTGAGCCAGAGGGGCAGAGGAAACAAGGGGCTTCAGACCCTGTTGTGTGACTATCCTTTAAGAGATTTAGACAGATTTAGATTTAGCTGGGATCCTAGGAGCAACTCAGCAGTCATGAGAAGCAGAAAGTCTCTGATTATGGCTGAACATGTCCTAGAAGGCAAAATCTCCACAGATGAGAAATTCCAAGCTAGAGATTCAATAGGAACTTGACTCTAGTCAAAGGGAGCACTCTGTGTGGCAGGGAGCACTCTGTGTGGCAGGGAGCGATATCAGAGCACTTGATTCTAAGTTTGCTCTCTACAAGCTGCATTGCTGAAGTCTGCACAGAACCCAGGAGCACTGACCAGAGCAGAAATAAAACACTATTCTGAGACCAAAATGGTTCAGTCTTTGTGATGATTTGAGACCTGCCAAAGGAGCCTGGGCTGCAATGAAAATTGATATGCTTTCTGTTTTCTAAATAAAGGGGGGAACTAAAATAAATGGCAGACTGCTGGTTACTAATCCCAGGAACGTGAGGAGGGTGGGTTAGATTATCAGTTTCTGAAGGAAGAAAAACACAGACAATTTAGGAGTAGAGCAGTCATTTCAGTGTGAGGACAAATAGCTCAAGAGACTGAAGATATGGAAAAGATGGATGGTGTCAAAAGCAAAGAGCAGCATCAAAAACTTAAATACCTTAAATGCAGCATATGACGTGTGACACTTTAATGGTGTAGTCTAAGTACAGTCGGAGGACATGCATGAGCATGGTCACACTTGGTAAGTTTCAGTACCATAGACAGACTCTCTCAAGAGTTTCCTTTATTTATTATTTTTAATTCCTCAGACTTATGCAGCTTCATGACACCAAACCAGAAAAGGATTAATGAAATAAGTTTATAAATATTTATAAATTGATTTTATTTATGCAGCAATTTTGAAAAAATACCAACTCAACCTGGAGCTGCCAATGTGAGAGTTTCAAAGAGGGTAATAAAATACCCCAATCAATTACAATTTGACGATTCAGTTAACACATCTGCTTCTCAAAAAACATCAAACATATCTAATGTTTTAGCAGGGATATTCTCTCTGTCTTTCTCTGTCTGTCTGTCTCTCTCATGTGCTATTTCCTTTAAGTTTCTTGCTCTGCTAGAATTTTGGGAACAATTCATGTAGAAAAAGGAACACTGGTGTCTCGGCGTTTATATTGCTGTGCTAAAATATCCTGGCCAAAGGCATATTGTGCAATAATGGGTTTATTTCATCCTCTAACTTTCAGGGTACAATTCATCACTGAGGAAGCCTAGGCAGGAACTCACCGCTGACCGCTGAAGTAGAGGCCATGGAGGAACACTGTTTACTGGCTTGCTCCTCCTGGTTTGTCCAGTCTACTTTCTTATGTAACTCAGGACCGCAGGCTCAGGGGTGGCACTTCCTCTATGGGCTGCTCACACCAATCATTAATCCTGAAAATGCTCTACAGACTGCCTACAGGCAACCTGAATGGAAACATTTTCTAAATTGAGTTTTCTCCTTCTAGATAATTCTAATTTGTGTTGAGCAGACCGAAAAAAAAATAAGTAAGAAAATGCAATTCCAAATCCTGATGGGCTCTAGATATCCAGTTCTTAGCCCTTTGGACAGTATTTAGTTGGAGTGAAACATTATGGCCAAGGGTCAGAATATTCTAGGATCAGGGTTAATGAAAGATTCTGGTGAACTTTCTGTACTTTCTTTCCACTTTGGAATTAAGGTCATGAATTGAATAAACTCTGTTTATTCAAAAGACATACACAAAGAAAATACTCAATTATACCATGTATCCTTTTGTTTTGTTTTGTTTTTATTAAACTAGTGATTAGCACAAAACTTAGAAGTCATAGAGAAAAATTGGCCATTTGTCACTGTTTTCAAATGCTAAAAATATAGCAATGATTACCAAATCTCCAAGTTAAAATCAAAGAAGCTACACAGCTCTTCCTCTCCTGTGTGTGTGTGTTTTAAAAACTGCTGTACTTCTCCTCCATAGGTTTAGAGGATGATTTCATACAGAATGCCACCAGGGTAGAGAAACATGCTTTTGTGAGACTTGCCATTGGAAATAGAGTAATCTCAATTATGCTGCCTGCTCCTACCAGCTCCTGGGTTCACCCAGGAGTCACACATGAAGTCACTCAGCCACAACCACGAGAATTCAATGCTTCTGTTTTTAAAAAATGTCACCAGTAACTTATAGCATGGGCCATACTCATAAAATGACTCAGCAAATGAACAAATATTTCACTAAAACACAGCAGGATTAGAATAATTTTTGTTTAGCAAGAAAATATAGAAGTTTTCCTAATCTCCTGTTTTGACACTGCTTTAAGCAATTGTGTCCAGATATAAAAGCACGTGTCAGAAAAATAGTTGGTATTTTCCCTCAAGACATTCCACATGCTCTATTTTCCCCTGCTGAGTCCATCACAGAAGTCTCAAAATTTTATCAGATTATTCTGATACCATGCTATCAGAAATAAGCATCACATTCAGTCACATGGCATTCTCTGTCTCTGATCCTGCCCCTCCAAATTAGACTTACTCTCCATCTTAGCTTCTTTGTTCCTTGTGTGCTACCTTCATGAAGGGCACAGGGTGGCTTTTCCTACAAGACAGTGCCCCAAAACCTGGCACCCATAAGTCCTGCTATTATCAACAGTGAGAACACGAGTCACATTTATAATCAAAGGAAACAGGACCACATCCCCAACCCTGCTTAATAAGATAATTGAAAATTACCTCATGCAAGGTGTTCAATGACCAATAAGTGTTTGGCTGGTGGCCAGGGGTCTCTGGATACACGGACATTGATTATGAAAGGATGTTTGGCTGTTTCCCAGGAAGGATAGACGGGAAAGGGCAGGACTTTCCCATGTGCGTGGCATGAGGGGCAGCAAGCACAGATTAGGACAAGGTTGAATCAGGGACACTGTGACCATTTGGCCAGTGATGACAACAATCTGCCAAGGATGTTTTACTGCCATGCTTTACTTAATCCAGGGCAAACTGATTGGAAATGACCCAACTCCTCCAGGGGAAATTAGATGTAGATCTGAAAAGACCCAGAGAGTCAACTCCTGATAGTCACTCAAGATTTAGCAATTTGACTTAAAAGGGAACTGTGCATCAGAGCTCTTGTGGGAAAAAACCACTCCTCTGCAGTAGTTCTTCAAAGAAGAAACACATATAACATTGTCTCTTTTTTCTTGTACATCAAGGACACATGCTCTTAATTAAACAATACTATAAATTAATTTTATTTCCCAAGATTTACCTAAATATTTACCTAAACAAGAATGCTTTCTTAAATGTTTTATTAAATCGTGGAAAATTGTATGCATATGAGCAATGCCTTTTGGTGATGTTTACTCCCTGTTCCTTAGTGTAATACTCCAGGCTCACCACCCATAATTCTATGGCATTTGTATTTTATAAGTAACTCATGGAGTCCAATTTATGCTACTAACGTATTCAAGGGTAGGGGCCCATCCACTGGAGTATGGTAGATCTACCAGGGCCCACACTCATTAAGAAAACTGACCCTCTCTCTTCCAAAAAGCACCAGATGTCAATATACCCTCAGCTAGGGGTGTGGCCTCACGAGCCCCTCCCACTCCATGCTGAAATGTTGACTTGTTTGGTCCTGTGCATGCAACCACAGCAGCAGTGAGTTCATGTGTACAGTGGTTCGGTCATACCTAGAAGACACCGTTTACCCTCTGTTCTCCCTGATCTCTGGCTCTTACAACCTAGCTACCTTAGAGGTTCTCAACCTTTGGGTCACAGACATTTACATTACGACTCATAACAGAACCAAAATTACAGTTATGACATAGCAACAAAATAATTCTATGGGTAGAGGTCACGACAACACGAGGAACTGTATTAAAAGGCTTCCAGAATTAGGAAGGTTGAGAACTATCGATCTCCCTCTTCTTCTAGATGGTTCTGGTACATTGAGGGTAGCGGGTAAGATACAGATATCACATTGTGGCTTATGTAAACTCTCTGTACTCTGCGTGGTGGTGTGTTAATGCCATTCACTGTATGAAGAAACTTCTCTGATCAAGTCTGATGGTGCATTCATTGTTTTCAAACCATGTTTTCTAGTGATTAATAAAGGATTGTATAGGTGTACAGTAACTGGCACATATGTTTAGCTTTAATCAAGGAAACAATACATATGACCATGAGAATGAGTATATTTTGATGAGTCAGCCTATTTTTGATATTCACATTTTGTTTCTCTTTTTCATCTTAGCCACTCTTAAAATAGAATAACTGGAGGCCACAAGCTATCTTGCTGAATTGCTGATACTATATGTGTTCATTTTCACTATATCTTGACCCCCCAAAAAAGGTACAATGTTCACTGCGGGCCAGATTAACACATCCCTCATGTGAAATGTGCAGACAAAGGCCACAGTTCCTTGAGAAAGCTGTTTGTAACACCTCTATTTCCAACAGAAGTTGGAAGAGAGAGAGAAAATAGAGAAACAGAGGAGACATGGAAAGCGGGGCGAAATAAAGACTCTTGGACTCAAAGGGCATTAAGTGGTAAGAGATCAGTTTAGACTCACAAGGCTGGCAGACCTGGAACAAGCCAGTCTCCGTTCTTATTATCTGAAGTCATATACCACTGCTGATATTTTAATGTTTTTATTTTCACTTAAAAAAATGACAAATCGTAGGAATTAACATAATCTTAAGAATCTAGAGAATCCCTAAATAATAACGTAAAATTAAAGTGGAAACAAGAAAATGACAGCCCAGGTCAGTGGGTGTATCTCACTTTTCCTATAGAGAGCACGGGAAGAATTTCCCTCAAACTGTAGAGGCGAGGAAGTGGGTCATTTCCTGAAGCCTGAAGGGGTGGCTTTCATGGTTCTTGGTCAGGGACAGCACTCCAGAAGGAGTCTTTGCCATTGCCTCTAGTGTCCCTGGAGAACTGAAATGGTTCCTCTGCTGGGATGTTGGCATCCAGAGGCAATAGAATAGAAAACCATCTGAATACATCTCCTGGGAGAGGTTTGGTGAGAGGAAGTTGAGGGAGGGCTCTGTTAGTGACCACAGGTCCTGCTTATGATCTGAGCAGGGCTAACAGGGAAGGAGGCAGGATTCCCTTTCTGTTCTTTGTCTTCTGAGGCTCAGCAGGGGTTGAAACAGCTCCATAGGAAAGAACAGGGCAATTATTAGGCCCTTTGAACTGTACTGTGTAGGGCAATTCCAGTGGGATCCCGTGTTTATAGGCAAATTAGTAGCTTCAATGGTTTATTGTTAAGCTAACAAGTGATTAGGAAGGTCTGCTCTTCCAAGCACACTCTCTGAAGGTATTCATAAATTTTGAATCTGGGATAGAAAAACACAGTCCTGGGTTAAAAGAAGTGTACCTGGCCTCTCTGTTCCTCTACCCAAACTGTAGGCACAGAGATTATCGGAAACAGCTCTCTGTGGGCTTCATGCTCTTCTGTGATCTGATATGCTTTTCTTTTCAGTTTGATTTTTGATTGACACATAGTAATTGTGCATGTTTAGGGCACAAAGTGATTTCCTGATACATGCATACATTACAGAATGTTCAAATCAGGGTAACTGTTATATCTATCACTTATATGCTTACATTTTTTTTTTTTTCGAGAACGTTCAAAAATCTTCTTCCAGCTACTTGAAGTACAAAGCATATCATTACTTATGGCAACCCTACTGTGCAGAGCAGACTCTCTTCCTCCTGTCTGTTACGTTACACCTGTTGACAGATCTCTTGCCACCCTTCCCTCCCTCTATATGGAGTGTGTCCTGTCAACACACGCCATATTAGTAAGATGAGTGGTCGTAGATTCCACGTGACTAATACACTGTAACTGTGTTTTTTAAATCTGGCTTTATTTCACTTGACATAACAAGCATTCTTTACGTTCATCTCTGTTGCTGCCAGTGGCAGATTTTCATATTTTCATGACTGAATACTATTCCATTATTCAAATGCAATTTCATGAAAATCGCTTTGCTGACTAGTAGATGTGAGTACATGAAAAGCTGTAGTCTCTAGAAAAGGCACCAGCAAAGGGCTAGAGGAAGCCAGCTGGCAGAGGATTACTCATTTTTCTTGCTTGGGGTTTTTCTTGGATTCCTTGAAGCATTAAAAAAAAAAAATCTTAAAGGCAGATTTGCGTCACAAATGCTGATGTTAGGATTCTCCATGGCCACAGCTCTCTGGCTCTTTCAGGGGTCACTAGCAAAGCAATAGAATCTCTCCCATTCCTCCTGTCATCCCTCTTTGCCTTGCTGCTTGCTTCTCCCTCTATGCTCACATACTCACATGGTTGCCGTGGGGAAGCATGGGCGGGGCTAAGCATGCTTATACTGCTAGAGGTTAATACAGAAGCAATAATTCTATAGTACTTGACACTTTGGATGGTTGGTGTGGTTTACTTTTCCCATTTCCTGGCTTCTCTCTTGTGGTAAAAGTTTACTGAAATGGAATGAGAGGAGTGCTAGACCTTTTGTTCCTTCTCCCTCTCTGCAGGTGTGGATCAATACAGAAATAACAATGGGAGCTCTCCAAATCAGCACCAGAGCAAGCATGCTTGGCTCCAGCAAAACTAAAACAAACAAAGAACAAAAAATCAAAAAACTACCAGTGCAAATGGCCCTCTGAGTACCTAAGTTAAGTGTTACCTGACTGAAAAGGAGGTTAAACACAGTGTTGGGGACAGTGCTTTTCAGTGCTTTAATCTAAGTCACCTGTTACCAGGACACAAGAACCCAGTGACTCCTCAGCATGTTCCGTAGGTGCCTTGAGATTTTTTGAAAATTGGATTTATTAAAAGCTCTTATATACTTTTCTACGAACTAAGACTTGTTTGGACTTTGAAGTTAGAACAGCAGGCTGGAGACTGTCTCATGGTGCCTTCAGTAGCACAGACCTGATCAAGTCCAACCAGTGAAAGAACAGAGCACCCATCAATCAGCCTCGTGGATTCCCACCCCCCCCATTCATTTCCTTTGCATTTATTATTCACATCAATCAAAATACAAAAAGAAGAAATGCTTCTCAGTTACCCATTTCTGCATTACTTCTGAGGTGAGGAGGCTCTGTCTCGTGGAGATTTCCATTCCAGCTCCTATTCTGTAGAAAAGGACCACTTCCTGCCTAAAGGGATTCAAAATACTTTCTGGACTCCGTGAAGCTGCAGAGGGTGAGGAAAGGCGGGGTGCAGAAAGGATGCAGCAGCAGACAGAGAACATGAGTCCAGATCATACACGTGACTGTGACAGTGGGCTGCAGCAACATGCCCCCATTCCCAGCCATTCCTAGCAAAGGTGAAGCAGACAGCCAATACTAGGCAGAACACACCAGAAGCCAGGCTCACTCTGCAAATCAGTGTGTCAAGACCAAGGACTTGAGCTGATGGGAAATAAAAAAGTATTCATTCTCTGTGTTCAGTAAGCAAAGCCTAAGGGAAGATTGGCATTACAACACAGACATGGAGAACAGAAACATCCAGACAGACAGGAGACAAGACCAGGAAGAGTGCCTCATCCACAACACCAGTCTCCCTGGTAGGACTTGTTACTAGAAGCAAACAATATACTCTAGGTCTCATCTGTCAGTTGACGCATAGAAAGCTAAATACAACTCTCATTTCAGAAGATACATTCTGTTATTCTACAAACTCCCATACCAATGCCAAGTGCCCATCACACAATCTTCTCGGGCATTTTCTAATAATACCCCAGAATGAAGGTCTCAGAGACACTCTCAGAAGCTACGTTTCTTTCTAGCCTTCTTCTTGTCTATCTCTTGCCCTATTTCCTCCCCAAATGCAGCCATAAAAACTAGAATTCCTCCTCTCCAAACTGGGTCCAAACACCAGAAGCACTTTTCCCCAAAGCCACTCGGAAAACCTAAATGCATCCTTATGATCTTACTCTGACTCTGTAAGATCTACCATAAAGACATTAAAATCTTTGTTGTGATGGAAGGGTCTCCTTCCCATCTGTGGGAAAAGACAAGATATGAGAGAGGGTCAAGTGGATCTATACACGCAACCTTGGTGGGTTTGCCTGCCTTAGTCTACTGGCATTAAGTCAAATCCTTTTGTCTAATTTGTTTATATGACTGTTCATCCTTTATTGGACCTAAGTGTATAGATTAACAGTTTACTCTGGACATCAGCATCTGCAGTCTGAAAAGCTCTCATTTTGTACGAGCTAGGATTGGAATGCTTGTTACCCTGGTTCTTACTAAGCTGCCTCGTGATACGTGGCTTGGCCATGACTCTTGATCATAAGCTCTGTTTTCTGTCCCTATGATATTTAGGCTAAGTGCCTTTAATGAACACTTAAGACTCGAATAATAGCTAAAGGAATAAAATTCAGACCATTGTTGTTCTTTTTTTAAGCTCCATTTCTATGAGCAGGTAAATATTTATTATGAGTTAATTTTATTAGTAGTTGATAAAGCACAGATGTATTAGAGATAGTGAAACAGACATTAATTATAAGAGCTAATGAGAAAAACAAACGGATGGGCAATTTCTCTCTGGGTGTGTTAGAAACCTCTTAAGCAAATCCAACTCTGCTCAGAGCCCTGGTTCACTGTGACTACCCCTTGCATAAGCTACCAAAGTAGAGGACACCACCTCAGCATTGTCTCCCTTCTCATCCTCTGGAGAAAAGTAAAGGTCCTGCTACCAGGACTGTTTCAGGGAGGCCTGAACAGTACTGTCTTACAGCATAGAGACTGTGCTGTGGCCTCTGTAGACAATACCCTATGCTACTATGCCTCTGAAGCAGCCACTGCCAGCTCTTTCAGCCAGGAAGGGAGTATGTCCTTGTGGAGGGGTGGCCCATCTTACCACCCACCTTAGTCCTCGGGCATCCTCTATCTGGGTCAGTAAAGGGACAGTGCAACATGGTCACTCTTTTATAGCACCATCTTTATGACACTTGAGTGTGGTTGCACTTTTTCTTCATAAATATTGGTGGTTACTGCTTAATTAAATTGGTGAGTGGGAGGACACGGGACTGTCAGAGGTTAAGTTCTAGGTCTTATAGACTTTGAGAGAAATCGAACAGCTTCAGTTAAAAAAAAAAGGAAAGAAAAGACATGCCATTAGAGCAGCTATGGATGCCCACCATCATTACCCATGGACCACGATAACAGTTTATCCCCGAAGGTCTGTCTCCCGTCAACTGGAGGAGGTGAGGTGCAATGGAGAGGAGGAGGGAGTGGGCGGAGAAGATAAAATGCAGAGAGATGAAAAGGGTGCCCGTGTCCATTTATGACCCCATAATTTTAGCAAGTCATTTAATGAAGAAATTGAATGCAAACCCCATATAATTCCATCCAAATGATGTCAGCTGTGCGGCTTTATGTAAGCGGCAGGACTTACATCCGCTGTTTACCATTTTTATCAGTGATGGTATAATAGAGGCAGGTGTGCCTGCTGCTCTAAGTGGAAAACACTCACTGAACATTTTATAAATCTATCAGGCTGCTGTATCGGTAATGTATTGTACCATTGCAGTTTTCTTAGGCGTAAGTTATGGGGAAAAAAAAAAAGTCACCAGCCTCCTGCTAAGTATAAGAGAGTGAGGTTCACATTCACTTACATTCTTCTTTTTAAAATGTCTACTTACAAAAACAAACAAACAAGCTCTCTATTGTATATGCAGAACTGCCTTTAGGCTAATTTGAAATGAAAAGAAATTCCACAGTTTTTCTATGAGCAAACCAACTTTTCATATTCCAGTGCATTCATTTCTTTTTAATATTTTAAACCTTTGTGGCTTTGGAAACTTTTTTTTAAGGCAGCACTGGATTGTAGGGGAAAACAGTCTGTGACTGATGAACACAGAGACTGGAGGTCTTACCTGTTAACTCTCATTTATTCACAGACCTCTTCTGGGGTTCTTCTTTGATATAGCAATTATTAAGCCCTAACAGGTCCAAACTTCTGGCACATACTATAAATGCTTGTCCTACAGAGACATAGAAGCCACTATCCCCTGATCTTTCTCACATATCTATAGCTACAGATTCTTTCTTTGTTATTTGCTGAAACTTGACCAGCCACTGAGCACACACAAATTTTTCCAGAACTACCCTGTCTGAAAAGGATGCCTGTTCAAGTGTCAGGCTCGAGAGGTTCTGAGACAGTTCCTGAGCCCTCTGTAGCCAGTGCTTCAGCATTCAGAAGACACCTGATGAATTCTCATGGAGAGAACACCTCTGAATAGGTGAGTGTAGGAATAACAGGATGAGAGCTGTCACACAGGAGTGATGCAGCTGGGAAAGGCACGGTGGACCCGTTTTACAGATGCATATGCATGCTTCCTCTCTGTGATGTAGACTGAAAGAATGAACAATACTACAGATGATAGGAGGTGTCCCCCACTGGAGAGCTAAGTGTCCTGCCTGCTGATACCAGCACTAGCCCAGGGGAAGTCAGATTTCATATCCCTCGACTCATTTCAGTTAGAAAGTCCCCTCCCCCAAGGATAGCTAGAGACACAAAGAGTGCTTCTCATCATATTCCTTGATAGCTACAGTATTTCAAATCTATGTTAGATAATAAGTTAGATGAAAAATAATTACCCTTGAAAATTTAAATGGAATCTTTCAGATTAATTTTTAAAAATGTCTACAAAGAGCTCGTGTGTGTGGTGCACACAGCTTTGTGCATCGTTTTAAAAATGAGCACATGTTAGTCTTTATGGGACCTTAAGCATAAGGAGAGTAGAGGTAGATAGCATTTCTGAGATTCACACACAAAACCTCCTGACTGATCTACCTACATCTACCAGGCAAGGGAATGCATGGTGAATGGCGATCTAAGACTGGCTACAGCTTTTCTAGATGGATCCCTGTTTACATGGATATACCTTGGTCTTTTGTGGTCTTTCCTAAGCCATAAGAAATGGCATCTCTCATTCTTCTGACTTAACAAAGAAAGAAAAAGAAAGAATGAACTGAAGGAAGGAAGGAAGGAAGGAAGGAAGGAAGGAAGGAAGGAAGGAAGGAAGGAACATGACTTTTAACTCAAAATAGTCAAGTTTTATTTCAGTGTCACTTCTGAGCTCCTGCTACACGGCGAGGGAGAAGCCTTCCACCTTGGGATCTTGATGCCCTCAGCAGTGAAGGTCTTGGACAGGTGTTACATAGCTGTGTGCTCTTGAATGCACTGATTAGTGAGTGCTTCTAGAGACTATTGACTAGATCTCCATATGGTATTGTTACTGTACTGAATAATCTAATGGTAAGATACTCAATAGATATACCCACTGAGTGTACCTGGTGCTTCCACCATCTCATGCCTTTGAAACCTCCATCCCTTTTACAGGATTTCTATTATTATATTCCCTTTACAGGGAGGAAAGGGACTGTCTCATCAGCATATGACAGAGCTGGGGATGGTGAGCCCACACCACAATGGCAGCATGCTGACACCTGATCCCTGAAAGCTTCCTACAGCACTCTCAGAAAGAAAGGAACAAGGTCCAGTTTTACAAGGAAAAAATAGCCATATGCAGCTTCCCGAGAATGCTATTTGGAGTTTCTGAAATCTGGGGACTGACTGTGATTCTATTCGGATTACAATATACTCAGGACAAAAAAAGCAAATTTCGTCTCCTAGTCTGTGGTTGGTGGTCTTTGAGTATCAATGTTTGAAGATGGGAATTCAATTTTCAGACTTGCCAGCATCTTCAATTAAATTAACCACTACTGCAGACGTACTTATGGTGTAAGAGACCTGCTTTTCATAAGGTTCTGAAGGGAAAAAGAATTTCTGAAAGGCAATTTTCTAACCTTTTGAAAATAGCCTCAGCCTACTAACAACCAAGCAAAAGACCTGTGATAACTGCACCCCAAAATATCTCATGTATATCATGTCTGACAAAGCTGCTTGGGAATCCCTCTTTACGTGAACAAAAGGATACCACAAGAGAAATGTCAAAAAACAGGCTTCAATCTCAGGTCAGTTTTGATCAGACTTCTACATATCTGAGATATGTAAAAGTACTTCATGCAGCCAATTATGTTGCTTCACACACATGCACACAAACCCACCCCCCATACCCATGTACACATACACACACACACACACACACACACACACACACACACACACACACACATATACCATCACCACCATCATCACCATCACCACCACCTCCACCACCAGTTATACCATCTAACTGAAATGTTCCCAAACAGAGGGTAATCGCAGAATGTGACCTGTCCGGATCAGGTAAAAGGCTTCAGTCTCTGGTGAAGTATGAGCACTTCTGGCTATGCTATTTATCTACATTCTGGTCCATGTTCCTCCTAGAGCCATTTGTATTTTTGTTAATTAGGTCCATTAATTTATCTGGCAGAACAATTTCACAGCAAGACTATACCTCTAATTTTCTATACCCAAGCCCTGGTCTTAGGCTTCATCGAATGCTGAGAATGTAGATTTCAAATAGGCATTGAGAGCGATAGACTGCCTTTTACTGGTTCTCACCATGCCGCTAATGCATCACAACATCACAACTAGGGTGCAAGCAGGATTTCCACACTTACAAGTACACTCTTGATATTTTGTCCTTTGGGCTATTTCCTTTGCTCAGAATTTGAATGTTATTTCTGGAATTTTTTAAATGCTTGAATTTGGGTATGTTTCTAGTTTTTTTTTTTTTTTTTTTTTTAAATTACAGGTACATATGATGAATTTTTACCAGTACTTATTCACAATGGATTATTTTTTTTCCATTAAATTTCCATGGAGTCCCAATCATCATACATGTTTATAAGGCAGTGTGGCATTTTAACTCACATACACAATGTGCAATGGTCAGATCATGGTGAACGAAATCCATCATTTAAACACTGCTCACTTATTTGCACTGAGAACCTTCAATATCTTCTTTACTAGGAATTTTGAAGCCCAGTTTCACCTGTCCTCCTAACACATGACATCCCCTCTCCACACCCAGCCTCTCTACCCGTCTAAGCCTCTGGCAGCTACTGTTTTACTCTACTCGTATAAAATAAGCTTTTAGCTTTAACATATAAGTGAGAGCATGTGGTATTCGTTGTTTTATGTCTGGCTTATTGTTCTTAATAGGCTACTCCTAAAAACTATCTTTAAAGCTATAAAGAAATGTGTTATAATTGTAAGAGACGATGACATTATAAGCAAAAGATTAGCCCGAAATGCTGAATGTTTTTGTTCACATTTCCAAGTGTTTCTTTCTCTAACAAAAGCCATGATGTAGGGGAAATACTTAAACATTAGCTAGGGGTCGTGTCCTCTGTGACTTCAAAAATCAATCTATTTCTAGTTTTATAGTTGAGGAAACTTACATAGATTCAAAGCAATCTGCTCAGTACTACCCAGGCAACCAACAGTTGACCTCAGGGTTAGATGTGAGGCATCAGAGACCCTGATGCCGACTTTAAATATGAATTTAGATCGAATACTAAGAAATCATCTTACCATAAAGACAGTGAGCTAAGAGTCAACATCAATAAACAATTACATTCCAAGAAAAAGAAATAACTCATTACTGTGGGATAAACAGTAAGAGCCCTTTGAGCACAGTGATCAAGGGTTCCAGACACGATCTGACAGAAGAAACAATGAGCTGATGGTATCCTGCCTGTATCTACTCTCTCGTAGCTTTGAGGAGCTGGCCCAAGTGTGGGGGAAGAGACTTCTCCAGAGCTCCTGTGCTCTCAGAGGCAGTAAGCTCTGAGCAAGTCTGTTTGAAACATGTGTCTTTGAAAGTTTAATGGAGGCTGTTCCTCATTCTCCTTGTTGCCTTTTAGGAAACAGCCGGCATCCTTTCAGGACGTCTGCCTTACCTTGTTCTTTAGCAAAAGGCAAGTACTCCAGGATCCCCGAAAAAAAAAAAAAAAAGAAAAAAAGAAAAAGAGAAAGGCTGCTTTGATCATGCCGCTGGCAATGCCACACTCTCCCTGAACAATAAACTTATCTTCAAAGTTCAACATACTGAAAACCAAGGGCACAGGACACGGCTTGGAGGAGAGTCACCTGTTAGGCACCTTTTAGAACAGTGAGCCTCAAGCCTCTCACAGGTACACCAGCAGGACTATCAAGTGTACCATTATCCTAGCCAATAGAGAGAGTAACGGTTTGTCCTTTGGGTGCACAACCAGTCTCAATAAGAGTCCATTCCCAGTACAAGTCAAGACAGTGCTGACACTTAATGTTCTGGTAAATAAATGGTCTAGCAATTGGGAGCTAATTGTCACAGTGGGACAGCATGGAAGACTTGTAATCATGGCCTTTATTGTCACAATTAATTTTCATATTGTTGTAAAATATAACCTCAGGAGCCCCTTTGGATTAAAACAAAATCACTTCGTGCTCAAACGTAGAATTTATGTGTTTTAAATAAATCTCAGCAATTTAAAAGCATTCCAACTCTTGAAGAGAAACAGTGAACACTTTACAAAAGAAATGCAATGATCTATTCTCTCTCAGAGAACAGATGAGTCCGATGCATGCACAGCATGCTTTCGATGCCTCGTAGGCTTACACTGTGGACCTGCACCACACGTCTTACAAACATCTGTACTTATTAAAGGCTAGAGGACACCCAGAAACCAGCAGAACACTGGTGCTAAACTGGAAGGAATCGGCATGACAGATGTCCTCATCCACATCATTTACTCATCCCACAAGAGCATCCTCAGAAAGCCATGCAACTGTAAGGGCGCATGACTAAACTAGTGCGGAAATTTGGGGAAGTGATTAGCACTCAGAACATGCCACTGGGGGGGGGGTTATCTACACTTTTTATTTTAAGAAAATGACAAAAGTTCCATCGGATAATTAAATATACAGAGGATCCAAAATTCATTTACTTCCCAGGACCAAAGCTTCCGTAATTATCTCCGCAACCGCAGAAGGGAATTGGACAGTGCAGATTTTGACTGAGGCTTTGCACAGAGTGGTACAGTGATTGCTTCATTTAACTTTCTGTAAGATTATTAATCTTCTGGAAATTAGACTTCCCTCTGAACAGTGTGAACCGCCACCTTCAAAACAACTGGATAATCAGGTAGGAGAAAGCTTGTTCTCAGAGGCACGGCTGCCACTGCACGTTGATTTCTCTTAATCTTCCTTTTCCAAGCAAAGAGCATTTTCCCAGCATTTTTTTTTTTACATTAGTGTGCCGAAAGATAATTGGAGGCTTCATATGAATCAATTTGGCTAAACTTAGTAAGATAAAGCCAAACAAAAATTACTCTCTAGATAGATTAAATTCATTGAAATAAGAATCTGACCTGTATATCTTTTTAGAAATAGGTGGTCAGAGCTGGCAGCAAACGGGTCTGACCAGTTCCTGCTCTGCTCTATGAATGCTTCATGTGCATGGCTGCTTCCAAGTGCCCTGGTCAAAAACCCGGGCTTTAGATGGAGGCTTGGCAGGATTGGAATACTGCCTTCAACACTTCCTAAGTTAGGATGAGCTGCTTCCATTTTTTCATGCTCAACTGTAGATGACAATCCTTGTGTTCTACATTGTGGAAAGCAGAAGGTGGAAAACAACTGAAACAGAATAAGATAGGAACAACATTCTATAGGGTATTGCCAATATTAGCAGATTTTATTATTATTGATCTAACATATATGATTAGTTAAAATAAGACACAGCTATCTCTAGCAAAGCAACCTAGAAGTAATGGGAGATAACAGAGGAGATAACATAAAAAACCCTGTATCTGTTTTGTTTTGTTTTGTTTTGTTTTGTTTTGTTTTTTAGAAAACTAAAGCCAAAATTCCAGCTTTGCAGTCTTTAAACTATGAGACTTGGAAAAAAATTCTACAAATCCTCTAAATTTCAGTTTCTCCATGATAATAAAAAAAACCACCACCAACAAAAAAAACAAAACAAAACAACCTTTCACACATAATAAGCGCAGAAATGTCCTTTTGAAGATTTGGAGTACTACAGTACTAAGTAGATACTGAACACATAGTGAAAACCCAAGATTTCCACACAGCTGCAATTTCAAGACCATCTTTATAAAGAAATCCATAGACACTGGGCTTAGGATATGTAACTGCATGCATTTGGCCCAATTTGGCTCTTAGATGTCATCATTATTATTTGAAAAGGCAGGAGAAGAAAGTGTTCTTAGTTCAGTGTCAACCTCATCATTTCCTGTGGATTTGACGGAAACTGCAGTCCTATCGTGAAAATCTGTTCTAATTCCAACCATTGTCATTGAATATTTGTGTCTACATCATGTAAACAAGGGAAAAAATGTAAGCATATAAACAAGGTCACCCATGGAATAACTAATGACAGGATATAGTGGTTTGTCATAAAATTCTCATAAATAAAACAGTTGTGCATGCCATATCAGACTCGGAACATTTCATGGCTCTATTAATATACATACATGTTCAGTCTATACTGAATTTATGGTAATATACTCAATTGAAATCTTTCATCTGTGCCTTAAGCACAAGAAGAAGTCCCAAAAGAAATCGGATAAAATGTGTGCAAAACTTCCCTATCAAGAAATGTAGTATTTAGAAGATGCTTGATTTGTGAATCACAGGGAATGGAAGGAAGCAGAATGCTCAGAAACAGAGAGTTTTTCAATAGGTAAGTGATAATCTTTTCTGAAATTGGCTTGAATATTAGCAGAAACAAGTTGAATCCTGAAATTAACAATAGTTGTCCAATATAGGATTTGATGAATCTAGGAGCCAATAGAGAATTTTACAGTTCAAAAGGTCAAAATAAGATGGGTTTCTTAGACTGAGATCATCTACTCTCCCCCAGAGTCTTGCTTAGAGTAGAAGGCAGCAGAGACAGTATGCTCACTGTCAAAATAGTCACATTTAAGGCATGAGGTATACGAGCAGAGAGGCTGGGCGAGGGCCACACCAAGAGAGGAATGAATTTGCTGTTTACTCAGCAGTAGTGTTTTCAGTCTGTAACTCCAGAGAGCTGAGACTCATCCTTCTTCATAGATAAGCAGCAAGGTTTCTAACCCAGGGTAGAAACGACTTGCCAGCTATTCCTCTCTCCAGCATTTGGCAAGGTCTTTGCTATCTAGTTCGGACTCATTCCTGAAACACCAGAGTGAAAAAACCCAAGGCATAGTCAATTAGACGAGGCCCAAGAATGGGGGCTGAGATACAGAATGGAGGCAGGCATACAGGGAGGCCAAGTCACAGCAGAGAATCGTGGACAGGCAGCCAGAACCACGGGGCATCCCTTCTAGGAGGAAGCAGCTGTCCTTGAAGAACATCTGTTTATTATAATTTAGCTGGGAGACAGGATGAAAACACAAGTAACTAGTACTGTGCAAGTTTCTGCTATCTCAGTGGTCTCTAAAATCAGAAATTAATGAATACAAAATTGAAAGGCTCAATGATCAAACTCATGAAAGTACTAGTAAGGAAATATATAATGCCAAAATATCAGATCAGTCATCATCCCAGGGAACTGACTTAGAGCAAGAAAAAAGTGTAGTTGAACTACATATGCTTTTATGGACAGAAAATAATATTTTTATATACTACTGTACCCATGTTTCTATTTGAACACAAGCTCAGAGCACAGAGACCAGTTACCTCCTGTAACTGAATGTGTTTGCCTCTGTTGTTACAGGCATATAACTATATTTCTACCTATTCACATTCTATATTTTATATTTATTATATTAATTTATTCATATCAAGCAGCAACATATTTCTCCGAAGCAGTAAATCTTACAATTACTTGCCAAGATTTAAAACAAATCAAAAATAAAAAAAAGCATTTTCTATGAAAGAGCATTGCTTTTATCTAGTGGATGCCTCATTCTAGATAAACACCTTCCAAAATGAAGTGAGAGTTATGCTCCTGGTACCTCCATCAACTGCCAAATATAAATGACAATGTTTATTTTCCATTGTGACTGAGGCGCTGACAGAACTAATATTATCTTAAAGTATCTGCTGATTACAAAATGCAAAACAATGCTAATAACTCTTCACATGACTCTTCAAAAATTCATTAAACTCTCCGCAGAAGTTTCTCTAGTAGAAAAACCAATGCTACTTCAATTACCTTTCAAGAGATCTTTGCTGTTTACAATTCTTACTGTGTAGCCCCTGCTGTTACAGGCTTCTGCTACAACCAGTGTACGGAAAATTGTCAACACCTAATTGTTATAATTTTCTAGCCTGTAGAATCTGCTCGGGATTTTTTTTGCTGCTGGGGAGTTTAAGGACTGATATTGATAAATGCGGCCGCTGCCTTCTGAGCTCCATCGCCACGTATGTGCACGTATATTTCAAGCAGCAGCGGGGTTTCTGAATATATTTTAAGCATCTGGGTAATGATGAAAAATGATTTGCAAGGCAAATGCATTTATCAGTCTGATCTCTTGACCTAAGATTTTGATGATGTTTGCTGAGAACTTTGGACATAAACAATGGCCTTTTGATTTCTGGTAAATTTAAAATTCTAGTCATTGGTTTGATTTTTTTGAGGGGTTTGTGGGTGGGTAGAAAATATTTTGAAGATGTATAGGATAAATATGATAAAGATTAAAATATGATACACGAAAGGCATGAACATATTTTAACAATAGAAATGTTAAAAAAAATTAGCAAAAGGAAATCTTAAGTGTAAGTCAACAAACAAACAAAAACTTAAGGTTTACCAAATACATCCAGTCAGAGGAAAAGAGTCCTAATCAGAAATCTGGGGTAATATAATAAGATGTTTGCTCTGATTTGCTACATCAAGCTTTGCTAAACACTGCATTTTACTTTAATTTTCAATATTGTAAAGAATGTTCTAGAGGAAAAGAAATATATAGTATGCCCCTCTAGTAAAGCTGCTTTTAAATTCTAATAGAATTTCAAGGTTATTATCTATTTCAGATCAACAGTGGGGGTCAGAGTTCACAGCAGCCAGAATTTACAAACCTCCAATGGGTTTTGATTGACAGCAATCAGCATCTCTTCAGCATCACTGAGGGAACAAAGTACAGGTCAAGACAGCGGGCGATTTCATCTGTCATTTTTAATTATCTAAATGATATTCACAGACAAAACCTTTCCCATCCATCAGGGCATCACATTACCATAGACAGTGTTTGTTTAAAGAAGAGGCCATAAAATCAAACAATTATGAATGCAGACAAGCCTTGCTATTGACTGCATAAATAATCAAGCCAGAGTTCCAAAACTCTCTGCTAATGAATTGGTAGATTGCTGGCAGGAAGTAGCAAGTCATACTATGGACAACAATCTAATGTTCTTATTGACTTTTACTAAAGCTTGACTACAGTCACAAAGATTCAGAGATGACGTCAAGTGAGGTTTCCATAGAGGCAGTATTGATAGCGGTACACAGCTAAAATACAAGTAGTTAACTCTTGACCTTATGGTGGAACCAGAGCTCCCCAGAGAGCACTGAAATGCTAGCAGTATAATACATCATGAACTGAGCCAACAGCCGCGGGGTCCCTGACAGCATTACCACACAGGCAAGGGGCCCTTCTTTTGCCATTTATAACACACTAACCTCTAATAATTCAGCTGAAGCCCTGAAAATTAACTCTATTTCAGTTTGTTACATGAGTAAATAAAGTTTTCCCTCTCCCCTCCCTTCTTTGGAAGAAGCAAGAGGAAACATAGATCTAAAATACAGGTAACTGGTAACAGATAGCCAAAGCTGAAGCAGCTGACCTCGGGGATGGGGCAAGCATACCAAGGGAGCATGCATGGAGGCTGCAGAGGTCTGGGGAGTGACTCTTCTCAGGTTAATGCATGCCATCCATAGGATGCTAATTAGTAGCATCTGTTTTGGCTGCATACCCTCTACTCTGTATCCAGTTTGGCTCACAGTGACCCCACTTTATTTTTAAACCATCAGCATAGACCTCAACAGATATCATTCTGATGGGCTACAGAAGTTATTAATTAATGCCTCAGATTAGATAAAACATTTTCATATGGGCATGCATTATGATTGATCAGTTAGTCAGCTATTTCCTATTCTTTCTCCTTCTCCCCCTCTTCACTCTCTCCCCCGGTAGATACAAAATGTTTTCATGTCATCAAGTACAAAAGAATTTAGCAGATAAATATATTTACTTTGACTATAAAAATGTTTAGAGAAAGGAAAATTTCTCAATGGCATCAACAAAGATGGTTTAAGGGATTGATTGAGAGAGTTTAGTCGGAAATAGTATTTCTTACAGTAATTCAACAAACTGGGCACCAGACAACGGTCATGAGATCAGTTCATGCTGTGAAGCTCTGGGTTCAAGTCCACATCTTAAGAATTGGGAAGATATGGGGTGGAAAAGGAAGGGAAAAGCCTTAGCTGAAGAAGTCAAAATTCAATTGGCAAAGGATTTGAAGTGAGCTGGACAACAGGATTTTCTTGAACAGGAAAATGTATTTGTCCTGGTAGATACACACTAACAAACACCATGCCAAAATCACAGCTTCATCTGGTAGCTTCTGGAACTCCCCAGGCTTCCTTTGGAAACAAGGAAATGGTCAAAATATAGCAAAAAGGAATGTTCTGCTAGGTTTTTAAGAAGTATCTTTTACAGAAAAAAATTGAAGCATATATACAGTGTGTGTGTGTGTGTGTATGTGTGTGTGTATGTGTGTGTGTATGTGTGTGTGTGTATGTGTGTGTGTGTGTGTGTGTGTATGTGTGTGTGTGTGTGTATGTGTGTGTGTGTGTGTGTGTGTGTGTGTGTGTAGTATAGCATATATATGCTATGACATAACTCTGAAGGTCAGAAGACAGCTTGCAGGAGCCTATTCTCTCCTTTCTC
The DNA here is from genome assembly GCA_030674055.1 of Rhabdomys pumilio. Classification (NCBI taxonomy): domain Eukaryota; kingdom Metazoa; phylum Chordata; class Mammalia; order Rodentia; family Muridae; genus Rhabdomys; species Rhabdomys pumilio. The sequence continues at coordinate 14,520,232 of JANHMN010000010.1, forward strand.
TATGCATTCCAGAGATGAAACTCAAGTTGTCAGTTCTAATGGCTAGTATTTATACACACTGAGCCCTCTCTCCACTGCCCACCTACAAAGACACTATCCACACAGGCTTTATACAGACAAACATCTAGTTCAACTCAGCACTCCAGTGCTTTGGTTTTCCTAATATTATTATTGCGTTATTTTAATTATATTAAAATTTATGTGTTAAGTTTTAAAAGTGCAGTAATTGTCATCAGACAGACCTAAAGCAGATACTATCTTTGTTATTTGAAAGCTAGGTGACCTTGACCTTTTTCCTCTTATCTATAAAATGGGAATGCTAATAGGTAATTTATTGGGAGGTTGTGAATATAAAGGAGCTAGCTATATAAACTTACACATGCTCAGTAAATAGTAATTCTTTCCCTTTCCTACTGGATTGTATTTATTTAATAAATATATAGCATAGCCTTACTACTACATATTTTACAAACTGAAAAATTAGCTATTGTGTAAGAAGACAAAAAGAATAAAGTAAAATGTGTCTTCAAGCTGGTGACATAATGCCTCTATTAGCCAAAATAACTTTTACAGTAAACAGATACTTGTTAGAATGAGTTTTAGTTATTTTATATTGCTTTCATTACACTAAAATTTCAGCCATAATCTGTAAATCTGCTATGGACACCTGTCTGTGGTTGATTTTTTTAAGGAAATGTTTCTACACAATGCAGGGTCATCTTCATCAGTACAATTATTCTCTTACTTGAAATGAAAGGCACATTTCTATACCGTGACATACTTAGAATCAAGCCTATCTGGGAATTTGATCCAAGACCTTCTGGTGCCATCAATATACTGAAGAGTGAACATTTCTTTGAAATTCCGGAAGAGCCAAGAAGAGTAAGGTGGCAGCTCACAGGATTAACTACCAGGTCATTACCACCAGCCTCACTTTGTGCTTTTTCTATTTCTGACCATAAAAACTTCAACACAATGTCTTCTCAACCTTGAAAAATATATCGCTTTCTCCTCCCCCTTCTTCCATCAGTCTTAATCAAAAAATAGGAGAAGCTTTTGAGACAGACTAAATCTGAATGAAATACTATTCATAATGTTAGTTGTGAATTAAGGCATGGGCTGAGGAACACACACCTCAGCTTTTCCTCTGCTCAGTCTCTTAAACGCTGGTTCCTTGCTTTGAAAGTGCACTGTCTTCAAGCCTCTCTTCTGGGGAATGTCTTCCCTGTTAGATTGATGGACATTAAGTAGTCTAAGGAGACACACGGTAGAAACGGCCAGGAGAGCTGGAAGATGGAACCCACAAACTTTCCTAGATGCGCCTTTATAAAAGATCATAACAGACAATGTGGAGTAGCCTGATTTTTTTTTCTTAAAGAGTACAAAAATACAGATTTAATTGATTTGCAAAAGGGAACAAGCTACTTCTATTTCCAGAAAGTTCTTGAATCAAATACAGTGACTAAAATATAAACATGATCGCCTTTCCTTTTTTTTAAATGTAGTATTAGGTTTTATATTCTAAAAAGGCAATGAAACATATAAACCATATACCCACATAGTCATACTCACAACATAGTAGCATATAAAAAGTCTGTAGGTATGTTCCAAGCAAGGATTAAAAAGAAGGAAACCTGGTGAGATGGAGACCATCCATGTTCACATGCTGTGTGCATTGCATCTACAAATTGGCTAGACTCTCATCTGGATCTACAGAGCAGCCACAGCCAAGACCGGATCTATAATGTAATAGGGGGATGAGGTGTCTTTGGATAAGGGCCAGAATGTTAATTCCTGCTGAAAGAAATGCTGCTGACAGAAATATTGACTCTGAATTATTCTTTGCTGTATCACTCTTACCTGGTACATTAAGTCAATCTCCACTACAGACGCAGATCGGGGACAAGGCTCATTCTACCTCATTACTAATAGAACCCTGTTCTCATGACCACGTAAAATAAAGACAAGGAGATATTAGCACAAAGGTCCTGAAAGGAAATATTACCTTTTCTGCTATAAATCACGATAATATCAAACTGAAAATATCCAGAAATATAACAAGCCTCATCTATATTACACAGTAAGAGGCAATCCTCTCCTGCTATCATAGTTCAAACCTGCCTGCATCTAATTTATTCATATTCATAGTCTATGAAAACTGTTCTCTTTCTTTCTGATTCTTTTTTCTTTCTTTCTTTCTTTTTTCTTTCCTTCTCTCTTTCTTTCTTTCCTTCTGTCTTTTCTTTAAACATGAAGCACTCTAGATGACATGTGAAGAATAAAATTCTTTTTGTGGAACAACATTCGGCTGACAGATGACCATATGACACCCTTCAAACAGTACAATATGTCACATCAGAATGTGGCTGCTGCGGAGTGGATGTTCAAGGTAACATTTAACGTTAAAGTCAAAACATAATGGAATTTTACCAGAACTTAGGATGAACATACACGAGGAAAGGAAACAACAGGCTTTATGAACTCCAAATTATTTCTTTCATTTACAAACAACTTGGAAGATGGTTATAGTCTTTGGGAGACATCTCATCATATTTTTGGCTACAAAATTAAATGAAAAGCGAATACAAGGTCTGGATTTTTGGGGGGAGGGCAAGATGAATAATCAAGACAAACTGTACCTTCTTTCATATCCTCCTAAGATTTGCTCCATAAGATTAAGATGGTGAGTTTGACCCCAAGCAACAGCTCCTTCTAGATTCACCCAATCCCTTTAGGGGTATGAACTTCTGGAGCTCCACTTTGTATAAGACTTTGCTGACACAGAGGGGAGAGCCCAGGTATTTTATCCTTTAGCTAAGATTTGGCTTGAAATTTAAGGTGACGCCTTTACTTCTACATACATGTCTAGGGTATGATTCGGAAGCCCAGCATGCATTACCCCGGTTGTATTCTCCTAGCAATTTCTGGTTTCCCCACAGTGAAGCTAACTTTAAAGAGATCTTAAGATAAATGACATTGTCAACTACTAAAAATACCTTAGAGAAAATATATGTACAGAATCCCTTAAACAAGGTAGTTGTGATAGAAGATGTTTGCCCTAACTGTTACAAATGACCAACACCAGCACATCATAAATGATTTAATGATGACTGCTTGCCGCCTTTAATGTGCTGTCATGACTTAGCTTCTTACATGTCTAAAAGAAAACATGTCTGTCTTTTTTTTTATTTTAGAATACCCATAGTGCCTTTTGCAGCAACTCTTCTTGTCATTAGTTGTGGGCAGTTTAAGATGCTATAGTATAGTCTCTAGTGCAAGGTGAGGCACAGGACAAGGTGTCACAAGGTGACAGTGATGAAAACAGCTAGAGAGGCATGAGGTATCAAGTCTGTATGTTTACTCAAGCATAGTGAAAAGGGGCTTATATGGTCTATATTATCTAACTCCCATATCACATCGATACAATAAGCCCAGGGCTCCATTCTCAGCTCCCATGCTGTCCCAGTCTTTATATCAGTTCTAACTTGCTATCTTTTATATATTTGAATGAGATCTTTATTTTTCTGAAGACTTAATTTCCCAATCTATAAAGATGAAAAACAGATGTTTCTTCTGAAACTTTTTCAGTTCCTGTTTATCGTAGTCTCATTGTCTCTTCTAAGTGGCAGTTTCAGCCTTCATCACAGCCAGCCCAACCGCCACCTGACTCTTTCCCTGTTGTCCCTTCCCCACGTCCTAATCCTAACTCAAAACACAACATTATTCATGGGTACCTTTCTGGTTCTTCTGAAGTGAAATCTATACCTGGGGCAAGTTTGAACCTGATAGATAGACTTCTAGACTCCTCTATCCCTCTTCCACTCTCTCTGCTGAAATCCAATGAGAATGTGTCTGTGTCTGTGTGAAGATGGCTTCCTCAATGTGGGGCTGGGGATGATGTTCATTTGTATCCTCTGAGTCTATCTTTGTACTGTACTCTGTACATGGAATAAATGTTGTCTGTGTCTAAATAAATGTACTGATAATGCCAGGTTTTCTATAGTCCCAGTGTTGTGGCCATGTAGGACAACTTCCTACATCTTTGCAAACTCCTGAGCATCAGGTCACATCAACCTCCCTGCCTGGAGTATCTTTCTCCAACCTTCTCTACTTGTTAAAAAATGTCCTCATCCATAGAGACCCTTGCAAGGTACTTTTCTAGCCTTCTCCTTATTGGGTTCCTTCAGTCCTTGAGTCTACACAGCCATACATGCTTCTGAGAAATTTGGTCATTATTGCTTGTTTATGTTCCTTCTTTGCCTGACCTCCCCACCCCCTCAATATTTCCAATGACAAGAATAGCAACTAGTTGTTTACGTTTAATATCTAAGATTTATATGCCTGAATAGGTAAACAATTACATAAATACATATTCGGTAGGTTAGTGTTGAATTCAGGAAGTAATAGATAAACCATCACTTCCCCAGAGGGCCTTGGGATGGGGCCCTAACACCACCTTGGTTGTTCACCCTAGAACTAGAAAATGGGTAAAGGCAATCTCCACTCTTCCATAGCTACCCTATCCTTCTCCCGTTCTCTTAGTAGGACTTAAACCCAGGCACAATCATCCCACAGGCTGTTAAATTGCATCTGGAAGTCAGACTTAAAGGACAGACTTCAGGCAAGCTGAAGGATTCTGAATTTTGCCAGTATAAGAAATTTGGGAGTTGAGAATGGGAGAAAACCTTAAAAAAAATGAAACAAAACAAACAAGACAAAATAAAACCTAAGTCCCAGTGTTAGTCCAAATAAACAATATCAAGTACCCAAATTGTCTTTGTAAAAGCTTAACCAGCACTCTTCTCAGGGCCTGGGTTTATTGCCAAGTACCTTCAGTTTGCCATCATTGCTCTGATGTTGAATAGTGCAAGCTCTTAGTCAAAACTCTGGACCATACCAAAGCTAACATGAAGCCTCTTCTTGTTCTGCGTTAGAACAAAAGGATCTGATGCCCAAGTCCCTTGTTTGTCCTATTAATGTCTCAACACTAAGATTAAGGTGTCAAATTCTATCAGTCTTGACATCCAACATAAGATCAATAGGGATACTATGGTCTTGCTTACACCCAATACTGTCAAAACAAATTTAGGGGTGACCTTAAAAGCTAAATGATGCTGAGTGCATATTTTCCCTGCTAGATTATCTAGTTCCACAAGATAAATTGTAATATATAGTTACAAAACAACGTATATGTAAGGATGCCCACTCCTATCTCATGAATAACTACTGATTCATAGTATCTTTAAAATGTGTATGCTTTTATAACAACATTTAAATCTTAATAACTACATTGATTATTATTATACATGTGTGTATATGATAGGCATGAACAAGTATGGGCATACATTTGTCATGGCTCCAGAGTGGAGGTCAGAGGTAATCTGAGTCAGTTGATTCCCTCCTTTATCTTTATACGGTTTCTGTGAATCATACTTGGGTCACCAGCCTGAAGTGACAAGAGTGACGAGTAAACTTACTTGCTAACACATCTCATGGGCCCTTAAAAAACATTTTTGTAATTTAAATAGAAAGCTAAGGCAATACTAAAATAAAAGGAATAACATCCTAACAAAAGTCTCCCAAACTGTTGGCAAATGGTTCCCAAGCACAGAGCAAAACAAATATAACGAGTCATTCTTTTCTCCTACACCTAGCCTAGTAACTATCAGGAATTGGTGATTTTAATAAAGATAGAGGTGTTGAAACAAACGCTAAAATTGAAAGGGTACACAAACTGGACGCCAATACATACTTTCCCCCGTTGGTCACGGTGCTTTAAGATATTAATGTGAGATAACAGCAACATAGGGACTTATTCTTGTCTCCTTTTAAGGATTCTTGGGAGGGGAAGAGATAACAAACATGCATCGTTTATGAGGGATCACTCAGCTTTCTCCTGGAGCCATTATGAAGAGATAAGAAAACTACCGTCACAATGGCAAATACTACTTTATGTGCTTGAGTCACTTTCCTCTTTGTATATGTGAGAGAGGAGGTGTTATGTTAAATCTGGCAGGCAACTTTTGATGCCAGCATAGCACATCAAGAATTTCCCACAGTGCAGCTTTAAATCATTCAACATTATCATTTGATCCTAAATTTCCCGGAACACAATTAAACTGCTCAAAAAAAGCCATCCTTATTATAATGTGTACATATATACATACAGTAACATTCTTCACAGAAAAAACAACCTTTCTCCTAAAGTGAGCATTTAAAAATAAGTCATTGTGGGTCCTCAAAAACCTATCACTCAAAGTGCCTGGGTTGCTCCTCTGAAAATTAGTTTTCATAAGGCTAACATCCCTGCTTTTGACAGCTGTCTTAGCAAGAAGACCCAGACATATAGCTATGCTGGTATCTATTCATGCCATGGTAACTGTGTCGATCTGAACGTTGACTGGTGGCATAACCCGAGCAGATGTAGTACCCATATGTGCAGCTCTAGAGAAGATCTCCAAAGTACTGGCATCTGGATGTCAGCTTTTCCTTCCTGGCCCACAGCTGAATGTTCTGCTAGACCTGATTGCTTCTCTGCTGGGTATCAGTCTGCTGCCACCCTGATGGGCTTACTGGCACTGCTTAGACTCCAGTGTGTTTGAAAACACTAAGCCAGATAATAGCCTTGCACCAGAGCACTCTGAGAACATACTTGGGTTTGCCAGGAGCCCATACTAAAATCCAGCAAGGCAGATCTTACTTCTCCCACTCTTAATTACTGGGGCATACTTTGAAATCCACTAAACAGTAATGTGGGGTAGGGTGTCTGAAAGTGGTATGGAGAATCTGGCCTTTAAATGTTTCAAGTCACCAACTGGCAAAATCAGGGCAGGCGGTTTGGATATGTGTTTCTCTGGTTCTGGACCTTTTTTGCTACAGTTTTGAAATAGTGTCTATCACAAGCACTTAGACCCCCAAAAGGCAAGGGAAGGTCATCCCCCACACATCTTCTCTCTTCACTTTCTCCTTCTCAAATGAGTCCCTGGATGGATTTTTTTTCCAATTGGGAGAAACAAAATGAGGGGGGGGGAGGATGCTTGGCAAGTGTGAATCATCAAAGATTAAAAATGCCAAAGCCTTCCTCAAGGGAGGAAGGCTAACTTGATAATAAATTAACAATGACATGTCCTCCTGCCTCCTGCACTTCTGTGCCAGGTTTCCCAAAGCAAGGGCCCTCCTCTCACCGGCTCCTGCTGACTCCTCACCAACAGATAAAAATCTCTCAGTCGGATTCCCTGTGTGGGCCTCATGCCTTGAGGGGAGGAGAGAGTGAGGAAATGAGTTTGTCTGATTGATATGAACTCTATCAATTAAATTCCTGGGTGAAAAATGTCACCGTGATATAAACACTGGTATTTCTGAGAACACAGAATGGAGATGGGATTTAAATAAGGACAGCACAATGACATTACTTCAAAAGCAACCACGAAGAAGTGCTAAAATAACATTGTGTGTTTACATTAAATCAAAACAATTTGATCTCAAAAGTAAAATCTCACTACTCAGCCAGTTTACAGACAGGGAATCAAAACATAAAATTCTCTGGCCTTTACTTTCTGTATGCCTGACACATTTAAAAATGGGACATAACCAGTATCCCCAACAGGTATTGCTTCTCAAATGCTATGTACAGTAGGAACTCTGCCAAGATCTTTAGTAAGAAACCCTGTGGAGCTGGCATTTTAAACTTTGCCATTTGGGAAACATGACAATTCCAATCACTGCTATTTTGCAGACATAAGTGAAAAACGAGGGAGACAAACCCACCCATGTTCCCCTTCAGAAACATCATGTTGCTCTTAAAGTATATTTTAAAATTTTTATACATTAGAGAACAGCTGGAAGGCACTTATTTCAAACAGTCTCTTCTGGCAGAATGATTAATCCAAATAATGCAGTAATTATAATGTGCAATTATAAATGAACAGTCAGGGTGCTAGCTCTGGTTCTGTGCTGTCCTGTGTCTCTGCTGAAGTCATTCACTGGACATGAGAAGCGCTGACCACCCTTCTGTAAGTCGCAAACCCTCTAGACCTCTGTTTAATACTCTCTCCCTCAGTATGCTCATGTGAAGCTCTCAGAAAAAGCTATTCTCTCTTTCAAAGAGGTTTGACTTGGGCACAGTTAATCGCTAACTGTGATAAAGCAATTAAATGTATTCATAATTAGGACCAGACCCAATGTAAGTAATCAGAAAATTAAAGGGAAATGACACTGTGGTAGGACTGGCTTTTTTAAAGTGACCTCCTGACTGAGCAGGGCACCCTCACATTGACACATGGGGACTCAGAGGCATAATGCATTAACCCTACCAGGAGCCCAGCTTGTAAAGTGTCTTCCTCACCTGACAAGAACACACCCTGAAATCCTTCAGCCCTTCTCACTTCTTGACGCAAGTACTCAAGGTAAAATCACTGATGTGTCTGAAGTTCCATCCAGTGTCTAGACAAATTCAAACAAATGCTACAAATATGAAAGCCTACTAAGAGCACTGTAACAAGGCACAAATATAATCAAGGCAGGATGCCTGTCTTCAAATGCTTACACTGTAGCAAGAATCCTAGGCTGTTTACACTGTAGCAAGAAGCCTAGGATGCTTACACTGTAGTAAGAAACCTAGGATGCTTACAATGTAGCAAGAAGCCTAGGACCTGCATGGAATCATTGGGGTTTTCCCTCCTGCCATGCACATGGATAGAGATATGCATAACTGAACAAAGGAGTCCTTCAGAGTGGGAGTGGTAAACAGAAGGACTTGACTAAAATTCACTCAATTTTAGGTCCTGGTCTCTTCCTCTGACCTTCAACTTTAGTTTAGGATATATTAATTTATTAGAAATTGGGAGGAAGAACAACATATAAATATTGTGCAATGCTCCGTTTGGTCATCCTCATGTAAGAAGCTGTCTGCTCATTGTGGGTGCTTACATAATATCAGTATACAGAGTTTGTACTTTTCTTGCCCCAATTAAACTGGTCTACATTTAAAAGAAGAAATAATAAAAGGAGAGGGAAGAGAGAGAGAGAGAGAGAGAGAGAGAGAGAGAGAGAGAGAGAAGAGAGAGAGAGAGAACTCATGAATACCAAAATCCCTTTCAACACTACCTCCCCATTACAATAATCCAGAAGAATCATGGAAATACAATCTAAACATGTAGATATTGATTGGAATAATACAATATTCTGGTCTGGATTAGTGTTATGTATTAGAGATCTAAAGTTAATGGAGGTATAAGGAGAAAAATAAGAGCAGCACTTTAAAAATTAAATAGAATTTTAAGCAGTTGTTTTCAATACAAGAAAAAGCATACAGAAATGAATATACCCCTCACCTATGTTTTCCTGTTAGTCATGAATTTTGGGTGTTGGGGGGGCATTATTTTGTGATTTTGAAACACCCCTAAGCTTCCCTGAAAATCAGCTAACCCCCAAACATAGTGGCATGATATTCTATTAGATGCAGTTTGGTTGATGTGGCCCCAGATGACTTTTCCTGTGCTTTCTCTCTGCAGGCTGCCCCAAGTATCCATTTCTGTTAATGATCTATTGCTTCTGTCTGATTCAGTGCAGCCCACTGGCTATGGAAATGGCAAGTCTCAGCGGGAGACAACAAAACGGTCAGCAAACAGGGCTGAGCCATGTCATTTTCCTCAAATACTTTCCTAGGAATGAAATGACAAGCTTTAAAATGTTGTCTTCTGCTCAGGGCAAATATTTCTTTATTAAACAAAAGTGGATATCCTCCAGCTTCCATTCGACCCACAGCTTAAAGTATGTCACTCGAAAAGCTTCTACTGTAAAATAATTTAATGCCCGATATTCTCTCCACACTTCTATTCTCTGCGACTCTCCCACTTCTCCCTCAAGGTTCAAATCCCAGCTGTGCCAGTTGCTAACAGCGGTAGGACCTTAATGTCACTGTACCACAACCCCCACCAAAATAACATAACTATATTGTTATCACAGGGTAAGGCCCAACTAAATGATTGGCAATTAATTACCAATGGTAATTAGCTGATTAATGAGCTACCAGTAGTGATAATACTTTGATCCAAGAAAACCCAATTCCCAGTTTAAAGAAAAAAAAAAAAAAGACAGTGTAGTTGGGACTCCAGTGAAAAGAAATCATTCTATAGAGATTACAAGTCCCGATAAAGGGCCAGAGTGGGTGCTTAATACCTAGGGAGAGCCAACAATGACTCGTGAAGATTAAATACTGTCTAAATCATGGACTGAGCTTTTACATTCAGTCCACCTAAATGTGGTCTCAGGAGAGGACACAGTTGATCTCACTAGGCATCATTAAATAGTTACTGAGTTTTATCTCCTATGTGACTACAATTCTAAAAGTATAATTTAAAATGTCATTGAACTATCCTTATGGATTAAAGATGCAATTAAAATAGCCATTGATATGATCATTTGCTTTTGTATTTATGTAGAACTCACAGATTTCCCCCTTACAAATTTTTTTAACAAGAGAATTTCTGTTTCTTTGGGTCCATTCTATCCTCGGTCTAATCTCTGCACCAGATGAATTTTACAAAATCGTCATGCCGTTGTACTGCTCTAGAGGGAAGCTTGAGAGCAGGTTATTTCGGAAGGCATTTTCTGAGGGCCTAAGGGATCACTTGCAGTTTGCTCTGTCTTCAGCAATGAGGGCAAGAGCCCCTCTGACTCAATCCCTGCTGCAGCTGGCTGGCCTCCTGAGACTCAGGACAGGGTTCTACTGGGTGGGGAATTGACCATTGCTCACACACTTCAGTCATCTAAAACAACTGTGCACAAAGCATAAATATAGTATTTAGACTAAATAAATATCCCGAAAGCCAAAATATGGTGATTTCTCAACATAGGTAGAGGAACAAGGTGACATTTCTTAGACAGGGTTTTACTGCATTGCTGCAAAACAGTACTCTCCTGTGGGTCCCTTACCTGGCACACATAAATCATCATATCCCGAACTAGCAAGTGTCTGTAAGTGATCTTCACAAGGAGCCAACAGACAATAATATAAATTGCTGAGGGCTGGGTAAGCCCAGCTCCTGGGTTAGTCGACAGGTTCATGCATGCTTGCAGCTTGGGGTATGACAGGGTCTCTCCAGCATGATTCCTGAAGTGATTTTGTTACTGCTGGTGCCTAAAGGTTCTGGTTTTCTGTGCTTGCTGATGGGTATAGTCTAACCCATATCAAAAGTGGAAGACTATTTGTAAATGCATGAGGCATGAGGTGCTACTGGTTAGGCCAGGTCTTGAAATCAGAATTCTCTTCACATCTAGTTAACTGAGGCAGGAACCACAATTCCATTTTGATATTTATAGGAACACTAATACTTGGTTTACACACACACACACACACACACACACACACACACACACACACATATATATATATATATATATATATATATATATTTTTTTTTTTTCTCTCTTGTAAGTCCTCTGAGGGGGTGTACCATTCTTGGAGGTACTGCAATACCAGGTCACTGCGTGGAGTAGACGGAGCAAGCTCCTATTCCAACTCCTAATTCCAAAAATCCATTTAATATATTGTCGTCGGATAGAGGACGTATCAGATATTAAACTTAGAACAGATACTACACTTGATCTTAGCCAAAAGGCCGAGAAACGATTCTTTTTCTGTATTTTGAAAGATTTCTAGGATTCTCCTCTTTTTACTTTAAACAGTTAGAAAGAACATAAATCTCTCTCTCTCTCTCTCTCTCTCTCTCTCTCTCTCTCTCTCTC
>JANHMN010000010.1:14538775-14554340 GCA_030674055.1 Rhabdomys pumilio
ATCTATCTATCTATCTATCTATCTATCTATCTATCTATCTATCTATCCATCCATATCTATTAAAGCAGTAGACTTAGTTTCCAGTACTCAAACAATGCTTGATTTGGTGAGCCTTAACATATAAACATAGTTCTCCCACATGTGAAACTATTTTACCTGGACACCACTTTCTCTGCTGTCATTCTACCCCACCATAACTGCCCAGATTCTCTTTCTGTTCCCCCTGGACCTTGGTACGCTTTTCTTCTGCACCTCATTCATCTGTACCATGCTTTCCATGAACAAAACCACTGAGTGTTTACCTTACTGAAAGATTTTCATCTACCAGGGGGTATTAGAATTCTTTTCTTGAGTAAAATAAAATCCTGTGACTTCCTTCTCCTTTGTCATCTTTTCCTTGTTTAGAAACTGATGGACCACATATCCCAGGGATGCTTTTCCTTAACCTCTTTTTTTCCTCCAGACCATCCTACAGGTCTTCAGTCCATTCCTCCATCGCAGTTACCAGCCATCTATGCTCCAGTGATTCGGAATTCTCAGTCCCATTTTCAGCCCTAGCTTTCATAGTTTTTAAACTAAGGTCACCCCTAGAATTTTAGCTCCTTCCCTTATATCAACTCTGCTTTTTGACAGAATATGTCTTTCAAAATCTCTAAGGAATGGGATCTTACCTTAACTCATAGGGTCTATGGTTGTTATTAATTCTGTCACTTTTATCTGTCCATGATGTCCAGGTGCCAATGATTGTATCAGTTCTATGTGTTCTTGTCCCTCCATGGGGCCCTACCTCAAAGACATCTTCATTTTCTGTCTCGGGCTACTAACATTAGGTTCTCACAACTGACAATCTCTGGGATACAGTGTTTTGGTGAATCCAAACCTTTCCTTGTTCCTTCTTGCATGGAAACCTTTCCCACAGGATCATCCCCATTTGAAGCAGGGAACCTGCCCTTTCTTAAGTTTGCTCTGCGGGCCTGTAACACATGGTTTGTGGGATTTCTACACCTTTACCACTCATGTGCTTCCTGCTCGTGTGAACTTGCCATCATATCAAACATTATTACATTCTCCAAATAAGCCCTGTGGTCACTTGTCTGCATTTCTTTGTAGCCCACATTTTCTTTGATTGGAATATTATTCCACTGTCTCTGCTTAAGAAAAACTACTCATTTATCAACAATTGAGATCACCTCTTGATGTCTTATGGGCAAAGTAGAACTTGGATGGTTCAGATTCATAAAATACTCAACTACTGTTATGTTTCTAACTTTAAGAAGCTTCCCACTTCTCTTCTTGAAATGAATGTAAGCTAACTGCAGACAGCAGCCCCATGTAGTGTGCTTGTACTCCTATTCTATGTTTGAAAGTACGGTGGGATGGTGTTACTATAAATCATAAGGTCTGAGATCAGACCTATAATCTGAATGACAGACATTTTACCAAGAGATTTTTTTCCCCAAGGGATGGAAGGATAAGAAAAGAAAGATAAATTTCTCTCCAGACTCCATCAGTCCGTCAAAGTCTATCAGAGATCTTTTCAAAACAAAATGTATGAACTCGCGTTACGCTTTTGCAACACTGGTATTTTGTTGTGTGTGGTATTGACATCAGTCTGTGGACTGAGGGCTTCCCTTGCTACTTGGGCAGATCACTGAGGAGAGCTTGGCACAGGCTCCTCTTGCTACAACCATTCTGACGTTTATCACGGTAAAGTTCTGCATAGAGCACTGTATCATTTTTTCCAATCCACAACCACTGTGTTAAAACCAAGTGATACGAGAAGCTCTAATTTCTATGGCAATTTCAAGATTCTATAACTCAGCTATACTCTAGTATCTTGCTTTTGTGAAACCATATTTACCAAGTTACCAATATATTCCCTTAAAGACAACAGGCTCCAAATAACCCACACGTGTGTTCCAGTGCATGTTGGATTTTTATGGTAGGAGAGTGGTGTTTTCTTTAATCTGCACTCATTCCCCTTCCTTCCTTCCTTCCTTCCTTCCTTCCTTCCTTCCTTCCTTCCTTCCTTCCTTCCTTCCTTCCTTCTGTACTCTGAGGACACAATCAGCATAGTTTGCTTTACTGAGTTCTTCCAATATATAGAATGGTCATTACGACCCCTTTTAAGACAAGAGTTCTCCAAACAATTTCTCTGGGTTATCCACTGTTCTTCATGTAACACAATTTTTAATGCCAGTGTGCTCATCTTTCCCTAAGCGATACCCACATATACAGGCTTCTCTTACAGCACGGGGTCTAAGGACAATGTAAACCAACCACTCATATTGAGGAGCCAACAGTCTCCTTTTAAAACCTCTATTCTCTAAGTAAACCAGGATGTTGAGCAGATATTTATAAATATAAATTTATATATTTATGTATAAAGACAGCCACCCTACATGATGTCTTTATACCAAACTACAATCAGTTTAAACTCTTATGTTTTTATTAGTTTTAAATTATTGCAACTCTTAACTTACACTCCTAAAGGAGTCTGAACTCAGAAAACCATAATCTAGGGTTATGGTCTGAACTACCCTCTTATTGACTAAGTGTAGGACTGAATGTGTCAGAATCTAATTAGCAATCATCCTGCGTCACAGAAGAATCCAATAATATATCTGTCTCAGTCTATATAGAACACGTAATAGAGATTCTGATCTGGACCCAAGTTTGTGCATGGAAGGAAAAAGATAAAAATCAGAAGGTCTAAAGAGAAAAGAGATTCTTTCTGTAACCTTAAACAGATCTTCAGTAACTGTAATGGTAACTCAAATGTTGTTCTCAAATGTAACAACTTTCATGGTGAATCAAGAAACACCCCATCTGAGATAAGAGCAGATATTAATGAAAATCAGAAACAGAATAAACTAAACGATGTCAAGACATTTCAGTGCCTTATATTTTTCAATTGTGAACTATGATTTCCCACACAATAAAATCTTTGTGGAAAGATGATGAAAAGAACACATTTCTTTACTTGACCCAGAAGACTTGGTAGGTGGAGATGGTAGGTGGAGACCAAGAACTCTTCCTTTGAACACATCTGTGTTGGGGGTTGGGGTGAGGTGGGGTAGGGTGGGGTGGGGAGGGGATTCTCAAGCTATTAGGAAAGGGACTGGAGAACCAAAAAGGTGACTACACCAAGAGCTGATTTCCCCAAGGAGAAACTCAGAATAAATTCCTAGTATAAAAACTTAGGGGATAACATGCTAGATCCAGTCCTACCTAGGGCTATCCATGGGCTATTCATTTGCTTAGCTCTGAATGGGTAAGAAGACAGACAGTAGCAGCACATTCTCTACATGTAGAACAGTGGTCCACCGAGGAGGGCGGAAGCATTGAACACATGGGATGATCTTGAGGATATAGTAAGATGATTAAATAAGATGCTGACCCAGGGATCAATTTTCTCTGGAACTACAACTTCATCTAGTACCTTTCCCATCTATGTCTCATGAAATGTGCTGGCAAAACATTTATTATTAGAGTCCTTTACTTAAATATAGCCTTAAACATTCACACTAACTAGTTTTCTAGTTTGAGGAGGCAAACAGCAAGACTGGAAGCATTTTACGAACACGAACTCAAGCAAAGAACTGAAGTTTGGCGACATACACACATACACACACACACACACACACACACACACACACACACACACAACGCCACAGTGCTTTCACAACAAAACCCTGCTCTTGGATAAGCAATGTATAGCTCAGAGGACACAAACATATTCACTTGCAAACACGGCACGTGATCACTCTGGCAGCAGCCCGTTATACACGCTGTGCATAGACTAAGGGCAGGAGATCTAAATAATTACGACACAGGTAATACTTGCCCTCCCTTTCTCATTAATGTTCCCTCAAGGGATGGCTTTCTAAACAGGAAAGGAAAGAAAGAAAAAAAAAAAACAAATTCATAAGGATTCGTGAATTCCGCGAAAAATAACAATACTCAAATACATATCTGAAACTGAAAGCACGTACAAGAAGATTACAAATAAGACATTCCTTTGGTAAGATGAAAGAAGACATTTTAGAAGTACCTGCAAAATGTGGCTTCCCAAATGTGCTTCAAATACTTCAATGGCCAGTGCACTGGGGCTCCGCCTTCGCTGTGCACCTATAACTTGAAAGAAAAGAGAGAGAGGGAGAGAGAAAAGAAAAAATAATTAAGTTGGAGCTCTGGTCACAAAGCTTTAATCTCCACCCATTGCCTTAGTGCTCTGCTGAAGCACAAGTGAGCTCTGGAAGAGACTCTGCTCACTGTCCATTTGGGTTCTGAGTTGTTTGAATATAAGTTTCAGTTGAATATCAATATCTATAAACTTAAATAAACAAACACTCCTGCAAAAAAAAAAAACCCTTCAGACTTAAAATTTACCTTTTATATAGTTTTTCCTATACCAGAATAGAAAAACACACTAACATTTCTATTCCTTTAGAACAAATGAGTACAGCTGTTCTCTAAACTAAAACATTGTTATTTTTAAGCACCTATTGCAACAGTCCCACCCCACAGCCACTGCCAGAGCAAGATAAACTCCTAAAACCCAAACAGGATACAAGTAGTATTTTCTAATGCGTAAGTTCATCACAATTTAGGAAGAGCTACATGTCAGATGACAGATTCTTATTAAAGAGCTTTTGCACTGGTGTTGTGTCATGTCATGAAGAATGGCTTTCGTATCTCTGAGTACTCATCTGACTATTCTATACAACCAATGAGCAGTGTAGGTGGACCTTGGTCAGTGTATACCTCCATCTGTGGTTGCTGGTGGTCTACCTGAGGGACAACTTTCTGGTACCTGCCACTAACGGAGACCTCAAAACTAAAGTGCACTTCAGACATAGATAGAATCCAGAATTGAAGGCCCTTTTTTCCCAGTATTTCTAAGATGTAGTGCTAGTTTAATGCTCTATGGGCTGTTTATTCTTTCTTCTAAGTTCTAGAGTATCATAGATACCTGAATGCCTTCCAGAGACTTAAGAAAGGACATGTTTAGAGCTTTTCTACATTTCTGACAAGAAAGATTCTCTATGTCTTCCTGCTTCTTCACTCCTATTTAAATTGGAAACAGCATCAAAAGTCTTGGCATTCTCATAGCTAAGTCCACATTCAGCTAGTGGACAAGACAATCCTGTAAAACGGTACCAGAGGAATGCTACTTCATTTTGGTGACCTCATTAATCACTTCTACCGAGAGCCAAGTAGGGCTGCAACACCAACCAAGAGCACAAGCTCATTGTGCAGTGTAGACACAGGAAGCCTACTCTTATTCATTAAAGGAAATATCTAAAAGGTACTTTGAAGATAGCATCAGTGCCAAGTGCCATTGTGGCTGTAGGAGCAAAGGGAAAGAGACATTTTCTCAGTGGAAAAGTGTATAAACAACAATTGAAGAATGATGATTATTAATAAATATTCCAGCTGGAATTCCAGCCCCATGTCCCTGTTTTCTTCAGAAGTAAAACATGTAACTAATAATTTTCAAATGGAAAAAAAAACCCATTTCTTTGCTGAGATTAATTTTTATCATAGGTGCAGACGTAGAATTTTACTTTTTCATATTTAAATATATTTAGGCAGCAATGCTGTGTATGTGTGTGCATGTGCTTCTGATTAATTTTCTATTCCAACGTGCACATTACTCCCTTCAAAACTCCTTTGGCATTTTTGATAATGCAGCTGTCTTGCTGAATACCGTTTTCTGTTTCTACAGTGTTAATTGCACATTATGGTAGCTTGGTGTGAATGATCCCACATGAATAAAATCTGCAGCCTTTTTTTTCCCCAAAGATTATGGGGATGGGTGGCTTTTAGGAGGGAGAAGAGGAGAGCTGAAAAACTTCTAAAATGTCCACTCCCTTTTTGAGGCAGTAATTAGAATTCAGAGTTTATTAATAGTTCAGAATTTGGGGAGATTTTCTATTACAAGGCTCAGAATAAATAACCACATGTCATTTAAGAAAAGATTACTATTGAACTTTAGATAACATAAACAATTCTATGAACAACTTAGTAAGATGGGACTGAAAGTGCTACAGCCACTGACTTTAGGGAGCCCTCCGGCCTCCCAGGGAATGTAAGGAAGCTTTTATTTACTAGAAGACCCACAAGGCAGGCTCTAGCAACAACAGATGGCAGCTCAAATGCTTCTAGAAGCTGAGAAACAGTTGTCTTGAATCACATCCCAGGATTATGCAAGCCTGGCTTCTGCTGGCCTTTCTCTCCCTACTTTTCCTTCATTGGTGCTCAGGTTATCCTCCAAAGGGACCTCTTTATCAGGTCTGGCAACCTTGCCTCTGACCCAAGCAGTTATTCTTTGTTCTCCAAATCTTCCAGAAGCCTCAGCATGCATCCCACTAGCATAATACACCAGTATCCTGTAAGTGGTTTCATGCTATTTTACTCAATGGCGTTTTTATGATGCTGGAACTTCTCTTGATTTATCTGTTTTGTACTTATGCAGGTGATGTGGGGCTGTAATGACAGCTCCTAATTTTACAGCCAACATAAATATGTTAAACAGGAGCCCATTACACCCCTGGTAGGAGCCTCGCTTTAACTCTGGCATTATTGGTAACTGTATAGATGTTAAATATGGACTTCTCCTGCACTTCTCCTTTGGTACTCTGCAGTTTGAGAATTGGTGGGCTTGTAGCACTGGGACAATGGAAAGAGCTATTTTGTTTCTCTGCATTCATTTTTACTGAGTCTACAAAGTATCATTGAAGCTAACCAGGAAGAGCTAACGGGCATGACCTCAGTGAGGTCAGCCGTCTTCAGCACAGTGGCCTGCTTCTCAATATGTCTCTGACTTTCCAAATTTGTTTGGTAGGCCCCACACAACAGTGCCAAGGCACTAGGCTGGTTTCTTTTTTCCTTTTCCATTTCACCTGCTGATATACTCCATTTATCACTTTATTTAATAAGTGACTACTTTCAAAATCAAAAGAGTACTAAATTAATAAACACACCCATAAGCAGGACATTACTAAATAAATGGAGAATACTTTCCATTGTCTGTGAAGATTGCCACTAATTCACTGACAGAAAAGAGTGATGAATAATTTGAACAGCATATATAAACTGTTAAAAGAAAGTAAGTACACCATCTAATTCAACTTAAAACTCCATTCAACATTTGCTAAGTGCCCATTCGGTGTTGAAAAATCTCTAGCTAGGAAGTGGTGACTGGTGTTGGGAATCAGTAAACAAACACAAGAAAATCTTCAGAAACTTAAGACGAGGCCCAGCACGAAATTCTGCTTCAAAAGCACCACCATCTCATATTTTAAAGAGGCTAAAAAGGAAGCAGCCAGAGTTTTAGAGATTTTAAGTAGAAGAAATGTATAGAGGAAAAACATTAATTTTTTTTCAAAGATATCAGCATAGGAAATCTTGGTCGTATGTTTCAGAAATCCACAGTGATATGAGAAGTTGTCCTAGGCTTCATTAGAAAGTAGAAGACATCCAAGGAACCTGCCATTTAAACATAAGCTTAAAAATGCTGTCTCTCAACAATGTCAGCCAAAATATTCTACTCTGGACCCTGTTGTAGCCATTCATGGTGGTCTCCAAGAATTAATTCTGTGCAACAAAATACAATCCTCTTTCAAAAATACAGCCCCAACACCCAGACCTATTCTGAATTGGTGCTCCATGCCTCCAGGGACAAGGTGGAAAGGAAGGGCTAGGGATTAGCACTCAGTGGGAGTTTGACCTATTCAGCCAAAAGGTCAACTTGCCATGGAAGCATCCATTAGAAGTAGAAACAGGACAGCTCAGTAGACACATGTAATGAACGGAGGGAAGTCATGGCCTCTGGATGCCTTGAGGCCGGCTTTGCCCTTTCCCTTCCTAGCCCTCTATATGTAGAGAGTCCTGACCAGCACAGTTCATAATGCAAGGGGCTACTACCATAGGCAGGGAGCCGCAGAGAGCCTGCTGCCAAAGGAAAGGTTCACTGGAGAAAAGAGAAAGATCTTCCACAGTGAAGAGTATGACACATGGGAAAGTAGGCAGTGGTTGACAAGAAGCTCTTTCAAAGTTAATCTCACCCCATTTCTCAACACAGAAGGCTAATTCTACCCTTAAGTCTACTGGCAACATCCCAAGAATGGACCCCTCCACCTGGAGAAAGGTGTGGTCACCTTCCATGGCTGCCGTCTGAATCCGGCAGGCACAGAGCTATCTCTGGTCCCACACTGAGTTTGGGGGAAGGGAGGCCCAAAGGACAAGTTTAATGGCATCTCCAGACCTCATTCCATGAGCTACAGTACTTAGACTCAGCAGAGCCAGGGGCTGGAGGAGATGGAGGATGCTAGAATGCTTGAGTCTTTTCATGGCTACCAGTGAAAAAGAAAGAGATTTTCCTTGAAGAATCTCAATTAGTGCCCCTCACTGTAGGGTCAGGGAAGCCAGAAGAGCTTTCTCTGGGGCTATAGTGCTTTATAATACACAAATATCACCCCTCTCTCCCTCCCTCCCTCCCTTCTCTGACTCTCTCTCTCTCTTCCTTCCTCCTTCTCTCTCTAATCACTTCTCCCTCCCTTCTCTCTTCCTCCCTCTTCTCTCCTTTCTCTCTCCCTCATCCTTCCCTCTCTGTGAGACTACTGAGAAATATCCACTATCTACATGTAACATTATATCAAGTCCCAATTGTGAATCTAGTGTGCATAGTTCTGCCTAGTGTCTATAGCCTTCCCCATTTAACTAAGCTCTTATATGCTTTGAGTATGCCTTATATACAGAGATCACCAGTTTTGAGAAACGGCACTGAAAGAGGGCTCAGTATCAAGTAGCTCACAATAATACTAAGACTAAAATCATAATTAAAAGGCCAGGTGCACCATGGAAAACACATGGTATTCTTCTGGTATAAATCTGGTAAACACTGAAAACAAATACAAGGTTCTCCTAAAGGGCTCTTACCAAGATTAGTTTCTGACTTTAAAAATCTAGGTCAGAGAAGAAAAATAGCTATTTCACTGTTAATCAGACTTCTGAAGGCCTGATTAAAAATAATTACAAGACCTGGGCATGGTAGCATAATTCTTTAATCCCAGCACTCTGGAGGCAGAAGCAGGCAGATTTCTGTGAATTTGAGGCCAGCCTGGTCTATATATTGAGTTTCAGCCACAGCTACATAGAGAGACTATTCTTAAACAAAAAAAATAAAATAAAATAAAAAGAACTAGAGAGATGGTTTGGTGGTTTAGAGCACTGGCTGCTCTTGCAGAGGACCCAGGTTCAATTCCCCGCACCTACATGTTGGCTGAAAATTATCTGTAACTCCAGTTCCAGAGGCTCTGATGCTTTCTTCTGGTTTCCACTGGCCCTAGGCATTAATGAGGTTCACATATATACATGCAGATCAAATACTCATGCATATAAGATAAAATAGATAAGTCTAAAATAATTTAAAACAATTTCAAGAATAAACCCCCCTATATGCTAGAACAGTGCACTTTGGGCTTATTTTTAAATCACATTTTAAGGTATTTTATTTTATTTTATTTTATTTTATTTTATTTTAAAGTTCATAATCTGAATCCCAGAACCTATTACACATTATAGGGTAGTACCAACCCAGGGGGGAAAAAGAGAAAGAAAAGAAAAGAAAAGAAAAGAAAAGAAAAGAAAAGAAAGGAAAGGAAAGGAAAGGAAAGGAAAGGAAAGGAAAGGAAAAGAAAAGAAAAGAAAAGAAAAGAAAAGAAGAGAAAAGAAGAGAAAAGAAAAGGAAAGGAAAATGAGGCATTTAATCCAAGGAAATGATTGAAACTTTAAGCAGTCTTATGCTAACTGGAGAGTTCTCTGATGCAACACATTTAAATTTTTCCCACAATTTAAGTATGGACTGAATGCATTAAGTAAACTTAAGTATGGATTGGGTTCATTGAAAGAATTAGGGATGATATGGCTGGATGTTGTAGTCCTTAAAAATGAGTTGCTGAACTGAGAGGAAAGAAACGTTGCCCTTCTCCAGAAACCATGCATGTTCTGCTTCAACTACCACGGTACCAAGTCAACAGGGCTGGCTAACGAGGAGGAAACCAATCCTACTTCTCACTTTAGGAACTGACCAGATTTGGATGAAGTTTGCAATACTGTTCATAGTTCTCTCTTTGAGAGTGGCACAGTAAGAAGCTGAAATGGCATCCATGCTCCCTATCTCCTTCACTGACTTTCCGTGTACTGGATTACCAGCAAACCACAGCTTCTTTGTGGTAGAGAGTCTCCCATCAAAATACTCACTTTCCACACCCCACTTCTCAATTCCACTGGAGGATGAAAGAACTCCAGGTAGGCACTGCAGCATCTTTAGCTAACAAGATGATAAAATGGAGTTTGCCTAATGATCTGGGAATTCCTACATGGACTACTGGTGTAAGGTCCTCACATGGCCACTTATGGGGTGGTTAGCATTTGATGGGAGAACCTACATTTTCCTGTGACAATGGAATTCTTAAGGCAGTAGCCTAAGCAGTGTTTGGAGTGATAGCACCTGTGGGTAGCCTTCACCACCAAAGCCTATAAAGATATAGCTTCTGGAAAAGACAGGTGTGACCCACAGCTGGGCTGAGCCTCAGGGAGAGAGGGACATGATGGGTGCCTCAAGAGATGCCAGGGCACATGAGAGGTCATGTTTTACCTTCATAAGACTCCTCAGATAATTCAAATTCAAAGAGGACTATTAGTTAAAATAAATTTTAATTACTGCTCAATCATTCCAATTTAACTTTCTTACTTTAAAACAATTTTATGTATAACTAAAACACACCACACACACACACACACACACACACACACACACACACACACACACACGTATGCGCACGCACACACATGAACATGGTATTGTTTATCAAGGGCTTTAGTCCAGAACTACTTAAAGGATAACTAAGGCATTTCTGGGTATATTTACTGGCTTCATAAACTTACATTTGGTTGTACTGGAGTGAATAATTAAATTCTTTTCTGGAGGAAATAGGAGTTTCTTAATTTTCTTTACAAAACAAATACAAGATTTTAAAAATCAGACAAACCAACAATCAGTTGCCCCCTGTAGATTCCCAGAGATATAGCAAGAGTTGGGCTGTATCTCTCTCTACCTGGAGAAGTTACAAAGGGGCCATAAGATGAAGACTTAGGAGACAGGAGTCTTGAGTTTCACTGCATAAGAACTCAGAAAGAAGATACAGAGTCGTTTATTCTGGCTCAGGGATACTATATCAAATTCAGATTGAGCCCACTGGAAAGGAGGCACTCAGCTGACTTAGGACCCAACAGTGGCCCAGTTCCCAGAGGGATGCAGATGCATGTGTTGGAAAGCTGGAGGCCTACATGCCATCCCCACAGAATGTATTTAGCTTTCATAGACAGTCACCAGGCTCTAGTTTGGAGAGGCCTCTCATCTTGTGTAAACTTTTCTCCTTCCCAGATATGGCGGACAGGATTATCAAGAGTCTCTCACAGAAAGGTACCACAAGTCCTCTGACCATAGCTCTCCAAAGACAATCAAAGAAGATGCTCCAACTCTGGGATCTGAATAGAGCATTAGCTTGTCCTTCAGCTGGAGGGAAGCACCCTCCATGAGCATACTAAAACTTTTCTTGAGAGTATAAAGTGTTAGTAGGGGGGGTAGGATCAGAGATTTGGTGCTTTCCCATGGGTAGGAATTCTTGTTCTCTCATTTTGCAAACTGTCTTACAAGTTCTTCTGATGAGCTGATTCCAGCTGCAGCCCTCCTAACTTCAGGGGCGCCAGACAGATACAGGTTCTGCCTCCCAGTTAGAGTGGTGCCCATTACCAGTTAGTCAGTCTGTGTCAGTTAAATTACTGGTGGAACAAAGAGGCCCCATCAGTTTCCTTCTTTCACTCAATCTGATCCCAGGGCTTTGTAATGACTTTTGTGCCATCTCTCCCAAATTCCGAGGTAAGTCAGGCACATCCTTAAGACTAATGGTCATCAGCTCTGGGTTTTCTAGGTCTCGCACACAAAGGGGGAGATGAAGAAACCTCAGATCTGTAGAAAGCGCCTTGTTTTCTTCTGTGGGCAAAGGAAGGCAATGTCTCCTGCCTTCTCTACATTTTCTCTTCTGGTCATCCCTTCATGGATTCACTAATCCTCTACCCCCTTCCCACTCTCTCCTTTTCCTTCTCTCCCCTCTCCTTTTCTTTCTGGCTCTTGGGCCACATCAATGCCTGGCAGCTCCCTGAGTAACTTTTTCTCTGCCAAAGGAACCATCAGTGTCAACACTTCACAAAGCAGTGGGGCCAGGGCAGCTTAGGTCATGAGACACAAGGCTCTGCTTGTATCAGCACCTGCACCTGCTCTCAAGGTCACTCTGATCCATTTCCAGAGCTCAGCCATCCTCATGTGATAACCCAACGAAGGCATACAGTATGAAAGACATTAGTCTCATAGACTCATGGACACAAGCCTCCATTTCCATTTCTAAAAAAAAAAAAAAAATCCATGAAAAATACTTGGTGAGCCTCTCTTCTCTGCCGGGGCATTGTATTAAAAGACACGCTAATGAGAAGGCACCATTCTGAATCTCCAGATGATCAGAACTCTATGTGGAGACTGACAAGCAAATGAACAAAACACAGAAACCGGGTAGATGAAGCCAGGATGGGGGCAGGGAGAGTGGGAGAAAGAATGTCCACAGTGAGGTCACATGACAGATGAGCTACAGTAGTGTGACCTCTGGGGGACTGCTGTCAGACACAAGGCAACAGCTGTACACCATTGTTAGGCCTCTTCATCTTGTCTGCTCCATTTGATTTTCTTTAGCTACAACACCAATGGACTGTCAATCATCAGAGATTTGCAAGCAAGGACCCCCACAACATCCCAGCCTTCCTGGGACTTGTCACTGCTGCAGAGTAGTCCCAACACCTCACCCAGAAGGACCAGTGTGCACTCAGCTCAGTGCTAGCAGACAACCCTAACTTTAAAATTCTTCTTCTTTTTTTTTAACTTCAGTTCCACACCACTGCTTCTATTGTCATCTCTGGAGCACACACTCTCATCGTGGCTTTAAGCTCAGTACCGTGTGAGGCAACTGAGTCACTTACTAGGCTGCTACACCATCCAAAAGCCTGAGTGGTACAGCACTGCAGTACTCAGGCCCCTTAGGAGGGATGTCTGACTCGTTTTCAAGAGGCTGCCTATCCCTCTGCCTGGAGAGGGGCTCACTGGGAGGGTTCATATTACTGGGAGGCAGCTTTGCACAGAAGAAAGGATTTGGGCTCTGGAGTTAATCAAATCCAGTGTTAAATCCTATTTATCCCAAATTAGCTAGGTCTTACTGGGAAATTAGGCTCCATGGACCTCAATTTCTTCTTCTGTCAAAACAGTCACTGCCTCTTATAGTGATTGTGAGGACTTATGATGTGAGGACTTATGATGGGCCCCACCCAACTTTAATTTTCCTAGGACTTATTTGCATAGTATCTACCTCCACAAGCTCCTACCTTCACAAGCCAGGGGATTTGGGTTGTATTGCTAAAACTCTAGCAGTTAAAACGGAGCCCAGAACACAGAAGGCACACAGTAAATAGTGAATAAATAAGCATCGCCTAGCACGGTAGCCAATCCATGGGAGGTCCTCAGCATTCACTTCTTGTTACTGGAAGCAGAGGCCAGAGCTAAAGACTCTCCCGCTGACTATCTTCAGCCAATATTTGATGGGAAAAGAAGGAATTTTTCTGTCTATGTTGTCACCAGCTCCTGCCTTTCCTAAAGCATGATGTCATATCCACAGTGTCAGCACACAACCCGTGGAGCCAACTGCAATCAGGGCCTCAAACCAGCACAAACATTTCCCACACACTTGGGCAAAGAGCCAACAGCAATTCAACCAAGTGTCAGCAACTGCCCAGTGAATTTTCCTTTGAAGGATTCACTCATGCCCTGTTCCAGCAGTAATTGGCATTCACTTTATGATTGTGAATGCCTTAGACATAATTTGATTAGGTATATGCTATATAGCTACCATCAGTAGAAACCAAAACCAACTCTCATATCCTACCATCTTCCCCCGGGTTTCACACAAACAAAGACAGTAGGATTATCAGCGGTATCTAGGCATGAGTTAGATTAACAGAAGATCTCCGGCATGGGCAAATTTTGATAGGCTGCAGGGTAACTTGGGTAAAGTTTAAAAGGAAACTAGAGAGATGGATGCCATTTGGAATATGTGAATTTGTCAACAGGCTCACAAGACAATCAGACTTGGAACCAGGGCAGCCCAGGCAGATGTGTTTGGGGATCCATCACTCCCTTGAAATATATTAAGAAAATCTGACCTGTTACTTAGATTCAAGGCTGACCTTGAGCCTTTAGGGAAAGGTTTCAGAGGTTTCTAACATCTTTCTCTGAACAATAAGGCTGCTTAAGCAAACCCTCATCCAAATGTAATATTGAAACATAAAGCTTTGTGCATGAAATTATAGAGACTTCCAGACCGAGTCAGCCACAGACCTCAGGTCAAGAATTCTTGCTTCAGACAAGAACCAAATCTTCACATAGGCCCTGCACCATCAGCAGGACTGAATAACTGATTCACTGGATGAATGAGTAAGTGATCAAATGAATGAATGCAAGGGGGTTTGGAGACAGAATATACAGCTAAAGCAGACACTTGTATTCTGTGTGGAGACTGGGAGACTGAAAGAAGCAGCCAGTTAGTGGGTTTATTCACAAAAATTGCCTTGTGGAATTATCCACAGCTCCGCCCCTTCTAAATGCAGACAGAGCGAGGAGAGGGAAGAGGGATAATGAAGGTTTGCAAATGAAGTGAGGCACAACTGTGCAATCAATCAACGGTTTCTGAAAAAGAATCTGCATCCCTTGCCAAAAATCTGAACTGAACAACTAAGCTAGAATTCTGATGAGAACGGACTTCGCCACTAGCCAGCCATTTTTACTCAGCCTCCAGCTGTCTTGCTTCCCTTTCCAGAAAGTCATAAGTCTCTTCAGTGTGGAAGGTTCAAACACGGGAATATATGTCACCATGATGGTCCTTTTCACATACCTTTATTAAGGATTGTCTCTGTGCCAGGCATTGTGTTAGTTGGAAAGAACATAAGCCAGCGGTTCCTGGAAGTATCCACTGAGGGCCTACTAAGTGCCAGGCATTGGCCATCAAAGACTGAATGGATAGAAGGGGTGGCTCTGTATTGTTGTGGAGAAGCTGGAGCATAACAGCAACTATAATATATAAACATCTGCTTATGAGAAGCAGGAGATTACAGTGCAAACAGAGGTAGAGGAAAGTGATTCCAGCCATCTATGTACGGGCCGGAGGTCAGAGAAGGCCCTCCAGGAATACAATATTCAAGCATCCCATGTAAAAGACATGTAAGGTCCCGCTAAAGGAGAGCAGATCTGAGAAGCTTGTCAGGTTCCAAAGTTTGACAAGTAAGCAACCCTCTCAGGGACATAAAGTCTAGAAGAGGAGAGGAGAGGAGAGGAGAGGAGGAGAGGGGAGGGGAGGGGAGGGGAGGAACGGTTTCTGGAGAAGAATCTGCATCCCTTGCC
>JANHMN010000010.1:14554440-14602680 GCA_030674055.1 Rhabdomys pumilio
AGGAGAAGAGAGGAGAAGAGAGGAGAAGAGAGGAGAAGAGAGGAGAAAGAGAGAAATGGCTGACTTAGTAGAGTTCAGGAGAAGAAACATCCAACTTTAGTGAAACTCAAAAGTTAAAAAAAGAGAAGAAATAGTTGGAATACAAATGATCTCCAATCTTTCCAGACAAACAAGGCATGTTTTTATGGTAGTGGTGGTGGGGTGCTGTATGCAGAGAAAGAAATAACGTGCCTAAGATATGGGAGATTTGTGCATAGAGGAAGAAATGGCAGAGGGTATCTGTCTGCCACTCCAGACACAGACTGCCTTACAGACATTGCAGAGGACATCACAGCCTTCATATAAGCACAGGGATTCCCTCAGATAGTCTGAGCAGGCCTGGATGGTAGGGGAAGACCTGAGCTGCATTATGTTAGCAGTGGGCTGGGGGGAGGAAAGGCATGCATTTGGAAGAATGCTGAAAGCATTGCTATTGTAAAGTGTAGGCAGGAAATGGAGAAGAGTTACCCCTACTAAGTTAAGACTGTAGATAAGTATCTGAACAGTTAGTCCCAGTTGGTGGCCCTATTTGGTAGGTTTAGGAGGTGTGGCCTTGCTGAGTGAAGGACATCACTGGAGATGAGCTTAGAGAGTTCAAAGACTCATGGCAACCCCAGTTTACCCTCTGCTTCCCATTGGAGTTAAAATCGTGAGCTCTAAGCTTGCTGTTTCTGCTACCATGTCTTCCTCTTGCTGCCACAGTGAACTCAATCCCTCTGGATCTACTCCAATAACCATTTCTCCATGCATTATCTTGGCCAAGATGTCTGATTACAGCCAGAGACGAAACCGACATAGACGCCATTTTGTCCCTAACTGTCGTGCAAGCTCACAATTTATGGTCTGCCTCACTTTTCCTTCTCCACTGTGTCCACAGGAACTCAGCCAAGGACCTGGTCTCCACTTACCAAGTGTATTTTATGCCAGTTTACAAAGGCATGAAAGTTCTTATGTGTAAGTTTATAAAGACACTTAAAATGCCCCCCAAATTCAAAACCTCAGTTTGCTATAATGATGGCGTAAGGTGCTCCTTACTTCATGCTACCAATGTGGTTCACCCCTTCAGTCACCACAGACGCTCTCTCCCAGTTCAGTAGCCCCCTAGTTTCTCTGTCATTGTGTCCTTTGCCATGGCAAAAGCTTTACATGCCACAGAGGCATGATCTAGAATTGCTTTTGGAGTCCCTTCAAATCCTGACTCACAAAAGCAGTAAGTATTATTTCCTTCCAGCCAAAATCTGTCAAATACTCACAGCCAAGTGTTGGAAGAGATTATTAATACACCCAGGTGTGAGCTAAAAGAATATTAAGTAATTAGGGGAAACTGCAAAGCATTGTATCTATTGGGAAAGCAATTGAAAGGGTGAAGCATTAGCTCATATTCTTCTTGCATTATTTAATGACTTTAGATTAAGCCAATGAAGAAAAAATTTGGGACCTTCCTGTGGGGGACGGAAGGCCTTGCTTCCTGAGTATCTATTCTCAGCCACAACTGCTTCACCTCTGCTGGAGTAGAGACAGATGATTTTTCTGTAATTTCCAAAACTACTGGTCTATTACCTTCATTGTCAGGATTCAGGAAGCAATATCGGCTTCTCTCCCTTTAGTGTGCTCTCCCCCACTTCTCTCCACACAGGCTGCTCTGAGGCTTTTTGAGATCCTTGAATGCTCAGTCACTGTCTTTCTTAGACTGATTTTGCTTTTCTTCCTTTGTAATTTCATTGCTCTTCTGCCTGTTTCTATAAACGTCCTCCACAGTTGGGAAGAACGGCTAAGACATGGTATGTCTTCACGTTGTTTGTCTTGTATACTGATTTTGTTGTTTTCTACAAGACAGCTCCTATGGAGCCAACTGAAGTTTAGCTCTGACCTCTGCAATTTTCTTCATAGGACCTTGAAAGTTTTACTAATCCATACTTACAATGACTTAGGAATACTGAAAAAGTTGAGAAGGCAGGTATAACTCATAAAAACCCAATTCTTCAAGTTATCTGCCTTTATTTCTCCCAGCATCTCTACTGTTTATGAGTTGGTGATACCAGATAAGACATTTGATATCCTAGTCTTAGCTTCTCCCCGCTATACAGTGAGACACTAATACCCTGTCAAAAGAGTTATGGCAAGGTCAAATGCCAGGGCTTGTGACAGTTTTCTAGCACATACCTAACAAAGTACATGTTAGTTCTATATGACTTTTTAATCTCTCTGTAGCAAATAATATTGTGTGCTGATAAAGGCTTTTGATATGAAGAATTAAAGAATGTCTCTAGTGTGCTTATGCATAAATACCGCTTTCCTGTTATTTACTATGGTGTATGTGATATTGGGTCAGCTAGGAAAAAAGTCTCAGAAATATGATAACCTGAAAAATAAACTTATTACTTTCCATTTTAGCACTTTGTTCAATAAGTCAGTGAGCTATGATGTGCAAAGAGCCTACTCTGCTGACTCAGTGCTTAAGAGGTATCACTCATTGAGTCCCCTTCTGCTTCAAAGGTACCTATCCCATTGTCACTTAAAATACAGCCCTGAAGATTTTACAGCATCAATCACACATTGCAAATAGGAACAGTGAATGGTTATTAGACATAGACTATCTCTGATAGTATACTACAGATCTTGAGCAAAATAATATTTCTTGAAATAAAGGTGAAGTTTATATCTAGGGTTGTCTGGGGGTGTATATACAACTATGTATACATGCGTTTATACATTATATTTATATATGTGCACATTTTAAAATTTTCACTTATGGTCCCATTTTCAAATATTAGAGATGGCTGGGCACTGGGTGGCTTCGCTAAGTCACCCCACCCAGTACAAGACATGTATGTAAATACTCTTACTGGAAGTAAGAAAATCAGCTAAAGAACTCCACATACACATGTTAGAGCTAAAAATTTAAAAAATAAAGTGATTATAAATTAATTTTTGTTATTATTATATTTTATGTTTATAAGTGATTTTTTTTTAAAGTACATTTTGACCAGGAGCTTTTCTAACCAAGTCTCCATATCTGTCAGTCAAACAGAGCCTGGCAAGCTTGCATGGAGTCTATTAAAGAGGGAATAAGGTTCATGAATTTCAAGCATGGAGGGCTCTAATTACCTCATGCTCAAACTTTAACTACAAAACTCAGATAAATTGCTGCACTAAACCCATCGAGGACCCTCTACCTGATTGGTGCCGGAGCATCTGAAGCTCAGCGAAGCTGATCCCAGCGAGCGTTTGCAAATCAGTCCCGAGGGACCGCGTCCCGGACCTGTCCCTAATGAGTATGTAGGCATTACTTGGATGTTTTGGTAAAGCTACCCGGTAAATTAGGCCATCTGAAATTTTATTAGCCACAAAGCATTACAGCAGCCAGTTACCTAGGCCAGGGATGCTGGGGGAATCGCTACTCTTAAAAGGATCTTCTAACCAGGTACCACGAATCTGTTGCAGGTCCTGGCTGGCAGTGGAAACATAAAACTAATTGGCTAATAGTACAGCTGTCTCCTCAGTGCTTTTGTGCTTAGAGGTGTGACCCTGTCTCAAACCAATTTGTGTAGACCCAGAGGGTGGTCCTATATTTATTCTAGTTCTGTGGATGAATTAAATTCAAAAGCAAGAGAAACAGCCGGATCTCTCTGTATGTAGCTGTGGTGTGGCACGCTGAACTTGATTTGGGGACTGACAGCCTAAAAGTTGGAAGACAGCAAATACTTGAGGCAGAGAGGACTGGAGAAAACAAACACTATTCTCAAATATTCAAGACATCCATATTTTACCCTAAGAGGCACTGAGGAGAAATGTGGCTTTTTTTTTTTTTTTTCTCTGCCTGGTCTAACACCCACCATGGCTATTTATCTAGTAACAAACTTTTATAGACGTGAAATATTTGAAGAAGTCCTTTAGAAATGGCCTGAGGTGATTTCAAACTTAACAGACCCTGTCCCACCAGAGCTCATTACAGTGAATTTTATAACAAAGTGCCTTCTACTTAATTTTCAGAGCCTAGCCAAGCGTATGAGAAACGCAGCTGCATTAAGCACAATTAATGGTACAATAAAAAGCAGTAGAGGGCTGTTTAACACCCAAGAAACAGCAGTAAACACTGGCTTCATGCTCTCCTACAGGCAGTCATGTGGCAAAGGACCTGGGGTGTGAGACTTTCCTACCAAAAGGGTAAATGCCTCTTGTTGCAACAAAGCTTGTTCTTCAACCCCTCCTCGCTAACACCATACAAAAGGCTACAAAGTTGTTCCCTCCAGTCACGCCATTCGCATCCTCACTCCCTTTGTGCAGGAGCACAGCACAGCAAGCTCATATTCCCATCCATGAGGGAGAAGGACAAACTCAATTGCACTAAAAAGGAGTCTAATAGCAAGTGACTCAGACCATAGAGAATGCTTTGGCTTCATAACTAACAAAGTTGACTGGCCAATGACGGGAAAGGAAATGTCTTCAATCAGAACAGTTTTCAAACAAACCAAAAAAAAATTAGTTTATGGGCAAAAATAATTATAATGATGTTTGCAAACCTCTTTAATGATGAAAAATCACCGCTTAGAATTCGAATACGATAGACATCCAAAAATAAACAAAAGCCCCAGTGGTTGGTATGGCAGTGACTGCTGGAGGATTTGTCAGTCAGTTAGTGAGTTTGTCAATGACAGTGTACAGTCGGGTCTGGCTGCATGTACGGACAGACGGAGGCATAGAAGAAGGATCAACATTTCATCCACCGACCTCTTAGCCACAAACATAGCAAAACGCTCTTATGTAACATAGGCAGTATTGACACCCAATCTTTACACAGACTCCTGTATGCTTTAAGCCTTAAGCTACTTACAATAACTCAAAAATTTAAATACCGGATAAACAATTGTTATACTGTATTATTTACAGGGTGGCAAAAAAAAAAATGAG
Source organism: Rhabdomys pumilio (assembly GCA_030674055.1). NCBI lineage: Eukaryota > Metazoa > Chordata > Mammalia > Rodentia > Muridae > Rhabdomys > Rhabdomys pumilio. Next base: position 14,559,391 of record JANHMN010000010.1, read on the forward strand.
ATTACATGTTGTTGACTGATATAAATGTATTTCAAATACTTTCTTTTTTGTTTTGCATCTTGGGAAATTGATAGACAGAGAGTGTGAGGATATGGAGAGCCAAGTGGATTCAAGTTACCCACGAACATGATCATTTTGCCATGGGAAGGAGTTGACAATAACTGCAGTCTTAGCAGCTTGGTCTGAACTGAAGATCCTGTCTTCCTATTCCCATGTCTGAATAAATTTGTCGTTTGAGCAATTTGAATAAGGCAGAAAATAAAGCTGTATTTTTAAATAAAATCTCTACCAGTGGTCTAAGAACATAGCTAGGTGTTTGAGCACGTGACTGGTACTCACGAGCCCCTGGATTTGAGTCCACCACTTGGGGGCTAATGATGACAACAGGGGACAGGAAGGAAGAAGTGGAGGGAAATGTTTGGAAGGAGGAGGATGCACCACAGCACATGGAAGCAGATTCTTTCTAATCTACAGCACAGGCATGGCTGACCTAATACAGAAAGAGTGACAGACATCTCCAGAAGTCATTTTGCTGAGAACAAGTTTCCAACCTTGAACAAAAGTCTCCTGAGAACATTCACACATACTCTGCTTTCTCTATCCTCCAGTATCCATGGTTGAAGATGTTGATGAGTCATGAGAAGAGGCAGAGCACCATCAGCTGTGCAGGATGCAGGTGGGACCTCAGGCTGGCAGACAGCAGGGCCTGAGTCTAGGTGGTGTCCCTTTAGTGACACCCAACTATATCTCTCCTCCTAAACAGAATCAGAGTTCTGGGGCCAATGAGACAGTCTAGTCAGTAAAAGTGCCTACCACCTGAGTCTTATCCTTAGAACCCATATGGTAGGAAGGCAGAACTGGCCCCTGTTTTTCCCTGGCCTTTGAATGGAAGCTGTGGCCTGCACAAGTGTACAGGTATGCATGGAATATCCAATATATAACATAATAATTAAAAATATTTTACGTTGGAATTCTGAATACTCCCTGGGTGAACAAAATAAATGTGTATCTCAAGACAGATAAAGCACTACAAAAATGGTAAGAGGAATGCCAACTCTGCAACCTCAGAGATGGAAAGAAGCAGTGCAGCCTGGGCCTGGGCCACTGGGCCTGGGAATGGGTGGGCATAGTGAGCTACTATCTGAACATGGGTGTGCTTGCAAAAGAATTCGGTTATATTTTACTCCAGAAAACATACAAAACAAGATACATTTTTCAAAAATATAGCTCACTCTGTTTCTAAATGACCTAAATTTGGCTAAAAATAAGTCATTTGTGCTAATAGTTTCCAAATGAGGTATTCCATTACTAGCCCTCTCTCCTCAGAAGGTCTGCTCAATCCTGCTGTTATTTTCATGAAAACTGGCATCAATAGCTTCTCTATCAATGTAGAGTTTAGAGCAGTGTATCCATCTGCAGATAAGGCTCAATTGAGAACTGATCCAGGCCTATGCCTTGTGCCTCACTCCTTCCCACATGGAAGGGCCCCACACTGCAGGGGAGAAGAGAGTAAATTCTGGAAGAAGCAGGGCAATTGAGATTGCAGCTATGGATCTGCTATTTACTGGCAGAGGCTTTAGGCAACATACTGCATCCTGCTAAGCCTTGCATTTCTCCTCTCCGAGGCACTTACTTACTGGGCTGTTATGGGAATTCAAGGATGCAAAGCAGGGACATGCTACACTCAGGTGCCGATTTCCTATCCACTTCTCTCTTACTGTGGAAGAACTCTTGAAAATCGGGCATCTCCCAGGAGGACAGACCCCTCCAGTCTAGCCTTCCGGGGTTGCCGTTACTCTATTCTCTTGGCTCAGACTACCTGTCAATCTGATTTCATCTCATGCACACCCTGTCGTTCTGGCATCATCAAGTGAGCCACCCTTCCAACCAGGCAGTATGAATAGTTGGAAGACATCTTGCCCTGTTCTGAGCTCTTCAAATATTCCAGACAGTTCCTTCTAGCCTACACCCTGGACCTTACTTGCAATTTCCTTTATTGTGTGTGGTTCATACTTACAACCCCAAATGCCAATAGGTATCCTTAACTATTCTTCCCAAATACATCTAAGAAATGTTTATTTTTTTTTTACCTTTGCCTTTTACAGTGTCTAGAAAAAATATGAATAACCCACTCAAACTGTGTCTGATTTAGCAAACATACTTGTTAGGAAGTGTAGGGGGGTGGAGAGCCTTCCTAGTTTGCACAACAGCATGAACTGATGTCACCAGCTTACTTTTCCTTTAGTCCCTCAGGGAATGGAGCTTTGCCAACAGGCTAGGAATTCTGATAATGCAGAGGCAAAGATCAGTTTTGAACATGGAATTCTTTCAGGGTAATGAGGGTATCTTACCTCCATTCTCCTCCATAGCAGAGTTAGGATGAGGATACAGAATAATCTAATGACAACTATACTCCTGGGAACCCTGTGAGGCATCACTGGCGGGTGGAAGGAGACACAACACTGAATGGGAAAGTATTCCAATAATTTCAGCCTATTTTAGAGGTTTCTTAGGACCATTCTAGTGCTAAGGAGAGGTAATGCTATTCCTTTCCCTGACTTGGGACCACCAGGTACTTTGCTCCCAGAAAATAACAAAACATGAAAACATGGTCAGTTTTATTATGAGTATACAGGCTTTGTAAAACTCCCAACATTCATTTATATTATTCTCCCCCAAGAAAGAACACACTGGCTTCCCACACCTCAAACTATGCACGTTTGTTTCTAACACTTGCCAGGGGATCCCAACTGCCTCGAGTGAAAAGATCACACCTGAAATTATCCTGACCCTGAAATCAACGTTTCTATCTACCTTGGAGTCTTTCTATAAATAAATGTTTACGATAATGATTAATTTCAAGCAACTAAGAGTGGCTAGTGAAGAAGGAAATGAGATTCCACTAAGAAGAATCGGACAGGACAGGATTCTGCTATTTAAGTATTTAGTGGAGACATAAACACCAGAGGGAAACTCAGGGTCGAAGCAGAGGACCCTGAGTTTACCCTGTACATACATCCTCAGGCTAGTTACAGGAGCTCATGGATTCCAGGCAGAGTAATAAAAACTTACTGAATTCCCTAGCCTTCCACTTGCTTAACCTGGGTTCTGTGAACAAGAGAGAAGTAAGCTAACTTCCAGGATATAAATTTATTTTCTTTCATGAGCTAAGGCACACTCTAAAGTGAAAGATACACACAGGGAGCCCTTGACCTCATATACCTTTTAGCTTTGGGTGGAAACTGCCTTTGTTTTCAGCTATAACTTTTACTAAATACACCTGGCTTCTTTATGGTATGATAAATTTTAACTAGAATCACAATGAAAACATAACACCCAGGACTGGAATCTTCTGGATCAATTTTTAAACTGCATCTGAAAACTAGAACCAACAGCAGCTTGACGTGTGTGTTCTTGAACCCAGATCCCCCCACACCCTTGTGTATATTTACAAAATAGCAAGATGCAGATGCCACTGTGTTGAAAGACATCGCCTTACTAATGAAGTAACTGGCTCTAAATAAAATATATCCTATAATTCTAAAAATTCTAAAAAAAGAAACCACTGATATATGTAGATGCTGGCAATTCTAAGATGAAATAAATTCCATCTTTACTGCTTAGATTAGAATTGAGAACTGGAGCACAACTGTGAGCAAATCTAACCTTTCTTGTTTTTTACAAAAGGTTTCCAGTTTATGAGATTAATTTGTGTCTCCATACAAAAGGAACCAGATTTTTCCCTGTACTTGTTCTTTGATAAAAGCTACCACCAGGACAATAAAAATCTTATTTTATTGTATAAGTAATATGCTCATTTCTAGGAAATTAGTAATAATTGGCTTGGAACCATTCATAATAATTCCATTTCCACACATCTGGGTTCATTTTAAGTATAGGACCATGGTCATGTTGTACCATGAAAATACATGAACTTGCCAGCAAACACTGCACATTTCTTCCTTTGTTGTTAAGAGCTACTGTAAGCATCTGATACTTGCACAGCAGAGGCCATTCTTTGCACGAGGTATAAGTCTTAAGTGGAAAAAGCAAATGCAATGACCATAAGAAACAGAAGAGCAAGAAGCTGTGGTCCTGCCCATTGGAACCACCTGCCCATGGTTTTGCTTTCATGAAATAATTAGCTTGTGTGTTCTATCATTCGCAACCAGAAGTAACTGAGCAGACACAGCTGGAAATTTCTTAAACCATAAACAAGACTTTGACTAACATATACCAAGATAGCCACTCAGTGTTGAGATATTTTACATTTTTTTTTCTGAATTGATTTGGTGAAAAGTAGTTTAGAAACATCTCAAACTTGCGATCTCCCTTGTTGTGAACGGCTGCATTCATTAAGTTCAGCTCTCCCTGGAGCGACCCAGTGTGAAGAGAGGAGGAGATGAGAAATCAATTTTAAAATAATACATGGAATGAAATCAGTAACAGTGGAGTGATAGGGCAAGGTTGAGAACAATGGACAGAAATTAAGGCATGAGAGAATGAAGAGCCTGCAAAACAAACCTTGACTCATACTCACAGACCTCTAAACAAGCGAGTTTGATAAAAAAAAAAAAAAAAAAAAAAGTAGTCGTTCAATCACTGCCACCAAAGGCATCCTAGGGAGGTGTGGATTCAATTACTAAGCAACAGGATACCAGCAGCCATGTTGATATTTGTATAATTTCAATGCACAGCAAATGTACAAGTGTTGGCAAAAAAGTCAAACTGTTTGAAGTGGAAAAGAGGGCAGAGATCCAGAGAGAGAAGATTAGAAGAGATAGAGATTTAAACTTCGAAGAGCTCAGCCAGCCAATGCCTGTGACACTCAGCCAGCCAATGCCTGTGACACTCAGACACTGGCAATGATGACACGTGGACTAACAAATGGACAAGGGTATAGACTACCATAAATACTATATTGAAATAACCATCTCTGTGGGCAGGCTGTAAAAATCATATCATTCTCATTGAAAAATAATCCATTAAACTGCACCCCGGCAGGAGGCAAAGAACTTCACACAGCATACAAAGATATTGAGCAGCAGGGGGCAATAAACTTTATAAAAACTATTAAAGCAAGAGCCAAAGCAAGCTAATACATGGAGGAAACAATGGCACTGTCAGCCCAGTTTATAAAATAATCATGGTAATACAGAATGCAAACATGGGTGAAAAATGCACATGCTTGTCACATTAAACTCAGACCCTCGAAGGCTATCCTTGCATGGCCAATGCTGGGAAATAAAAGAAAGCATGTAGCCAATTGGAAAGGCTGATCCAGAACTTCATGCCATGTCATCACTGTAGGCAGGTATCCCAGACGCTGTTACCTCCTTTTGGGATGCAGAGGTGGACTGAAAATAGAATACTGGGAAGTCTATAGTGGGTGATGTACCAGGACACTTACAGCTCTGAGCTGGTAGGATTCAAGCATCTTGTCTAAGCTTTCCACTCTATACTCCTGAGCAGTTCAGCATGCATGGCATTATTGAGACCTGCTTCTGAGTCCATTGGCCTTAGGATCATCTGAAAATATAGAAGGCTTCTCTGATCCCCTTGCTCTCTGGCAGAAGTCCTATGGTTTTCCATAATGGCCAGAGCCCCCATTTCTCAAAGTAATAGCAGTGAAATTTTTTAGATGTGTCTTCCCTATGAAACTGCCTAAAAGGTGCTCAAGACATATATTTGGCATTGTTAGCTAATATTTATTGATCCACTTCCTCCTAGTGCTTTCGAACACTTAGAGACTGGAAGAAAGAATTGAGAGATTAGCCAGGGAGAGTACAAATGAAAAATTTTGCACCCAAGGCATCATGGGGAGGCAAGAAATGGTCTATAAAACTCCAATAAGCCAGGGAACAGAAATGAAATAAAAACAGGGACCTGAAGATAAAGGTACTCATGAGGACTTTGTAAGAGTGAGTCCTTCCCACTAACAGATAGAACATTCTAGATATTCATTTCTTCCTGCCTTTCCTTGGCCTTCTTTTTCTCTAATTTATGGGATATTAGCTCATAGCATGAGACTCACGATCAAATGACTCACCTATATTTGTTTTAAGGTTTTCCATAAAATTATAACCCCAAGCCTTCTATTTCTATTCCTCTTGGATTACATGATAAAATGAAATTGTATCAGGCAAATTTTGTTTTCAAAGCCTTGCTAGGTGAATACTCTTGATTTCAGGTTAGGGAGTATTTTTATGGTTATGCTATAAACATCTGAAATTGAGCGGGAACCACTAAAATGCAGTTTTTAGATTGCAGGTGGTTTGCCTAACTTTCAAGGTTGATCTACCTGAAGATACTCTGTTGTTAAAAATTGCCACCCTATAAAGGCACGTCATGCCTTTTCGTGGCTCATAAAGATTGACTGAAGTCACTCGTACTGGTACCGCTTGTGGGTCAAAGAACTTTGTGTCTTTCTAGATGGAAATGATACAATCTCTAATAAAACAAGTCAGAGCAATAAAGAACAATCCAGGAAATGTCTGTTTGTTGCTTATTGTGTTGAGATTAGAGTGACAAGATTATGGATCTCTCTCTAGAAGGGCTGGTCATTTTTATTTGTGATTATGAGAATAAATCTGTCTTGTTTTCAGTCCAATACTTTTTAGATCCTTCATAGAAGCCACTGTGAGCTACCAGTTTCAACTATCATGACGAACCCTGCCGAGCAAAGCTGCATGTAGAGTAGTAACCCATCAGCATCTAGGAGAATTTTATAGAATCCACATGGGAAATGTTAGGGTACGTAGATTCAAACTTTAGAAAACCTTTAACAGGGGTTTTTCTCCTGTTAAACCTATTATCCATAGGTTTGATGTTTTCATGGTGTCTCAGATTTCCTGGCTGGTTTGTACCTGGATTTTTATTTTTAGACTCAACATTCACTTTGAGTTATCCACGTCCACTGTTTTGTCTTTAAGACCTGATGCTCTCTCTTTCATACGGCCCACTCTCCTAGTGAGGTTTTCCTCTGAGATTTTGTTAGACTTCCTGGGTTTTGTGAATTTTATTTTGGTTTGACTCTTCTCCAGAAATTCTCCTTATTAAATTCTACTCTCATATCTTAACTGTTTTCATTGTTTCTTCTGTTTATGTTCCCTGGTCTTCATTCCGACATTTATACATATTCTCTTTGAGCTCCTCAGACATCTTTATAGTTGTAGTTAAACAGCTAAGTTGTTTTTCTCAGGGAATCTCTGCTTATCTTCGTGCTGCTGTTTGTGCTGAGGTACCTGGGGTTAGGTCTGGGTAGTGATTCTTGGGATGGATATCTGGTCTCACGTTGGTACCTTGGGTTAGATCTGGGTAGTGATTCTTGGGATGGATATCTGGTCTCACGTTGGTACCTGGGGTTAGATCTGGGTAGTGATTCTCGGTATGGATATCTGGTCTCACGTTGGTTAAATGGGTGTTTAGGTTGTTATTTGCTGTTACTCCAGCTTAAGAACTTTGTCCTGTTACTTTCTCCACAAAAATATACTAAGATAGTTCCACGTTTTATCTTTTAACCTATAAATGACACTCAAGTAGTAGGTGGTGCTGGCAACTATTACCGAATGGTTAACTTTCTATGTGTAAAATATGTTCTTCGAGATGAAACTGAACAGACCTTACATGCAGAAACATTACTGTATTGAAATCTGCTTTTGTTGTATGGTAGTTTATGAAGAAAACACCTACATGATTTCTTATTCAAGAAATTACCAATGGTTGTAAAAGCTACTAAAGTGTCAAACAAATCAGCCCAGCTGTGAGGCAGAAAGAAAACAGTGAGCTAGCCTGCATGTGCATGGCTACCACGTTTTACAACTTCATATTTTCATGCTGAGATCATAGAATACTACCTTACACTTGATTTGAACATATCAGGATATTATGCTCATATTTTGTCATCTTTCAATCTTATATTATCTTTAAATTTCTAAACATACATATACAACTCCAGTAGTCTTTCTGAAAACATGAATTCAGAGACGTATTTGTAGAAAAAATTTAAATGCCAGTCGGCTGGGAATCCTTTTTATTAGAAATTTCTAAAGACAAACTCCACTTGACTTCTTTCCCTCCAAATTATGAGAAACTGTCATGCTGATGATTTATTTGTGCCATTTGACAGGACTAAAATCAGCCTGTCTCCAAATTTTGCAAGCATTCATATTTTTTTCTAATAAGAACTAATTTTACAAGGTCCTTTCTGGCCAAGAAACTTTAAACCACCACAAACTAGTCAGACACAATACAGGATGATTAGCCTGGAGTATATAGACTATGTAGCATAAACTGCCAGTTAAACATTATAGCATGCTTCATTTTAATCATGTAGCTTTCATCTTTTTTGAACACTCTTTTAGCATCTCTTGAAAAAAAAAAAAGAGGCTTTTGAAAAGCTGAGCGACTGCTGAACACTCTAAGCTGATGTCCCACGCTTCACTCTCCTGCTTCCCCGCCCCCAAGGAAACAAAACAAGGTCTCCTTGATTCTTTAAAGTCCAATGTCTATGGTTTTGATGTAGTACACTGTCTTTAGTTGGAAGGCTAATTCCAATCAGGATTAAAATGTGACCACGCAGCACAATTAGATTTATTCTTGTTATGCAAATATATTTAGTATAACAATAATAAATGAATGGCAGAGAAGCAGAAAACTAGATCACATATATTACATATTCTATTAAAGGGTTAATTCTCTTGTGCCAAACAACCATCAAAGCACAATTGTACATTTTTTTTGAAGAAAGAAAATCTCAGGAAACATAATGTTCCACAAAATCTTATGAAGTGAAATAAGCCAGGTGAAGTCCTTGGAGATTAGTAGACTAATAAAAACTTCCATTGAACCTTAATGGATACACGGGAAGTACACAGCTTTAAAAGTAAGAATGTGATTTTTTTTCAGAAATACGTATTATTGCGCTGTACATCCTGAATGACCATGCTTTTGTAAACAACTTTTGCAACCATAAAAAATGTGACAAATATATTACAAGCAGGTATGAAAATGTTCTAATGAAACCCACTATTTGTGTAATTAGTGTACACTAATAAAAAGAAAAAAAAACCACTTCATTGCAGATCCCTTAAAATAAAATTATTTTACTTGAGGGTTGTAAAACAGTGTATGCCCTTACAGCCATCAAATAAACAAGGAGAGAACAGTATTCAATACAAACTCTTAAAGCAGAACTATCTTTCTGTGAAGACTAATAGTTGAACAGCTAGTGAGATCTTAGGTTTCCAGACAAATGCAACTTGCACTTCTTTCTCAGGAGAAACGGTTTGAAAGAAAAACAAACCATAATTCAAGTACATGTTATGATACAATACTAAAAACACCCTTTAAAGGTTGCTAATGTTGTGGACAAAAAAAGAATACAGATTTCCATAAATTTGGAATCAGAATCGTCTTGGCAAAGACTTAAAGCAACTGTCTCTCATTTCCCTAGGCAGACATACATACTAACTGTTTACACAGAAGAGAGGTTCCTGGCAATTCTTAGCAGCAAAGGGAACACTCACTGGGTGTCAGACAAGAGATGATCTTCAGAATAAGCATTCAGAAATGACTCTTTATCTACGAAACAGATATACATGAACTTGAAACTACACCAAAGACTGGGGGTAGCTCAATAGCCAAACATTTGCTAGTGTCTCTGATGTCCTGAATTTAGTCCCCAGCACTAAACAAAATATTACAATAGTAACTATACCCAAGATTCTCAGCATTTTTTTTCTCAAAGGGTCTAGAATCCCACGAGGTTTGTGTAACACCTTTGGGGAAGCTGGTTAATTTAACTAAGAGCACCAGTGAGTTTGGCTCACAGATATGCATGCACAACTGGATTTAAAAACATGCTAAAAGAAGAAGAAAGAGGAGGAAGGAGGAGGAGAAGAGGTGCAGCTAAGTACTACACATACTATATTGTATAATTATCCTTATATAGCTTTTCCTTAAAAAGTAAAAGAAGAAACAAAAAAGAAAGAAATGAAAAATGATAGAAATGCAAAGCAGATTGTTTAACAAATTAATGAAAAGCCTGGAGTTGAAGCTATAAGCAGGGAGTGGCTCTAAGGGCAAGGAGAATCTCGAGGTGAAGGATTCACAACTTTAAATTTACTAAACCTCTTCCAACTGTCCATTCACAAGCAATGAAATACACGGCAAGCAACATGCACCTCAGCGAGGCTCTTCAAGGGGAATCAGAGCTGCTCTGAGTGAGGCCCCACTGCAGAGATCAGCAAAGTAGTGAGGGGTTCACTCCATCCTACAGGGAGACAAATGAACCCACAAAACCATTTCCAAATACTCACAAGTCAAACGTTGACCCAATGGCAAGTCAGCTTCTCAGCTTTCCCGTTTGTACTCAGTACTGATCATTTATTTTATAACCAACCTGGTTACAGAATTTGTCTTTTCCATTCATACTGCGTTTCTGGATGAAAGCTTTGCAAGGGGTGGCTCCCTTGAGAATAAAACTCTCCTCTTGAGTATATACTTTTATCCTGTAATAAGACTTCCTCTTAGTTCCTTACTTTGTCTCGTTTCTGAATTCAAACTCTGGCCTTAACATTCGCATACATGGGCAAGCATGTATGACACAAGTCTGTTCTACACATTTCACATACACAAAAGAAACTGTCATAAAGCAGTCATGAAGCAGGACAAAAAATAAAATAAGAAAATAAATCAGTGGTCTTTTCTTCTAAAATCACTTTTAATGAGTATGTTAGGCATGAATGTATGTTAACATTTGTTAGTTTCATGGAGGGTAAGCAGCAGGCACGGAGACCTTGCGTTTAGAGTTGGTTCAAAGAATGCTATTTACCTCTAAGTACTGCAGTGCTTGCCTTCATCCTACCCATGATGTATCTGATTCAATAGTGAAACCAATTAATAGGAAAAGTTAAATAACCAGCTCCAGTGGATCCTCATACTCGACCCCAGATGCTATGGGCTGGAGCCAGAAGGAGCAACATACCATAGCTACCTGGGACAGTCCAAACTGTGATTTTGCTACTTTTCTGCACTATCTCCATAAGAATTCCACTAGATAACATTTTCTTAATAAACAGAAAGAGAGAAATGTTCAAATGTCTGAAAGAGTAGCAAAATGCCAGTAAAGTATCTTGCCCATAGCCTTGGAGGTCGTGATAAAGAAAAATTCCCCTAACACCTTAGAAAGACTCTATATAGCTCCTGAGACCATTAGACCAAACCCAAGCTTGCTTGGCACCCAGGTTGGAGTGAAATAAGTCCTCTGACTTGTGCACAGGCACAGTGCCATTGAGCCATATGGGAGCCTGTAGATTCTGCCAAGTGACCATGTAGGAGAATCAGAGGCGTTTGCTGAGGGCAGCAGTCCGAGTATGGGACATCCAAACAGCTGTCTACTCCGAGTTTCATACGCCTGTGGTTAAGGGGACGTGACATGGCTAATCTAGGGTGGATTAATTTTGAAACATAAAAATCAGCTTCCTTGGCCCCATATGATCAGTTGGGAACATGGGTGAGTCATCTTACGTGCTGCTCTTTCTTCCCCAAAGGTTCACAATGCATGTCTACTCAATAGCTTTCAAAGATGCCCATGATACTCATCATATATTTGAAAAAGGAAAGCAGTCTTTACAAATCCCAGAATCCTACAGTCTTAATCTGACTTTTTTTTTTTTTTAAAGATGGCTATATTTATCTTTATAAGGATAAGTATCATTATGGTGAGACCCTAGTAAACTTATTCTATTTAACATGTCAAGCCTAGCAACAGAACCATACTAAGGGAGTGGGTGCAGGCAAGAAAGAAACTTTGAAGGGATTGTTATAACTAGAGTTTTATTTGTGTATAACATTTATGATACCCCAAATCTTTCAGTACTTAAAATTGGGGCTTACTTTGCTGGAAATTTTATGTAGAGTCATCAAAGTTTTAATTTCTATCTCCAAACTGCAGAAAATGTAGGGTTAGGCATGTTCAGCAAGCAAGACTTATAAGAGGGGATGGAGAAAGACGAGACAACATCCCCAGCCCCTGTATCTGTAAAAACATCACTAAGAAGGGCATTTGGACTGGGGGGTGTGATATCATTCGATGTCATGATGGCCTGTTCCACACAGGGTCTCTGGGCCTCATGCGAGGATTCCATACTCCTTCAACCTGTGTAGGAAATCAAGGAAGTGCTGTGTTGTTGGTACTCCCAGCGCGAACCCTCCTTACTCTCCTGCACCCTTCCATCCATATGGTGTTTGCTGAGAGTGTGTCTTCAAGGAATCATAGGTGTCCATGCTCAGAGCATGTCTGAAACAGCCAATGGAAGAAAAAGCTTCAGTGGGGCTAACAGCAGTGAGAAGATATAGCAGACAGGGAGGAGGAACTAAAAATCAGGGTGGGTGGGGAAGCCTCAAAACACAGGAGGCAAAAAAGTCTTACAACACATTTAGTCCATGCCAATTGAACTCAGTCAAAACAGATCTCATCGTCCAAACATCCCTGAGGATGGCTCACCATGCTATTTGTATGTTAATGGGATGCATATCTAATGATGCCACTAAGTCATAAAGAAAAGTCCTCTTATCATCCACAGAAACAAATTCTTCCCAGATGATTTAAGTAAAAAAAAAAAAAGTTTGGTGATTAAAAGTCCTTTTATTCCAAATTTCCTTTAAGTTCCAGATAGTCGAAGTTTTCTTATCTATGTACTATATTCATATGTGTAAATTATGGCAACTTTATAGTTTTAAAAGTGTCTGGATACTGATGAGATCTTACCCCAATAAAGATGATTCCTGATTTACAAGCTTGAGTTTCAAGAGTTATGACACAGTGTATAAAACGTTCTTATAAATCGCGACTCGCTGCTTTTCCTATCACTGTACCAGTTTGAGGAATGTTTTATCTGCTTCCTACTAAATCATCTAAATGTAAATAGTTAGATTTTGGCAACTTTTGTTTCCTCCCCCCCCCCAACCTTTAAGATGTATGCCTTCATTAGAATGCTTTCCTCCTTCACACAAGCAGATAATTAATTATTCTTCATAAATAAGTAAAATACCTCTTTGCAGCTAGGTCACTGCTCAATTGAAATTATAAAATGCAAGCTTCTCTCTTTGTCCACACAAACAAACACATCCAGGAAACAACAGACTCTCTGAGTAACCTTTTTCATAAAACTCTAATCCCTGACCCTCCTAACTGAATGTTAAGCGACTATCAATTTACTTGTCTGCCTCAGAGAAGGCCTTTGGAATATGTGATATCTAATCACTATCAAAATGCATCTATAAAGTTGGAAATGTAGTGGATTTTAGTCTAGAGCTTCAGATATTTAGTATACAGCGAAGAGAGTAATCCGTCCAAATAATTAGCTGGCAAATTGAAGGAATTATGAATCTAACCGGAGTGTAGTGAACTATAATCAGATCATTAATATAGCCACCATGAAGGGGATATTATGGGCCTGTCATTAAGCCTGCTGCTTGACATCATCTGTAATCCTCAGGACAGCTCTGTGAGAATGACTTGCCCAAAGTCACACAGTAAATGGTGTAAGAACATCGGTTGCTGCAGAAAAGCCACAGACTCTGCTTTAACACCACGTTACCGGCATTGTGCTGAGGGTTCCAGGACACACACAGCCATTTAATTCTTACAGCGAGCTTCTGAAAGGTTTATAATAACATTGACTCTTCAGAACTTTCCCTTGGCTTCACGTGGAATGGAAGATGGCTCCACTGTGCTTCCCTACCTAGACTGGTATTTGGGGGATGGGGATGTGGGTCTAGGGGCTGTCACAGAAGCCTCTCAATCCCCCCTTTCATATGTACATCCGCCATCATAGATACAGGCAAAAGTAGCCTTCTCGTTCCTGCTTGGCTTTTTAAAATAAATGTTAATTAAACTTTTACAGTAATATCTCTTCTGATTTTCTAAAGTAAAAAAGAAATTCTACATTTGGAAGAAAAGAAAAAACAGCTGAGAAGAAATTTAAAATGCACTTTAATCTAAAAATATGTTTTCCCATGTGGCCAGAGCCATGTCACCCAAATAAGACAACCAGGAAATCCATAGTTGCTCTCCAACAACATCCATCGTGGGAGCTTTCTGGAGAACTTCCTTGTTTTGTTTTCACTTCTCATGGTTTCTCTTCATGCACTCTCCAGGCCAATTGACCTCAGCCAACCTGGTCCTCTCTCTTACATGCCCTCTGTATTCTTGTTTTGTTTTTCTTTGCATTAAAGTCCAGGTAGGCTGGTCTTGAAGGCCTGGACTCTAGAAATCTTTCTGCTTTAGTCTCTGACAATTAGGAGTGGAGGCATCTGACAATTCACAAACATGACACTTTTAACCCTTGCTTTTTTTTTTTTTTAATTTCGCTTTTCTCTGTGCTGGCAATATTCTCCCCATCCTTGTACCCCCACCTCGACTGCACTAAATGTTTACCTGTCACTGAAGGGACTTCTCCCTTAACTCAATTTGGCAAGAAATGCTGTCCCTCTTTGGACCCCTTCTAGACTATTTTTGCTTCAATTGTGGGTTTTATAGCCCTATGATACAATGTGTCTTTCTAGCCATATATGTTTGAGAATACATACTATAACTGTCTGAGCATTATGTCATACCACAGAGGGACAGGACAGCTCAGCTCGTACATATCACTGTTTTTCCTATAGCACTCAACCTAGCATCATGCCAGGAGTTGAAGAAAACAATTCTCTGAGCTCAGTTTTCTTATATGTAATATAAAAGCCTGACCAATTCTTGTCTCCTAGTCTTGTTCTGAGGCTCAATGAGATTATGGACACACAGCTCTCAGAATTGCATCTAGCACACCATGAGCACTCAGAATGAAGTAAATCCTAGTATGATGAAGAAAATGATATCTCACCCTCGACAGGAGAGATATAGAAGCCTTCCAAATATTTTAGTAATTAAATAAGCAAATTGGGATGTTAGCAAGCCACATCTATATTAATATTTTGTCAAATTGCAACCATCTTAGACTGCTATCGTTTTTAAATATGTCATCAATTTCCGATCAGATCCCTTGAATAAAAACGAAGAAAAGCTATCATACTAAGTATGTACATCAATTACAAGGCACGTTCTCAATTCCAGAGACGACATTTCAAATTGCAGAAATGTAACAATTTCATGCTAACTTCTCTCAGATTCTGTGACACACCACTTTTTTGGAAATATATCTTTATCACTCTGAGGACAGAGGACAGTGCCCACCACCTCCTTATCATATCTACCTGCTACCACTATCTCTTGACACATGTCCCTCTGTGTGGCTGACATTCTGAGCTTGGTGTGGCAGGAAGGGGCCATGCTGCCTGCTGTCTTTGAAGCATCCTTGCTCTGTAGCTTCTTTCAAACCTTCTCAGCATCTCACAGGCGGGGCTGGTTTCCACTAAACTACACTTTTATTACAATAGTACCTGAGAGCCTATGTTTTCACACACCGCCTCGACATTTTCACACTGCTTTCAGACATTACAACCTAAAAAATTTGTATAACTCTTGCCAACTCTTCTGGCTTAATAAAGGAAAAGACTAAAGAAAAGAAACCTCATAATTAAGTACTTGTCCCACTTCTCAGATGAGGAAATAAAGGTCCAGATAAAATGGCCAGCCATTTCAGTTTACAGAACTAAGGTGTAAAATACTTGCTAGCATTGTGGCCCTAGTACGGATGCCCTTAGTGTTAATGTGCAGTTCATATCTCTCTACATTGTTTTCTCTTCTCTGCTACATTCTGCTTCCTTGGCCAAGTTCTTGTGGATACTCTTCTAACTATAGCCATCAGAGTTGAGTGTCTGGATTTGATCAAAGCGTCTATGGGTTGAGTCCTTTTTCCATCCTGAAGAGTTCCCCACTTACCACTCCCTGGAAGATTTCCCAGATAGAGTAGGGAGATGGGGAGTCTTCATTATCACATTAATTCCCTACCTCTACAAAATTCTCTCATCGCATACAAGTAGTGGAAGTTGTCATATGGGGGAAATAGAGAATTCTTAAAAACAAGATAAAAACTATCTTATTATTTGGTCAAAATAAAAAATAGGATCAAAGGCTCTATCTCAGTTTTGAATATCCCAATTTTCTAAGAAAACGCTCACTTCTTTGATAAGTGTCTCAGTGGCCAAGTAGAACTGCACTTGAGAATTGGGAGACACTAATAAAAATGTTACAGTGTTGGAAGCATTTGCTATCAAGCTCATTCATAAATCCCCTCTTAGCCACATCCACAAACAGTATAGACAAATGTGGTAGTCAGAATATTTCATCACAGACATGGGCTGCATCCAATAGGTATGGCTTTCTAGAATGTTCTGTGTGACTACATCACGGCCCAGGTCAATCTAACTCAGTACAGTTCCAAAGGGAGAACTTCAGAACAGAAAAAAAACCAGGAACAATAATGGAATACAACAGCTAAAGCTTGTAAAACTAGGCAGAACCGAGACAGTTTGAATCTGAGGATAACCCATCATAATGATCTATATTGTTCTAAATTAACATCACTGCAGATAGGATGCTACTGCACACCAATAACTCCAAGTGTCCAGGAATCCTCACCTGTCTGAGCAGAGCCAGGACAGGACTCTAGAAGAGCTACACTCACACTGGACCCTGCTGAGCTCTACTTCAGCATTCCAGTGGAACTATAATTGAATAACTATCAAGAAAAGGAAGTAGGAATCTCTGTTATTATATTAGGCTCTCTATCGCTATGAAATTTTATATCACAAAACAAAATTCTAATGGCAACTCAATCTCTGTGGCTAATCAGGAGATTTCCACAGTAATAAAACATTTTAACTTGCAAGGCATCCTGTGTTTAGTTCATCATTTGATACTACTTAGGACACATAACCCTGAAAGGGGCAATCCGATAATCACACTAGAAGCAATTTTGTGCGATACTAGTGCTCAAAAGTCAATTTAACTTTCCAGCTTTATAAGACTTTGTTATTGCTATTGTTAATTATTTCTCATTTAATGGGAAATTGGCAACAAGGTCCCCGACTGTCATTTTAAATCTGCAGTAATATCATGTGAAGCTTTTCGTCCTTATTCCCAAGTCCTGGATTATCAGAGTTAAATGGCAGATCCGGCGTTACAAAGGCTCAGGGGCAGGCACTGTTACACAAATTGCCAATTCAATTAACAGTGTGCAAATGCTCCTCTGGCAGACTGCAGGAAGGACAGCCATTTTGGCAAGTGTCATTCCTAATTTATCAAACTGTCAAACCTTCCACTCAGGTGCCTGCGGTCACTGTCTGTTTCTTAATGCTGCATTGTAAAAGCTGCAGGAGCCACTCTTGTAGCTCGACAAGGCACAATACTCAAAACTGATTTTAAAATCAAATGTACAGTTGTCTTAATTATTCTCGGTATAAATGATGTTTTAATTACAAAAACAGAGTGGGAATATTAAATCAGGAATAGATACTGGGTTTCCATGGAAAAGGCAGAACCTGTTCTGGGTCCATCTTGAGACAAAGAAAAGCACAGAATACTTGACATGGGAATCAACTAACTTCACCCTCATTTTAAGTGCTTTCATTTACATGATCCCATGTGTACTGATGCCCAGTCACAATCTGTAAGGGATATAACATGTGGAGTGCCACGTATCCACTAGTTCAACAACTATTTACCACACTAAGTGCTGCAGGTGATGCCAGAGAGCTCATCGGTAAAATCTAGGGTGGACTGAGCATCTCAGCAATGACTGCCCTTTGCTACCCCTTCCCTTTCTCAGTATTTGTCAAGTAGCCACTGTCCCTAAAATCTCAAGGAGGCACCAAATGCAGGGGCAAGATAACATCTTCACTACGAACTTATTTCTTCCTTTCTCCACAAAGATTATTAAACATGGTATGAGGTTGGGAGACAAGGTATAAGGAAGGTTGGATAGGGTACTATGCAGATGGATGAGACATTAAAGTTCATATGTATCATTTATCTGATAAGAGATCCAGGTGGAACATCAGGGGAACCATCTTAGAAATCTTGACGCATTATGAAACCATGGTGCGAGCAGATGGGCATAGTAGGTGTACCTCCCCGGATCGGCAGACATTCATTTCACTTTTCATGTTAGGTGCCCTTGTTAAGTTGGCCCAACTTAGATGAGTAAGGCATGACTGTCTTTGAAGAACTTTGGTAGGGAGAACAGCAACAGGAACCCCTGAAAGAGAAGACTGGCACCCTCTAGTTTGCAGTTAGACTCTCTAACACGAATGTAACCAGAGAACTCTTTCATGACTTCACCAAGGGGTGCTGACATACAAATTTGTAGAAAGCATCAGTATACCAAGGGGTCAAGAGAGACAAACACTTCAAAAACACAAGGTATCCTCTACAACCTGAAATATCACCAAGTCACTCCTGCCGAGAGAGAAGCCTCTTCACTTACCTATCAATTAGTAAGAGCTCATTCGAATATTTGGAGATGAAATGAAAAGTCAGAATGTATAGGCCTATGGGAATGGGACATTAAAATAGATGTTTAACAAAAGGGCATGGATAACAACCTTCTTTAAAGTTCTGTTTAAAGTAACATTTACTTTATATGTGTGGCAATGGAAGTATGCCTAAATAATAGTGTATGCATACAGAATAACTACTCAATACAATTAGCAAGAACGTAACTGCTTCATATCTGAATCCCAGCTTTATAAATGGGAAGCCAGTTTATAGACTGCAACATGAAGTCAACCGTTCTATTACCAAGAATGCAGCAACCCAGACAGTTACCAGCAACAGGCGATGGAGGTCAGAGTACCTCACAGCATCAAACTCCACATGAACTGAAAGACATCTTGATTTTCATCACTGCCTGTAGTTTTCATCAGTCTTGTGCAATTTAATTCAATAAACCTTTCACCCAGAGGCTGCCATATCTACAGTTCTATCCTGTGGAAACCACTGTTCTACAGAACCACACGAGGGTGCTTGCACACAGAGAGATTGCATGTTCTACCCCACCTCTGGTAAGGCTGGGCTCATTACTGTCTTCCAAACTTGACTGGTTCATTCCTCACTCTTGTAGGCATAGTAGTAGTTTATGGAATACCTGCTTCCTCTTATTAGTCTAAACCACTAGCTTTCAACATTCCTAATACTATGACCAAGTGTTGTGGTGACCCTCAACCACAAAATTATTTCTCTGCTACTTTGTAACTGTAATTTTGCTGCCATTATGAATCATAATATAAATATCTGTGTTTTCCAATGGTCTTAGACAACTCCTGTGAATGAATCACTCAACCCCCAAAGGGGTTGCAACCCATGGGTTAATGTGGGGAGCCGACAGAAGGCAGCTATCATCCTTGCAGCCATCTTGAGCCATATACCCTGACAAGAGACTTGATTACAATAGCCTACAACAGCTGAGCACACTCTGATAACATCTTGTTTTAGATACCCAGGATCTTCCCTTGGGTGTGTGAGACTTAAAGATGTGATTTAGAGTGAGACTTGAGATTTAGAGATAAGACCTAAGGGCGGAACTTAGAGGTGTGGCTTAGAAGTGAGACATATAAAAGTCGACAGGCAGACAGAAGAAGTAAATTAGTTATTAGGCACTTGGAAGATCATTAGATATTAGGCACTTAACACTTGGAAGAAGTAACTTGGAACTTGGAGGCACTAGGGACTAGGGACTAGGGACTGGGAACTCAAGACTTGGGACTTGGACTAGGAAGAGAGACTGAAGAATAAACGGAATTGAATCACACTCAGCCTGGTCTTCATTCCTCTCGTCTGTCCTCACTCTCTCTCTTGCTGAACCCTGACCTGGACCAGAGCAGCCTGGGGCAATGTGGGCTCTAACAACTTAGCCCCCAAGGCTTTTTACAGTGCGGGTTCCAACATTGATAGAGTGGTCCCCGACATTTTGGCCCCAAAGTGTGGTGCAGCTTGGGCTGCAAAAGGTTAACAAGCACTGGAACTTTTCTGGTGTCTCCAATGTTTGCAATAGGTCTTATTTGGGAGACTAGTTCATTTACTTGGATGTCAAGGATGTTCTATTGGATAAATCAATTCCATGCTGCTTTCTATGTCATGAACATATTAAAATAAATTATAAATTAGTAACAGCAATAGTGATGAGTAACATCATCTCTGAATGTGGCTTTTCTGTCTTGGAAGAGCTTTTTGCATGCTCACTTAGGACCTTTAGGCAGAGGTTGGGGTCATCATTAGCCCTATTTGCATCTGGGGAACAGATACTTAGAACTGGCAAGTCATTTTCTCAAGGTCACACAGATTGGGAGTGAAAAGCTCGAGGGTCTCTAGGGTTAGGTAAGCTCTAAAACAAATATCCTATCCCTGTTGTGTTATGTGTGTGCACACAAATGACATTAACCCTAAAACTTGCACCCAAGAAGAGTTTAAGGTCTGACAGTTCTGATGTTACTCATTTGGAGTCTGAAGAATGAGAACAGACATTTGTCTTATTGTCTTCCTCTGGTTGGTTTAAGAGTTGGAAGGAGGAAGAGGAAGAAGAAGAAGAGGAGGAGGAGGAGGAGGAGGAGGAGGAGAAGAAGAAGAAGAAGAAGAAGAAGAAGAAGAAGAAGAAGAAGAGAAGAAGTTGCTAAAATAATGTGGACACTCAATTTCTTATTGTTTCCCATACCATAATACCTTTTGGGGATAGACTGCATTCTATTTAGAATCCTGTCATGCATCCATTGGTCAACTCTAAAGTATCCACAGATCTCACCAATCTTGCCTTAAAGTTATTTTGAACTAATTAAGCAGAGCAAGCCCTAATCATTGGTTGATATTCCTTACTATCTATTATTTACTTTTATTCCCCCATGAATCCTGATGTCTGGTAGGAAGTCTTTTATATAAAATTTAATTACCTCTTCCACCCTAGGGGAGGTATGCAAAACCCTGATAACAAAATAAATACATGAAGGTTAAGGAAATGTATCCTGGTGCAGTGCTTTCCAAATACACTGAGAGCTATGCACTTTTCAGTGTGCAGGGCCACAAAGCATGCAGCATGGAGGACCAGTCGGAGGGATTCGGATAGCCCATCTTTTCTTGATGTATTCTTTCAAAATGATCTGCCTCGTTTGAACATATATATCTTGCCATCTAGCTCACCAAATACTGGTATGTCAATAGGTATATGTTATTTTCCCCAGAAAGAAATAAAATCATTTCTTTAATTATGTGTGGAAATTAGCCTTTCCCAACTACATACTGAACATGCATTTTTTACATCTCACTCAGCCCTGCAAAGTGATACAGGTGCAAACCTCTATCAGGTGTGCCCTACAAAGGGTACACAGGTGCACACACTCTGGTCCTTGTCCTTAGCTAGCATGTATCCTGTCTTGGGAATCAGACCACATTCTATGTCCACATTCTTCTTTTTACTTCCGATGGCAACACATCTCTGGAAGCAAATATTATATCAATGAAGGGCCACAACTCTACTCCTCATATTTTTTTGCTAAACTATTGTTTTTCTAAGCACCACCAAGATCCTTCTTCCAGTCACAAACCTCACTGGTCACTGAATAAAAGTGTATCCTCAAGTGTATCCTCTGAAAGCTGGCTTTCAAGTTCAGTGTTAGCTTGCCATCTCCATTTGCCTTCCATTAGGCGTACCATGGCCAAACCCTTTGCCTACACACAGGCCTCTTCTTTATTGTTGGTGCATATTTTTTTCCTTTCTCTAAATCATTCTTGTACCACTTTTTGATGCCTTTTCTAATAGTGCCTCCTCTTCAGAGTCCTTCCTGAGTAACCAACCAACTCTGGGAAAGAATCTCACTTCCCATAAATGGCATCCTGAATTAGCTCTAACCCCTATAAGGCACTGACCATATTCTGCCTTTGAATCATTCAATCAAACGCAATTTATTAGGTACCCACCATGTGTTACACATTAGCACTAGAAGATGAGAAATAAATTTCATTCACCAAAAGATCATAATGAATATGAACAGTACAGATATGTGAGCAACTGCTGCCAAGTACAGAGGACCAGCATCTTATGGAAGGTCTTCTCCAGCTTGGATAGACATTTGTGTATCCATTCTTTCATTTCATTCTGGATACAGACTTGAGGTTGAGCTGCCCCACGGTACACTATGAGATGAAAGTAAACTTATTTTCATTAAGAACACATAACCCACAGAGTACCTCCCACAGGTGCTTAATTCTTGATACTGCCCTTCCCATGGAGACTGCACTGTGAAGGCAAGGGATGCTTTGCTGGTACATCATATATCAAAACTCTTGACAGACTTGACTGTGTTTTAAATACTGTGGATTAAAGAGGGCCATAAATTTTAGCAGCTACTCTCATCCAGAAGTGGACTCTATAGTCTCTTCTCTTGGGCCTAGGCTTTCTTGAGAATCGCTCTTAACCATCAAAAAGGGGCAGAAGTATGCTATGCTGGCTCCTGTCATCAGTTATGTTCCGGCAAAGGCCGGCTTTGCCCTTATGGAAACCAGCTGCTGCAAGTGATGACTCAGCACCCAGGGACAGGAAAGGAAGAGACAGGAATGGTAAGTGGTGTTGGTGAGTGGTGGTTTGAAAGCACATGGGGACCAAAGGAATGGGAAGTTTTCGTTTACTTTTTCTAGAGCTACATTTTGCTACATGAAAAGTTTTCTGAAGGTTGGTTATGCAGTGGTCTGATTATACTGACCATGAGTGAGCTATGCATTTAAAGTATTCAAGATGATGCTTTACATCTTTGTGACATCTTAAGAGATGTCCATAACTGACCGTCAAGTCTTTTCCAAAAGGCATCTCTGTGTTTACATTTATAGATTGAGAGACTATTGCCAAATAGTAATATTTTTCAAGTTTTGTAGAAAATTGCTGATATTTACAAGTATTTAACTTTTGTATATATCTGGCAATTTTAGCAGTAAAAAGCTGAGATACAAAGTTATGGAAGACAAAGTGCTTCTGTTTCCAGATATTAACTAATGATATTCTTGCTGTCATTACTTGAGTAGGAGATTTTCTAAATTGTTTACTCACTATCATCTCTCTGCTTTCTCCATCCCTTCTCCTCTCTCTGCTTTCTTTATTTACCTCTTCTCTCCTTTTATCTTCTCCTCATTCTCTCTCTTTCTCTCAAGGTCTTGCTATATCATGACTCTTAGGTCGTCATGCTCACAGAGTATTGATCATAGGCATATACCACCATGTTTGAGTCCTTATCCCAATGTCTGCCAGCTTCTCCTTTCTGTACAATTAGTGACCTTTAGAAGTCATAGCTTCTAATTTTACTGTGCACACTTTAGTTATCTGTTGATGCATAAAAGCACCTTGAGATAAGCAACTCAAATAATTATTGAATACTGATCTTGATTCTCCTGAATGATGGGAACATTTCTCTGCTGTTCCTGCATCTGTTTGTGTGGAAGCTAAAACGGGCTGCAGTGATGGGCTGAAAGTGCAGATTTCAGTGTGCGATCTCTCTCTGAGCGTAGTCTGGAATTCTTCACAATGAAGGCCTATCTTACCTTCTCTCTTTTCCCTCCTCACTTCCCAGTTTACCTTTCCTATCCTGCCTTGCCAGTTTCCTTTTCGCTTTACTTATCTCTCACCTTCAGCCTTCCCTCTCTCCCTCCCTCCCTCCCTCTCTCCCTCCTCCCTTTCTTCCTCCCTCCTTCCCCCTTCCTCCTTCCCTCCCTCCCTCTCTCCCTTCTTCCCTTTCTTCCTCTCTCCTTCCCTTTCTCCATCCCTCCCTCCCTCCCTCTTTCCCTCCCTCTCTCCCTCCCTCCCTCCCTCCCTCTCTCCCTTCTTTGTGCTAAGGACAGAACTGGGTCCATGTGTGTTCTAGGCAGTTTCTACAACCCTAACTACATCATCAAACTTCTCTGTAACCACTCTAGGTTTCTCATTGAAGTAGAACCATATAGTATTTGTTATTTTTTAATTAATCAATTAATTAGTTCATTGTTTTACATCTGGTCCAAAGTCCCCCCTCTTCTTTTCTCCAGCCCACTTGCCCTCTTCTCCCATATCCACTCTTCCTCCATTTCTCTTCAGACAAGGGCAGGCCTCCCATGAATATCAACCAGCCATGGCATATCAAGTTGCAGTAAGTCTAGGCACCTCCTCTCTGATTAAGGCTGGATAAGGCAGCTCAGCCAGAGGAAAGGGTCCCAAAAGCAGACAGCAATGTGAAAGGCAGCTCCTGCTCATACTGTTAGGAGTCTTACAGGATGGCAAAGCAATACAGTTATAATATGTGCAGAGGGCCTAGGTCAATCCCATGCAGGCTCCTGGTTGGTGGGCCAGTCTTTGTGAGCCCTTTGTGAGCTGATTTTATTTAGCATCAGGTCTCCAAGATCAGTCTATACTGGAACATTTGTTAAATCTCTTTCCTTTTCTAAGGCTAAATAATATTGGCTTGCTTGCACAAACATACCATATTTGGCTCATTGGTTCATCTTCTCTTGGCTACTAGGGCTGCTGCCCTCCATCTGGCTATTGTGAAAATGTGGTATGAACATGGATGTACAACATGGATGTCAGGTCATCTGAGGAGGCCTTGAGCCCTTTTAGTCTACACTCCAACATGTATGGCTTAGGAGTGATCCTTCTATATTACTTTCAAACCTAAGTGATATATGATATAAAACATAAATATGATATTATATGATGTATGGCATGATACTGATGTTGTAGGTATGCAAACTAGTCTTTCCTCTTACTAGCTGGATGACTTAAACAGGCTACTTAGTCTTATAAGATCTTGGTCTCTTCACTTAACAAATGGGATGATAAAAAAATGTCTAATGTCATAGCACTTTGTGGAACACCAAAGCACATAACATATTGTTTAGCAGAGGGCATGCATACTCAGCCTGTAATCTGCAGTGACAAGACATTCTTGTCATGGAGACCACTGAAGGCTTGCATGCTGTGTTCTTCATTTGTCATGGTAGATGCTCTTAACAGAGATGGCTGGGTCTCCCTTACTTACATTTTCCTTTTCAGTGCAATCTATTCTGATTCCTTAAATCCTCCAGCCTCATTAGTCTTTTCCTTTTTGTTTCCTCCTCCTTTACCATGAAGTTCAGTCCAGTTTAAAGGGCATACCTTATAGAGTTAATAGAATTTTATAGGAAACATTAGAAAGGATCTGATAAATCTTCCCTTCTCACTACTTTCCCAGCCTTTGCGTAAATAACCAGACTACACCTCAGTCCTTTCCAGTTCTGAGATCTCAGTGTGACTGTTCTTTCTATTGGTTCCCTCCTGAAGGCACTGGAGATGGCCTTCCTGCTTTTGACACACAGAGAGCAACCACCCTTGTGGCCAGCTCCAAGAGAACCCTACATGCTATGCACACACTGATGCATCTACAGAATGCCTGTAATTCTTTTCCAGTGATAGTGCAAGATTAAATGTGTCTCTCTTCATAATCCTCAACAGTCGAAATGAGAAGCAATGTTCCAAGGCTTGTCTGATGGGAAATGAATTAAATTTGTTTTATTAGCCAACATCAAGATTAGGAAAATCATTCATATTGGTGTAGGCTCTCATGCTCATAGTGGAAAAAAATTTAGTT
This sequence comes from Rhabdomys pumilio, assembly GCA_030674055.1. NCBI lineage: Eukaryota > Metazoa > Chordata > Mammalia > Rodentia > Muridae > Rhabdomys > Rhabdomys pumilio. The sequence continues at coordinate 14,584,969 of JANHMN010000010.1, forward strand.
AGCACTTAGAAGTACCATGTAGAGAGGTGTCAGATGAGCTCACAGTGTTCTGTAAGACCTGGGCCTCCCTGAGTGCTCTGTACGAGCCCCAGCATTCACGAGATTTTTCACAACTAAAGTTAGTTCTCACTAGAACCCTATCCACCTATTGTTGCTCAACACATTTTACACTGTGACTGTGCTGTATATTTTAGCAGAGAGTCTGATACTTTTAGGGCTGTGAAGGGGAATCAGTTCACTTCATATTAAGCCTGTAATGCAAACTCTGAATTACTGAGCTAAGATTCGTGATTCAGTTTTGCAATTAAAATAACTAGTATGTACTAAGAAAAGGTTCAGTGAGAGCCATTTTCTCTGGGATAATTCTGGGAACCATTAATTCTACTTAAGAGGCAGAGGAAAAAAATTAAGCTTTAATACATGAATGACCGTTTATCACATGACTGTGTTCTTTAAAACAGCAAAAGGAAATCACAAATTTAACTTATACGAAATACCGGTGGCTGCACAAACCTCAGGTTTATAAGTGGATATGCCAGGTAATATCAGCAAAATGAGATCTCTGCAAATTCTGGTAGAAAAGTTACTCCCTGTCATAGCTGGGGAACTTGAGGCTAATCCATCATGCATATAGGTTTCCCAGACAGCATTTTCAGCAAGGTTTAAATTACAATTCATTTAGTCTCCTCTAATTCTTGTTCAGTTATGAATCTTCACTCCTCTCACTGCCCAGACTACCTCTATGGCTTTTCCCACTGGCAAGCTTTTCTCTGACATTTACTCTACCCACAATGCAATTCCCACACCTGCGACCTCTATGTTCTACCTTTTAACCCCACTGAAGCTTGTCTCTCCCCATGCTCACATCGAAACGCTGCTTCTCTTTCCCCTAAGTGCAAATGGCTTATCTGTCTCCCTCCTTTACACACACACACACACACACACACACACACACACACACAGGTGGGGGCCAGAGACAGAGAGACAAAGAGGGAAAGAGGGAAAGGAAGACAGGGAGGAGCAGGAAGGAAAGGAAAGAAGGAGGAAGAGCTTAGGAGAAAGGCTAGTTTAACAGCCCCACAAGTGTCTAACCGTAACTTTTTCTCATGTTTCCAAAGCAGTCGCCATATTCTCAGCCACTCCCATCAGACCTCCCACCACCGTTTACTGACTCAGCCCTTGCCCTTGGTAGACACATGTTGCAAGAATTTGCTCATTTCTGAAAAGTCTCAAGCAAATGTTTACTTCATCAAATCAGAATCTCTATGTTAACGTATTGTTCACTCTACATTGTCTTTTCCACAGTATCTCCTTAGCATCCGTAGTAAAGTATAATCCAAGCATCTTGTCCCATGACATAATGAAGTCAGTATCTATCGCTCCCACTGCACACTGCCCTGTGCAAGTAAATTACAGATATGAAAGCTTGGCTTCTGACTTTGCTTTCTTCTCTGACTCTCATCAATGTCTGCCAACAAACAGAGACCACATTATTAAAATTAATACACAGATATGTTACCATTCATTATATTTTAGAGAGATGATTTCTTTCCCCAAAAATGAGGACAGAATCTTTGAGCAAACCAGGACAGACTTGTGTTAAAGGTTGGAAAGTAGAGGTAGACCATTTTCTTCTTATTCAAACTGTCGGGTCTGCAGGGTTTCTGGGATCCATTCAGTGCTTTTAATATCCTTGAAAGTTCCCATTCACTTTATAAATGGGTAATATTCTACAGTTAGAGAATAGTCTATCAATTATAATACAATCTTACTCATATTTGGAGGCCAATGGAAGGAATAATTTTAAATAATAACAGCCAGCACCTTGCATTGATCATCTCTATGTACTAGTAGTCCATACATGTTATATCTAATTCTCATCCCAACCTTGTAAATGGAGTTTATTACTGTCCTTTCATATAGGAGTCTAATGAAGTCAACAGAAGCTGTTGGAATTCACATACCTAATGTATTTACCTCCTCAAAAACCTAATTAACTGTCTTGTGTGATTAAAAAAATGTGTTATTTCCTTATACCTATGTGAGGTTAATGTATAGTTTATACACCATAAACAAGTTATTTTTATACTTTATAACATGTAACTATATCAAAAAGATATAGATTATGTCTATCACTAACTTTACAATTCGTGTTTGAACTTATTTTTTTGATTTGCTTCATGTTTATTTATTATTACCTACCATTCTTTGACCAGATGCTTATTTACAAAACGATCTACTGGGTTCAAGTAAGCCACACATAATATTCTGAAATCCAAAGGAAACAGAAAGAAAAGAAGAAGAAGAAGAAGAAGCAATCAAATAACATAAATCAACAACAAGAAAAATGCTATCCCTCCGGCTATAGATATTGGAAACACTGTTCTGCAGACTTTGAATAGAGCTCAACAAATTATGGGGACTGTTCGAAATGGAAGAGAGAAGCAAGGCTAAAAGAAATAGCAACCTAACCCGAAGGGATACTTAAAGAAAAATAAATCACAATGACAGAGATTCTTATTCCAAAGTCCCAGAGTGAGCCCGATTCCCTGGTGTGAGGCAGGCGGCGCATGGTCAGTGCACTTGAGGGATAATCAAGCTGGACCCAGCGTACAGATCCGAGTTTAAAAGTTCTGATAACTTAAAAGTCAACACAAGAATCATATCAAGTAATTGAAATTGACCCCTTCAAATTCAATGCTTATTAATGTCACGGCTCCTGGTAGCGTGTGCAGAGGTTTATTTTTGTAACGCCTCCTTGTTGTTTTAAATTTGCAGGACCTTAAAGGTAAGCCTGTCTAGAACAAGGGTGTTTGTACCTCTGAAGCCAGCATGGTGTGGATGAGGAATGAGACAGACATTTCATTTACAAAGTCCACCGCTGGGGATTGCACTCCAGTGAGGTGCCCTGAAAGTTGGTATCTAAATACTTATTCTGACTGGTCTCCCTCTTAGCAGATCGCTTTAGATGGCACTGTGATTCAATAAACCAACTGGGAAACAGCATTAACTCTCAGTGTGTTGGAGCTTGAATATCCATTCATATTACAATCAGGGAATTCAAATGATAGATTGTTTCTGGATCAGAGTTTCTCCAGTCACGAATATTTTTATCTGATGAGAATGACTATTTTGACTTTGAGATATAAAACCCATAGAGATACTAATTCAAATACATTTAATCTGATCTCCATGCATCCTGGCACTTCACTGCTACACCCTAGCTATTCTTTATAGGGGAAAACTTATTGTACTGCCAAAATACCCCCTGCCACCTCGAATGACAAGAGCATTCATGCATTTTTATGAGCTCATTTGAGGACAGGAAGAGCAAGTTCCACAGTTCTCCACAAACACTTTAAGATGTTCGAGAATTCAAAAAGGAATAGTAATTAAAGAAACAACCATCGCAATCCTAAAACATAGAGACCAATGACAGGAACACACAATCTCAAAGACGCTAATGTGGTTATGAATACCTTCCCAATTATTCCTTCCAAGTTGTGTAGAACTATATAGTATGCATGCATTAATTATATGGTGTTTACTTTCCATTTGGTTTTATTTCAATCATCCTACAATATATGTGAAAAATGAGAATTCTCCCATATTTGTTTGACTAAAGGGTTTCACTTCAAAGACTATAAGAATCAAGAAAAATATACTTGTCAACCTGTTTCATAATCTGCAATACCTATCAAAACACACAAAAAAAGAAGACACAATCTGAATTTGAAGCTTCAAGAAATAATTTCTGTGGCCAAGATCTTGAACCAGTGAAAACATCAACTCAGTGTTGCAATTTTGGAATCCAAACAGAAACGGGAAACAGAGATTCAGAAAAAAGCAAAGTATATCACTCCCGTTGTTACAGGAGCTCACAGGTGTGAGTATCTGGCTGACTATTTCCCCCACACACGCAAGAGAATTGTGATTTTTATCAACCAAGCTGTAAGGAAGTGTGAAGAAAACTGCAAGCCTCATTACAGATACAACCTGAGGAAAAGCATCTAGAAATCCATCCATGGAAGCCTACTGATGCCTAAGGAGAAGGATCAGCATTCACTCACATACAGCACAAGTGAGAAATGATATAAAGTTATTAGCAAATAATAAATCTGTTATTTTTACATGGTTCCCATACAAAAGACCTTTAGTTTTGGTTATAGGCCAAATTCATCTAGAATGATCACTATTGTAAAATGTGGCTACTGTATTGTGACACACCCAATGTGCTAGCACTACTGGGAGGTAGCAGCCATTTCTGACTGTTACAGAAACCTACTGGGAGCGGTAAACAAATGGCTCCTTCTTCTGAACAGGGAACTACCATCAATCCAAAGTGACTCTTCCACCCAGGTATACTTTGATGCATCAGTAAGTTTAATGGGCTTTATTACAGAAACATGGGTGAGGGGTTACTTACAAGAACACAGTTCATCCAAAAGTGAAAATTCTCATTCTACCATGGACAATAACATCCCCAGGGCTACACAGATGGAGTCTTCCCTTGAAGTTAACATTTGCCACGCACGTCATCCCCATCGAACCTCTCCACACCTTCACATGTGAATCCTCCTTCTATTCCCTATCTGGTGAACTGTCCTTCAACATCCGTCTCAAATGTTGCCCTGTTGTGCAAAGTCTATGTTGTTTCTCTAAGGCACAGTTACACTGTTAACATTTATACGCAGGTAGTATTTGTTATTTGGTTGTCCCTACCATCCAAGTGAATCTGTGGAAAGCAGAAATTGTTTTACATTTCTTAAAAATTCCCAAATCTGACATTATCTATATAAATAATGAAAATTGAACAGGTGAGATGGATGGATGCTAGACCAAACAGACAAAGCTAGAAACAAGAACAGGAAGGTACAAGCAACAGAAATCGGACATATAAAACAACAGAGAAATAGAGGACAGCAAAAATCCATGTGGCTTCAGTTCTCCAATCTTTGACAAAGCTGTCGAAAACACACATTGAAAAAAATAAAGCATCTTCAACAAATACTGCTAATAAAACTGTATGTTCACGTGTAAATGAATGAAATTAGATTCATCTCTCTTAACTTGTACCTAAAAAAAGCATATCAAAACCCATCAGAAACATTAATGGAAGAGAAAAAACTCGAAAAACAGCTCTAGAAAAAACATAGGTAAACACATCAGGATACTGTAAACATGTAATTTCTGTAAAAGATTGTAATAGTACAAAAGAATAATCCTAAGGACTGACCAATGGGAGTCTATGAAATGGAAAGGCTTCTGCACATCCAAGGACATTATCTGCAGAGTGAAGAGAAAGCCCTCAGTAAGGGAGGATACAATATACTGGGCAGCGAATGAATATCTAGAAACTATAAATAACTGAAAAAAATTAAGTACCAAAACCAATTCATCCAAACAATGATGATTAGGCTGGGAAAATGAACAGATAATTTCCAAAGAAGAAATACAATTGGCCAAGAAATACTTGAAACTATATTTAACTTTCTTAGGCATTAGGAAAACATGAATGGAAACTGCTTTGAGACTCCATCTCGCCCATGAAGATACCAATCATCTAAGAAAACAAAGACAACAAGTGACAGTAAGAATACTCACTGCTGGTGAGAGTATAAACTGAAAATCATAACCCAAAGACTAGAAACACCGTATGGTCAAACTACACTGTTCCTGGGAATATTCCAAAGGGTTCTAAGTCATCAGAGCTGAGAGGGTTTTTTTGCACACCCACATTTATTACTGCATCAGCACATGATAGGGAATAAGTAAGCTTTCGAGGTCCATCAGCAGAAAATGGATAATGTGGAAAATGTGGTCCATACACAATGGAGTTTTATTCAGTCATAATGGGAATTGGCAGAGAAGTTAACAGGACTGGATATCATTAGGCAAAGAAAATAAATCAGATTCTTAATGTAAAATATTGAAGGTTTCCCTTCGTATGTGTGATGCATATTTATATATGCATATAGTAAATATGAACAAATGTGCATTTACATGTTTATATATACATATATACAGGAGACTCTGAGAGGAAGGGGTTTAGAAAGAATGGAAGAGGAATCTAGAAAAAGTGATGGGAGAGATATGTCATGTAAACCAAAGGAAAAACTCTGGGGAAAGAATGGGTTCATCAAGAGAGAACAGGAATACAGAAAACAGTAACAGTTAAATAAGAACAAGGTATAATGATGTATAACAAGGTATAATGTATGGAAATGTTAAACAATTCTTTGTATGCTAACTTAAAAAACAGTAAATAAATAAATACATATTTAAAACGAAGCCTTTAGTATTTAGTCCTGCACTTTGGAAATGTGAGTTTATAACAGGATTTACTATTGGTGTCCTATCTGCTGTATAAAGTCAATCCAGATGATACATTCTCTGTGGCATTGAAGGAACCAACACACCGTGGTATCAGTGACTCTAATCAGAGGCATGGGCTATACAGTTTCAGTTTCAGGATCGGCATCATACAAAGAGAAAGGACGTACTACTTACATCCACTCACATACCAGATAAAACTTTTACATAAAATGGGTTTTAAGAAATGAGGTTGTCATTGAATAAAGATCCCAGTCAAGCAACATAGGCCTCGGGTGTGGTGTTAACTGTCCTGACTTATAACTTTCAATGTGTCTATGGCTTACATATGGATGTATGATTATTCTCTCTTTTTCATTTTCATTTTGAGATATGGAAGACATCTTGGGGAAATATAACAATAAAATTCCAGAAGGTACTTTGAAATCCAGTAACAAAATGAATAAAATCACTCTCTGATATTCCATTTAGATCAATAAATGACGAGGAGAGGAAGTGTGGTCTAAGGAGCCTAAGTCTGCTTTGTATTCCCATCAGGAAAAACCTATGCTCGATGGTACAAACTGAAGTCATCCATTCCTTATCCCTGGTTTCAAATGCCTGGGTTAACTGCTCCAAAGTCTAGATTGAATGAAGAGCCCAAAGTGTCTAGTGACCCTAACAGCACAAGCAGAAGCACAGATCTCTTTCCCAGGGCCAAGGTGGCTCTCATTGATGTGTTTCTTCCTGGACCGTTTATTTCCGTCTGCTGAATTTCAGTCAACTCCATGGTACACAGCATCATCCGTCTTATTTCATCTTTTTAACAGGGACTTGATGAGGTGACACCAGACTGATTCTTAAAAACACATTACCTGCTATGTGAGCCATTGTGTGACAGGGAGAGCTACCTTAGTGACAGGCACCTGACAGCAGATTTGTTGATTTCATGGTCACTTCATTTAAAGTAACAACAGGGTGAAGTATACCATCTGATAATCTGTTTGAATGTTGACTGTGAAAAGCACTTAGCATTTCTGCCAGCTTCTGTGACTTCAGAATCTGTTCTTCAATATGTGAGGGTCTGTCTTCCCTTTTACTTGTTTTTTAAAATCAATTTTCCGCCCCTCCCTTCTTTTCATAGAGGAAATTCCTCCATCATTCTCTGAAAATAAGATTATATGGACACATTTGATGTCGAGGATAAATTGTCCTTTAAACCACACTTTTTAAGGTGCTAGTTTGAAGCTACTGATTTCAGGAAAGACTTAGGCCATAGTTCCAGATGTCCAGAGGCCACGAGTTAGAATGCACAACCTTTCTTAAACATCATGTAACATCTCTAAATCGCATAGGCTGTATGACCAGTATCGACATGAACATCATACCTTCTCTACCTGTTTGCTAAATGATCTGGCCAACTTACCGAACGCTCATATTTCAAAACATCTTCATGGCTACACTTTTTTTTTTAAATTATTCTCATAAAGGTAGAGCATCACATCTAAAATACTTATGACCAAAAGTATTTGTAGTTTCAGATTTGAGAATTTTTTTTAAGTTAAATTTTAGGGTATTTACAATAGACTTCACAGCATCGCCAATCAGAAAGACTGACATCCCAAATGCTCTGTAATCCAAAGCTCTTGAGTGACACATCACACCCAATTCTGGGCTTCCAGATTTTAAATTTTCAGATTAGGGGTGCTTAGCATGTATTTGTTAAAGCACAACCAACCAGGATCATAGCCACGGCATGCAGGCAGTGGCTCTGCGTGGATTACACACTGTTGGGATTCTTATTGGAGACTGGGTGCTGGGGAATCTGCCTCCCCCTGTAGGAAAAGGACTCTTCCCAACTCTGCAGAAAGCTGCATGCTAGCCTTTAATGTGCCAAGAGATGGCAGACCCACAGAAAATAATTATCACCATGTTAATCACAGTAATAATTTGTTCTTGTAAAGCATTTCGCAGTCCATTTACAAAAATTAGGCAGTAAATGTAGAGTCTGCTAAAGAAAATCAACGGTTAAACTTGCCAGAATGGCTGTTTCTTTTCAAGTGGGTATGATGCCTAGCAGGAAAAAAAAATGTCTGTCCTTCTCTGGGTCATTATGGCCCATTAGAAGAAAGGGTTAATTTCAGGCCATTTTACAAAATACTCCAATGCTCTGAGGAACCTAAGAATTACCTGTGGTGAGCCTGAACTATCATACCCTAATTGCTTGGAATCTCACACCTACTACAACTCAGCCTGGCCACACAGCCCACACATGGAGCCTCTTGGTCATCAACACGCTTGGAGCTTTTTAAACAACATTAAATACGAACCTGAAACAGCCCAGTTAAAATTTACACTTTCCCTGAAAGATTTTTGACATATTCAATGCTTGTGAAAGCTGAGGGGCTGACGGCTTAGTCGAGTACAGTTGAGTGAGCAGGCTGCCAGGCGCCGCACTCCACCTCCAGGGCAGGTGAACCGTGACATGGAGGGCCAACCTCTCCTGCCTCCTCAAGTCTTTTTCAAGAAAATATAAAAAGAGAAAGGAAAAAAAAACCCAACTTCTTCCTAGCTATTGTTTGATGATTTCTTTGTTTAAATAAACATCTCAATAGATGTAGGCATTCCTAGAGACTGTCGACTACATGGCTTTATCTGAATCTGTGCTAGGCAGTTAATTTCTCACCAAATTTCCCCTAGAGAGACAGCTGGCTCATCCAAGTTGGAGGGTGTTTTCCTTGCAGTGAATCCTCCCTTTATAATTGATTCTTTTCCACTGAAGGAACCACTTCACAATTCTTAGCACTGTTTACCAAGGATATAAGAGAAAATAAAGAAAATGCCAGGTATACACCAATGAGAATGTTTTCATCAAATGTGAGTCCGCACGTCATTGCAGCCAGAGCAACTACTGCCGCACACACTTCCTCGTTTATCATAACTTAAAACAATGCTTCTATTAAAACCTCCCCAACGTGTTGTGGGAAAGAGATATCTGTGGGTTTCTTCTTTTCAAGTGCAAACAGATTAAAGGGGGCCTAGGAAAGTACTTAAGAAAGATGTCATTAAATCAGAAGTGACAAATTGACAATCTCCTCTAAGATGATATATTCCCCTGAAGGTGTGCGTGCATGTGTGCGTGTGCATGTGTCTATACTGCATGTTACTTTAAATAGTTATAGAACAGCTCCCGTTTAAACTGAGCTACACTCTTCAGACTGCATACCTGTGAAGCATTTGGTAGAAACCATTGTGTGAACCCAAGCTCCATCACTTCCAGTCTTCGCCATCTGGAGGATAATGAAAGTGAAATAAAGACCCCAAAGTATTTAGCTTTCTTTTGGTGGGGGCAGGGCACACCCAAGGTATTAAGTTATTCAAACACCAGTAATGTATGACATTGCACATTCTCACTGTCATGGCCTTTGTTGAAAAGGATTTCCCTGACCTTTCCTGTAACCAGCAAACAAATAAGCCCCCTCTCTCAGCAGGAGAGAGGCACTGGTCCATTAGACATTAAGCAGTTCTATTCAGACACCCCCCCTCCATTCTCCTGTCCTTGGCCATGAAGAGGAAACTGGCAGTGGTCCAATCAGTCAGAGAAAAGGCAGGCAAGTGTGATTGCATAGAGGATAGCTTGAAATGTCGCAGCAGGGCCAGAGTCGCACAGCAGACAGCACCGAGGGAAGGATGTGGTGCTACATGAGGGGTAGTGTTCCAACATGGGAAGGCTGGGGTTTCAGTCTGCCAAACAACATAATGACTCACCCAGGCAGGGAAATATTACCACCATGGGGATATGTGGAGCATCTCAGGCTGAGAGTAATTAGGGACTAAACTACAACAGCATGCTTCAGTGAAGAAATGAGAAAATAAGCAATACCTCTGTCAAGTACTGATTGGCGAGTGGTAAATGAATCAAGGCTTCTACCATCTCTGGCCAGCAACTGAACTTGCAGCAGATTTTCAGAATGGAAACTGCGCCCGCATTTTCAAGATTTTCATGAAGCAAGACAGCACACAAGCATGTGTGTGTGTGCACGCACACACATGAACACCAACACACATACATGTTCTTGATGATCCTATAGTATCTCCTACCTCTTTTTATGCTGTCTATAAAAAGTGAAAATGAGCCCAAGATGGCAAATGCTAAAATATCATTTTATTCATAACAATGATATACAAGTTCCAAAATACAACATGTGCTTAATGAATTTAGGCAATGGAATTATTCTACTTATTGCTATCAGTTGCACAAGTGTAAATCCTCTGGCAAAGAGGACAAATGTTAATTTTTATTTCTTTATGTCTTTAAATTGCAGACAATTTGTATTCATTGGACAATGCAAAAACCTCTTTTTTCCCTCTTAATTGTCAAATGACATTATAATTAAATTGGATAACCACAGAATAATCTGTAAGTTAAGGGAGTCACTCGCAGGCTGACTGGACAAAACTCGGGCACCATTTAGCCATCAAACAGAGTGACACATCAATAAGCTTTCAGTGTAGTGACCAGGTAAGAAGAACAGTCACACAAAGAGAAAAGAGTTGGTGAGCTCAGAAGGCCTCAGGGTGGAAGGAGAATACCCTCTCTGAGGGAGAGTGCCTTCTCTTACGAACCACATCTGATGGGTACAAACCTTGAAACACAAACAGGCTTGCCTGATTCCTTCTACAGTGGCTGTTTCCTCCTCTCCTTCCTCCCCAGATGCACTGTGAAATATCACTCTCACCGATTTGGAATAAGGGACAAGCACAAATTATCTATGTTCTCAATATGAACAACCTCTATTAGGCCAGGTTAATAAACTCTAATAGATGTAAGGGCTAATACAATATTCAGCTATTGACATAAACATAAATATAAATTTCAAAGAAAATAACCTACTTTAGTAAAACTACCTGTGCAATAAAAATTAATGAACTCCAAATGATTCTGCACATCTCCACCAAATTGCATTTTCAGGCTCACATCTTCAGGACATGCTGGGTGGTTTGATGCATTCCCACAATTCATCTTCCTGCTAAGCCAATTTTAATTTAAATGCAATTAAAGGCTCAAAATGAACATTATGTATTAGATAAAGCCTCAAATCTGCAGACTATCATAAATATGATTTTCAGAAAAATTAATTACAAACCATTAGGGTACAAGTCTTCGAACTGCAAACGTTGAGTTAAATTGCAGAATTAGTTTGTTCATTCCATTAAATGTTAAATACTGATTTTGAGCTTTGTACCAATTTAATATCACTAGGTCAGTTTATGATAAAAATGTTATTTATAGCTGGAAGTTCTAAAGTATCTTACTAATTAAATATTATTTGCAAAGACATAAAAATAACCAGGAGTCAGTTTTGCACAGATCCTAAGAATATTATTTTTGATATGTGGCTGTTTCGTATCATTATATCACAGGCTTGGCATTCTTTTTTATGCATTTAATATACAGTTTAAATATTCTGCTTTCATTTTGACTTACTGTAGGAATACAGGAAAAAATATTATGGGCTGACACTGATACAGTGACGCCAAGTTTTAGTTTCTAAGCATTCCTGCTGGCAGGCTCTCAGGTCACTATACTCAACTAAGGTTATGCATACACCTCAAACTTAGGAAACTGTCTGTGGTCTGAAGTGCGTATGTTACAGCTCTAAGAATTTCAGGTCAGACAGGGTCAGTCACGTATAACTGTGTTTAAACAAACTATACATTGCTCATCTAATAAACCCCAAACATAGATCCACTACACACCCCACTTCTAAGACAGGATATCGTAAATAAACCAGGCAATCAAATACTCACTGGTTCACTTCTTCTGTACTTAAAAATTCAAAGAATTCTAGGAATAAAGACCTGGTAGTATGATTCTTTGTGTTGTTAAGTCAACTCCGGTAGCCATTTTTACCAAATATATATTATGCTTGCCTAATTACATCATAATAGTGAGCTCACTTGTGGAAAGGGGTGGAGCATCCAGCAACATACTGTAGCCTTTGTATACTATTGAACAACATAGCAGTCACTCAACTAAAACTATGGTATTCACATTTTTAAAAAGGGTGTATTTTTTTGTTATGTTTATAGCATTCTGTCTGCATATATGACTTCATGCCAGAAGAGGGCACCAGATCCCATTCCAGATGGTTGTGAGTCACCATGTGGTTGCTGGGAATTGAACACAGGACCTCTTGAAGAGCAGTCAGTGTTCTTAACCTATGAGCCATTTTTCTAGCCCCTGGTACTCGTATTCTTAAAAGCCATAAAACCTGGGTTCAATTGCAACCAATCTCACTTCCAATTATCAATCTTAAAACATCTTCCATGTACTTTTAAATTGTGTTTAAAAATATGTATCAGGAAGTATTTGCTGGATATGTTTTAAAAATCAAGCATGACTTTTGATTTGCAAATAGTCACCAAGTTGCTAAATTTTGGAATAAAAACTACACTGATTTCTGGTGAAAACAGCCCTTTTCTCTCTTTTAGTGGTGAAGGGTAAAAGCCTCCGGCCCAGATCACTCAGTGGTTTGACACTGATCTCCACAGCAACGTTTCACTAAAAACAGAACTATTTTACAGGTTTTTGGAAAACTTGGTAGATAATTTATTTTAATTACTTTCTTCTCTGGCAGGTATAGCTAACTTAGGTAAAATCGCTTAAGTAACAGTTTAATGGAAACATGCCTGTCACCTTCATTCATAATACAATGCTAATTCCTACCCCACACTTCCTCAGTTAAACTCTACCTAATCCCACACTAGAACAATCTCAGCCCACTTTCTTATCAGACTCCAGTCTGAGTCACTCCCTTCCTCCAGGGCATGTCTTCCTAGTTATTACTGAATCCTGCTTGTACTATCCTAGGAGTTTCTCAAGACCTTGAGATGAATCATTAATATAATCTGGAATTAAAATTTCATAAATAAATTCCTTTGCTCAAATTCTGTAACAAAAGCACAACTTTCGTGGAAGTTGTTTTATCAAAGTATTTCTTCTCACTCCTAAGTCATAGTCAAGAATGCATTTTCTCATTACCTTAATCACTCCCCCATTATCTCATTTAATTAGTCAAAATGAGCCATTAGAGCACCGAGCCTTTCCTCATTCACTCAGAGTAACACTGTTCCTGACAGTAGATGATAAACCTTTGGGGTTTTCTTTAGATTTTTCTTATTTGTAATTTTAGCTCATCAATTAATTTTTGCTAATATTTAAAAAAATGATCATTTCTAATATTCCCCCAAAGTTTTAGAAAATCTAGGAAAGAACCCAGAAACAAAAGAACAACTTAGAATAACTTTGATTGAACAGGCATAGCAAGGTTTCTTTAGAAATATAGAGTTTTTATTTTTTTACAAACCAAACTCTAATCTGTTACGCTGCAAGAGTTAGAGATTCAACTGATAAATACTTGATAAAAATTGATATTCATACTTTGAAAGTATTATGTAGATTGTTAAGTAGGTTAAATTTTGAATAAGTTCTGATTTTTCCCCTGGAAAGTCTAAATCTATAATCGGCTGTCCGTCTACATAATTATCCCGACAATTACCACAGCACTGTCTCTGTTGGAGTACAACAGTCCTATTATTATTAAAAACTGCAAGGAACTTTCAGAAGGAAAGATATAAAAACCACCACACTACTTTCAGGATTATATAAAGGTAATCATCCCAGGGTACAAAATTCCAAAGTGTGTCCTGTAGAGTACAAGTCTGGAGGCCTAAAGTCATCAAACATGAACAACATTTCCAGTGGCAGAGTTCTGAGCACTCTGTTTCAAACATGTTGTCAATCAGCTTGAACAAGGCCTTTCAGGCTGATACCATGTTTGGTTCTATAGGGGAATATATGAAGATGAAGATGTTTCAAGGCCCTTCCAAACACTGTATCATCCTGAGACGCTAAGATACAGACTGTATCTATCCTGAGTGAAAATAAGACTTGGAAAAGAGACAGGATAACCAAGGCACCCCAGCAAGCTCAGACATTCTGCCTCATGAGAACTAACAGCCATGATTCTTACAGACCATCACTGCTGGGGAAGCTGGCCTGACCTCAGGGGCATCTCTCACACAGTTTAGATTCATGGTCTATTTTAAGTCTCTCAAGGTCGTGTTCAACTGCTCTCTTTCGAAACCCCCAAATATTTCTTTCATTTCAATTTCTTTTCACACTGATCCACAGACTCCGAATGACAGTGAGACTCCACCATTCATCCCACCGCCATGTTACAATTCATTTCCACTTTCTTCTGGCCACCGCTGACCCTTGTTAATTTCTGAATCCCCATCTATCATTCTGTGAGTTTCACTCGGACCCTAGCCTCAGGGCTAGATGTGTCATCAGTCTTCTAGGTAAAGCCTACTCCTTTCACCACAGCCTCTGAGACTGCTGTTCACTCACTAGTCCGTGTTATTGCTGCTTCCTTAACAGTGCCATTCTTACTAACAGGAACAAATTCCCACCTCTCATCCTCTCACGTGTGAAAGCTGTTTTATAAAAACACTTCTCCTTCCTAAGGCCTAGTGAAGAATCTCTTTTTTCTTAATCATCATTCCTTAATTCTACCTATTGAGAAAATATCTATTTACTCAAAATATATAAGACACTTTCATAATTTCAACACCCAGAGAAGTGCAATAGAACATACTAACTCACACATGGTGTCAGGAACAGGTCCATGGACTTTTGGTTCAACTGCTGCCATCATTCTTATTTGAAATTGTATTTATGCAGTTATAAGAAAGCTTGTAAATACTGAAATATTATTGGGAAACAAGGATCAATGTTAAAATACTAAAAATCAATATCTTATGATAAATGGTTTAAGAAAAATTCTTTCTATGCTGCATTGTTTAGAAAATTGAGAATTTAGACTGTCCATGGACTTCATCCCTAGTATTGTTCTCATATTTAATAGTTATATATATGTATATAACTATTAATAGATATTTAATAGTTATATGTATAGTATAACTATTTTAATATATTTAATAGTTATAGTACATAGCTATATAGTATATAGTATATAGTATATAGCTATATACTATAACTATTAAATATCTGTTAATAATAGATATTAATATTATTATTATTATTATTATATATAACTATTAATATCTTAATAATGTTACAAATGTACTACCATGTACTTAGATCTATTTAGTGGTGACATTTTGACCTTCATGCTCTCCAAGAGTCTGTACCATGCTCAGCTTTGGTGGAACCATCAGAGAGCATCTCAGAAGACCACCCTTACATCCTATAAGTTTGTTGGTATGATGATAAAACTTTCAAGTTTTCAAAGTTTAAAATGGAATATATCTTTTATGCTTCAAGTAGCACGCTGCTGAGTTCACACTGTGCTAATCTAAGGGTGGCTCCTGACTTACAGTGGCTATGCTGTTCTCAGGAGTTCATTACATTAGTATGGCTGGTTTTATGTGGCAAGTGCTGAAAAGGCTTACAAACCTGACTGTAAGACCCAAAGTTCAGAGGATGAGTTTAATACATACACACATACATATGCACACATAAACACATCTCTATCCATCTATCATCTATCTATCTATTGCAATGAAAAATTTTAAATAGCTATCCAATCAAGCAACATTTTCACTTGCAGAACTCTATTCTAGACAGTCTTAAAGATCCTTATATCTTTGAACAAGGGAAACCTGAAATCTCTGAGTAATTTTTAACCATAAATAGTAATAGTCAAAGTCCATTTTAATTAAGATTTGGTATGTGGTCTTGCTTGGATCTCTGAAATACAGACAGTCCTTTCATTCTTTAAATGTACATGGTAACCTCTGTGCCATGGTTTTGAATTACTGTAAGGATGACCCTCACACATAATTAAATTACATTTTTCTCATGATTATAACACCTGTGCTTGGTGCTTATCAAATTCGCCTCCTTCTTGAGTAACTGTAGATTTAACTGCTGCAATAATCTCTTGCATGAACCCAAGGTCTGTTCTAAATACTTTTCTATATATTCATTTGAAACCTATAAAAATAAAAACATCATCTTGAATTCCACTTTCATTTTATTTTTTTGCTTTGCCTACATTTTCTCTTCTTTTATAGCATTAAAACCTTCTAACGGTAAAAGAACATTCAACTCATAAACACAAAACACAGGTAACTCAACTCAAATGCAAGGACCAAAAAATATAAAATAAAATAAAATAAAATAAAATAAAATAAAATAAAATAAAACCCAATAGATGAATGGACAGAAAGGAACAATGGAGGGTGTGTGGAGAGGAAGCAAGAAAGCAACGAAGGAAGGGGTGAACGAGGATTTGGGGTGAGCCTGTCTTCAGAGGTACAACAGGATCTGGCTTTTCCTTGGTGGGCTTTACAAGCTCACTGTTTTGAGTTGGTCAGACATTGCCTACTCTGTAGAAGTATTTTGCTAAGGCTCCAGTCCAGTAGGAGAGTGTGTGATTTTCTCCTACTGATCCCAGCAAGGACTTTGCATATGCATTGCTATGAAAGTGGCTCATGCAGAGGAGAAAACAACAAAGTTCTTCTTAGGAGGGCTAAGTCATAAGCCTAATCTCAGCATTGCTTGTGGAAGCAACTTTACCCTACTTGAGGGCTGAGCTATGAGGCAAAGATGCTATCACAAAAGAAAACGAAAATGCTAAAACCATCTAATGTATTGCTAGTTCCTCAACCTATAACTGACCTTAATACTTGTATGTAGTTAAAATGGTATAAAAGCAAAAAAGAGGACAGGGGATGGGGTAAGGGGCTGGGGGGGAGGGGATAGGGGATTACATCTGAAATGTAAATAAATAAAATATCCAATAAAAATAAAACATAAAAAGAAAAGATCTTAAAAAATTCCAAGAGAGAGAGAGAAAGAGAGAGAGAGAGAGAGAGAGAGAGAGAGAGAGAGAGAGAGAGAGAGGATGCTAACACCAGGAGACAGGTGAATGAACACTAGGTAGCCAAAGCTCTCTGTCAGCCATTGCACATCAGCTTAGCTTTGGTGCATGGACGCACAGAGGTTCAGTTCAAGGTCTCCTCCATTTGAGGCCTTAGTGGAAGAAACCCACTGGAAAGGGTGCAAAGCAACCTGCCTAGGGGCCTCACCTAGATATAAGTTGCACTTATTTAAATGATGTGTCATTTGCTATGACAGAGCAGTATTAAACAATACACAGGCCATATGTGGCAGCAACCACCAGATGTAGTTAGTATTGATAAATAGGAGAAGGGCGATTCTTTTTGTTCATATTTTTCATTGATTAGATACCAGACATGTTTAGTTAAAGTATAATCAGATTGTAAATAATATTGTACCTCTGTTCATTTACACACACACACACACACACACACACACACACACACACACACACACACACACACACA
>JANHMN010000010.1:14602690-14618248 GCA_030674055.1 Rhabdomys pumilio
ACACACACACACACACACACACACACACACACACACACACACACACAAGGACTTCAAAGGTTAGCCAACTGACTGCAAGCAACATTCTCTGTATAAGTTATTCTCCAAGAACCCTCTGCAACAAAAACAGCTATGCAGGTAGTTCTCTTGCTACTATTCCTGTTTCTAGTCTTGCAGTGCAAAAAAGTTGTATTTTTCTCTTAAACCAATGAGACCCTGTTGGATCTCTGTATCTGACTATTATATATACCAAAGCCAAATGTAACAAAAACACACAGGATAGGACAGTCCTGACAGAAGTCCAGAGGCCAGCAAATCTGTGATCCCTGGATGCAGTAGAACATTGTTCAGTCTTCACAGACATGTATCTCAGAAGGTCAGCTTCCTCAGAGTTACATGATGCTCTCTTTGTCCTGGTATGGTCTGAATGAGCTGATTGGGCAGAAAGGAATCATCTGGGAAGTTTAGTGCAAATCACAATAGAGCTCTCACTTTGTGGTATTCCTGACCACAAAGTATGTGAAGAAAGTACTTCTATGTGCATCTTCTCAAGGACTCAGGGGAGGGGACACTTGACCTAACCCAGAAGAGTTGAAGTGGCACTTGCCAGGATGATAAATAATGTCTTACACAGTGGCATGACAGCACAAAGGCCCCTGGACCAGTGAATGAGGGAACTCAGAAAGGTTCCCTGCAAAGAACTGGAAATGTCAGTGCTTCCAATCTTCCTAACAGAAAGATAAGATTCTTGCTGTACCCAAGCAGCAGGGCTCCTGACAGCAGGACTACATAATCTACGTATTTATTTCAGTATATCTGTTTTGGTAATATACTCTTATTTTTATCTTGTATTTGCTTGCACTCTTCTTAAATTAAAATTACAGATGATCACAGGTAGTATCTGGCTATCCAGCAACTTTTTTTTTTTTTTAAGCAAAGCATACACTCAGAATTTCTAAGTAGGAAAAAAATAATGACAAATCAAAATAAAAGGAGATGTGGGGAAAGAAATAAAGGGGACAGAATACTGTGACTCTATTTATAAATGCTTCCATGTCATTATGATCAATGACATTTATTGAGAACATATGATATACAGCATAAACTTAAATGCTTTGTGTATATTACCTTGCTTGACACAACCACCTAGAGCTGGAATGCTTCCCTTATGCAGGTGAGGAAGCTGAACTTCTGAGTTGTGCCATCACTAAGTATATAAAAGGAAATGCAATGAGGAACAGGGAATTCACTTCTCTGGAGACAGCACTTACAGCTGCCTATTGGCCCATATAGACACTTGCCATGGCCCTTTCTTTATGGGCTGTGGAGCTTGGTTAGTATGCCTGCCTCCACAGCTTGAGAGGAAATGGGTAAGACCACAGGCAGGTCCCAGTTTTCTAGGGGGGAAAATCACCGCAATCTTACCCAGTCTGACGGAATCTTAGTCACAGCATCCACATTTGCATAGCCCCAACTGAATATTTTTACTTACATATGGACCTCCCGTTCCTCCCCCCCCCCCCAAAAAAAAAGAGTTGAAACATTTTCTACTTGGAATTATGTGGTCATCATAGGGCACTGGATTTTTCTGCAGACTGTGCAAATCCAGATGCAGATCTCTATGGTCTTGGCAATCACGCACACATCCACACATAATGGTGATATAGTGGTGGTTAGCGGCCGCACCCCGGGTGCCCTTCATCTGTTAGGACTACATTATCTAAGACATACAGAACTCCACTGGGCTTAATAGATCTAAATCAATACACTGAATTAACCCCAGGAAAGAAATGTTGCTAAAGCGATGATGGGTAGGGAGGGAAGGATCCACACTTAGAAAAGAAAACGCCAACATTTCCAGAAGTCGCACCATGAAGTATAAAGTGGGTGTGTAGGTGTGTTGACAGATGTGTATTCGTGTATATATACACTGAACATTTATGTAAATATATATCTGTGAGAAGAGATACTGTCACCATGGCAATTCCTTAGTGAAGAGAAAGTGTCACCTCTTGCAGGAATTAGATTATGATTGTTGTAAACGCTCTTTACCTGGGAGAACTCGGTTTTGACTCATTCTGTTAGTAAGACAGCTTGTGAAAATCAGGCCCATTTCCCAAGTTCTTAACCACAGCCTCTAAGTCTGCACTGATTTGTTCCAGGGAAACATGTGAGAATAATGACAGTCCTCCATCTTCACTGAGCTTCCAGGATGGAATGCTAGATCTCATTGTGCTTTGAGGTTTTAGAATCTGAAGTCTGCCGCGGCATACGTGATCAAGTGAGCTAAGGTCCTTCCCATTTGTACCGGGCGATCACTCTGAAGTCTTAGCTAGCTGAAACAGCCAGGCCTTCACATTCCACCCACAGCACTGGCTTCTATCTGCTCCACACAGCTGGACATCACTGTTCTTCATCAAGAGGGCATCTAGAACTCTGAGTCAGCAAATGAAGCCTTCTTTCTTCCTAGAGTAAATGCTTTAGCTCGTACTTCTCACTATGTCCTCAGTGGGAATTTCTTTTCTATTAAAACAAAAGAGGGTGCTAAGCACCATTTATTAATTTTCTTGTTTCTGTGAAAAAATACCTAATAAGCACCCCTTAAGGTAGAAAGGATTGGTCATGGCTTCAGAGAGTGAGTGCTTGTTTGCTTGTCTCTGCTGATTCTGGGACCCACAGCAGTGAAATCTATTATAGGAAAAAGAGAATAGGGAAGAGAGGTAATAGAGGAAGAAAGTCACTAACTTAAGGGACCTATGAGATTTTTACCCTATTTTGGCTCATCAAAAGTTGGAGTTGTCAGGACTTGTTGGGGGAAATTTTTAATGTAATGTTGGGGTACTCAATGTAATTAGCATTTTGGCCACATTTCTGCTCCATTTTGAAGAAGAAGGCAATGGCCACATTTTACTCATTTCTACATGTGAACCAAGTAGCATTCTATACATAATAGATACTTGCTTTTTATTTACTGCTTTCAGATATTATTTTTTGTATGACTACATTTTTGGATCCTAAAACATACTTGATACTCTTTCCTAAATCTTAGCTTATAGTAAATAAAATTTGCCTATCTTTTCTACAAAACTGTTTCAAATTGAAAAAATTACTGACCAAACTCTATTCCAGGATCCCCAACCTCACTGCTGCTTTAGTTACCCAGCTTCCTACTGTGATAAGCATCTGGCAAGAATAAAACTCAAAGCAGGATGGGTTTATTCCACTCAGAGCTCCCAGGTCCAGATCTCATGGTATGGAAGTTACCTCATGGGAAAGTGAGACCATATAGTGGCCTGCCTCCAAGGACACCATCCAAGGACTCTACCATACCCAGAACCACATTTCCCTCAGTCTTCTGTTCTTCCAAAGACCCACGAGAATGACCCATTGGGTTCTGCTGATAGCATCTGAGGGTTTTTCTGGCTCAAAGTTCCAAAATTTTTCACAACCTTTTCACAAAACCAGTTCAAATGTCTAAGGACTACATGGTCAGGTTGATCTCCATAAAGCCTCAGTTCTCCATACTTTTTTTTTTAAACTAATGCAGGGAAACACTTGGTTTTTGTTTGTTTGTTTGTTTATTTTTTTAAAATTTATTTTCTATACTCAGTTTTAAGGTTACTTGTCTCATTGTCATGATCAAAATGGCTGACTAAAGAAAACTGAAAGGAAGAAGAGTTTATTTTGGCTCACAGTTTGAAGGTACGTACATCACAGCAGAAAGGCTATGATAGAACTTAAAATTCTTCCTGCAAACTAATTTCAAAGCCTGTGACCCAGGCCAGGTCGTTCCTGCAGGAACAATGCTACTTCTCTACATTTCCCCTCTGTTGTCAGACTTTTTCTCACTAAGGATTACATGAGAGGGATTGTGTCATGGTGGGATAGATACTTTTGGTGCATAGTTCTGGAGCTTTCAGTACATTGTGGTGGGAAGGGTGTGGTTGAAGGGTGTGGCCTATCTCCTGGGTAGTGATAAGAAGAGAGAGGTGCAGACAAGGGAAGGGGAGAGGATGGGGAGGAAAGGAGGGTCTCCAGACACTCTAGTTGCTCTAACCAATATTCAAGGCTGGCCTTCTCCCTTTATTTAATTCTTTCTAGAGATGCTTTCAAGGGCTCTGCCAGGAATGTGCTTAACCCATCTATCCAATCAGGTTGATTATCAAGGTTAACTAATAAACACTGTATATGCTTGTCTAACAAATGGCTCCGCAGTTTAAATATTCTGATTCATCTCAGTAACCTGAGAGCTTCCTAGGCGCTTGTGCTATTAGTGTTCCACTAACACACTTCTTTCAAAAGAGAGACTGCCAGGCATTGGAATGCCACCCTAGCAGCAAGCAGTTCAGTCATTTGCAAAATATGTCCCACACAGGGAAGGGTGTGAGGGAGCTGAGCATGGGTGCCTCCTCCAACACTAACAATAGACACTCCATTTTGTTTATGCTTCTGGGTGAAGTTTCCTCAGCCTGAAAATAATAGTAAATTAAAATGTAAGGTGGTTGACTAGCCAGTCTTTTCTTCATGCAGAAAGTTTCTTTTCAATGAGATGTATTTTAGTACATATTGAATACCAGAGAAAAATAACTGACCTCCTTCTCTTGTTCTATCCCAGTGAGATACATCACACTCACACACACACACACACACACACACACACACAACACACCACCACCACCACTACTACCACCACCACCACCACCGCCGCCACCTTGTGTGTAGTGGAGCTGGTTTCTTATTTTTATCACAGAATTGAATAATTAAAGATTAGCCTCTAACAATACTGACCATGATGTAACTCTCCAATGAGAGAGACTCCAGATATCCACGCAAGGACTTCCAAGGAAAGTGAAAGACAAGTAGACCCCAAATCTGAAGGCTTCCTGAGTTGGGAGTCTATTATCCATCCTAATTCAATGAGGGACC
The DNA here is from genome assembly GCA_030674055.1 of Rhabdomys pumilio. NCBI lineage: Eukaryota > Metazoa > Chordata > Mammalia > Rodentia > Muridae > Rhabdomys > Rhabdomys pumilio. The sequence goes on from JANHMN010000010.1 coordinate 14,607,617, forward strand.
ATGATATCCCTGGGCTGCAAAGGAAAACAAAGTTTGCAGTGGGAGCTGGCTTTATTGCTTTATGTAATGGGCAGCCTGTGTTTTATTGTAAACTGCAGTGAATCTTCAAATGGATGCTTCTGAATACCCCGGAATGTGAGTTCATAAAAAGAGAAGAATATGTGTAATAAGTGAGCTGGAGGAATAAATAGAAGACTCAACGTGCCTGCGTTCTGAACCGAGAGAGGAGAGCACTGTGGAGTACTGGCTGTTTTTCAAAAATGCACTCTTTCTTACTCATCAGAGATAACAAACTAGAGAATCTGTGGGCAGCTGCTTCACTTAGGTGGCCTCACTTCAAGTTTCCAGAATAATAAGGAGAAAGAATGGCTCTGGCCACCTGGTCATTTGTCAGCCGCAAATCCGGCCAGCCTCTGGTAGAAGCCAGGCACAGTTATAAGAGATGATTCTCACATTATTCTAGATCACCTTCTGGGTGCTTTTACAGAACTACAATATTGTTTTTTCACCCATTTCCCCCTTAACCAGATTGACAGAATTACAGGTTGACATTATTGTGAAATTTTATGATGTATCATGTTAATGGTGCCAGTTTGATTAGCCTTGATTGACAGCTTGTACCTGAACAGAAAGCAAAATACTTCAAAAATGTAAAACCAATAGATCTTGCGTGGTTTTTCACAATAAACAAAATCTCCGGCTAATTTGATGTTTAACTAACTAAGAATTTCATCCTAACCACATTCTATTAAGATTTTATTTCTTTCATTCTCACCTTGAGGCTCAAGCTGGAGGAGAATAAATCCAGGCTAGAGTTATAAAATCAAGGCTCACTTCCTGCGACTTTAAATGGATTGAGAACAGATTGCATGCTTCACATGGCCCTGCTCTGCAATGCCATCATAGGAAACAGAATCGCCTCTGATCTGGCACTTCTATAAGAAGCCTAGGCTGAGATATGAGGCCTTTATAAACAGCATTGGGAGCCAGGCACACACCTCTCTGCACTGTGGTGATGCCCCCTCATCTGTTACCCCAACAGCACCAGCACTGGGAGCCATCTAGCCTAGTAAATCACATGTAAGGGGTGTACTTTCCCCTCTGGCTCTCCAGTGTGAACTAGACCTAATATTCAAACTGGAATGAGATCCTGTAGTTTCCATTCATAGGGAAGATAGAAGCCATTCATATTGTGAAACCCCAACCGAGGTGCAATTAGACATCACTGCTCTTGCTGTCTGACCCCGAAACATAGTCACATAGAGGGTAAGGTCCGGATAATCCCTTCCAGTCAGGAAGCTTCTCTTTAATTTCTTTGTATCTCTTTGGAACTCTATTACTATGTTGTCCCACTGAAACTGCTCACTTGCAAAGGGATTATTGCCATGCTTCTGAATTCTGTTTGGGACTGAACCAAACATAGCATGTTTCCACAAAATAAGTCCCTGAGCTGGGAGGTAAACCACATTCTGAGAACCATATGGATAGCCATGCTAGAAAGCAAATCCTTTTAAACATTCAAAATGAGGGCTGAGGAGATGGCTCAGCAGTTAAGAGCAGTGGCTGCTCATCCAGAGGACACAGGTTCAATTCCCAGTACTCACTATGGCTCACAACTGTCTACCTCCAGGGGATCTAAAATCTTCTTCTGACCTCCATGGGCACCACATCCACAAGGATCACAGACAAAACACCCATACACAGAAAATAATGATAAAAAATTATAGTGTAAAATGAATACTTGTTCTTTTTAATATTATTAAACAATAAAATAATATTGCTATCATGCCAGTTCTAGAACTATCTCCAGATGTTACCTAATAATCCTTTAAAGTACATACCTGCACAGAAAAACATCCTTAACTACTGCAGACCCCATGTGCTGCAAGATGACCTCTCCCAACTTGTGGTGTCTGTCCTAAATGTAGGTACTACTGGTTGGTTTTCTTCCATCCACTTCCATTCTGAGGTAGACAAGTAAAATATAATCCTGGAATGGAGAGCAGATCTCCACTGTCCATTTCCTAAGACTTTGGTTTATATGAATAGCCTAAGTTGTGAAAATTACATAAACCCTAGGCTAACAGTGGACAATCTTGACAGGTAGCATAAATTCAGACAATTTAAGAAACTGTAATAAATACGTTCAATTCTGTTAGAAAAAAACCACACATATATTACTTTCTGATGAGACTGAACATGAGGCCTACATGCAGTATCTAGAAGGATGTAGATGATGCCTACCTAGCATGTAGCTATCATGCTATGGGCAAATAAATCTCTGTGTTCTTAACTCTAGCACTTTAAATTAATAACCTAAAATTTATAGTGGGTTTTCTCAAGAAATAATTTTGACTTTTATTCCTATGTATGTTTACTTTAAATATGACGTGCATGCGGAGGGATAATCATGTCAGGAAAACAGCTTGGTGAATTTGATGTAAGGAATATATACACAATAACTCTCACTTGCTCAAGTTCTTCCTCAATCTCCAACAACATAGTTTAGTTTTACCTTTGTAAGAATCACACAGTATTGCTCTTAACTGTCTGCTTTCTTCAGCTGAACATCATGCTTGAGATTCATTCATAATATCTCCATAGTATCATATCTCCATAATATCTCCATAATATCATATCTCCATAATATCATAGTGGCATTGTATAGAAGACTTCTTGACGTAGCATTTCCACTGTAATGATTCCTCTACAACTACAGTCCAATTTGATGAATCTTGAGGAAAAAAATTTACTTGCTCATCTCAAAGATTCAAGATAGTGAGATCTAGATAGTGAGCGTGAATAGTTTATGCCTTGTCTGTCTCTCCAGGGTTTCACTGTATAGTTCAGGATGGCTTCAGATTTACAAACGTCATCTACATCTTCCTAAGTGCTATGGATGTAAGAGCACATCCCCACATCTGGCTGGGTGATTCTCTCTTGACTTTACAGTGACAGTGTTGGAAAAGAGAGATTGTCAAGGAAAGGCTGGCTTAAGTTAACACATACTAGGGGTGCACAGAGGACATATTAAAAATGTATAGGAGACAAGACTGAAGAGCTCAGACTCTGGAGTGGTCTTTAAGTTACGGGAACACTGGACCGGACAGACATAGCACTAGAGTGCCATAAGGTAGAAATAGTCAAACTCAGATCTTTTTCTAGGCCAGCACAAACTGCAGAAGGAAGGAGGGATGTCCACAGAATCATTTTCATATAATAATCATCACTTGGCAAGATATTGTTACTTATGTAATATGAAGAGTCTACTCACAATACCTTTTCTTGGAGAGAACAAAAAAATGAATGCCCAAAAGGTACTTGAAAATGCAATGCAATATATTGACAAGTGTAAAATGAGAGAACAAAATCATACAAATTTGGTGGAGCATAGAAGCTAAGTTTCAGTGTGTGTGTATCTGTGCTGTGCTATTAATTGGTTTATCCAATTCACCTGAGTCATTATTACCCCTCGGCTTCCATTTCCCCATCTGGAAAGTCAAATTCATTTTGGTTCTAAATTCTCAACACTTCAAATTGCTATGGAAAGCCAGATTCCAGGTCCTCTGATGAGCCCTGGCTTGCACAAGTAGAGACAGAGACATTCAGGTGGAGAGTGTAGGGTTAATGAAGACAGAACAGCATTAGAGGTGCCCATGTGGCCAGCCCGGCAGCCTGATCATCTCTCTTCTCTTTCTTTCTTCCTTTGTGCTCAGTTGCCCACACCTTCACTTTCCCCAGACCTAAATGCCTCACCTCGTCTCACTGTGGGACTTGTAATCACAGACAAGTCTGGTAAGTAATCCCCGGAAAGTCCAAAACCCTTTGCAGCTGCTCCAAATTGTTCCATTAAAAAATTCTTAGTGCAATCTACATTGTAAAACTTCATGTTTAGCAACAAAATGAGCTTGCAGCAAGATGCCCATGCAATGAAAAGCAGGGCCAGCAGTTCCAAGAGATGGGGTTATTTCAGGAGCATTTCCACACAGCCTTTTTCCTCTACAAATAACTCCAAAATGGCAAAGTTCATTTCTCTTAACCTATATCCATACACCAGCTATCTTTAAAATTACAAATTGCATTTCCAGGCTTTTGTAATCTCAAGATAAATATCCTATCTACAAATTAGATTTTTTGCCTTCTAGCATTGCTAACCATGCATCTTCTGGATGACTCCAGGGATAACCACTATTCTTTGCGCAGGAAGTAGCTTTGCTCCCACTTAGTAGTTGATTTTAAAGAAATCAGGGCTGCTATTTCACTATGGAGAAATAGCATCTTCCCACCGCATCAAAGGGATATTCTTTTGTTTCTTTTTCTATCTTCTTCACAGTGGGAAAAGTGATTTCAGAAGCCTCGTTGTCAGAACAAGTCAGTCCTCTGACTGGAGTAGAGAAGGTTTTAAGAAAATACTGCACTTAGAAACCACCTAATAAAAAAACCCTAAGAACAAAGCTCTTTCTGTGGCCTTACATCTCTGCCATTGCCAGTCATAGTAATATGAAATAACATAAAAGAGGAGATACAGAGTCAGTTCCTTATAACAATTTTTGGTTGTCCCATAAGAAGGGGACTATCTCCATTCAACAAGCACTAAGTATTTAGGATCTAAGATTCCTTAAATATAAAGCTCTGTGGTCCCAACATAATACATTTGCTCATTTGCCTCATGAAAATTTAAAAAAAGTAAAATTATGATTAACATCTCCCCAAACCTGGTAGCAAGTAGAATGAATAAGTGAGTAAAAATATTGTCTATACTAAGCTATGTTCATTTCCACCAGGGGTCTAATTAGGCTGAAGATCTCCTGTCACACACGAGGTACAATTATCCATCATTGTTCTGATGGAATACCATGGCAAAATCTTGATGTCAGCAGAATCTGTGGAAGAAATGGAATGAGCGAGAGAGTCAGGAGGATGATCACCTAGTTGGGTACCTGGTAACATGGTGCATTCTGGGCACTGCCAGGCACTACAGACCTGGCAGGCAAGAAAAGAGCCATGACTCCTACCCTAAAGTACATCAGCAGCCTGAAGTACATGAGAGCAAAAACAAGCTAACGAGGTAACAGTACAGTGGGTACTATGCCAGAGTTAAGGATGTCTTGAGATACAACAGAATGGGGTGGGGTACAGGGTGTCAGTGTGGGACATAGTAGAATCTTCACAGTTCAACGTTAACTAGTTGGAGAAGCTGGGAAGGGTTAAAGGAACAGTATACTAGAAGATTTTAAATTCTACTCTGAGTCGTAAATGAACCAAGTTTAGATTTTGATACAGAAAAGGGAAAAACAGTAAAGAAGAGACCTATCCAAGCAGTTCGTATAGCAGATGCTAAGAAGACAAATGTCTAAAGACAGGGAGTGTCTATAAAGCACAACCCTGGGGCAGATTATTTTGCAGAAAGAGGCAGTGTCTTGTTTTCTTTTCTTGTTGTTATGGAAAAGCAGCTCAAAAGACTAGAGTTTATTTTAGTTCACGGTTCAAATTGTAGTTCATCACAGCTGATAAGTCCAGGAAGCAGGCGTTTAAAACAGCTGGTCACATTATGTTCACAGTCAGAGGAAGCAAGCAATGAATGCATGCTTGCTAGTGCCTAGCTGGCGTCATCCATTCCCTGCCTAGGGAACATAACATCCAAAGTGAGTAGGTTTTCTTGCTTTAATTAAGTCAATCCAGATAATCCTACACAGACATGCCCAGAGGCCCATCTTCCTCATGATCCTAACATCTGCCAAGTTCACGACTAATCCTGACCATCCTTGGCAGCATCTTAAAAAACAAACAAACAAACAAACAAATAAAAAAAACTATTATGGCAATGATGCGTATCAGAAGTTGTAGCATCTTCACAGATGTGTAACTGTATCACATGTGTCTGAGACGAATAAAAAGTAGCAGTATATGTTTTCCCACTGGTTTTGCCTCTTCCTACCTAGTTCAGACATGGGTTACTGACTGCATGGTCAAGATGAGTCAGCATGAGCAAATATTTTGTTCAATAACTGGAAGATATATGCTACCCAGTCATCTTAAATTCAAAATAAATCATGACTTAATTCATGATCCAACTGATGGCCCCCAGCATCGTCATTAGGTCAGCTAGTAGAAAGACCATTCTCCCATCTGCGTGTAAAGAGGTGGGGGATCATGCCAGATGCCACAGGACCATCTCTCCCATCTGCGTGTAAAGAGGTGTGGGATCATGCCAGATGCCACAGCACCGTCTCTTATTTTGATTCCTCATGACACTTAAGTTCAGCATCTGATAACCAGATCCTTAAACTGCTCACTGTGATATGCACGGTTTATTTAAAGTCTGCTTTCAATTTCCATAGGACTGTGCTAGGAATGGAAACACAAGTACTCTAGACACCCTTTAATTAATCTTGAAGAAGAAACACTCATAAAAGACTCTTAGGAAGTTATATATTCTCCATCTCCTTGGACCTTTCCGAAGTGCACACTTTGTTGACATGGCGTTGACAACGGGTTCTGTGATCAGATCTGACTGGTGAGCTGTAAGACTGAGGTACTGGCTACATCCCTCTATAGCCTTGCACCTGCCATCTGTAATGTCAGGGATCCTGAGAAGAGTAGGACGCTGAGGGGATGAAGCATTCTGATCAGTGATAGGCACACAGGGAGTATACTACAGCACACAAAGACTGCATACTACTCAACATGACTACGTCTTTCTGCACATTCTTTATCATAATGTTTTCAGGGAAAACTTTTTTAAATAATGCAATCAATTCGGGGCCAGAAATGTGGTCGCTGCCTCACAATAAATAATAAAAACAATATAAGAATTTAGTTGCTCCAAATGTAAGAGCTATAGCCGAGAGTCTTCACCCCAGGATCAATAGATATAACCCACAGCTGTCTTACCCACATTGGCATATACTCTGGACATGTTAGCAACTTTCTGGAATTCTGTTTATTTACAAATGCTTCGAATTTATAATTTCACAGAAATTACAGTTAAGAGTCGTTTAAAACACAAAGTGCCAGTTTTAGGAAGAAACAATAGCTCTTAAGCTTTTAAAAATACAACATAAATCCAGCTCTCTATAGGACTGAAGAGCTATCCAGGGGATGGCACAGATAGCTCTCCTCTGCCATTGCTCCTGCTTTCCTCTGACATGTGTTGACTGCCCTTTAAGATGAGAGGAACACAAATGAAAGGTATTTTTATCTTTAAAGCTGCACTTTAGTCTACAAATGATGTAAAGGAGTTTATAAAGACATAAACAGCACAGCATGACACAGCATGCAAAGAGAAGATAATATATGTGAAAGGAGGGGGGATGAGGGATTCAGGGGGAGGCAATATGGATATTAACTAGTAACATATATGCCAAGGACTCTCTGAACTGGACAAGAATGATGTCATAACTCACATCTTCCTGCTCTGTGCAGTAGCTACAGCATATTCTTATGCTACAGACTCAAGAGAAACCTAACTATTATTTTGTAAACCCACAGAAGCTTCTTCCCATTGGCTTCCAAATCAAAGGCACTTTGTTGTTTGATGCCCATGCTTTTGCAGAAAGTACAATGATTAGCTGGGTTTCCAACTTTATGCTGGCTGGTGTTCTGAATACCAAAGCTGATTTCACAACATACTGACTTCCAAGAAATCCTCTCGCAAACCAAGTTGATAGAATATAGGATCAGGTTTTCCTTCCAATAGACTGTTCAGAGCCATCATTAGAAGAAGAACAAGTGGCAATTAAAAACTCTGTTATGGAGCTGAGAATATGCACTCAGATGATTTCTATCCCTCTTTGAGACTCTTTGAAGTATAGTTTGTGTTTGTGTGTATGATTTGGCTTCTGCAAATACATCGGTAGTGCCAGAGTACACTTCAGTAAGCTTGAGTGAGCTCAACTAGATTAACAGAAGAAGGATCACTCCAGCACTCTGATACTGTGGATAAGGCCTGTATCACAGATATTCTACTTTTACCTATGTATACATCAAAAAGTAAAACTGAAGCCAAATAATACTGCCTAGAGAGAGCTAGAGATATTACCATAATGAACAGCAGAGTAGCAATTCTGAATCCCAGTCACTTCTTCCAACACCACCATGACATTTAACTCTCTGGATTTTTCTTTGATCACATGTAAATCCTGAATATCAAACCAGTCAGCACTCTGTGCTTATGGAACAAGGGTCTGTCTGACATGGGGAATCTGCAGTTAGCACTGATATCCCATTTTTGTGCAGTCGGTGTACCCCTCTTCAGAACAGAGCACAGGACAGAGACAAATGTTGATAGCCAACGAGTGATTCAGAAGGTTCTAAAATCTTTTACCTTTTTTCAGAAAGGAGCCACAATTATAAGTAAGGCGAAGAAAGCTTGACCTCAACAATCTTTAATGCGACACATTTTCAAGTGGATCTTGAAATATTTAGGAATGGGTCCTTACAGTAGGACGGTACAAATCCAAGCTGTTATATAGGTGATGGTATGTAACACCTGATTTGGTAGGGTACATCTATTCAGATGGGCTGAAACAATCATCTCAAATTTAGTCTCCCACCTCCCAGCTGTAGGCCTACCAGCCGATACCCTACTCAGCTCTGCTCCAGGCTAGCAGTCGAGCAGACTAGTTAAAAGACAATTAGTCCAATTTCACATTCTCTAGCAGCCGAAAAATTTCATGTTATTTCAGTCACAGTGGATGGATGCCAAGTTCACTGGAAGCAGCCCTGCTGATTTATCCAGTCCATTTTAATACTTTAGAAATACTGTTAAAACATGGCTGTCCTAATTACGCAGGGATCAACGCACAGTGTCCCTCTCACCCAGGATTCTCCCAGAAGGGCTGCAATCAGCTGCATTCCCCTTAATTTCACCATGCAATTCCAACTAATTTCATCCTAGTACAGTGCTGTCAGACAACTCCCATGCCTCTGCGGTTTTAATCGATTAGCTCAATGTCTCTATAATGCATCACCAGCTGCCAGGCACAGAACTGGACGCTCTGTGAGCGTTTCAGCTAAAAGACAGTTTAATTACTATACCAGCTTCTCAAAGGCATAGGCACAAAGCCCTGGAATCAAATTATTAAAATATTTGGTGTCAACAAGCCACTTTATAACTGAGCAAACAATGACAATCCAAAAGATGGAAATAAGGAGAAAGTCTGTCTTTAATTGTGAACAAGCTTTTATGGACTGTAATATATTCAAGCAAATGGATGGCTTCAGACTCACTGAATCTCAGAGGCAACTGCATTTGGGCAATTCTCCTATGACATATAAGAACAGGACTTACATATTTCATATTGGAAAAAAGAATACATGAGTCTGAGTTGGCCTTCTACTTTGAAATCACGGAATAATATAATTAGCACTGGTCTCTTATACATCCCTTAACTGTCAAAGCTCACACAAGTACAGCTGAAGGACCTGTAGACAAAGCACACTACTAGAGGACAGTTGGCACTCAAGCCAGGCAACTTCTAAAATAGATTATAGTTTCTCTGCTTTTATGACACAGCTTTTGCCAAATCTAGCTGACAAAGGAATAAGGAACATTGTCACAAAGGAAAACCACATTTGTAGCATGGCTTCATTGTGTTATAGGATTGTGACAAAAATAAGCAACCAAGAGAAAAAAAAATTAAAGTATGTGTACTGGTTAGTTTTACATCAAGGTGACACAAGCTAGAGTCATCAGAGAAGAGGGATCAGCTGAGAAAGTGCCTCCGTAAGATCAGGCTGTAGGCAAGTCTATGGTGCATTTTCTTAATTAGTGATTGATAGGGGAGGGCCCAGCCCATGGTGTGGGACAATCCCTGGGGTGGTGGTCCTGTGTTGTATAAGAAAGCAGACTGAGCAAGGCAGTGAGCAGTACACTTTCATGGTCTCTGCATCAACTCCTACCTTCGGGTTCCTTCCCTGGTTAAGTTCCGTCCTGACTTCTTTAATGATGAATTATTACATGAAACTATGAGTAAAATAAGCCCTTTCTCCCAAAGTTGCTTTGGTTATGATGTTTCATCACAGCAATAGTAACCCCAAATAAGACAACATGTTTCAAAACATCTAACACAAAAGACTCTGAAGATGGAGGTCAATATATTTAAGGCCAGCAAGAAACCTACCATCTCATATCCCATTAGAAGGATCAAGAAAAGGTCTTTGCTTATCTTTCATGAAAGAGTTCTATATATTAATCTAGAAACAGAAGAAGTCACTGGCTGCCAAACTAGTGGTTCTCAAGAAATTTCTCAGACAAAACCCAGACAAAAAATATACCTGGCAAAATTGCTAAAAGACAGCAGAGTGTGGTAGGAACAGCAGAGTGTGATGAGGACAGCAGAGTGTTGTAGGGACAGCAGAGTGTGATGAGGACAGCAGAGTGTGGTAGGGACAGCAGAGTGTGGTAGGGACAGCAGAGTGTGGTAGGGTAGGGACAGCAGAGTGTGGTAGAGACAGCAGAGTGTGGTATGGACAGCAGAGTGTGGTAGGGACAGCAGAGTGTGGTAGGAGCAGGAGACTGTGGTAGGGACAGCAGAGTGTGGTAGGAGCAGGAGAGTGTGGTAGGGACAGCAGAGTGTGGTAGGAGCAGGAGAGTGTGGTAGGGACAGCAGAGTGTGGTAGGAGCAGGAG
>JANHMN010000010.1:14631279-14646041 GCA_030674055.1 Rhabdomys pumilio
TGTGTGTGTGTGTGTGTGTGTGTGTGTGTGTGTGTGTGTGTGTGTGTCCCAAAGGTAATTGCATTGGATGAAAACTTCAGATTGTACAATGTTAAACCTGCCAGAATTTTGGTGATATTGCAATTAAAAAAATTCACTTCTGCTCTGAACCTGCTACAAGATAGTTAAGATTATGATTCTGGTTTAAAATTCAAAGTTCTAGTCAAAGCAAGACATTGAGAGGAAGGCCAAAAACTTCAATGCTGTGGCTGTGTAGATCGGGGTCAATAGGACACTGTCTTGGTGGAAGTAAGGAGCAGCTATGAGTCTGTAGGAAAGACCTGCTGACTATGACCATGTTAGAAAGCACAGTGTGTGCTGGAAGGGCAGGCAGCTCAGCAGTTATGAGCATGTACTGGTCTCACAGAAATGCCAGATTTATTCCCCAGCACCTATACTAGGCAGCTCACAACTGCCTGTAATTTCAGCTCCAGTGGCTCTCACAGTTCTGATTTCCTCTGTTACCGTCACATGTGCAAACATACACACACACACACACTGCATACATACACGATACACATAATTAAAGTTGCAATAAATATTTTATAAATTAAATGGGGTTTTGCATCATTCAAACCATGACTTCCTTAGGATACTGAATGAAGCAGGGTTCATTCAGTAGAACCATTCAGAAGACATGATTTCTGGAGGAAGGGAACAGGTTTCAAGTGCTGGGCAAAGGGGCTGGCCTGGGCCTGAAACTTGATAAGAACCACAAGCCATTGCCTCGATCTCCATCAACTTATTCCTTGTTTAGAAATTTATAGTCACTTAATGTAGACATGTTTTAGGAGAAAAGGGGGAAAAAAACAAAGTAACATTGCAGAAATAAAAAGCAGCTTGATCTCTTTTTACTTCATACGTCCCTTTGAAACAGTCACCAAGATTACTCAAGGGCTGCTTTTCACTCCAGATTAACTGTAATAAAGAACACGACATGTTTAATTTTATAAATACCTTGCCAAAAACTATTCCCTGCCCCCTGCAAGAAAGAAAAAAAAATGGATATATGAGTTGAGTTACAGTCCATGCCAGGAGAGTAGAAGGTGACAGAGGAAAGTGCTAATTTAATTATGCTAATACTGTGCGACCAGATGGCAGAACAGGCAAACAGGGGAGGAATTTTTAAGATGAGATTTTTTTTTTAAATAAATATTTGTGTTCCATGGCTCTACAATACAAGCACTGGTTCAGCATTATCCTGTTTGTTATCATCAAGAATGGTGTGAAGCTCCCTGAGTTGAACATTCAGGCCTCCAACTCCTCTTCTTGTCTCTCTTACCCTGCCTCCAGGAAGGCATCTGACCCAACTTGCTGGTCTGAGATACCTGCAGAGAGAACTGTCTTCTTGGCACAGGTTTTCAAATGCTTGAGATCCATGGAGTCAAGGGTTATAAAACTAATGTATTTAACCATGTCAGCAAGCCAGGCTGTTTGTCTGTACCTGGGTGAATGATTCACACATGATGGTGCCTTTTCTACACCAGCTCTCATTTTTAAAGTAGGTGTCTCCTTCTCCCTCCTTTCTCCTCAGAATGCCCTCTCTTCCACATACTTTTGTATTTAACTCTCGAATCCGGTAGCAGTGTAGTAGTGTGTTATTGAATAAATAAAGCATCCACCTCCATAAAGCAGAGGTAATCTTTTACCTGTCTCTTCTCACAGAGCATCTTATACAAGTCCCTGGCTGGAGGAACTGAAATGCCTCCCTCTCATCTCTTCCATTACCTAAGTTAATCTCTTTCTCTCCCCTAGTTCTAGAAGTGTGTTTATCAGTTATTCACAACTATTAGATTCTCTGAAGACTTACCTTCAGTCATGAGTAAGCAAGTCTTCTGAAACTGTCTAGAAGGTTATATGTGGAGGAAATGCAGAGGGAGACAAGGACAAAATTCTGGGGTGGGGGGAAGGTTTCTTTCTTTGACTTGATAGAGATTTCTGAAGGCTGTGTCTCCCACAGAATCAATGCTCTCCAGTTGTGGTCCCAGTCTTCTCCCAAGCCCTGGCAAGTCTCATGTGACAAAACTGCCCACTGTAAAACTTATATAAGCATCTCATTCAGGCTCAGCTTCCAGAACATGTGACCCAGACTCCACTGATAAAGCCCCTGCAGTGTTCTAACTTGTAGAACTTTCTGCTGTCTTAGTTAGATGAATACTTCAACCTATTCAACCCATTTTCCCCAACGAGGGTATTTTGCATTTTGACAGTTGTTAACATCTTCAGGTGAAATCACGTAAATTTGAATAAAAGCTTTTTGGCATTAAAGGTAATTCGCATACCTCAGGGGCCATTCTGAGATCACACCTTTTGAGTTAGCACTCCTTTGACTGAAATCATTCTACATACTCTGATTGGTGTGCACATTTCCTCAGAGTTTCCCCCAAATAGCTATCTGAACCAAGAACCTAAAACTGCTGGATGAAAGCCCTCAAAGTCAAGCCAACCACTTGCATTTGTATATCTAAAAGGTTACTGAATGCTCAAATGATAGGACTATTCAAAGGCTTCACCACTAATCCTATACCGCATTCTGCTACTGACTACATCAGAGTCATTAGATTAGAAAGATTGGAAGGACTTATGAATGGACAGACAGACGTCATCTCTATTACTTTCTTTCCTTGTCTATAAAGTTAGTAAACCTACAAGATTCTATCTTAAAATGGCTTCATATCTATTAAGCCCCAGTAGAGGTGAGTAGCATAGCACACAGGAGGCATTTACTAGATTTTGACACTTTGTTCTTCTTTCTTAGTACACTTTGTGAAACAGTATTTTAGATGAAATTAATCATCACTGTTTCTTAGGGGTTTTCATATCAGGTTCCTACTAAGTAATCCCAGACATGGATTGGCTATCAGGGGGATAATTACAAGAGTGGATGCATTAGCTCCTGAGTTTATCAGTCAGCACTCAAGACAACAGAATCTATCATGACCTTGTATTTCAAGGACATGAATAATGACACAAAGCAGAGCCAAAGCCTTTTCTAAGACTTATTTGTCTTTCTCTCTTCTCCCTTCCTCCCTCTCCCCATTCTTCCGTCTCCCCATCCCCCTTCCTCCCTTTTCCCTTTCCTCCCTCTCCCCATTCCTCCCTCTTCCCTTTCCCTCCTCATCTCTACTCTTCCTCTGCTCCTTGACTTCCTGTTCCATATCTAAGAGAAGTCAGGAGGTCACAGATTCTAAGAAAATATTCCAATCAGGAATATTCACATACCCTTTTGGCTTTCATATGTATGAATGAGTTTTCAACTTCCCAATGCCCATGACCTACAGTGTCAGGAAAGAAAACAAAAAAGTCTCCTTAAGCTTACAAGCATCTTAAGGCTAGAGGCCACATAATAAACATTGCAAGATCTCTCCATAGTGTCCCATCTGTGGTAGACATTTCATAGTTGACTTGCTAAACTCCTAACGAATGAAACTTAAACAAAAGTCATGGCAGTAAAGGAGACATTATATTTAAGTCTTGTCTAAAGAGATGTGTCTCTGGTATGATCAAGAGACCAGGTGGATTGTTAGCCAGTCAGCTTCTTTTGCAGTCACATCCCCCTATCTTATCCACTGGACAAAGATACTTAAATATGTTGTCCTCTTACGGTATTCTGAAACTTAACAGGAAAGAGAGTTAGGAAGAATGTAATAATGAGGTTTTTATATTTTATGCCTTCCTTGGGCACACAGTAGAAAATAAAGAGCAATTTGATAAATGTACAAGCAAATTCAAAAATCTTAGCATCTCTAAAGGCAACAGGAAGAAGTAGGATTAGCTCTGATCACATGGAAGCAAATGCCCCACCCACAAAACACAAGTTCGCTCACTTCCCTCACTTCCTCTCAACGTGTGTTACTAGCACACATGTGTGCTAAACAATGTATGGGACTAAAACAAAGTGTATGTGCAGTTGCTAACCTTGGGGAATTTTCATTTTACCTTAGGGTAGTTAGAGTCTAGTCAATAATCTTTCTTAAAGAAATATTTTTAATTGTCCCATCCTAAATTGTTTAGAAAATTCTTATGGAGTAAGACATCTCTAAGAAAATATATCATTAAATTCTAGTTTTTCTCCATGAAGAATGCTGGATTATATGAAGGCACAGAAGAAAACGGGAGCTTAACTTCATGGGTGAGCTTTCCTAAGCATTCAAAGTAGCAAGGAACTCTTTCAATCCATGCAAACACAGCCTCTCCCTGTTCTTAATTCTCTTCTCTCCATTTTGATGAGACGACAGAAGGGAGAGCTGGTGTCTACAGCCCTCCCAAAAGTCAAGACCCTTAAATGCTGCTGATGCTACCTCAGCAGCATTCAATTTCAGAAGTCTCTATATATTCATTTAATATCTTCTCATTTGTACATTTATATAGTAAAATTGACACCATAAAAGATACAGGAAGTACAATGAGCTAGAAGCACTAGCTTCTAATATCCTTAATACCCCAGGAATAGCCTGACCTTGATATGCCCAGCTTCCCTCTTAAAATCATACAATGTGAATTGTGGCATTTAATTTATTTTATTCTATATGCTCTAAAATGCAACCATTGATTTCTAAAAGCCTTTGGGCAATATACAATAGCAGATTTCATAAACCATGGGGTAAAAAATGACAAAGCCATAATAACAAATGTCAAGCTGGCAATTACCCATCCCAAACAATTCTTTGCATTGCTACGTTAGATAGTCCAAATGTGTCTCTTTTGGACAGGAAAAAAAAAAAAAGGAAGAATTTTTAAATGTATCAACTCTCTCAAAAATCCTCTGCATTTAGACCTTTGATCGTTATCTCTAAAGATGATCAATAAGAGATGCTGACAATATGTGGGTTGAGAATGCAAACATGGATGAAGTATGAAAAGTCTTTTTAATGGGACAGTCCATTCGCAAAGCTCTGGAGAACTGTGGTCTCCTCTGGGAGTGTTACAAAGCAGATCTGATGGCTTTGATCTAGTCCCTTTTCCTCTGTGAGCCTCAGCTTATCTCACCTGTTAAATAAATAAAGTGATTGTGCCAGACATATATCATATATATAATATATCTCTCAAGGTAGCAGCTACAGACACAGAGATCGCAGCTCTCACTTTACCTGTCTAGGTGGTTTGTTTGCAGCAGAGCAAAGGCAAGCACATCTCAGAGGGAAATCAGGACCCTGGCTTGGGTATTGAGAACTATCCTGGGTATCATCTGGTGTAGCAGGACATAGATTTCACAGCTAGAGTCTTTCCTTCACTATAAATCATCCCATTTCAGATTGCTTTATAAAAGGGAAGTTTGGATCTGGGAAATAAGATGTCTCTCAGTTATTCAAAGCTAGTGATATGATGCTGAGGTCCGCAAATTAATATGTAACCTGTCACTGGCATCTCTCACATACATAAAGAGGGAAACTGCTTCTTTTCTACCCCTTGATAGCTTCAGCAGATAGACCTCTTTAATATAATACTGAGTTTTTAAAAATAAATTTCGAGAAAAGCACATTCAATGACTTCCCAGGAGACATCACAGCTTTGTAACAGTTTTCTTTCAGCAGCTTTTGAAACACAAAAGCTACTTTAAGGTACAGGCAAAATAAGTATGCATGTGTTTATTTCTATGTTCTTAATTTGCATATACCTATTATAAATGTGTTTTATATTACATATTTGTGACATATATATATATATATGAACACACATATATATTTTCTTCTAAAATGCTATCCTGCATATAATTCAAATAAAGAAAATCATTTAGAGTATCAGACAACATAATCTAAGGGCTCACTGTGAAAAAGCCAATGTAAATTTTCTACTTTTAAAATAGCGATTAAGATATTTCAAGTAAATACAAATGAAGAGAATACAGACGGCAGTGTTTACAAATGTGGGCTGCAGAGACATGGTGCTTGGGCTTGTGGCTGAGCCCTGGTTTGTTTGTTTAGTTTATTTGTTTTGAAATCTGGGTGCTGGGGATTTGAACTCAGGTTCTTGTGCTTACACAGCAACCACTCTTACTAATTGAGCCATCCTCCCAGCCTCTGAGACCTCTTTTGTAAGGATATCAATCACCTCTCAAAGGCCTCACAGGAAAGAAGGCCAGAAAGTAGCAGTGACATAGAGGACCTTCACTAGGCTAATGGTAGAAAGAAAAGCAAGGAAAAGAACTGTTGCTGGGCATCTTCCTTTACCCATGATCTGCTACAAGAGGGGTCTTGTCTGCTGGAAGAAAGGAGGAAAAGTCACAAGGTCAGCAGAGGGAATTCCATCTGTTCCTTACATATTCCTGTTTCTCTGCAAGGCACTAACTCTCCTAATCAAATCTAAGTAGTCTAGTGATATCTAGGCAAGTATTAGGCATACAGTTTCATATAGAACCACACTACACAGTACCAAAGGAAACATTCAGGCTAACTTTCTTTAACAACACCGTTATTTGCTTTTGATAATTTTCATACTTATTACCTTTTAATTAAGCTAATAATAAACTGCTCTCAACAACTTTACCAAGAAAATAGTGATCTTCATTTTATATTTAATTTCTCTTGTTAATTAAGCTATCTTTTTAGTGAGTTGATTAAACCCCCTTTGAGGCTATATGTAAAAAAATGGCGTGAATAACAGTGCAAAAGTCAAGGCACATAAAACTTTACTATCACTGTCTATGACGAATGTTATAATAACTTCTTATTGTTATTATCTATGCTCAAGAGAACAGCTTTAACGTTTTACTGAGATTTGAGAGAAGTCACTTAAATGATGTGTCTACCTAATTTCAATGTCTCAAGGTAAAACTTTGACCGACCAACCAAAATCTGTCATGCTTTCATTGAGCCCACGTGCTGAACACTGAATCTGAAGGAACTATAAAACACTGGGCCGAAACCCAGAATTCTGCTCACTGCACTAGACGTAGCTATGACACAATCAACACAGTACTAAAAACAAGGCTCCTGCTGGGATGTGAATCCAGAATCTGGAGTGACGGAAGCAGAGGCCGGAATAAGACCGCGAGTGCTGCTTACGCGCTGCGTTCTAAAGTGGTGTCTACCTCCCGACAGCTTGTTAAAAATTGTCCTCTCTACTTTTATCTTTGGAATACATCAGGCTTAAAACAAAGCTGAGGAGTGAGTCATTTTTAAAGCTGGCACTTTTTCCTTCTGTCAGGCTCCTAGCAGGTAGTTTATTTTAAACTCTAGATGAGCAGTGCTTTCTGCTTCATTACCTTGCACCAAATACTGCACACATCCCCAACTTCAACTCTGCTCTCAAGGCAAGCGCCAACTCCTCCTGATTGTTGCTAAGCCCAAGAGCCAAGAATTCCTATAATAAGATAGATACCACCTCTATTTCCTCACATTGCTTTAGGATAAAATGATGTCTGAATTTCAAACCCCATTACGTTGGAATAGAAAGAAAACTGCCAAAGTTCTTACATGGGATGAGTATACTGGAGGAAAATTACTTTGACACATGAAACTGCTATGTCAAACTTTGTACTATGATGATCTGAAATGTTAACGTGCCAGCTACTTAACAAGTTTTGATTCTGAATATCTAGAAGAATCAAAGTACCATGTCTTGATTTAATATGAACCTGAAGAAAATGTAGCATCAGGGCTGTGAATAGTGCACTTATAGAACAAACAATTTTATTGGCAAAATTGATTTTTGAAATAGTTATTAATACTAATACCCGCAGATAAGGTGTGTGTGGGGGATATCGGATGACAATAGAGTGCGGGGAGAGAACTTACCATGAACAAGTAAAGTCACCTGTGTCTAATGGAGTCTAACACAAGCTTTACTTCCAATTACAAGTACCATTGCAGCAATGTGAATGGCCTATTGGGATACCAAAAAGCCATGGCAAGAGAAGAGGGAGATACATTTCCAAAATGAAAAACTTAAGAAGCTAGGAATGTTTAAAAACTTACTTAATGTCCCATTTTCTTAGCAGAATAACTGTCCATTTTGTGAGGACAAGAATGAGCAAGAACTCTACAAATGTTTCATGAAGTCCAATAGCCAGGTAAGCACAGGATCATCATTACAAGAATCGTGAGCCAACTTCACACGATGAGAAAAATAGACACTGTAGGTTTTAAATAGAAAATGACCAAGAAGGGAAATAGGTTTGGTTTTGAATGATAATTGCTTAGACAGATGAAGGAAGGCATGGGGTAGAGGAAGCTAAAGGATGTATATGAGTACCATTTGGTACCAGATAGAAAGCAAGGAAAGCCAAGTCAAGATTGCCATCCTGACTTCATCAATGCAAAGTATAATTGTTACATAGTACGCTGTGCTTCTCTAGGCAAAAGCCAAGGAGGCAATTATCTCAGGAAGACAGTTAAGTTTAATTAGGATGCTGAAACCCAATACGCGAGTTTCTGTCAGCATCTTGAGAACTTCAATGTAGGACTCAAACATTCAATGATATCTCTGAATTCAGGTTGATCTGAAAAACTCAGGTGAGCCATTCACATAAAGTAAGGCGATCTGGGGAAGGCAGAGGCTAGGGAAAGGCAGAGGAAAAGCTGTGAAAGACAGTTCCATCCTTTGGGAAGAATTGTGTACATGGGAAATGAGGAGGTTGCTGGAGCCAGCATAAGTGCTGCCTGCAGTGACTCCTGCTTAACAGAAGATGGCTGGCCTGTTCAGTTAGTTCAGTTCAGATCCACGCATCCTCTTTTCTCCTTCTCTTCCATATTCTACTGAGCAAGGTTGTTAGAGCCATTCAATGGGCTCATGGTTATTTATGATACTACTATTTCACATTCTTTATTTTTATAGTTTAATATTGAACATAAGTGGACAGACTGGTCATTTACACCACTTATCCCAATCAGCACGGATCTGTAGAGACTACAGGTGAGCTTTGGGGCAGTGACTATTTTCTTTCCCATTGTTTAATTCTTATTTGCAAAAAATTAATGATTTTAAAAATAAAGTTGTTTGACAATATAAATTATATTTACAATACTTCTCCACCAAAAACCTTTTTATTTTTTGAGTATTGCCTATTATCCATGTCCCTCAACATGAGGCAAGGGTTACCAGACATGACTGTCTTAATTAGGGTTACTATTGCTGTCAGGAAACACCATGACCAAATAAAACTTGTGAAGGAAAGAGTTTATTTTGCTTACAATTCTATATAACAGTTTATCCTCAAAAGTAGTGAGGGCAGAAACCTGGAGGAAGAAACCAGTGCAGAAGCCACAGAGGGGTGCTGCTCTTTGGTTTGCTCCCCATATCTTACTTGGCCTGTTTTCTTCTAGAACCCAGGACCGCCAGAAAAGCCAAGGGATAGACTCAGCCATAATGGGCTGGGCCCTTCCTCATCAACCACTTATTAAGAAAATGTCTTACAGGCTTGTCTATAGCCTGATCTTACTGAGACATTTTTTTTCAATTGTGGCTCCCTCTTCTCTGATGACTCTAGCTTGTGTCAACTTGACATAAAACTAGCTAGTATAAACTAATTAATGATAATTGACTGTTTCATCTCTTTAAGAAATAATTGTCAGGATCTGTACAGACTCCTGAAATCCCAGTCTTCCAGAAGCTGAGCATTGTGAGTTTGAGGTCAGCCTGGGATATATAGCACATTGTAGGCTTGCCTGAGCTACAGAGTGACACTCTTTCTCAAAGGCAAGAAAGGGGAGTGGGGAGGATATTGGAGGGAGAGGGAGGAGGCAAGAGAAAGGAAGGAAGATGGAAGGGGAAGAGGGCTGGAGATAAATAGAAAAAAGTCAGAGAAAAGATGGGGTTTACTTTCCTTTATTTAAAACTCAGATTGGGAAATGAATTTCTGTTCCATGTTTTTGGTGAGAAATTTGTTTTGGAACCATTTTATGAATTAAAATACTAGAGTTGAACCTTGTGGTACACTCCTGCAGTCCCAGCAACAGGGAAGCTGAGAACATGGGCTGCCACAATTTCAAGGCCAGGTGGGCTACATGATCAGGGACATTGTTTTTAACTGTAGACTTCTATAGAGAAAAAATATAAAATGAAAATAAATATGTTTAGATCAGAACTGGTGACTAGAAGAGACTAGCCTAGAAACCATGAGCCTGAAGTTCAAGGCTGAGACACAGAAAGTCAGCATTGCAAAATCTGATGAGCTATGAAGGCAGACTTCATGTGAACAGGCCAGAGCTAGGTATGCTGTGGGCAATGTAGGCATTGTCTTCCATTCAAGGAAGACTTGGGAGGGAGAATTATGATAGCTGGGAAGGGAAGGATGAGGATGAGCAGTGAGGGACACCAAGAGAGAAGAGGGCAGCCTGCCCTTTCCCCATTAGGCTAGGTCCAATACTCAGTCAGGACTCAAAACATCAGAGAATGACATGCAAAGTTTCACATCAATGCATACAGCAATTCTACTCAACCATAAAAGACATCTTCATGTACAGCCCTCTCTAGTCCCACACGCATTAGATTTACCCACTTGGAAAAGACAGAGAAGCCCAGATGAAGGCTAATTCTTCCATAGGGCACCAGGTCACACTTCCTTACAAGGGCTTAGTATCCAACTAAGTGCCTTAACTTTATTTTCCAAAGTATATAACAACAGTAGACTGTTGAGTTGCGCTCAGTTTTCCTTGCTTTGTAATTTCCTAGAAGTCCCAGAATTCTGCAAAATTTAGGAAATAACATGAAATGGGGCTAAAGTACTCAAGATATTGTCTTTATTGCAAAAGTAAAACTCAAACCAACTACAATCCAAAATGACCTCTTTATGCTATCATAAAAGTCAGTCCTGAGAAAGGTTTGTGACATTTTGCGATCAAATGGAAAAGAACATTAAATGCTGAGGCTTTTATTTTTGTGAGAAAACAAATGACAACTTGCCCAACCGTTTTTAGACTAATCCTCCCTGAGTGACCAGTTAATGGGAATTGTGAAAACAGAGCTGTATTTAGTGGTAACGAGCAGAACACTGCCTAGGCAGCTCACATGTTCTTTAGTACTTTTAAAATTATCTATTTCCAAGGTATACCTTATTCTTCATTTGAACAAAAAGAAACCCAATCAGCATACATGTATGTAGACATAGCTTTTAAATGAACCTAGGAATGAGACCAAGTGCTTGGACTGACCGAATTCCATTTCCCTAGCAGTCCAGGGTTTAGGCTTCCTTGGTAGCTTTGGAAGCTAAGAATCACTTGGTGGTATAGTGATACATGGATGAGAGCAGCAGAATTGCCAAAGAGAGACAGTGTCTGGCTGCACAGACCCAGGCCTCGAGGACACAGGGGCTAATATGGCAAGCACAGTAAAGTGATAAGTGCAGGCCAGTGATAAGTGCAGGGCCCCAGGGAGGAGCTGAGGGTTGAGGAGGCAGATGAAGAGAACATCCACTGACAGGAGAGCAGAAAGCTGGAGACATGCGCAGGAAAAGGGCTATCATCCTGCAGGGATATGGGAGCAGCCAGAATTAAAGACAGAAGCAAAAAGATCATTCGTGGGAGCTACCCAAGTGAACTAAGCTCAAAATGTGAAACCCAACTGAAGAGAGGTCACCTAAGAACCTGTTGGTCTGCCTCCGATCCCTCCAGTCAGCTTATCTTTTGAGGAATACTTTTTCCCCTGTCTGTAGAATGAGGAAAAGAATTAACTGACCCATGGTAGTCACCCAGCTCTAGATTTCTATGATTTTGATTGGTACTATATTTATTTATTTAAAATATGATCTAGAGAATATCTGACTTTTACACACTATTGTGATGAAAATTACACTAGAAAACAAGGGCAATTCCATGCACCCACCACAGGGCAGAACAGCCCAGTTAATGAAGATATACTGTGTCCAAGAAACAGAGACAGTAGATGACAGGGGCTTTCAGCCCAGAAATAACTATGTGAAATAAAGATCTGTTAATTGATTTAATCTCTCAATGATATATATGTACCTCAAAATCCATAATTATACATGATAAAAACATACAGTGCTATATATCAACTTTAAATAAATAAAATGAATAAAATAAAAAATATGTAGCCTTACTAAAGGATGGGAGAGATGTCTTCCATGTTGATCTCTGTTACTTGTTCTCAACAACTCCGAATTATTTTAAAACTTTCACTGGGCCTGGTGGCACAGTAGTTTTATAATCCTAACTTGTGGGGAGGCTGAAGTAGAAACATTGAAAGCTGAAAGACTGCCAAGGCTCCAGAGTGAATTCAAAGTTAGCCAGGGCAACTTAATCAAACTCTCTCTCAAATGAAAACACCCATGAAAAGACAGGTGAATTGCAGCTTATAGCACTGTCCCCTGCATGGCCTGTGAAAGCACTGGGTTCAAGTTCCAAGGCAGAATGGAAGAATGGGAAGATGGAAGGAACTGATATATAATACTAATTATATATCATAACTATATGTGATACTAGATAATAAACTCTTGGTATCTAAGACACACAACTGGGTTGAAGGGGAGAAATTGGAGCATATTTGGCTCCAAAGTGTTGCCATTGTTTTATTTCTCCTAAAATTATAGTAACCAATATTAAGTAAAAGCAAGAATAAATCTGATGTAAGGAGTCTCTGTAGACTATGTCCTAATTTATCACAAAGTAAAGACTAAGCTAAAATTGATAATATTTGGGGGGAGATTTCAAGTTCTAATTAGTAGAATTACTAGTAATTTGCTATTTCCTAGATATAAATTGGGTCTGTTACTATTTATAATTTATGAAAACAAAAATCAATTGAAAATAATTACAATCCAATCCAAATGAGTGGAATTATTTATACTTTCACCCCAGAAGACATAGAAACTTTGTTTTTTCTATAATTAGACGAATTTCTTGGTAGACCAATATCTATGGTCAGAATGTCTTTGGCATTGTTAAATTTCACTCTTTAAACGTCTATGGTACCTCTCTGGATGATATTTGAAACTGGTTTTCTGACCTGTGACTCCAACTATGAGAGACAGGATTTACCCAAATCTAAACACTAATTTAAATGTAAAACTTACCTAGAATATAGAAAGTGGATCTTGAACTAATGCTATGGTTTTGTTTAACAGATATAAACAATAAATATTTATGAATAATTTTACACTTAAAAATATGTTCCCCTCCATAATGTAGATTTACCTAAACAAACATTTTTGGATACATTTTCTAGCCCCCAAACAACAATTCTCTTTTAGGGCTCGATCCATCCTTCCTTCCTTCCTTCCTTCCTTCCTTCCTTCCTTCCTTCCTTCCTTCCTTCTTTCTTTTTCCTCCCCAATTCTCCTCTTTCCTTCTTCCTCTTCTATATTTTAAAAAAGATCAATTTTATTTTTGTGCCTGTGTAAGTCACTGCAGGTGCTTATGAAGGCCAGATGAGGGTGTCAGATCCCCTGGATCTGGAGCTTCCAGCTGTAGTGAGCTGTCCAACAAGGGTGCTGTGAACCAAACTCAGCTCCTCTACAAGAGTGCTGTGTGTTATTACCCACAAGCTGTCTTTCTACTTCTAACCTTTCCTTTTTTTTTTTTTTTTTTTTTAACAATAGAAAATTTTCCATTTCACCTAACTTTGTAATTCTTAAGTGTAAAACCCTCTCCTTGGTGCTAATCACTGCTGAATGGGGTTTCCCAGACAAGGCAGCATGCTCAGGAATTTGCACTGGAAGCAGAAACAGGGTACCTCAGGGCTAAGTGACTGCCTCTTTTATGGATGAAATAGTTAGCCAAAGCCAAGCATGCATACACACACACCACCACCACTAATTGTCATCGTCATCATCATCATCATCATCATCATCATCGACAAGAATTAAGCTAAAATACATTAAAAGCCTATTTGAAAATTGAGTCTTGGGCTGGTGGTTGAGGGAGTACACTTACATAGCTATCTGGGGTCTTTCTAGATCAAATACTCCATGATTACAGATACGTAAATTGGAAACATGTGGGTCCTATTATGATTACTGTAATTAATTTGGAAATGTGGCTATTGAGCCACCAACAGAAAAAGTTGCAAATGACAGGAGAGTAATGGTCTCACAGAAGCTGCACACTCCTGAAGTCTCACCATGAGCTGAAGCAACACCAACAAGCATGCCTGGGAGGAAGATCTGAGCAGCAGGTCCGTTAGGCATTCTGCTCACATATCACTTGAATTACTTTCAGAGTGAAGGCAAGCATTAAGCAATTTCAAAACAGAGACATTTTCAAAGTTCCATGCTAACCATGGCTTGCTGCTGTTGGAAAGGAACATATCTATTACTGAACAAGTCAGAAGCAAACTTCCTATTCATGCAGGCTTTGGCCTGTGCCCAGTTCCAAATTTTTCTGGCCAACACAGGTTTAATACATTTCCAGAAATAATTTTGAAAATAAAAGGACCGGGTCAGTCTGCAGCTAGTTTCCTGTAAAAATTCCTCTGAAGTTGCCAGAAAGCTTATATCATCTCCTATGAGTCCATGAGTATACATTTCCATAGCTTTTTACAATGTTCTATACCCAAGATTAAGAATTTTCTTTATATGTTTCACATTTAGGAGTTGTAGTAGAATTTGAAAGCATACTATATTAAATGCATCCTCTAGAATTTGGTCAATGAAAAAATGTCACTGATGAGGAAGCCTGTTTGTCAACTGACCACCCCTTTCGCTTCTTTGGTAGTTTCAATTATATATATATATATCTCAATTATATATATATATCTCAATTATATATATATATATCTCAAATATATATATATATATATATATATATATATATATATATATATATATA
>JANHMN010000010.1:14646051-14761455 GCA_030674055.1 Rhabdomys pumilio
ATATATATATATATATATATATATATATATATATATATATATATATAAAGTTTTTACAAATACTTATCCCAAAGAGTGATTCTCCTAATGTATGAATCCACTCTTTTTTATGTAATTAACTGAATGAGTAGCACCTCTTAACTACACACTGCAGTCAGCTTAGAGAACGGTGAGATGAAAAGCTTGAGGAACGTGACAAAAAGCAATGTACGAATGGAAACATCATAAATAGAAACTGAAGATGTGGGGATGAAGATACGAATTTAAAAGACCTCCCTGGAACTGAAGGTAGAAGCTACAGAGACATGCCATTCTGGTCACCAGGCTGAGGAAGAGACAGAATGGTGGGAGTGTTGTCACTGCACATGACAGCATTGTGAAGGTCAAAAAATTAAGGAATGTGTCAAGGACAGAGATATGAAGGGCTAGGTAAGTATACTTTAGATATTAGGTACTACGAATTCCCATGCATTTAAGAAGCAAATGAGTAAGACCAGAACTGAATGATTTTATGTAAGAAAATGGCATACATATGTTTTCTTTATAGAAGTAGCTTTATAAGACATTGGAGTGCAAGGAAGGAGGAGAATGGACAGGACACACAGTAGGACTTCAGTTGGCCAGAGAGTCCTCCAGGTGAGGATATAGTAGCAGGTTCAAAAAAGTCAGAGGGTGTGGGGACAGAAAAAGGCAGATCTCATCAACGAGAATGGGAGGTAGAACTCAAAGTTGCCTTTGCAATACACGATGCTGTTCCTGGTTGCTGTGATTTATTTTACCTAGCTAGCAGACACAGGAAAAGAAATAGGTTTCAGAAGATAACTGGTATCAAACATTTCACATTTAAAGAGCCCCTGGCAAATCAAAGCAAGATGCACAGCGGACGGCTGAACACGTGGACAGAGAACTCGGAAAAGAAATCTCGGTTGGAGAACAGAAGTGCCACATGATGTTAGGTAGGTAAAATCTCGGAAGTGAAGAAGCTCAGATGATCTAAGTGTGCAAAAAGAGCACTTAGGAAATGTTCACATCTAGAGTGTATGGAATCTATAAAGCCCACTAAAGAGCATAATGAGGAGGAAAGCAGAGCAGCGATGAGGAAGGATGGGCAACAAACTCAGGATCTACAAATGCCCATTGAAGTTTGACACCTTTGGGCAATCAGTTGTACTGAGTTCCCTCTCACAATGGGAACTCTCCATCCCTGAAGCCTGGCTTGTGGAAAACACAAACGTCATGCTTAGGAATGTGCTGGACTAGCATTTTAATTAGGCCTCCTCTCTTACATTGAAAGTCATTCAGTTACTCCTTGCTTCCATTTCCTCATCTCAAGAGAAGGGGGTGCGATACATAGGAACCTTGGTCCACTCCTCGTTCAAGCCTTAATTCCTTTATCTGAGTTGTGGGTCAGCCTCTACTGAGTCCAAAGCCTCATCTGAAAACTGTGGACTCACAGGAAATAAAATTAGGATTTTAGAAATGTGGTCTGAGAGGCCATACCCGACTTTTAAAAAAAGATTTCATATACATCTCAAGAAATAAGCAAGCTATACATAGACAACACATGAATTACAGTTGCGTAAACACAATAGATCCTAACCTAGTGGGTTTACTATTTAGCACAAATATATAGAAATGTATGAAAAGCCCTCAACCAATATTTCCCAGCACAGAATAAAGCAAAACACAGAATAAAGTCAAATAGTAGAATAATAGAAAAACTAGTCAAACAAACTATAATGTACCTCAGTCCTAAGGTCTGAAAGGAATTGAGTGTAACCCCAACTAAAATCACAAGAAGAACACATAAACACGTTAGAATTTAAGTTGCAAACAGCAGCAACATTCTATATTGACATTAGATACCTTCACAACTGAGTTGTTTATGTGATCAATAAAAACACCGTGAACATATTAAAATGAAACAAGGACATATTGTTTTATGATTTAATAAATTTTCTTTTAAAAATATTTTCATATTTGTTCTAAGCTGATACTTTTACTGCAAAAAAACACCTAATTTAAAATTATGCTATACTCAATTCCAGCAGAAGAATGATATAAGGGATATGTAACTAGGAAAAGTAAAAGCAGGGTTCAAGGAGACACTGGAACCATACCTCAAAAGTGGCTATTTGGGGCTGGCGATAGAGTCTTGCTAGTCACCTGACTACCTATGGACAAATCCATACACCACAGTAGCCTGGTTATCACTACACTGGATACAAACATCAATAGAAAATTCACTGTATTCATATACTGTCCTTTATGCCATATGTGACTTCCATATATGGAGGTGCATTCACCACACGGTCAGCAGCACACCACTCTGCAAATGTGTGGCATTCGTTTTGCTTTAACCAAGTCGACCCTCAACTCATTCATAGCCATATCAAAAGGACACTGAGAAAAATGAAGTTCCATATAAGAAAAGGAGAAGGGGACTGGCTGGGAAAAGAATCACACTGAGCAGTATTGATAAGCAAGATTGATGGTTTCAGATTTCTCTTTGTGTTTACTGACAAAAGGCAGTGCGCAATAGCAGGCTTGGTTTGTTCCAGTGAAAAATGAGCAGTGTTAGACTGTCTTACCTCCAAGAAATGCTTGCTTTCTGGAATGTCACCCATCTTCCCCTAGTCTAATGCTGTCTATGCTAAATAGACTCTACTCTACCCTTGCTGATACAATTAACAGTTGCACCTATATGGGAGCATGTGTTTCAAGTAAAACAAGATCTTTAGAAACAGTGTAAGTATTCATGCGAGACAATCATCTGCAGCATTTATGTAGCCAAGTATGCATATGAGTTTTTGGAGAGACAAAAATCATTCACATTTAAGGAGTTACTCATATTATATAGTTATATCCTTCTAATAGTAAAGGCTGAAGAATGAGCTAACCCAAAACCAAATGTTTTTTTCTTTTCTTTTTTAAAAAGGAAGATGTCCATTCAAAACTACCATCAGGCATGAATAATTATCAATTCTAAATGTGAAGATCATTCAGACAAATGCAACGGATACATCATCCACATAGGGTACAAGTCAGAGTAAACAGACAGTCCACTTTAGACAGTGTCTAGTGAATTGATTTAACAAGTTTAATGCGAGCATCAGCGTGGGGCTATTACTGATCGTAAGCTTTACTGGCGTTATTTGTTCACTTGGAAAAATACCGCTCTTTGGAATGAGCACATTAAGGCTAAAATTGCAGAGAAAACCCTATTACAACTTTATTGCTGGCAAATTGGAACCAAACCTTGTCTGTATATCAATTACTTAGAGTTACCACAGAGATAAATCCTTTTTTTCTTTTCTCCCTTTCTCTCTCTCTTTTTGTCTTGTATAGGCTCAGTGTTGAAGACCGTGATGAGAAAGTCCTTATTACACCCTACCAGCATCACTAGGTTTTCTTAGCAATTTCAAGAAATTGTCAATTAAGTTCTTTTTATTAGGTTCCAAAAGCTGTTAAGTCAAACACAAATCTATCATAAGGCTTGTAACAGCATGTTATTTAGGCGAATTTCAGTGCTCCAGTCTTTCATTATCTACCTACCCCACTGCAACTGTGAAACTCAAGCCAAGTAGAGGAGTTTCTGTTGATTATCCTGGGTGCACAAATATTGGAAATAAGTGGCCACTCATTTGGAGGAAAAGCTTTGACCAAACTCCCATTCTTATGAAGATGAAGGGTAGGAAAATAATAACTATATTATATATAATGTAATAAATTTATATGATATAAAATAATGTTTTGCTATATATAAAATGATAAATATATTATGTGATTAACATACACATACACACACACACAAACAGACAAGACATATTTGTACCAAAACAAATTGTTGCATTTATTTGACTAAGAATGAGTTTGATACAGTTCCCCAGGGTAGCAAGGCCCCCCAAAAACATAAACTTAGGATTTTTCCACAGTGATACAAATGTGTCTATTATTTTCAGATTTCACTCATGACCCAGGAATCATTATGAGTCTGTGTTGAATCATCCAGATGGCAACTGACATCTAAAGTGCCCCAGTGAGCAGTGGAGACCACAGCAGCATGCCAGCATTTGTCCTTGCTCCCTGACCTAAGAAAAGGTAAATGCTCAGAAAAGACAATCCTGTGGGGCCCCAGGAAGAAGGAAGGAGGTAGTACCCTTGGAAGAACAAAACAATAGAGGTGCATGGAGGTCAGCCCCAGAGGCAGCTGCTCCTTTGACCTTCTAGACAGACAAATGGGGCTTAATAGGGAAGGGACAGAGAACAGCACATAATTCTAATGAATAAATATGGCCCAGTGCTATTCAGGAGTCTGCACAGGAGGCATCCGTGACATCCACATTTCAGATGAGACTGTTTAAAAAAAATTAAAATGGATTAAGAGTGATGAGTACTGGCTGAATTACGAAGGCTGTGATCCACCACTTTTAGTCTTTGAAGAAGTTTTCACTGTTGGCTTTGCTTCAAGAAAAAGCAAAATAGATAGATAGATAGATAGATAGATAGATAGATAGATAGATAGATAGATAGAAGATAGATGATAGGTAGATATTTTAAAATTTTTAAAAAAATATTTACTTACTCTTAAATTTTCTAACTTATTCTCTCAATAAACATAAGTACTGTTCCAATTGGGAATTGTGATACTCTCTAGATAAAAATTTAAATTCTCATTTCACTTATATTCTGAAACATGTCCAGGAACAATGTGAACCTGACTATTTAGGTAATAGGTAGGATGCTGAAACTGAAACACACCCACAGCCAGACTAGGAGGCAAAGAAAAATATAAATGAAGGTTTTTTTTCCATCCCAGAAAGTTAGCCCAGTTGCAAAATCCTGAGAGGCAGCTACTGTGCTCTCAGGCTGCTATGGCTGTGGTTTCATAAGAATTGTTTTTCTTTTTATTTATTTTTTAAATCTGACTTTGTATTTATGTTTCCATGACATTCTGCTATAGCCTGACTACTTGGTCACAGGCTAACGACATTTGAAGAGAAAGAAGGTCAAAGCTATCATTATGGTGGTGACAACCGATCACAGTGGGAAAAAATAAGCTTTATTTATTACTCTTAATACAAGAAACCTTTACTGTGGAATATAATTGCACTGTCACTGCACACCAGAGATTTTTAATCCCCAATCATTTCAACATATTTTACAGTTCATTACCTCTTCAGCTAGATAGAGCAGGAAGGACTCTCCTGAGCCTACACAAAAAAGCATTAAAAAAATTTACTATTTTTGCTCTCATATTTTCAACACACACACACATGTTTCCACACACATAAACAGGAATTATAGAGTAGAAGTGGCTAAACTCTTATACATTTTATATGAATACTAGAACAAAAGTATATATGTAATAATCAACATTAAACCCTCCAACTAAGAACAGGAATGCCTAACATCACAAATCATCTACAAAAATGGAAGCTAACAAATACGTTAGGATGTTAAATAGACTTTATGACAACTTGCTTGTGGCAGTGTCCAGCCTAAGCAAGACTGTCTGCACACCTTTCTACCAGCAGGCACAGTTCTGCAGGCCGTACACAGCGGCGCTGCCTTTTGGAGATTACCTGTGATGGTTCTCACAAGTCCCAATAAGTGTCATCGTGAAAAGGAAAGCATTTGTGTCACTGTGAATTCTGTTCGGTAAAAACCTATCACTCACAGTCATTTTTCACACACTGCAGCTCATGTATCTCGCCCTACATGGATTGAATTTACACTTCATCACAATTTTGCTATGACAGAAGTTGTCTAGTTAGCTAAACCGTATCATGAAAATGGAACTCACTGTTTCAACTATTCTGGATTCTGCCAGTGATGTTTTTCTGGACTTAAGGATGTTCATTGTTATGAGTCTATAAAGAACTTGAGAACAGAAATGAAGGCAATACATATATTCCTTCCAATTCTTACCTATTGCCTGTATCTCCCTACTGAAGAAGCTTTCCCAAGCCTAAAAAGATGGTATCTATTATAAAGTAGGTTTAGTTAAAAAAAAAAAAAAAACAGTTATAGAGTGTAGACGGCACCTGCGGAATGACACCTTGAGTTGTCCTCTGACATCCACATGCATGTACATATGCAGGCATGCACGTCACATATATGTGCACCCCACCACCGCTACATAAGTGTGCACACACACAAAATACTTACATGGTGTTCTTCGTGGATCCATCTTAAAAAAAAAAAGAAACCCGTGCAAATAATGTGTCTTTCTTCTCAAATGTTTTAAGTATCATCTTTTCTTTTAAAACGATAGGAACTGAATAATAACATCTAGATGTTTACCAAGTTGCGGTGAGTTTTCTCTGAAAAACTAGAACTTGGAGAAAGTCTCTTCGAACACACTGTTATGGCCTATACTACCAAGGCCATCATCCGCTGCAGTTGCTTCCTGGTTATAAGGGACCCAAGTCCCTATTTCAAATAAGTCAATCTAAACATAGCCTGCTTTTGAGTAGGATGAGAAAGCAGCTCCTAATTATTTCTAAAACTGCCTTCCCAACTCACAGCCAGTACTGTGACACGGGAGCTTCCTCTAGAGCTGGGACAGGCAATGCCTAGCTAAAAGGGAAGCCTGAACTTAAAATGAAAAAGCATTAAATTAACATCTTTTAAAGAAAAGTGACCAAGTTTGGCCCTGGGACTAAGGCTTTGCCACCTATTTGCTAGCAAATCTTAAGTTATTGTATCTGATAGCCCAGGGGCATTACATTCCCTTCCAAGGACCAGAACTTCAGCAAACTAGGATAACTACATGGTGGCTAGAGCTAAGCTTGCACGGCCGATTAGAAACAAGTTATGGGTCCTGGGAAGCACATCCGAGAGTACCTCAGGTCTTCACTAAAGGATCCTGACCCTCTGAGTACATCACACACTTACCAGGGTCCCAGGCCTCAACAGAAGCAGAGGAAGCAGTAACCTGGAGTCAGCTGACTTCCACACCCTCCTTCCTTCCACTCACAAACACACATGGTACAAATATCAGTAGTTAAAGGGCAAGGCTTGTTTGCTTGCCCTCAAGGATAATGGAAGTTGGTATACTACAGAGAGAAGAGAAAACCCTCTGTTTTAATTACTTTCTTCATTGACATAACAAAACAGGTGACAAAGGTAGAAGGTATTTATTTTGTTCATGGATTCAGAGGGTTCAGCTTGAGAAGACTATGAAAGCAGAAGTAATAGTGAAATAGGCAGCCTTTCAAGGAAGTGGGAAGAGAGCAGTGGGGGGCAAGCCCCCCAAGAGATCTATTTCAGTCACAAGGTGCCACTTTCTACCTTAATCCTTCCAATAATGCCATCATAACATCATCGTATCAAGGGATTAATCGACTCATGGCTTCAGAACCCTCCTGCTCTGGAGAATCATCTGTGGAAGCAGCTCTCAGCTGCAGACAGGTGTGCTTTCCGGACTCTGAGTCATTTATCAATCCAATCAAGCTCGCCAATTTAACAAACATTAATTTCACAAAACCCCCCATAGTTTTAGAGCTGAATGTATGCAGTCTTTAACACTTAAAGTTGCTTATCCAAGGAGTTTTATAAGCTATCATCTGAGCAAGAGATAGCTTTGGACACTGTTACTAGCACAGTCGGGGAACATTTGACAGACACCCTGACAGTGCTTAAAAGAAAGTCTTTTGGATGCTCGAAAGAGCCTGTTTCACGCTGCAAAATGTAAATTTTACTTTTAATCTCATTTGGAAACTCTGCTTATTATTGCATACTTCCTATAAATGATTAAGTGATCAAGAGTAGACAAAGCATATTGTTTTAGCTAGTAACTTAGTGGCTTACAGCATTAAAGATTGAATCTAGGACTTTGTACACTTTAATCAAGTATTCTGCCACTAAAGTATTTCAGCATCTCTCTTTTTACTTTTTCTTTTCATACAGATTCTCACCAAGATGCCTGGGCTGACCCTAAACTCATTTAGTAGGCCACAAAGATGTTAAACTTATCAGCTTTTGGGTTCAGCTTGTCTGTAAGCTGAGATGAGATGTTTTCACACTCTGGCCTGGCTCCTATTATTTTTTGGTATAAATATACATCATCAATTATGTTTAAATAACCAAACATTTTACAAGATAATTTAGAGAATAAAGGTAGCCTGGCAAAAGACATCCCCTGCTATAGAGCCAACAACAAGAGTTAAGTATCTGATTGGGGAAAGCAGGAGCCATGTAATATAAGAGTGAAGGTCTCTGTATATGGAGATGTGTTATCAGGATTAGAAATCTGACTCTCTTAACTGTTTTGCTGTGTGTTATGAGGATTAAATGAGATAACTTACCAAGTGCTCTCAGTGGATTTTGTACATAAAAATGTTATTATTACTCTATAATCAGACTCATCACTTAAGTTGCCTGGTCAATTGTCAATAAGTACATGGAGTCAGGTGGCCTAAACGATGCTACAGAGTACATTTTCTAAAAGCTTTCAGCCATGTTTGTCTGGAACCAATGGCCTAGGGCCATGACAACCTTTCAAACAACTGTCTGTGGATACGTTTGTATCTCACAGTAAAATGTCCTCAGTGTAGAAAAGAAGAGAATATGAAAACCACTGGCCTAGAGGAAACCCCTTTGTCCCAAATGAAAGGGAGAGCAAGGTCAGAGGAAGCATTCCAGAAGGAGCAGCTCCTACTGAATGCAAAGCCAGGGCAGCCTCTATGCACACTGCTCAATTAGAACGTTAGCTCCCAGCTACAAACACATACTGTTGCTGCGATAAAATGTCATGACTAGAGCAGCTTATAGAAGGTAGAATTCGTGGGTTTAGGATTGCAAGAGGTAAGAAACCACCACAGAGGAGAGGCAGGGCAGCGGGGATCTAAAAGTAAAGAGCGCACATTGTCAACTGTAAGTGGAGCACCCTCATAGAGGCAGAGGGAGGGAGGAGGGGATGGGGGTTTGTGGAGGGGGAACTGGGAAGGGGGTTAACATTTGAAATGTAAATGAATAAAATAACCAATGAAAAAAAATGAAAAAAAAATAAAAGAACAGGAAACAGAGTCCTTGAACTCCCAAAGCCCATGTCTGGTGACATCCTTTCCTAAGCCTTTACAAAACACCAGGGCCAAGTGGGACCAAGTAAACAAATATCTGAGTCCCTGAGAGATATTCTGTTGCTGTTGTTGTCATTGTCATCGTCATCATTGTCATCATTTCTATGTGTGGGTGCTTTGTCTACATCTGAGTCTGTGCAGCACTTGATTGCCCGGTGCTTGCAGGGGAGAGAACGAGCATCAGATTCCCTAGAACTGTAATTACAGATGGCTGTGAACTTTCATGTAGGTCCTGGGGATTGAACTCAGTTCTTCTGGAAGACTATCTAATACTCTTAATCACTGGGTTATCTCTTAAGCTCCCATGGGGAGACATTCTTATTCAAACCATTACAACGCATTTAAGGTTCTAGTAATGTAGTGCAGGCAAAACTAGCAAAATTGAAGAGTGTTCTAATATTGACTGTCACACATAGTAGTATTGTGGCCCCAGACTCACCCACTTCTGAACTTGCTTTTCCTTAAAGCAGGGATGGTAACATAAACTCTAGAGTTAATAGGAGGCTAAATTAAAAGTTAGCCAGCTAGGAAAAAAAATCCACAGATGAATGAAAAGTGGTTTTAATTTTACACTGGGCCCATCAGTTGAATAAGACCCAAGGAGGTAACAGCCACGCAATGTCTGACACTATCAGCTCTAGGCCTTTAGGTCTGGAAGCTTCACAGTCCCAACTGCCCAGATATAGTTAAATTATATCACCTTTAGATGCTGATACAGAAAAAAATGATGCTTAATAGGTCATGCCAAATCTATTGCAAACATCAGCCATGGTTCTGGAGGATAAAGGATAAAGGTTCCCACAAACTGCAAAGTTACAGCTATGGCCACCAACCAAGATGGAAACTGTAATGAGATTATTTTATTTTGATATATAATTTCACAACAAACATACTTGCCAATAAAATTAAAGTTAACCAAGAGATGTCTTAGTGCAAAAAGAGATCCATAACTCAGGAATAAAAATCAAGCAAACCCACAGGCCTGGAGGTGAAGTGGCCTAAGCTAGGAAGACTCCCAGGCAAGGCAACCTTCAAATCCCTTAATTTCTTTCTAAACAAACTGTCTTTGTCCTCTTGAATCTGCAAGGCAAAGGCCACTCTTTTTGCTTGAGAAACATAACATTAATGATATATAAAAATAATAGAGACAAGTAAAACAAAACAAAACATGAAAGTTGCTCCTAATACTGGCTTAGAGACCTTACTCTGAGCTGTCCTGGTGCACTAGGCAGACAGCCACTGTAGGATTAGTTTCTATATAAACACCTATGTTCT
Organism: Rhabdomys pumilio; assembly: GCA_030674055.1. NCBI lineage: Eukaryota > Metazoa > Chordata > Mammalia > Rodentia > Muridae > Rhabdomys > Rhabdomys pumilio. The sequence goes on from JANHMN010000010.1 coordinate 14,656,413, forward strand.
GCGCTAACTTCCCCTCAAAAAAGCTGCCAGCTCCTGGGCAGCAGAGGTAGCAACATTTGTAGTATCTGAGAGGTCACTAGTGGTTTATTAACAATGCCAGTGAATGGTTCTCAAGAAAGGTTTCCCCAGCAGGACCTGGGCCAGGCCAAAAAGGCAACTGATTGAACATCATCTCAGAACTGCAAACCATAAATTCTGAAGACATGTCTACCCATTAGCCAGCCTGATGATTCTAACCCATGCCAAACAATGGGAACCCCTGAAGGAGACATGCAGAAAAATAGAAGACCAAAAAAAAAAAATAAAAAAACAATCTTAGTCCGAATTATTTAGGATTAGGGACAACAGCTTCTCCAGTTCAGTGTTTATAGGTAAATAAATCACCTACTTTGCATTATTCTCACCAGAAATTTTATCTCTGATGAGGTGTTTCTGCTTCCTTTTTTTTTTTTAAATCCTTGGAGGTCACAGTAGCACAGAAAGCAATTTGTCAGTAATGATTTTTGCTAGCTATGTATCAAAAAAAGACAACATAAAACAATGAAAATTAACAGTTATCTATAAATTGTGTGCATGTACAATTTACTTGATCAGCACTGGAAAAGTGATTTTTTAAAGCCTCCTGAATTTGTTCCTCTGCCAAAATTTTAATTAAAATATGCTTGAGAAATAAAAGCCTTCCATTGGGAGGAATGTAGACTTTAGGGAGGAATTGTAAGGAAAACTTATTTTATCATCCCCCCAACCCCATTAGAGGAAGTGCTTTATACAATGTAAAGTCATCTAGAGCCACAGCTCCATACCAGAACACATATTTTAGAAATACATGTGGGGCATATTGTCTCAGATGATCGTAGATTCAACCACCCATCATCTCCAAAGTAGTTGCTTGCGTTTGGAGCCTCATCACCAAATCTGACTGGCTGATCACAAAAATCTGTCTTAATCCAAAGTAATCAGAGATAAGAAAACAGACGTTGGCCAGTTTTCAAGCTCTTTCCTTGACCTTCCTAGCCTGAGTGAAGGTGAGGCACCTGAATGTCTCTCCATTCCCACCCGTCTCCAGCTAGTGTTGATTTTGACTCAGGCCTATGAGAAAGCTGCAAGGGAAAAATGATTCACTAGGCTCATTTCTGTTTTTATAAGCAGTCTCTCTAGACTGAAGACACCGCCATATATTCCCCTGCTAAGTTGCGGAAAGAATCATTAGGAATTTTATTACAAACACAGACTTAGCTATGCACAATTTTAAGTGAAGGAAAAAATAAGTTATACAAGAATCTCACGTTCCCACCGATTCTTTTTATGGTGGAAACACTTGGCACCTCTGCCGGTAAATTTAAACAATTTAATTCATCCTGAATTTGCGAAGGGAATGGAATCCCAAAAGGTACCTTCTATTGTTCTTTTGCTTTTATTCTCAAAACCAATGCTGTTCTAATGTGAGCTCATTTCAGTGACTACAGAACTCTCTTTTCCTCACCAAAAGGTTCAATACTCAAATACTGTTAGAGGACCCAAGCAAAACCACGGCTCCCTGAGTTCTTACTATATCAATCTGAGAATGAACTCCCATGAAGGAGTTCTTGTAAGCTGTCGGCCTGTTAGCAGAATGGCCAGTTGCAAATGGTTTACAAATGGAGGGGCAAGCTTATCATTTATTAGTTTTTTTTTTAAATGAGAAACTATTTTCATGTTACATCAATATGCATGTCTAGAAGCTTGTTTAAGAAAACTATTCACCATGGAAAGTTTTAAATGCACAGTATCAAAGAATAATTCTTGACATTTTGATTCATACATGCTTATAAAGCTCCAAGACAACATGGTTTAATTATAAAACATATTTCTACTGCCTTAGTCATGCCAATTAAATTTGATTGGATACTTTCTTTATTCAACAAGCCCCTTTCATGTCATTTTAATTTACTGTCAAAGCAGCCTGAATATTGGAAACTAAATTATTTACTACAGCCCATAAGCCAATAATGTTCCATTTGTCTCGTACAGAGAGAGACTAGACTAACAAGATTATTAAGGACATTACTCGTAATAGCGAATGTCCTTCACTTTATTTGAGCTTCATGCTGTGCTTTCAGAGATCATACTTCAAAAGAGCCCCATTTCATTCCGTCACAGAACCTCTGATATAAATTATTCTCCACTCCCTTTGTAATATTTTGATCATAGAGAAAGTGCACCCAATATTGTTGGGTTGAAATGGACGCACTCTTCTCTCAGATAGCTACATAGTTTGTTTGTGTTAAACACCTTTGATGCCCTCCTCCGTGCCAATCTCTCCCAACGTGGAAATATCAGTTGAATTTACCTCACAGTGATAAGATCTCATACATTAAATTCACAAAAGCTTTTGTTTTCGCCGACTTGAATGCAAACAATGCTTCTAAGATTCTGGCATACATAAGTAAATCAATACTCTCAGTTTTCAGAAAAATCACAGAGTTCACTAGGCACTATATATCTAGACAGATACTTCACACAGATCTCTATTACTGTGAAATCCTAGAAATGAATTAACATGTCTCGTCCAGAAGCACTCTCAAAGTCATAAAAAATAAATAGGGCCACGGTAAACTCTAATGTGCCCATGGTCCAGGGGAATTCTGCTGGGGTTAGCCTCATGCTAAGACTTATTTAACATCTTCATTAGTGGTGTAGAGAGAAAGGAAGCACACCAATTACATTCACAAATGGCAATTAATTGGGAAGTATGGTAATTATTAGTATAAAAATGAAAAGAACATAAAGAGGACTGTGGAGGCCAGAGCCACATAAAAAACTTCTAACATGGCAACTGCTCAGTAAATTAAAAGGCAAACCCAGGATACGAACATTGAGTCCCCAAGAGGTACTTGGAAATTATACTTTAGAAAGATCAGGCAGTGATGTCAAATCAGGAATGAGCTATAGGACAATCCAGCCTGGCAGCTCAGAGGGAAAGAAGTGTTCATAGACCACAGATACCTTTGGAAGCAATGGCTATTTGGTTGACTTGAGTCAGAGATAGCAGAAGGTCAATATGAGGCAGAAAACAGAGAAAAATCATGTCTGTTACAGTAAATGACCATTTATTGAACCTCAATAATGACTGAGGTTTACAGATAAAAGCAAAGGAATGTTGTATTGGGCAATAATATTTAGACACCCCCAATGTTCTGAATGATCTTTAATAAAGTGGAGGGGGGCTGTAAGAAAGGTAACGCTAGAAAAAAAATCAAGAAGAACAACAACAAAGAAGAAAAAGAGGAGGAGGAAAAGTAGGAAGAAGAGGAAGAGGAAGAGAAAGAGGAAGAGAAAGAGGAGGAGGAGGAGGAGGAGGAGGAGGAGGAGGAGGAGGAGGAGGAGGAGGAGAAAGCGGCCAATAATGTACCGAATGAGACTATTTGCTTTGATTTTGTGCAGATAAATGAAGTTTAGTTTAGAATATAAAGTAAAGACGAACAGGTTCCAGCTTCCCAGTGAGCTGACACAATAGCTTAGGTAACGGATTGGAGATATCCTCAATATTGAAAAGATTATCAAATCAGTGTCTCTTTCATACCCCTGCTTCTATGTAAGGTATGACAATTCCACTAAAATAATAGAAAGAATTACACTACGATTGATGGGAAGCACATCTTCTCCAGTAATGTAAAGTAAGCTATTTAGTAGTACTTTGACCATTAAGTGATCAACCATCTTTTGCTATAAGAAAATACAGAGGCTCCTTGGCTACATTTGAAGGGTTCTATATGCTACGGCTGAGAGCAAGCCACTCTCTCAAGCTTTTTTCGTGGGAGCTGCACTGTTTAACTCACTTAGGAAGAAGAAACCTATTTCTAAGCTGGGTGTAATGAATGCATATGAAGGAGCAGCTTACACTTTCTAGGCAATAGGTCTCAATTTTGATGCCAGGGATCACAAGGTGACACTTTTGTATGTGGCTCAGATTCATGCAATAATGGGCCAATATTTCAAAGCAAATGCAGCTATGATGTTTATGTTAAAAACAATAGGTTATGACAGCAGTCAGATGTTCTGCGTCCCTCATGTGTTGAAAATAAATTGTTTCTTTTTTGCACACAAGAGATGGAGATTACCAAGGTGAAACATGACAGAGAATTTGTAGAAAATGATCTTGTCTGTGAGCAAAGCTAGCTTCCTGGTACAGGCTGATAAAAACGGTACCCCACGGGCCACTGTGGGCTGCCTTAATGAGTCCAATGACAGTGAATTTTGAACAAAGAGCCGTGGGGGGAAAAAAACTACCTATTTTGCTATCTGTCTTAGGCTAAATTTCTATTCACACTTACAAAAAATAATGAGGCTTTGAGTTTAAACAGCAGTAGGAGGCAGTTTCTATTTTATTTCAAGATGGTGGCAATCTTGGTACACATTAGACTCATGGTCATTTCCTTGTTAATAAACCAACAAACTCTTCATCTTCAAGTTCCCATCTCTCTCCCACCTGGCTGACTCTTTTACCCTGCAACTTGGCGCTTTCATCTAAGTAAATGAAAACTAGCATTTCTCAGCACTAAAGGCTCTGAGAATCCTTCCCTAGACCCAGAGAAGAGCAAACTGGATGAAAAGTGTGAAGCTAAAATGGATGACAGAGCAAGCCCCTGATTTTGTCAGAGCTCCCTCTGACCTCCAACTCTGCTCATATACTCATGTTTGCAAGTAACCACCGCCATAGATAAAGATTATCTTGTGAGCAGAAGAGACTTGTCTGGATTCTCAATGCCTTGAGTAACTTGGAGAAATGGAGATTTTTTTTTTAACTCCAACTTGTATACACATTAGTTACAGCTGACTAAACTGCCAGACATTATAGGAGCTGGACTTTCTATATTTATTTTATATGCCATTCTGTGATTTATTCCTTCATTATTGGACCATTTGCTTGGTAAAAGAACTAATTACTAAACTCACTAACACAAATGGGAAGGACTAACTCACTGCACTGCCCCACTAGGTAAAAGACAACGACTTTCATTACAGCCTCGATTCAATTATTACTTGAGTTATTCGTATATTACTGAATGCAGTCATATATGTCTACAGATGGTGCCTCCCTTTTGTGATTTTAACTTAAGATGCTTAAAATTACACACGATGGAAAAAAAAAAGTATACACAATGTTACATCTGGGTCATTTAAATAGTTTAAAATTTAAAAGAAGTATTAATTTTTCTTCTCTTGTCAATAATGAATCATTGTCTGGATTCAGGTTCTACTTCATCTGAAACTTGTTCTATACGCACTAAAGGTTTATTTGGAGGCATCTGTGCCCCATCGCACTTGTCTGCAGAAGACAGAGACGATGGAAACTGAAAGAAACTAATTGGGAGAAACCAGTAAATAATATCATTTTTGATTTTATAGATCACCTTTTGTTTATTATGTATCTCAATATAAATCCTTATCTCTGTGATTCATATTTGGATATTATCAATATCCGTTCTAACATTTATAATCCCCGATTAGTCCAGGCTCTGCAGTCAGTACGCTCACAATCTCAGCAGACTTAACATGGTTCCCAGCTTCAGACTGAAGAAAACCAAGATCTGCCTTGAAATATTGAACACAGCAATCACTTGCCTCCCCCAAATACAATATTTTATGTTTTATGAGCTGATCAATATTTGAATTCTTTGGAGACTTCATTTTGAAAGATGTACTATGAGTTAGGTCCTTTATGGAAGGATTTAGATGTACATATTCTGCTTACAAAAACCTACATGAGAAAAATCCAAATACACAAAATATATTGTAAATACATGTACTTGAATGCTATAATTATAAGATATGCCAAAATGCACAGTAAATATAGGCTGCACTGAAGTGTTTTAATATTTATTTTCTTTATATGCATAAAATTCTATAAAGTCATAAGATAGAGTGAATAACATTTCAACACAGAAAGTGTATATATGCAAATCTATGGGCACATGTATGTGTATGCAAATCTATAGATATATGTATGTATGTGTATTTTCCTGATTGAAGTTTATATTGTACCCTCCATTTTGACTGAAACAGTGAAATAACTAGCAAGTTGCCTCTCTGAAGCCGAAAGCAATTTCCTTTTCTAATTTTAGTTATGCAAAGCCTATGGGCATCATCAGCATTTAGTAATTAGTTTTATAATTACTGCTGTTTTGCTCACTGTCATTCAATTTTTCTTACAACATGGTCTGGGATTGAAACATCCCACATCCACAGCTGTGTAAATTGCTACCCATTTATAAGGCAAAAAAAAAAAAAAAAAGAAGTAACGTCCCGTATACATTTTTATTCAGTCAAGAATGTGTTATGGGTACTTAGGTGATGCCTTCAGTGAGTAAGCTGTCCACTAAAATGCCGAGAAAACTAGTATTGCAAGGTTCGGGAAAGGCTGTCTAACAAATAGCCTGAGGACACGAAGCTCCCACAACAGGAGGATTACATCAGTGAGCACAATGGAATATCAGAAATCTAAAGATCGTGATATCAAGACAAGCATTCAGACTGTTAGGGGATGCTGTTTCCAGTCCACAGTAAAGAAAAGAAAAACACTTAGTACCCAGATATCCAAGGCTCTGCTGCATCACGAATACTCTGTTTCTTCAAAAGGGTGGCCAAAGCGCTGCGGAGGATACAGTCTTGATAGATTAAAGTTTTCCAAATCTAGTGGAAAGTCCAGCCTCAGGGGTTGATATTTCACTTCGATTTTAACTGTAAAATCAAAACCCTGCTTGACCTTTCCTAAAGACTAGAGGCGCCAGGAGAACAAAGGGTCCTCAGAGTGTCATGGCACTATTAGCTTAAACAGCAGCTTCAGGAACCTCGAAGCATTGCTGGAGTATATCACTTGTAACTACATTCCCTAAAGGTTTGTGAAAATCAAAACAAAATGACCATAAGTTCCTTAATAAAATCTGATCTGTTTAGGCCAAAGCTTCGGGATTGTGTGTCAACCCACATCATGGAGTTGGCTTCAAAGTAGCCATAGAGCTTAGGGTTGGCTTCCTTGAGGACATACACTAACATGGTACAGAATCAAAAGCCTGAGGAACTTGGTTTCTTGGTGCTTCCATTTCTTCACCTACACATATGGACGGTAGTCACCATAAGGGTCACTGAGTGGCTGAAGTAAGAGAGTACTTAAGGCAGAGAAAAGCTAATGAAAGCACTCCTGGGATCCTAGAATGTCCTCTGTAGACCTCTGGTAACAGCACTGTGTACTGGCTAGAGTTTTCTTCAGTATCACAAGCCATACCTCATAGTGTACTTCTTCATAATTAACTTAACGATTCTTACGTTTGAAATCTTATTTTTACAATGTATAAATTATACATTATTTTAAGAGCTGAAATGCATCTTCTATTTCTTTTCTGTCACGTGGCAGGACATCAATATACATTTCCTATTCTAAATGTATGAAAAAACGTGCAAGGGGATGGGAGAAAGAAGAGAAACTGCTAGCTCTGCTAACAGTGAGACCTTGGACTAGACAGGGTCTGTGTAACTGACAAGCAAAGGCAAGAACTCGAGGTGAAACACGATGTGAGAAACTGGTAGTCAGAGGGAAGTCTTGACTTTAACCATCACTTCCCAGTTAGCCACAATCATCAATAGACACTTCCAGAGTGGGGGAGACTGGTAGGTAAGTAAAGAGCACACACAAGATGATGCAAATTTGGATTCCCAGCATGCACTTCAAAGCCAGGAATGGCAGCACACCTCTGCAACCCCAACACTTGAAGGAAGAGGGAGATGGACAGATCCTTGGTGTTCACTGCTCAGCCAGACTAGCTGAATCAATGTGTTTGTAAAACACCATTTATAAAAGACATCTGATATTGACCCCTGGGCTTCAGATCCACATATGAATGTGGATACATTTACATACACACACACACACACACACACACACACACACACACACACACACACTTTATTTTGTTATTATTTTCAGGTGGAGACAGAGAAAATTCCAGAAAGGATAAAGGGAAAACTACAGCAAGCTGTGCCATCCTTCCGAGTCTACACCCTGGAGCTGGGGACTCAGAATCATGGATTAAGATGGAAAAATAAACCAAATAGATGCTGTAGATTTCCTAGAACTCTCTCCTTATTCATTATCTTGATATACTTAGGGCCAAAAGGCTCATTTGGTCTAGTGTTTCAGAGTGAGAAAAAACTCAGAGGTTGCTATATTTATTTGTAAACTAAATGGCAATGAATTTAAATAACATATTTTAATCAAAACACTCCAAATATTTTTCCAAACCATTTATATTGGAGACTGGCTATATGCACCCACAGATCTCATGTGGTTGGACTTAGGCTTTGGAAGTCTTTCTCTGGTCTTTCCATCTTTCTCAAATGTAAGTCATCACAGAGCACCAAAGACTTCTCAGGAGGTAGTGACTTAACTGTTACTGCAGTTACTGTTACCGTTATGTAGACTTGATCAGCTAGATGCAGATATCTAAGTGAATAAAACGTAAAGCCATAATTTAGACAAAAAAAATTAACAAAGGTTAACCCTTTATTTCAGTGAGCAAAAAAGGTTACCGATTCCCATTCTTCATTCATGCTGTTTAATTACACATGCAGGAAATAGGAGGTAAAACAAGAGAACCTGCAGAACTTCTGCTCCCGGGCACCTGACACCTCTGGCCTCTGAAGGACCCAGTACTCACGTGATATACACCTGCACACAAATACACACAGCTCACGGAAACAAACAAATCTTTGGGGCTGAGCAGTGGCTTGGTAGTTACAAAACCACCATGCTCTTGCAGAGGACCTGAGTTAGGTTTCCAGAACCCACATGGGAGCTTATAACTGTCTATAAGTCCAGGACAGAGGGATCCAGAATCCTCTTCTGGCATTCACAGGCACCAGACACACACATACAAGCAGGCCAAACATTCATGACCACAAAATATTGTTGGAAAGACTATGAAAGATTTTCTTTGATCTGTTTCCTCAGAAATTCATGAAGTGCAAAGATATGGCTGGCATGAGAGGGACAGGAAGGTGAAGAGGGCACATTGAGAACAAGTGATTATTTAAAATGAAAGAAAAAAGACCTTTCAATCATTTCATAGCTACCTTTCACTATCAATACAAGTTTCTCATTTTTACACTAATTACATGAATCTTATTTAGTTTGTAACTTACATATTAAGAATTAGGTGTTTTCCAAATTTTACTTTGCTATTACATAACAGTTCTACCTTGACTAATCCATTCATCAAAAACCATCCTAACCCAACCCAGCTACCACTGTCACATGCTTGCAAAAAGCGAGTAGCACCACAAGCAATCAAAAATCAAATATGTGAATCTGACATCAGGATGTGTCTATATGAACAACCACCATGGAGCTTCCCTGCCTGTCACATCTCCCCAGTACTAAGTTTAGTGCTTTCAAGTTGAACTAGCTTGGATCTGGAAGTGACCTCGAAACTGCTGAGTCAGCTCTACTGAATGCACAAACTATGAACTCAGTCACTTAATAAAGTGTATCCAGAAGCAACACAGGTCTAACTCAGGGTACCCATAGTCTTTCAGATTTCTAACTTGTACTTTCCATTCACATCTGAATTACTTTGTATCCCTGCTTCTTTGGGTCTGTCTCTCACTTCCCGGTTTCTCAGTGCTTCTGATAACACTGACACAACAATTGCAGTGGAAGTATTTAGACATTTAACATCCATACTGGCTTGAAGATACCTCATGAAAAGCTAACTAAAAAGTAACTTCCAGTTTGTAAAGGAAAGCGGCATAAACATTAGTATCTCTGGATAATGGAGGAAAGGCTGGCTAACCAGAAAGAGGTTGGGAAAACTTTCAAGATCTCATTAACCAAGAAGCTGTGTGTTTTTTTTTAAATTATTGTGATATTTTTCTTCTATTACTGCATAATCTAATATATTTGAATTAGCAACATAGCTACTGCTGGTTATGAATCATTTTCCACCTTAAGAATACACATTTAAAAATAAAAATACAAGTCTTCATTAAGGGGTCTAAATAGGAGTAGGAAGGAGAAACCCTCAGTGGTTTTCAAAGCAGCGTAAACATGCCGGATGCAGCTAACTTCCTCAAGATCTCACCTGAGTTTTCTTGAGTACATGAAGTATAACAATTAACTTCCTTCAACAGTTAGTACTTATTAATTCTAACAGCACAATACACTAAAGGGTTAAAACAGGCATAAATTAGCTTTATTGTCAATCATTACATGCAGAAGAATAATTAACTCAGAATGTTTATTTATCTACTTTCCCTACTTGATTAAATGAATGATTGATGACAGGTTTCTTGTTTTCTTTCCTTTCTTTTTGTCAGTATAAATGATCAGTATGGAACTAAACGGTGACATTAAAATGAAATCATTAGCAAACTTAAATGCAGGCCGGCCTACACGTAGGATCCTCTCCTTTCCATAGAGAAATCTCATCAGATCATTCTCAGCCCAAACATACACTGAGAATCATTGGATACTCCCCTGAATCAGGCCCTCAGTTTCCACTTTGGCACATCTCTGGTTATGTTGCAGGCAGTTTGTTTCCTTTAAACTCATCATAATAAAACACATGTATTGGGTTTTGGACTCACTTGTTGGTCATATTCATGAAGTATAGTGCTAGCATTTGTGGTCTTTACCAAGGGAAACATCAAGATGCCTCTGAGCTAGATTTGCTCAAAATCAGAATATCAAATCATTGATGAATAACCATTTTAAGTGACTTGGGTGCTGTGGGATTTGTCATGATTTGATAACTTTTGAAAGGTTATTGGTTTTAGTTTTGCAAATCAAGTGACTGACAGCAGCAGCAGCAGCAGTAGTCCATCATGCACATTCCATACCAACAGGCTTCCCACACCAGCCAGGCAGAAATGGACCATAATGCAGTAGTGAGTTTTTTCCCTCTATGTTTCCCCAGCCAACGCTACATGCTCTAGAAACTGAAGAGAAACCTTTGGATCTCAGGGAAACCTGTACTTAAACATCTGACTCACATGTACCGCCCTTCTGAGCATTGCTTAGTCGTTATTTAGAATGTTACCACTACTGGACATTTTTGTACTGCAAATCTTTGAACAAGATTACGAACTGTAATACCTCAAAGGAATAGTTCAGAGAGGGAGCAGAAAAAGAAGAGGAAAATCAAGCTGGAAGGCAAAGGGACATCGAGGCAGGAAACTGTGAGACACTGGCAACTCAGATCTCACCAGCTGCATCCACTGGCACATACCCTTCACTAAGAGCAGGAAGAGAAGCTCTGCAGGACATAGTTCCAAAGCAAGGACAGCGGGAACAGAATAAGTTCAACGAAACACTGGGGAACATGAGGAAATCTCACTCCAGTTTGGTTAATACCAGGAAATTGTCTATGTCAGAGCACAATGTCACATTACCAAAAACCCATGAAGACCAAACAGGTTTGGCGTACGATCAAATTTTGATCTCCTAGTGTAGATTCATGAGTGAGTGAGCAAATGTGTCAATGTAGTTTAGTGGTTGGTTAAGTCAAAGCGACCCCCTCTGTGGTAGGGGTGAAGCTCCAGAAGCAACCCTACTTTCCTATATAGAGTCCTGTGCAGATTATCAGTTATGTCCAGAGGAGAGTTAGTGGTGTTATGCCAAGGCTCATAGATATAACAGCACTGGCATCTCTCTGTCTGTCTCCTTACCAGTTTCTATCCACCTGGGGATACTGCTAGAATGTGATAGCATATAATGCTAGATGAAACAAAATCCATACCAGTAACTAAATACAATAATAGACAACTAATACAAGTTGTCTCTATAAAAAAATTTAACATGAACTATAATATAAAATTTTATTAAAATTATTTCAGTCTAGATTGCTTTCTTAAACAGAAGCCAATAATATTACATGCACTTTAACATACTTCAACTTTTACGTAGAACGTGGATCAGACTGAATGCATTTCGTTTGCTAAATCTGTCAACATATAAAACATCTGCATTCATCTCAAAAGAGTTGTCAAATACTACCCTTTTCATATTTATCTTTTGCATTAAAAGGTCATGAATATATAAAGACTATTCAACATACAAGAGGAAAAGACAATATTCATTTTATGCCACTTATACAAGTATGGGACAATTGATACATAATATTCTTTATGTCTTTCTATTCAATTAGTTTCAAAAGTCTTTGCATGCTCTAAGAACCACACTGCCAATCATGTATTTGGAAAATATAATGTATATGCATAAAGATGGCTTTTCCTATCATCATAGCAACACTGAAATCAGTAGCGTACTGTGACAGGGACAGTTATGTCTCTGACTGATACCTTAAATCATAATTTATAGATACAGGTCTATTTCTTTTCTTTAAAGAATTAAAAGAGTAGCAAATGTTTATTTGAAGAAAATTATCCATTGCTTTATAAAAACAACTTTTACTAAATACCTATTGCCACAAAAATCTTTAACATAGGGAAGTTCCCTTATATATAAGAAATGTGATTTGTAAACACTTATAAAACATTCTGTGAACAATTGGTCTGTGGTTTATCATTTTACTAAGCTCAATGACCTTTACATGCAGACAAGCACAGATGACAAGAATTATAGTTGTCACTGTATAGGCTTATTAAACTCAAGAAATATTTTGAAGATACATGAATAACAATTTGAAACATGAAATAGATTTATGAAGCAACTACATTGTGAAGTATTTCTAAGTGCAAGAATAAAGTGAGTTTTAGTAACTTTCTACCATGATAACTTGTGTCTCTTCATTAGTATATGTGATAGGCTGTCCTTTCAGGTGCATGCAGTCTATCAGAGGGGAGTGCATTCAGAGTAAAATACAAGTACCTCTGGCTCAATGGCACATATAATTCCATTTCACTGAACAGTTAACTCTTATATTTATGTAGAATATGAACGAGGGTCTTTTGCATGGAAAACAATAAAAAGAAAGGTCAGCTGAACCAGTGACATCAGAGCCAGAGACATTGGCGATTAAGACCTCGATCTGTCTCGCAGTCACCGCTGCATAGTTCCAGTCCTCTCTGCTCTGCTTTCTCTCTTGTAGAATGAGCCTGTAGTAAATTTCATGTCATATTTCAGAATATAAGTTCATTTTTAGTAATCTGGGGTGGATGTTGTAATTCTCTCATATACATATCAAGAATAATACAAAACAAAGATTAGATGGCATTTTCTCTGTCCATAGAAGTTTGAGAACTCTCTTCTAGGGAACTTTAAGATATAAAACTCACTTCGCCTTCTTAACTCCATCAATGGAGTAAAAGTACTCATGGCTGTAGCTTTAGATAACCAAAATGTAAACACCATATCTGAGTTTAGACCAGGCTTGGTGCCTCTGATGTTAAATTACAGAGAATTAACACATATTAATTTGGAGCTGGTTGCACAAATGCTTCTGGCATTTGCTTCAGCACTTAGACTCATTTTCAGAGAATGGACTGTTGTAAAAAAAACACAGGCTCATTAAGAGTTTATTTCCTCAAAATGCTGAAGGATGGCAACTTTCGATGGTGGGGGTCCCAGAGAGCAGCATTTATCTCCTTAGCTGGGGTGGGAGAAAGACTCCACAGAACTCTGTTTTTTCAGCAGGCATCACGGGTTCGAAAATGAAAATTTTCATCTTGTTGTCACACCCTGCCTTACCTTGTTTCAAGGCTGGCTGTGTTTTCTTTACACAGAATAAAATTTTAGCAGGAGCAGAAGCCAAATGCATAAAATGAATGATCAACTTACAATTCCTCTGGATCTATTCTTCCATGGCCCTCTGCTTAAAAATAGCATCATAAATGCACATCTGCAAAGGCTGTGGACCAACCCCCCCTTCCTCAATTGTACAAATTATTAGAGTCGTTGACAAAAGAGGGTTTTTTTTTGTTGTTGTTGTTGTTTAGGGGTTGGTCTGGGCACTCTCTTGGCAGACTGCCACTTTTCTAGCAGTGGAAACACTGCTCACAGAAAGCCACATTGTACAGAACAGCTGTTCTGTTAAAACACAGAGCTAGCAGCCCAAGAAATGACTGACTTCACATGTGAAGCAAAATTGTTCCCTCCCTTTGTACTAATTTAAATGAAATGAAAGTACAAAACATTCACTTCCATGCCGTCTAGTCTCCCTTTTCCATTACAGCCTGTGGTGACTTGTGTGCAAATCCTGAATGCAGGGGCACCTTGCCTCAGCCGCCAACCCCCAGGGCTGCCCTTGAATGCAGGCCAATTGACCTCTTGGCTCCTAGGATGGGATTCCTTCTTTGGTGTGATATTTTCTACATTTGGATTTGAGGGCCGAGGAAACCATGTGTATTAGGAGTTCAGATTTTAAAAAGACACTTTTCTTTATTTATTCAAAGCAAAGGCAGCAGAAAAGAAATATTAGATTATAGTTCATTAAGCTATTGGTTTGTCTTTATAAACCATAGTGTGTAGTTTATGTTGTTAGTTGTTTGAGATATGTTCAGATAACAAAATTACTTTGCTTAAGACAGTCTTTTACAAAAGAATTTCTTTCCTTCATATGTTCAACCCAAATTTCAGGGCCTTTAATTCTCATTAAATATCATCAGGTTTTTGCCATTTTCTATGATACATGCATGTAAATTAAAATTCCATGAATCCCTAAAATTAAGAACTTGAATATTTTCATCTGAAAATAAAAATTCTAGTAATACTTTTCTTAGTCAATGATTACATTTTTGTTGAGAAAGCACCATACGTACTTTTTAAAATAGTTTACTTATATTCAATAAACAAGCTAGCCATCTTTCAGACCCAGTTTAATGTCTGCCTGCTATAGACTACACTTCTTTTGATATAAATAATGTCTTCTCTTATCTGATTTTATTGACAAAAATTGATACCCTTAAAACCCAAGCAAGACTACTTCTATTTAGCCAAACTCACAAGAAAGAAAAGTGACATATATATTTATTATTATTTCAGTAAATTGGCCTTTGAATCTCAGGCATCAAATGATTAAGAACTGGTTTATTTTCTTATCAATTCAATGAAATATCTACAGAGTGACAATTTGTAAAGCAGCTTCGTGAATCTTATTTTGATTAAAATATTTCAACATTCTCAAGTCACTTGTGCCATTTAAGAAATACCAAATTTCATCTACTCTCTTATGAGTTAATATTTTTTCCATATTAGAATCTGATTTACTTTTTAAATAGTGCATATTAAATTCAACCTTCTGCCTGACTCCTCCCTCACTTTGTCTTGAAATCTTAATAATACAACAATAAAAACCAAACAGAAACCTTAGCATATAGCACAAATCATAGACAGGAGTGCCAATAAGCCCTTGATAATTCCTCTACAAATTCAAGCTTTTCATTAAGTTGCCTCCTGGACACTCAGGAGAAGGCATACTCAAACAGTCAAAAGTCTCAAGTTTGAATTTTCAGATAAGAGGGCTGAAGTCAAAAACGTATATTATTTACAACACAGATTTGAAGTCAGAAGTACCTGATTCCATCAGCCAAGAACTGCTGCGCCATTCGGAAGGCACACTGAGGTGACTGGGTGGATTCATTGCTACTACATTCATATACTCTGCTTAGTCTCCAGCACTGGGTGTGTGGACTGTGCCTTCATCACAGGCAGTGGAGTCTCTATATTGTGGACTGAACGGATATATTGTACGTTAAAAGCCGAATTCCACACTATGAGGGTATGAGGAGGTTGAGGATATGGGATGCAATTGCCATGAGGGTGGACTTCTCAGAAATGGGATGCAGCTCATGAGAGGAGGCAAAGGGACACCCATTATCTTTCTTTACCTCCCAGTTCCATCACACCCCATATCAACCAGAAAGTTGGTCCTCACTGAGAATTAGAGCATGCCATACCCAAATCATAGTTTTCTAGGTACCCAGAATGGTAAATCTACTGTTTAAGCTATTAAGAGTGTAGTGTATAGCATAATAGTCCAAACTGGTAAAGATACCCTACAAAGGCCCCTCTCCTGATCTCAGTGTCCAACTGAAAAAAGCTCACATAGCAGCAAGTGCAATGACCAGCGACTACCAGAGGGCTGTGTCCAGTGGCTGTGGCTAACTGTCTGCTTGATGAAAAGCAACACTGCATCCATCTTGAACAACTTGTTCACAGATGTCTCTGTACCATCAGTAGCTCCATATCAACAGTAGATACAATGAAAAGCACTGTGGGTCATGTCTCAGCTAAGCCAATATCACCTTGCCACTTCCTGCAGCCCCTTCTCCCCAAAATGCCCCCAAACAAGGTTTGCCTACATCAGTCTGACAGCTTGCTTCATGTCTCCCTAGAAGATACCGCACTTCCCATGCTTTCTTATGCTTTCTTCAGGCCTCCTTTCAACACGGAAAATGAAAGCAATTTTGCTTTTATGCTAAAATTCTTGTAAAAACCTGGATCATATTCATCTATTTTTACAGGAGAAAGCCAATATTTTTAAAGTATTTATATAAAACCCAAACTGTGTACACAGTCTGTTTTTATCATCAGTGCTGATATTCAACACAGTCTTATTTTTCAAACTGCAAAATTATATATGAGTGATGTGCTTTAATTACCAGACATTACCAGGGTTTTTTTTTTGTTGTTGTTGTTGTTGTTGTTTTGTTTCTAGAAGGCTTTGGGGAGCTATGATAAGGAACTCACTGCATGTTGGTGTCTTTTAAGCGTTCACACAGTAACATTCACACATCGAGAACTTGACTAGGGCTCTGTAACGAGCAGATCCCAGAGGACGTGAGGAAAAGACCAAGAGAGCTATTTTCTGCAGACTATGTTTGATTTCTTGAATATAATAAGTTGCTAAAGTTAAAGCCTGCTATCCAATTCAATCCCATTTCTTCATTTTTGTCATGGTTTTAGAAATGTGTGAAATTCTATCTGCAAAAGATCACGTTAGCTTTGCCCATCTAAGTCAGTGTAATAAAGGCAGCTTTGGAGTCTTGGGTTAGGGCTGTGGCTCAGTGTCAGAGTATCTACTTAGCACATACAAGCCTATGAGCCTGAACCTCAACACTGCAGGTATAGGAATACCTACTATTATAATCAACATAACTATAGTTATTAATAATAATAACTACTGTCATATAAATAACAATCATTATTATTATTTCAAGGCTGAGAACTGAACCCAAGAATTTTTCATGCTAATCGGGCACTATACCACCCCAGCTCTAATACTGGATTATTGATGAACAAATTGCAAATGTCTTCTTCCTAATAATTGTTTCATGATAGCCACAGTCACATGAGGATTCAAACAGCCAATTCAATTATACAGAAAACTAATGAGTTATATGGTGAGGCAAATCAAAAGTATTTAACCCAAACAACCAGCTGTTTGATAGACAATTCAAGTAAAAAATAGTTTCATATACAATATATCATTTTACTTCTCTAATAATCTCCAGAAAATGCTATCAAATGTAAGCTCATGTTTTAATTATTTACTGCATTAAGTTGTAAAATCAGCCAAAACAAGCCAAGCCACCTCAAATGCAGAAAAATTTATGCAGCCATGGTTACCTCAATGTATACTCTACGCCACAGCTTTGGCTGGAGCACATGCTATTTACTGATTATCATAGTTTGCAGGTATATTAACATATATCACCTCTGAATATTGCTTTAAAACACATTCCAGGCTATACATTGTCATTGTTAGACCTTAAATATGAATCAGCCTGCACAATTAGTAGTAAGATCCCATAAAAAATACTTCTGTTAAAAAGAGTATCACTGCTCCCACCTATTTTGATGGCATAGGCAGGAGCTGGCAATCTATGGGCTAAACCACAGCTATACACATGAGCCCCATATGTGTACATGGACTGCCAGTGTAGACAAGAGATGTAAATGAGTTGTAACAAGGTCAAAACAGATCATGTAGGAAAATGTATTGAACAGAATTCTACTCCCAAGTTCGTTACTCGCTTTGATTTCCTCCCCCCCTTTTCTCTTATTACTATTACATTTATATCCATAGATGCATCACATGAATGCATAAATACAACTGCTGAGCCCATATAGTGCTACTTGGATATATACAGATAATTTCAGAGCTTACCCACTTGGTATCTGATAAGCTAGGGTCTCATCCCAGGGGAAGATGGATTCTCTCCCTCTCTTCAGCAGTCATTAATTCAGCAGACAACTGAGTGTAGGGCACCTCACCAAACTAGATCCACCTACAGTACAACTCTTGTAGAGAACACTGTGGAAGAGGAGAAGGGTTCTAGAGGCAGAGGTCCTGGAAGAGGAGAAGGGGTCTAGAGGCAGAGGTCCTGGAAGAGGAGAAGGGTTCTAGAGGCAGAGGTCCTGGAAGTCTACAGTGAAACTGTGTCTCCTTGAAATAACAATCTAGCTATACATTTGGCTGCTCAAATAAGACCTAAATAACAACATCAACAGACAGGCTAAAATGGGGGGAAGAAACTCGGTGGAGGCCCCATATACAAAGAGCTACAGGCTTCTGATCATTAATCACTTCATCTTGTCATTGAACTTGTCTCTACATTCTCTCAAATATTTTTTTTTTTTCAAAATAAGAATGGGATAAAAGTATGGCTTCTAAAAAAGACAGATCAAAATATTCTCTTTACCCTCCTTCTGGCCCAGGTTCTGGCATTTGTTAACATACTGCAGACTCAAGAAGGACGTGAACAGCAGTAGCCAATCAGTATTCAAGGCCACATTAGTTTTCATAGGTAGAGGTCACCACGTGTTTATTAAGGCACAGCTAAGACTTATGCACAGTATCTAGAAAGCAGTTTCGGCAAATTAAAGCCATAGTACAACTTCAATCATATAAAGCAGTCAGAGGTGAGTCTTTGCTATGCTCATGAAATATTGTTATTCGCCAAGTGCTGAAACTATATATTAGGCATTGCAAGAGGTTATAGGGCTAACAGAAGCATATTAAAGACTTCCAGTCCTAAAGAACAAAGCACAGAAACTTGAAAGTTCTAAATAAGTGGATAGCAAACAGCATAAGATCGTGCCAAGGGTGCCATGACTGACACATTACATTAGTAGGAACCAGTAGATTTTCAAAGTAAGTCATATGTGATAAAGAATACAAGGGTGTGCCTTAAAGTTGTGCCACAAAAGTAAAAGCAAATAATAAGCATTTAAAGTTCCAGAGACCTAGTCTGTCAATGCTATACTTTTACAAGACTTTGTGCTTTGTTTTCAGGCTCTGATTTGTAATGATTACATGTATTGAAATCTCAATGATCAGAACAGATTTAAAAGACTTCAGTGGGAAAAATGTGTATGTGTATTCATGTACATGTGTCCATGTGTTCATGTATGCTGGTCATATTTTAATTCCAAGACCCAATAGAGATATACAATAACCTCATGTTGAGAGGAATAAAGCAAAATGAAAGATGGAAATAATAGCAGGATATAAAGTGAAAGCACATAAGTTGTGACACTACTAATACACAGCCTGAAGAAACCTGAGCCATCTCAGAAGAGTCTAATTGCTAAATCTTTTCTACAAGACTTGGATTTAAAATTAGAAAGTAAGTATTTTTCCAGGACAGAATTGCTGAGATAGAAAGAAAGATAGATAGACATACATACATACAGACAGACAGACAGACAGATCTCTTTTCTTCTTTCAATGTGGAGCACTAAAGGAATTATGAGAAAAGACAGTTAGAAATCTGTTGACCAGAGTTCAGATCACACTGGTACTCCTATGCTTTGTGAGACTGGCATTTTCAACTCCTTCCTGTACATCTGCAAGTGAGCCTATGGGACAAGGACTCATCCAAGAACCTCCACTGTCTCTCATGCCTGTTTTACAAAACAATTCACTTTTCCTTTGATTTCACACTATCACCGTTATTCTCCCTCCAATTTTCCTAGTTTTCCTATTTTTTCATTTTATTCTTCCAGTTTTATGATTTGCACCTGCCCACAGCTGGCAAAACATAGCATTTGATAAGTGTTATTTAAGTGTGAAAACAAAAATCTTTATTATAATTGAATTCTAAAGCAAGATTCAATACTCTTCCAGCTCAAAGCAGCATTCTTAGCTCTTAAAATGAACAAAAGGAGCCAGATGATGCTTTCAGTGATCTCATGCCCTAGTCCACAGGCAGGTACATAAAAGTACATGAGGAATAGGCTAACAATAAAGCAACAGAATAATGTCAGTGTGCCTCACATAGATGGCTGATGATGCAGGAAGAAGAGAATTTTACATAATAGTGGGACATCTGAACTGGGTATCAAAAGCTGAACAGGAGCACACCAAACTCACTAGCTATAGTGAGCTCAGGAAACAATTTACAAAGCACAAAACTTTGAAGTGAACAAGACTACAAAAGCCTTAGAAAACAGATGCTCTCTCTGGCCTTCATTCCCCTTTGTCCCCAAAGGTTCTCAATGGCAGGTGGCTTTCTCTATGCCCCATGCTGAATAGACAGGCTGAGAAGAATCTACAAGAATCTAAAAACATAAGGCATGTCCCTCATCTTATTATAGACCCTTCCATCTAGTCATATCCACATGTTCTGTCCAGTCTTCACTAAGCCTGGAAATGAGAATAAATAGTTTTCTGCATGTCTTCAGGTCTTTTTTATTGAAGTCTTTCAGTGTTACATAAAATTTGATTAAAGTTAATGTATTCCAATATTCTCTTAGTAGCTTTTGTTATGGGAATTGCAGCTATAGCACGTGTCCTAGATGAGGGAAAGGGGAGTGGGTGAGTGTGAATGTGTGTGTGTGTGTGTGTGTGTGTGTGTGTGTGTGTGTGTGTTCCTACAAAAAGGACATTTCAGCATAATAGTGACATATTATGCTGAATAAAACACACATAGATGGCTTACAGTACTGATTGCTATTTGAAAATGAGACGAGAGTGGAGAGAGGGAAGATTGAGCTTTTCCTTTTTAGCAAAACAAATCCAGAAGAGAAGAATAAAGTACAGGAACTAATACCATGGGGAGACTATTCTAGTAAGTCCTGTGTTTTGATCATGTATTCATAACCTGGCCATGGTAGCTTCCAAAAGAGGTCCACTGAGGGTTGCTGGCCATGTATTTGCCTTACCTGGACTCAAGCCATGCTGATATAAAGTGGCCCTATACCAGTACTGTGAAGAGGAGACCAGGTCTTCCCTGTAAATAACTGATGAGCACACCTTGATTGTCACACATTCTCATGATAATTCTTCAAAATAAGTTTTTCTTCAGGGTTTGGAGTTGAAGAGAATTCTAGATGTGCCATCACAGTATATACACAAGAAATGGGGCCAATGAGTCAAACAGTGACATATAGCAACACACACAAACACACACACACACACACACACACACACACACACACACATGCTTGCACATGCACACACGCATGTATACATGCACAAAACTTAGAAATGCTACATAATATTTTCATGCTAAATTATAACTATCCATATATCATAGTCCACACGTGTAGACATAAAAACTTTTCATGATAGTGTGAAACTCCAAAAGAATCCTAGAAATATATTTTTCCCATCATTTTGCCATCATTTGTCAAAATTCTTGCTATTCCCACCATGAGAGAATGAGCCTGGGCAAGTAGGGCTATGTATACATTGCTTGTCCAGTCATGAAATCAAGTCAAAGCAAAGATTAGTTTTTAAATGAAGTCCTCACAGAAACAGTAACCTCAGATACACATAGAAAAGAATAGTAGCATGTCACTAAAAAGACTTCCTGGTGGCATATGTTAGAACAACAATTACATAATATTATATTTTCATGGGATACTAAGGCCAGGTATTCATTGCTCAAACAGCAATAAGCACTGGCAGCTCCACCTCTGGATATGTTTCCATTTGCTGCCACAAGGAACTTTGGATTGAGGCAGATGGAACTAGATACCAGAATGAGTCCCCAATCTCCTAAGGATCATGGGGGCAAGAACAAGAGCTAAGTATGTGCCAAGTTTTCATTTTTAAACCTGCTTGTCCATCTCTAAGGAAGCTTCTCAAAATGCAACAAGAATTCACTCTTGGTCTTGAAACTCTCACCTATGCAAAAAGAAAAACAAGGGATGCCACAGGCCTGAGTTCAGAATAACAAACTAACATTCATCTTGTAAGGTTTCAGAGGAAGGGGAATATGCGCATCTTGCCTCCAAGCATGAATGTCACCTGCTACAAGCAAGTGCTTATCAGCACATACCAAAATGCCAGGACAGTAACAGGAAAGGCTTCCTGGCTCTGCAGACTCAAAAGACATGATTAGATCATCTTAGAAGGCTCATACCTCTCCTAAAACCAAAATTACCCATTACTGTACCCACTACTATATATGATTACTTTAAAGGAACATGCTAGGCGCCACTGTTTACATATGCGTGTGCCATTTGAATAAGGGCAAACAGCATGTTTAAATAGAGCCCTGACAGTTTCTCCTCACATGCATGAGTACTTAGTCTCCATGTATGACTCTTCGACACACACATGCATGGCTCATATGGAAGCCAGAAGAGGAGGTTGGGTCCCCTGCGTTTGGAGTTAGAGATGGTTGCTAGCTATTATGTGGGTGCTGGGAACCAAACTCCAGTGCAAGAGCAACAGTGCCCCTAGCTGATGAAGCATCTCTTGAGACTCTTTGAAGTAAAATTGTATAAGGATAGAAGAGGTCTTTAATCAGCAGCTGTCTTACATGTTCTCCAATTGCTCCTCTGCAGAGATTAAGGCAGCCATACATCTTCCATATTCAGTACCAGTCACCGCTGCACACGCAGGCAAATTATCATTTAAAACTCCGGAATGTTTGAATTGAAATAAAACTTAGGAGTACAATGGCAAATATCCTCAGATTAATTGAGTTGCAAGAGACACACTCCAAAAATTGACTGAAGTCCATGATATTAGAAAGACAGAAAATTTATCTAGGTTTAGTAAATGTCAAATCAGCAGCTATTGCTTTTAAGATTAATAAAAGATGTAATGGTTTCTAGATAGCCGCTAAATAGAGATTACTATGAATGGAGAAGTGATTTACCAACAGTCACCACAATGAGATTTCTTTAAAGGTTACAATCATCAGTTATTTAGCTGAAACACTGCTGAGAACGCCTGGTCATTTCGTGAATAATGCATAATGTTCATTGTAGACTTGGTCTGTACTATAACAATACAGATATTTCTAAAATAATAGAAAAAAAACTATCTGTTGCCTTCCAATTGCTTAACATATCATTTCCATGAAGTAATTGACTTGGGACATATTACAAACTGTCACCTGAGTATTCTCCCTGCAAGCATAGCTTGTAATAATCCGTATACAATGGGCATCACACAACAAACTCATCAACCTTTATAGACTGCTAAGAAAAGATGTGATGAATGCCGGGCCGAGCAAAAGACCCTTCAGAGGCGGCAAATTAAAATGATTAAAATTCTACATAGTTGTGTGGGACAAATTTAAATTTCAGCTTTGAAATTTAATTATTAGCATGATCAACTCATCACATTAAAAAAAAAATGTTGCCTACATGGTGTGAGTACTTTTCACATAAGTTTCAAAACGCCTTTAGGTTTTAAGGTTTATTCAAGAGGCCGTCTGGAGGGGCTCAACGTATAATGTCGGTGTGTTTTATTCTTGGATTATGAACTGTACTTCACACGGTGCTGCGGGCTATTTATATAAGCTTGTTTATCCATCTGAACTTCTTTAAGGGCACAACATAGGAGACCTTAATAAATTAAAATGAATTTCTTTTGATGTTGTTGTTTCATAACTATTTGATCGAAATGAGTAGCAGTTTTGCATTAAAGAGCTAGAATAAAGCAATAAGCTGTGTGCATATTCTATAGCAGTGCCAGCTTGTGGGAAGTGTTTCTGCATCCTAGAAACACTGGGGAGCCAGTGTAGTAGACAGGATGGAATCACCTAGCTTGTATTTTCAGCTCGAGTTTATTGTAAGTTTATTAACATTGAACATGTATCAGTTTCTACGCTCTACCATAATCATTAACTAAGATGTGTCATCTCCTTGTAGATATCCTCAGCAGCCATCCCAACCTCCCTGCCTTCATCAGTGATACCTCACACCCTGCACTGGCTGGGACACCCATGGGAGATGGGACCATGCTCTATCTCCTTACCCATCTTAATCATAACTGGTAATTACAGATCTGAACTGACTGAGAGCCACCCAGTGAAAAATCAATTAGTAGTTACAGTCTATGCCTGACAAAATTCTTACCTGAAATGTTTGATAATTATGACACAAAATGAATATTGTGTATAGCACTGATTCTGGTCTTAGATCTGTCATGAATTCACTGCAAACTCATCCCTCATGTGTAGAATAAGTCAATATTTCTATATGATCTAAAAGTACACATCTGAAAAAGATCCACAGTTCCAAACCTATGTTGTCTCAGCATTCGAGAACAAGAGGAACAGATGATAGAGCTATTTTGCTTTTTTCTATTTTGGCTGCCATCTCTACCAAGAGAGCCTTTTCACTTTAATCTCATTTAAAATGGAAGCAAATTACAATTGGGCTAGGCAAATAAATATAAGTCCACTCTATCAATTTATATAAAATTAAATAATATTTTTATACTGTGTGGCATCTGACTCACTGAACTTACCAGTTCCTTTTAACACTGATCTAACGAAACATAATGATAATCATGCCTGAACTAGAGTAAACAGTTTGTCTAGCACACATGCACTAGAATTATATACAAATCTTTTGTCAAATTTCAGGGATACTCTGCTATCTAGGACACACATTCATGTGTCACCAAGTTAATAATCTACATTTTCAAAGGCACAACAGCCAACAGGAATGTGTGTTCATTTTTTGTCATGTTGACATCCTACCCATGAGGGGTACTTTTGGCATTGTTAGAATAGGGCTGAGAAGATGCCAAAGCCAAAAATATTTACTCTTAAGTTCCCTTATAGGAAATTGTGTCAACCTTGTTCAACAGGAAGATAACATGAAGAAACCCAAAGTCTAATTTTCCTCTCTCAACCTGAGTACAATTCTTTTTATTATCTAATATTTTTTCATCTATTTTAAATCACATTTTCACTTTCCCTGAACTCCCTCCCTATCCAGCTTCAAAATAAAAGAAAACAACAAAAGAGAATATAAAAGATAAACAAACAAACAAACAACAAGGGGGAAAACACACAAAAAAGCATAGAGTCCATTTTATGTTGGTTAATTGTTCCTCAGTATAGGGTTGATAAACTCAGTATTACTTCTTTCGGAGGAAACTCATTTTCCCTTTCCTTGCTGGTATCAAATACAAACAGCTTCTTGGTTAGAAGTGGGACTTTGTGTCAACTCCCCTTTCTCCTAAGAGCACAAGGCTTGAGTACATATGATGTCTGTCTTTCTTATCTGAAATGTTGCCAGCTAAAATGTCACAGATTTCAGATATTGGAGTGCTTGCATAAACATAAAAATATCTGAAAGAAAGGAGACATATCTATATGCAAAATCCATTTATTTTTCATATATCCCTATGTATATATCCCTATGTATGCTACCTCAATCTAAGTTTATATATTACTCTTAATAATTGCATACAGGTATGCAACAAAGTTTTCTCATTGTGGCATCATGTTGGAATACTCTGAGCATTAGAGAGCTTCTAAGGTCATGGTTTGTGATTAGGGATTTTCAAACTAAGTGATTCACGTATGTGTGATCACAGCTCTTAGCATGCAATGACAAGCAATCACAGTCACAACTGATGCTTCATTTTGATCAGAATTTAAACAAAAGGTTACAGCACCTCACCAGTACTCTTTCCAACAACTCTCCCAACACAGCCAAAGCTACACGAACTTTTCCAGTGGTAGCTGGCAATATGAAGTCACCTAAGAATTATTTCAGATGGGTATGGTGGCATAGGCCTTCAATCCCAGCACTTGGTAGGCAGAGAAAAGCAGAACTCCATGCGTCTGAAAAGCCAGTCTGAACAGTGAGATCCAGAACAGCCAGGTCTATGTAATAAGACCCTGTCTCACCATGAACCCACAAAAAATTGGAGCTAGTGATGTCTCATCAGTTAAAGGGACCTGGGTTTTGTTCCCAGCTCACTGGCCAACTTACAACTATCTGTAATTCTAGATCCAGGAAGGTCCAAGGCCTCTTGCCTTCCAGAGTACACCCCACTAACATGTATATAGCCTCACACAGACACACACACATACATATAATTAAAATAATAAAAATAAATCTTAAGGAAAAGAACCATTTGCCTTTTGATCACAGGAGAGATTATCTGTACCTCCTTAGTCTGTTTTTATTTGATGCCTGCAAAGATTCCTTATATAATGTTAGGACATGAGAATCTCAAGATTTTAGGCCATCCACTTTGAATAATATACTCTTAAGAAAAGAAAATCAATGGCCAATACCACATATACATCAATTAATTTATACATATTTGAACACTAAAAATACCCTCAATTTTTAGAAGATTCAGGAAACAAGAAAACTCTAAAATTTAATCATTAGAGGGACAGACCTACAATTTAAAAATAATTTTAAGGGTAACTGTGTAAAGGATTTGAAAAACAAATATACGTTTATATTCATAACTTTCAGCCAATGTGTCCATAGAGAAACATGAAAAATTAATGATGGATTGATTTTCAAAGTCAATAAAATCATGAGTTCAAAACCACCTGCTCTGGATGGGTCTTGCTCTCTCCCTGTCTTTGTTCACTTAACACAAAACACATTAGCTCCACCTATGAACCACCATCCCCATACATTTACATATGTAAATTATCTCCTCCTAAATCATAACACATATGTAAATTATTTCAGCCTAACTCTTATATAATCTTAATTAATGTAAAAGAATGTTTAGGCGGACAGATTTTTTTTTTAAATAAAATAGAAATAGAAGAGATTTATTTCACCTTCACATGGTGTCTTTCTCATGCAGAGTTCAGATTTCCACATTTGAATCCCTTTAAAGGATTTGATATGCAGGAAAAGAAGAGAGGACGATGGTGAACATTCATTTCAGAGACACAGACAGACAGACCACCACAATCCAAACAAAGCAGTAACACAGACAGACCACCACAATCCAAACAAAGCAGTAACACAGACAGACCACCACAATCCAAACAAAGCAGTGGCCTAAAACCTACCTTTTACCGAGGTGTTTGGTGGAGGGCCTTCCATCCTCAGGTTCCATGGAGGGTCCCCTTGGTTGGCAAAGTCCCTCATCTTGAGATAACTAATTGTAAGTCGGATGATGGACGCCTTGTCAAGCTGGCTGGTAATGGCGGCAGGAAGAGGCAACAACTTGGCCAATTCATAGAACTCAAAATTTTCTTTTCCCCGGCGGGAGCGAGCAGCATCTCTAGATTTCTCCTTTCTCAGTGCTTGTAAACTGAAAACAAAGAGGTAGGAAAGGGTTTAGAACATGCAATTCTAATTTTTAACTTCGATCTCTTTTCCACCCAAAATACACCAAAAATTAATTCGGAATTTAAGAGCCATAGCTAGATAAATTTCAAATAATGTCTATGGTGGCTGCTTGTCACAAACATAGTTATAACTAATAAAATTGTGTTTTGCTTGTTACAGTATATCTGTTTTCCAGCTGTCCAGGCATGAGATACAGCCCTTGTTTCTAAGACATAAGGCTTACAAGTGAGGCAGGGTGTTACAGCCATAATCACTTTAAGACTCAATTTGTATGGTTGTGTTCCTACACTGATTCTCAAGATTTGTCGCATTCAACTTTCATTGCCACTAGATTTAACCACCAAAGGAAACATTTTGTAATTTTTGTTTCATTTATCATCTTGGATAACAAAGGTAAACACCAGCATAAGTGACTTTGGCAGAATCAACAATGACAATGCTCCAGTGTACTTAGCCCTCTACAAGAATCTTCATACTTTCAGTCATATGATGGAAATGTCACACTGAAAATACAGATTGCAAAGGATTGATGTCCACTTGATAAGATATACACTATAACTTCATACAAACACAAACAGGCTTGCGTTAGTGTAGGGATAGAGTCTCTGCAATACCAAAGAATGCCCTGCTCCCCCAAAAGCCAAACTTCCTGATAGCATGAGTTTTATGTTGAAAGATAAGCTCTGTTTGGGTTATTAAAATTTATAGACATTATAGACATATTACTTCACAGAGGAGGCAACAGGTTGGATCCAGAATTTTCCTTTAACTATTCATGTGCATTTCTGTTTGAAGTGTTGCTCACATTGCTGAGAGCAGAATCTGGCACCACCGAAGCTGTATGCGAGAGTCTGGTGGGAAAACTGTCTCCTCTGAGTCACTCTCTCTGCTTTGTATCTGATGAGCAATGTATTCAAGCTCAGACCCCGATGATAACTAACTGGGTTATATATACAGCATCAAGAAACTAATAAAATAACTGGTGACTATCTGCATTACCTAACAGACATTTTAAATGTTTAAATCCATATCCTGGATTCCTATAAAATAAAAAGAGCAACAAGGAAAGTGGAAGGAAGGAAGTCCGGAGAAAGAGATCAAAAATGGTTTCAGCAGTGTGGCTACATTTTCCATAAATAAAAAATGAAGAATAATCTGCCAAGCCACATTATAGCAGCCATGGACTGCTTATAGTGTAAAAACGCATGCTCTTCATACACCCCAAAGATCTTACAGAATATCTGCATAATTTAAGAAACACCATCATAGTTGCTGGGTTATTAGCCTAAGCAGCACATGTGCTCACGTGTCTAGTAAATAAATACATACAAGTATGCATGCATGTGTGCATACACATCGTATTTAATAATAGGTATATATTAGGCAAATAATGCTATCATTTTGAGTCATTTAAGTAATGAACATTTGTCCTGCAATATGATTCAGGTGATAACTTTGGGCAGAAACATGAATAACTTATAAGGAAAAGTTATATTATGTCACATACTTCCCAATATCTGATAACTGATATCGTGATCAGTTTATTAGAATCTACAAATGTTTAATATTGACTTATTGAAAACTATGTAACTTACAGATGCATTAATATAGGGCATAGTGTAGGTATAGCCAAGATCTAGGCAAAGATCTTAGACCAGAGGACCTTGGATCTCTCTTTGCATAATACAACTAATTCACCTGGCAACAGCAAAGTAGACTATGCCAAGAACACCATGGGTTTTCTGTGTTTGTTTTGTATTGATTTGGTTTGGATTGGTTTGGTTGTTTTGCACCACACATGAGCAGGGGGTGGTGCAGTGCTTGGAGTTTACTACTTTTCTTTACTGTGTTCTCATAACTAAATACAACTCTAGAAGGATGGTCAAGCTGACATTTTCTTGCTGTGGTAAGTGCCTATGATGACGTTCTAGAGCAGGAATTTGTAGGGCCTTTAAGGTTAAGGAAGGGACCTCCAGTAAGTAGAGAGAACCAGAAAACTGGAGGTCAATAACCCCAACTAAGAGATAACACAGCTTGCCCCTCGTGTTGCCAAACTCCCAGTGTTGCCATTTCTAGATAAAAAAAGAAAAAAAAAAGCCTAATTTTTTTATACGAAAGTTTCAAATTTTAATATATTAACTAATTAAAGTTTCTTTTCTTTAACTGTGGATGACAATAAAGCATATTATGGTCAATTTTGGATCAGTGACTCATTTTACAACTGGGCTATAACTGGGGAGGCCAATTTGGAAGGCAGTTTTACATGGATGTTATGTGTAATTTTCCTTGTCACCCAAGTGATCATAAATGAATTCATTCATTATCTAATTAATATTCCTAATATTTACACTAGAAATTTCTCCATGCAACTAAAGCAAAGTGGATGATTAAGCAATTATTCTGAAATTGATATTAATGAATAGGCTTGTCAATAAACCAAGGGAAAAAATTAATCCTCATGAGGGCTGGGGATGCCAGAAGAGGAGGAAATGAATAGGGAGAGGTTGATGGATGGGCACTGAGTTAAAGTTGGCTAGGAATGAAGAATCCAGCAGCAGGGGTGCACAGGCATGGTGTGGTAACTATCTACAGCAACAAAGTGCTGTGCAAGAAAAAAAAAACTGGAAGGAAGCATTTCAAAAGATTCCACCACAAAAAAAAGTAATGAAGTTTTGAAAAGATAAAAGGTTTAATCTGATCTAAATGTTATACAATGCCTACGTGGGTTGAATATTATACATGGTACCTATAAATACATATGAATTTAATGCTTTGTCTAGGTTACAAGAAAAATAAGCAAAATGTCAAAACATAGTAACAGTAAAAAAAAAAAAATTCCTCAGGAGAAGCAAACTGTAAGACTGTAGAAGACCAACCAGTAGCTTCCAATGGGTTAATAGGAACAAAACCCTTTTCCCCCCAGGGAAGGAGAATAAATAGATATTGACATCTCTGAATACTTTGCCCAAATATACTTCATTTACTTTTCCATGCCAGCACTGAACAATGTTGCTAACATTCACACACATATGCGCACACACACACACACACACACACACACACACACACACACGCACACCCTCATAAGCACCTATACTACCTCCCTATTCTCTTTGCAACCTTCTTACACTACCTCCCTAACTCTGACACACAATAGACCCCTCTACTGAAGTCATGTTCTTGGCCATTATTGTAATAACAAAGGGTTTCCATGACTCTCACACACATCATTATGCAGACACCATAGTTCAGAAGAGTTTCAGAATGACAGCACTGTGTCTATAATAAGTAGTAATTGGTTTTGAGGGCAACAGCAATAAAATACAGTCAAAGGATTATAATGGCTGTTGAGACTCTGGTATAATAGATGAAACTAAAGATCTTAAGACAATAACACAGCTTGTGGATTAGTCCTCTGCTCGGTTTTATGAAGTAGAGCCTTGTGGTAATCAGTTCTCAAATTGAATTAAGGACCATGTTAAAAACCTAAAATAAACTTTGTTTCTGTATATTTTGTTCTAGACAAAACATTTGGGCTGCATTTCTAAAACAAAAGGCAGCATATATTGGTTGTGTAGGAGCAAAATACCACAGTACTGTCTCTCCCATCACAAACATGACAAAACTTCAGATCCATCATCATCGGCTTCCTGGATATAGACATCCTAACACTCTACTGTGCTTAGTTTGAGTTCTGTATAGAAAAAAACAGAGCCCATTAATCCTCAGCAAAGACTGTGACAGTATCAACTCTGTTTCTGATGATGGCTCCATCCTCAGCAGCAAAAAAGATCATCACCATCAAATACCAAGATCAACAAATAATTTCAAAAGATATCATTTTCTATATACATATACGTATATTTTTCTACCAAGTATCACAGACAAAGTTATGTTTCTATGTTAATTTTTTCAGAGGTAAGTGATTTTTAGATTTTCAAAGAGGTCCAATCACCCCAACTGGGGGTAATATTAAGCAAATGTCTATAGTTCCTAGTAGAAGAACAAGAAATGTTCAGCCAAAATATTTGGTGTTAATCCTTGCTCTGGTACTTATTAACTATGTAAATCTTACTTTAATGCCTCAGGTTTTCTTATCTGTAAAATGGGATGATACCACTAGTTACTTTTGTTATTAATTGTTAGAAATAAAGTTTTAATGAAATGTTTATAGTTACTGTATCAGTCATGTGATGGTAGACTAATTGAATTTCACATGGATAGTTTGATTCTTCGAATGTCCAGAATACCCATTTATAACAGAGACAGTCCTTTTATTAACATGACTAAAACAATACCCTTTTATTGCTGATACTGAGCTTTCTTTTCTATATAATATTTATTGTTCTTAGGGCCTATCCATCATATGCCACAGGTATACTTACACATATATAATTAATAATGTAAGCTTGAATGTTTGTATAAAGTTTCTAGGTAGGGGAATGAGTAGTCATTTTCAGTACACTCAAACATGGGATTCAGCTGCAGGAGAAATAATTTTGTTCATATATAAAAATGAACATATGATAAATACAGAGAGAATAGATTACCCAGGAAGATTGAAAACTATGTGCAGAAAACCTTAAGTGGTGATAGTCATTTGGTCATTTTAAGTCATAAAGAACACATAGGTTCTCTTAAGAAGAAGACTGTCTTTCAAAATATCTTCCAGAGCTCACTAATCTGAATGTTCTAGTAAGGGCAAATCCAGGACCACGGAGAGCTCAGACAACCAGGCAGACTCTTCCCCTCAGGCTCCTCACCAAGAGTCATGTCACACTGAGAGACTGTATTTAATATAGAAACTGAGGAAATAGAAGAGCCAAGTCACAATTTAAAACAAACAAACAAACAAAGAACAAAAGGTATTGTCAGTTTCCTGACGCATGGAACTGTCTAAGAGTATCAATCACTTATTGGGTTTGTCCATTACAGGGAAAAATGTAACTTTGATCTGGTTACACATTAAATTATAAAGAACATCCTTGGAGGATGATCAACATTAGACTTGCATAATTAATTCCCTTTGGTTTCAAAGTCATTACAATGGTTAAATTACTGAAGTATATCAACAACAAGAACAACAAGAACGTACATGTAACAGTCACAGAAGAAGGATAGGGAAACAAAAGAAACCAACGCTCTCTTCCTCTGCAGTGACCTGTTCAGAGACACGCTTTTACACACCAGGAGGGACATGGATGGGAGAGGGAATAGGGAAGGGAAAAAAGGAACATGAACATGTACTGGGTGGGGACAACAGGAGTGAAGCCCTGAGGGCTAGCAGAAAGAATGGAAACAGGCAGCCCCTGGAGGTAGGAGGTGGGGGACCCTCGAATGTGCCAGAGACTCGGGAGGTAAGAGACTCTCAGGACTCAAAGGGAAGGACCTTAGATGAAATGTCCAACACTGGGGAGAGGGAACTTGTAGAGTCCACCTCCAGTAGAAAGATAGGGCACCAAGTGGAGGAATGGGGTTGCCATTCCACAGTCAAAAACTCTGACCCAGAATTGTTCCTGTCTAAAAGAACTGCAAGGACAAAAATGGAGAAGAGACTGAGGGAGAGGAGGTTCAGTAACCCGCCCAAATTGGGATCCAGCTTAAGGGGAGGCTCCAAGGCCTGACAATATTACTGATGCTATGGTGTGCTTATAGACAAGAGCCTAGGATGGCTGGGGCTCTGAGAGGCCCAACAAGCAGCTAAAAGAGTCAGATGCAGATACTTACACCCAACCAATGGACTGAAGTTGGGGACTGCTGTGGTTGAGTTAGAGAAAGGCTTGGAAAAGCTGAGGAGGATGGTGACCCCATAAGAAGATGAGCAGTCTCAACTAACCTGGACCCCTGAGATCTCTCAGAAACAAAACCACCAACCAGGCAGTATACACTAACTGATATGAGGACCCCAAAACATATACAGTAGAGGACTGCCTGGTCTTGACTCAGTGGGAGAAGATGAACCTATCTCTTGAAAGACTAGAGGCCTCAGGGAGTAGGGAGGTCTAGTGGGGTGGGGGGTGGGGGGTAGGAATATCCTCTTGGAGATGGGGGAGGAAGAACGGAATGAGGAACAGTTGGAGGGAAGACTGGGAGGAGGCTAACGACTGGGTTGTAAAAATAATTAAATAACAATAATAATATCAAGCTAAAATGTAATTTATGATGTAAATGTTTTGATTCATTTCCTTTGCTATTGACATTATCAGCTAATGTTACCCCTCTCCATGGAAGCCTCAGTTTAAATACTTTCTGGAAAGTTTTACAATCTAACATGTAGTCTTTCTGAAAGAGCATAGCAGGGTTTGGTTATCCCACTATAGGAGAAGAAGGGAGGGGTAGAAAGGGCCTTAAATTTTGCCTTTTTAAGGTACTTCTAAGGAGCCAGGCAGGCAAGATTTTATGGATTTTCCTACTTGTTTTGCTTAGGAGAACCCAGAACTACAGACTCCTATTTATCAATTAATCTGCCATGCAGCCTCAAAGGAAGAAGGTAGACCTGTATTAAAAATGCAGCCATCAAAAATTCATCAAAGGCTTCAGCATTTTAACTCATGAACCTTTGAACACCTGCACACTTGTCAGATCTCTGGTCATAGTTAATAGTAAAGTCTACAGTTTCTCCAGTACCTACACTTACCCTGACATGAGCTGAATGAGAAGGCCTTTCAAGAAAAATATACAATAGAAGCCCCATAAGCACACTGGTCCCTCCTTCATTACATTCAGTAAAACAACCCTCCCCACACTGACATCACACAGAATTCAAAGTCAGTCAAATCAGTTTGAGGCAGAACAAGCTCTTTTAGGCATAATTTTAGGATAAATGTAAACACGGGCTGGTATAATTGAGGAATGGATAGACAGCTACTACCTGGTGCGAGTGTGAACGACAGAGCTCACGACTGGAAGTATCTTAAAGTTCAAGAGAAGGTAACCATTTCTGAAATCTTCACTTAGCATGTGAGGCAAGCAGGGTAGTCTATACTGGATGTTAAAACTGGAACCTTCAAGTTCAAGGTAAGAATTCTGCTGCTTAGCTAATGCACTGCTCATAGCTGTCATCATTAATTTATGTTAGCCTCTGTAAACATCAGGAGTATAATAGGCCAATTTCACAACTAAATATAGATGTACATTTTGCCCTTATATAAATGGCAGATTGCCACTGTAGATCATCACCGCAGCAACACGTCAGTAAAGATGCACCGTTTGATGGTCTGATGCGCACACAATATATGAAACCAGTTGTAATGGTTGTTTGAAAGCAAAGTGTAACAGCAGCAAAATTTCATTTGTTCCACAAACTCAGGATGTATTAAGCTTGGCTGACAAAGACTGTTTGATGTGCTAAATCAGCTTGGCCTTCACTCCTGCTTTATTTTTCTCATTTAACAAGTGAAATGACCATCGTGTTTCCACATGTAAGAAAATATTGAAACTGATTGCTTTTAAACAGTGTCAAAAAAAAATGTGATTGCTAACATTCCATAAAGTATCAAAGCCAAGAGGCATGCTTCTGGTTTTTAGGCTAAGGCATATGCTGAGGGGATAATCGTGGCCCTTTTGACTTGAGGTAAAGTAGATCAGACGAGTAATTAAAGCCATTCATTGGAAAGCTTCCCATCATCTTCAGAAAATGTCTTGTGTATGTTTGAACTTAATAATTAAATTAATTGGTTTTAGCCAATGAGTGTTTTTCATTCTTACCACTTTAAATAAGAGGCTCTCACTCCGGAGTGAGTCATTAGAACAGTAATAAAGAAAGCTGAGCATTCTGCCCAGCCTCTTTCAACCAGTGTTCACCTTGGTTCAAACAGCCCTTGAATGAGCCAGAGCAAGATGGAGCTATTCATCGTGTGCTTAGTTGTGTGCCCGAAGTCTCATGAATCAAAGTGTTTTGTTATCCATTTTTTACCCTACAACTTCAACAAACACAACTGTCAGTTTCATAATAACGGGGGAAAACCCTGCAGCTTTATCAAGTCATTTCTCTTCACCCGATAACTGGCATTTTACCTTGGGGCAGCTTGTATATTTCACACCTTAAATTTCTATTTACCAAATCAGCTAATCACTTCACAATTGAACTCAGAACAACAACAACAAAAAAAAATTATCAATTAAAGTGGTTGAAACTCCTGCAAATTATCATTTAGGGATGAAGTAATTGCTTTCATCAGGGCAGAAAAGCCCGCCAGAACAGAAATGTCACTTTAGATTAGTGTTCTCACTCCTGAAGCTATGGATGACACAGCTGATATAAGACTAAATGCCAAGACCAATCAATTGCTTTTGTGGCTCTGCTCTGAGCTGCTGTAAAAGGGGCCATTTTCCAGGATCTACTCTTCATTATAGTAAATGCTATCTCCTTGGTAACATAATTCCATTTCTCATAAATTCTGTCTAAGAGCATTGTCCTAACAATGGATGTTTGTAGAAAAGAATGCTGTTGGTTTAATGCACAGAATTAAGTGTGAATGGCTGTCAAACCGCTATAGTTTACTAGTTCTTAAACATAAATTGAAGTCCAACATTAAAAAGAATTCTTGGGAGAAACGGCGTCCCGAACAAGGGGAAGATACTATATTTAAAGGCTCTGTGCACTGCTGTGGGATTTTGACCATTCAGGTATTTATGTGCCCTGTACATGAAGCTCGTCAGCTCACAGTGATGGTTGAGAAACGCTTCACTTATTTTCTCAGCAGTGTGGTTTGCAAATACGAAACACCAGAAGTACATATGAACTCATTAGGCCATTGCATGTGTTTTGTAAATAGGCACAACTGTGTTGAAAGGAAGGAAGGAAGAAAGAAAGAAAGAAAGAAAGAAAGAAAGAAAGAAAGAAAGAAAGAAAGAGGGAAGGGAGGGAGGGAGGGAGGGAGGGAGGGACAGAGAGAGAGAGAGAGAGAGAGAGAGAGAGAGAGAGAGAGAGAGAGAGAGAAGGGCACTATTTGAACTGGCACTTCCTAGAAAGCATCCAAATCTTAACTGATATTGTTCACCCCCTGAAGTTCCAAGGATCTGGATTGCAGGCTCCAATTAAAAGGAAATTCAAGTAGCTAATGTAGTGGTGAGAAAGTAGTACCAATTTCCAGTACTGTTCTCCTCAGGCCTGAAGTTTAGAAAGATATTCGGGATCACAGATCTGTGCCCAACATGGGATAAAGTCTATTTCCTGGTGAGCATACATGTGTCACTTCCATTAACCGTAACAGGAAGCGTGAGCACACATTGAGAGATGCTGCTGCCAAATATTTGAAAGGTGCTTCGGATCTCTGCTGAAAGGCAAAGTGAGAAGCTAAGGTGGCCATCTTTGGCTGAAGAGCCTTTCCTGGCCCCACAAATGGGGGTGGTGCTGGCATTTCTAGCTCTCCAATAATGTTAACAGTGCACATATATTATTTCTGCTTCTTAAAAGTATCCATTCCTATCAGAGAACAGCATGGGACTTAATGTAGTTATAAACACCAACAGGTTTCAATAATATTACACCCAGTTTCAAAGTGTTTGAAAAAAAGAAAAGATGTCTTCGTGGTTACAGTTATCAGCAGGGAGAAGTTAGCCAGTGCCAGTTACTATAAATGGAAGGTGACTCACAAGGGCCCATCCAATACTGAATCAGAGCTGCTTTAGATCATGGATCACGTTTCTTTCTTTATAGGTAAGATAGGTGGTAGGAGTTTGTGCCTTCCTCCATCCCTAAAACCAGAGAGTAATTTTGGCTCTGGTAGGACCTTCTTTGGATGCTGGACTTCTTGTGATCCATGTGGGAAAAACTTAGATAAACCAGGATAGCTGATTCCTACCATCAAGATTCAAAACGGTGAGGGGGAGTGGCTTCTACATGGTGACCCTTGGTAAGGAACACAAGCCCTTCATTATTGCCAGAGCTCCACTGTGCCTCTGCAGGGGATAAGATGCCACGATCCACTTTTTCTTTTGAACTTCTACAACACTGATAAAGCCGGATTTAATTTACAATCACCTGTATAGATTCCATAATAATTGTTACAAAAACTTAACTCTTTAGTGAAATATCCAACAAAATCTTCATTTTCAGGTTTCTGGTTGTGCTATTAGTTGCTTCAGATCACAAACTCGATTGCTTTGGGATTCAAATTCAAAATAACCTTTTTTTTTTTTTTATAAAGGGAAAATTTACTTTTTCTTTCAGTTTTCTTCAGGTGTGATTTCAAACCTCTTTGAAAGCACAGCTGAGTGAAAGAGCTGTTTAAACCTTTCAAGCTTACTGTGGCTCACCTGGAAAACAGCAAGCATGCTTTGACAAGTCTGAAGATATTTAAGTGTGAAACGAAAGTTATGATCACATGACCACCGCACACAGGCCATGCTTTACTAACGTCAAGGAAGACATCTGTATAGTTTAATTGTGTGCATTCCTTTGGGAAGAGGACAGAGCAGAGGAAAAAGGCCACCGTTTCTTTATGGACTACAGTCACTATGAAGTACAACAGCCTGTAGTGACTGTATATGCTATTTCTTACCTTGGGTTTGGGGATAGGGGTGTTTGTGTGGATGATTGCATATAGATATGTCCATGTGTGGGCGCCTACACACAGAGACCAGTGATAAGCACTGGATGTCTTCTTCAGTTGCTCCCCACTATATTTCTTGAGACAGGATCCCTCACCAAAATCAAAGCATATCAATTTGGATAGGCTGAATGGCCAGCGAGCCCCAGGAAGATTATGTTTCCCCAGCATTAGAAGTACAGCCATAAGCCCTTGTGACCACCTTTATGTGAATACTAGGGACCCAAACTCAACTGAGCAATCTCACTGGCTGGGGAAAAACTTAAAAAAAAAAAACTATTTACTTTATTTTTCATCTGGATTCTAAAAGCACTGTACTGTTTTCAGGATTAGAAACTAATTTTCAGGGGATAATTTGTCAAATACATATTCAAAGGCTTAAACATCCATCCAATTTGAAGCTCACTTCACAAAAAAATTATTAAGAAAAAGTAACCAGTGATGTGAACAAATATATTTCTAATATATTGGGAAATGTGCTTACAATATGTTAGGTGATCAAGGTAACTTCTAAAGAGCATATGTAGGAAATCATAAAATTGAAGCTATATATCTACATCTGCATAAACAGACAGAAAAATGTATATCCAAATCTAGGTGAAAGTCTACTAGTCAAAGTATTAAGACTGCTTAATCCTACATGATAAGATCAGATGGGTAGGCAAACATTTTGATCAACAGACATGTTTTACACAGTTCTTTATTTTGTGTGGGCACATGTGCATACATTCATGCCCTGCTGTGCATGTGGTAGCTGGAAGACAACTTATGCAACTGTTTTTCTCCTCCTCTATGAGGGTCCCCACTACTGAACTCAGGACGTCAGGCTTGTCAACTGGTCCCTTTACTAGACGAGCCATCTCACTGGTCCTCAATAAACCTATATATTCATAAAGGCAAAGTTCACTAAAATCAAAGATGAGAATGAGGTGTACCTCGATGCCAAAAGGTGCCTCTTGCTTACTAAAGGGTTTATCAGAAAGTGTCACCGAATGCCATCCTGATGCTGTTTGCAACCTTAGAGCCTAAAGTTTGCTTAGAGAAAATGATGGCTTCGTCACTCCCTAAAAGAGAATTGAAATAGAAAAAAGAACTAGAAGTGGTTGTTGTTCCTATTGAAGTTAAGGCAAGAGTCTCCAGCCAGATAACTGAAGCTTTCAGTACACAACGTGGATCCCTATGCTGTTTCGTAACTCCTCAATATTCCAAAGAGGGGTACCCAGGGAGATGATTTGGCGGGTAAAGGTACTTACTGTCAAGCCTGACAACCCAATCTGATATCTGCTTTTACCTGATGGACATGAGTCCTTTATCTACATAGTAAAAGGAGAGAAACAACTCCTAAAAGGTGTCCTCTGACCTCTGACCTCTGACCTCTGACCTCTACACGTGCTCCTAGCATCAGCACATATACACCCCTACCACAAATGATTGTCACTAAAAAAATATTAAACGATGCTTTGCCCAAACCATAACTCGTAAGCTACTGCTTGCAGATAGAATGTCCTTCCATTCAGTGAGTAGCAGTCTCCGTGTGTCACTGCCCAAGACAACCAAGTGACAGCCATAAATCCTACACAGCATGAAGCGTGACAATAATCACAGAATACTGGACAGTACAGGCTTGATAAGATACAAGCTCGGACCCTGACTGAAGTCAAAGTATGGCTAACTATGGCACACTCGTTAGGCCATTACCATCAAGATAGCTACTGTTTTTAATTGACCACTTCTCACTTTGGTAGGTTAGGACTCCTGCAGGCAAGGTGGCTTCAAAGCACTAAATATGATATGTCTACAACCTGGAAGTTGTTTCACATTAAGGTAACAGGTAACATTTGATTAGAAGAGACACAGGTACTTCATAAAGAAGACACAGGGAATACCTGCCTGCTTGTAAGCATCCACTCCTCACTCAGGAACCACATCCTGCCCGAAATTCACACTCTTCAAAAACTTTCAGAAATTTCTGCTAGTCTCACGAAAGTCTGACTAAGGAGCTACAACCATTTAGAGCCAAATGTGCTTATGTAATAGGGTGACAAACATTGATGGTAATGTATAAGTATATAAGATAAGGATATAATAATTAGGCCTGTTTTCTGATTTTGAGGTCTTGCAAGTTGCTTGTGGGAAATCAAAAGGTTCTCCTGTGACACAAGCTTATGGAGATGTTCTAGTCTCTTATCAGTTGAGAGCCAGGAAGAAAGTTCTACTTTGAACAGTCACAGTAAGTTTAATAGAAGCACATGGCCAAGCTGTGATATAGTTCTCAGCTAGAAGAGAAGACATGCTGGTTTGTCAAAATATTAGCAAGAGACTGTATAACTGAACAGAGCAATGGATGATGTCAGTTGTCCCAGTGTGCCCTGCTGTGGTTTGAAGCAACCAAGAGACTGTATAACTGAACAGAGCAATGGATGATGTCAGTTGTCCCAGTGTGCCCTGCTGTGGTTTGAAGACAAACCCTTCCACCTCCTAGACTTAAATGCACCAACACTTGGTCTCTGGCTGTTGGTGTTGTATGTAGAAACTTCCGGAGGAACAGTCTTGCTGGAGTAAAGGACTGACCTTGAGGTTCTATAGGAGGGAGAGAGATGGCTTCCTATTCACTCTCTGCTTCCTGACTGGGCATGTAATGTGATCATCCATCTTCGGTCCCCGCCACCATGCCTGCTTCCAACCTGAAGAACAAAGCCTCCATACTTAATGACGGCTGGGCCTGTGGCTCAGAGGGAAAGCAGTTCCCTTGCATGTGAAAGGTCATGCACTCAGCCTAGAGAACCCTAATAACTGTAGTAACTGAATCTGTCAGACACCATATAGTCAGGTGAAATAGATAAAATGTACACATGCGCTCGAGCTTCCTAGAGGGGCAATACCACACATCCTTGACTAACGTAAACCCTGTTGACTCTTATAGGCACTTTACAGGAAACTTCTACTCAACCTCTGCACTGGCTTCTGCATTTTCCTCAGATTTGTCTGAAATAAGATAAACACAGGAAAAGGTTTCCTCTCTAAGAAATAGAGAAAGGGAGGGAAAGAGGAAGAAAGAGAGAGAAAAAGAGAGAGAGAAAAAGAGAGAGCGCCTACCATGGGTTTTGTTGGCTTGTAGAATCTGGAAATGTCTGGTTAAACCGCATGAATGGTCTTTCTAGAAGGTAGAACTTAATTTTAATTATGGACATAGAAATACACTATGAACGTGTTTCCAAAATCAGATAAAAATTGATCAACTGGGTGCTGGTTAGTGGTGATGCACACCTTTAATCTCAGCACATGGGAGGCTGGTGAATGTCTGAGTTTGAAGCCAGCTTGGTCTACTGAGTAAGTTCCAGGACAACCAGGACTACACAGAGAAATTCTGCCTCAAAACAACAACAACAACAACAACAACAAACAAACAAACAAACAACAATAACAACAAATCCTAATCACATGGGAAAGGGGCATAACAATAAAGGAAAATGAAGAGAATCCAATTTAGCCTGTGGGGGAACAGAAACCCTGGTGACTCATATCATTTTCTCTAAGAGTCAAAGTTTCTGTTTCTATGTTACCAGTGTTAGGCACTGAATACATATGTTCACCATAGGCCTGTGCATTAAAGACTTGGTCCCCAAGTCGTGGCAACAATAGGAGATGGGATGGAAGGAATGGGTCCCTGGAGACATGTCATTGAAAGAGATTTTTTTCCTGGCTCCTTCTTGTTTCCCTCTCTGCTCCCTGACTATGCTGCAATGAGCAGCTCTGACCCAGTGTGCCCTTCTGCCATGTCAGTCAACTTCACCACAGGCCTAGAAGCCAAGGAACTAGCAAACCATGGCCTGATACCTCTGAAACTATGAGCCAAAACAGACCTTTCTTCGGTTAGTGTTTTACTAGAAAGCAGATTAATACAAATAATTAGCACCTTGGAAGGGTGAGTATATGGGACATCTGTAACTATTCTTGACAAAGTGGTTCAGGATATTTGGACCTGATGTTTGGGAGGAGTTTGGAAACATTTAAAGATTTAAATTAGTGAATCCCAAGGATGCTATCAGTAGAACTTAGTGGGCAGCTCTGATAATGATTCTGAAAACCAGAATACTGATAGAGACAATGAAGACTCCAGTTGCGGTATTCCATATGGAAAGAAGCATTCTACTAAAGTGCATTACCCCTTGCTTGTGTTCTTTTATAGCACAGAACTCATCTGCATGTTTTAACCTGGTCTATAACTATGAGAGGCTAAGATTAAAGATGATGCTCAAACTAATATTGTAGTGAATACTTCAACACAGCCCAGCTCTCAGGCTGCAGAACAGTCCTCTGGCATCTTTTATCCAAGTTCTTTGTGAGAACTCAGAGCAGAAAACAAATGTAAGTATGCAAGAATGTATAGTTTGGCTAAAACAGAGGAAAGGTGAGAAGGTATGGTTATTAAGATTAGTACCATTAAAGAAAAGTCAAGTATTTAGCACCAAAATAAAAGAAAAGATGCCCGAGGGTAGATAGCCAGCCATCACAGGTTCAAGAACACAAAAATTTTAAATCATTTAAAAGACTTCACCTTGACAGAGTCATGGTGTTACTCACATACTATGGCACAGGAAGTTGTCTGTCCCTAGCTCATTTTACCATACTCAGCTTCTCAGGCACTCTAAGGTAGCTTCGAGTTGCTCTGGTTACTGCTCCATTGCTTGGCAGACCTTGGCATCATCCATATTCGTGTTGCTTTCATAGGCATGCACAATGCAAGGTTATAGAATGATGGAGGCTTCCACCCAGACTTCAAAGTCAAATGTTCCGAAGAGTTGCTTTGATTCTCAGAGAAGGCTTTGGGATTGGACTTGCAAGGAAGCTTAATTTGCAATAAGAGGGCAGTCTCCACAACAAAAAATATTACCACTTGATGTCTCAAAAGCACATGCTAAGCAAGACTGTGTTTTTATTAGTGCAATAACAATGTTGAGACAGTGTCGCGTGCACACAGACAACTTCCTTAAGTATTTGTTGAATGATG
This sequence comes from Rhabdomys pumilio, assembly GCA_030674055.1. NCBI lineage: Eukaryota > Metazoa > Chordata > Mammalia > Rodentia > Muridae > Rhabdomys > Rhabdomys pumilio. Next base: position 14,699,446 of record JANHMN010000010.1, read on the forward strand.
ATTATGCCGCTGATGATCTGGATGTCCTTAAAAGTCATGATTATAAATAGTAAACAACACATCCAGTAATGGCGCTATGGAAATTAAAGCTACCCGCAAATTGGTCCAAGAAATGACATTAATAGAAGGAAAGGGATGAGAGGTACAGAGAGATGAAGGATGGAAGCAGAGACACACACTACAAACTCCCAACTCCATAAATGCTTCCCTGACAGAAATATATACACTTTCAAAGCATAACCCCCTGACCTCCTTATACTCCAGTGCGAGTCAGAGCTAGTATCACATAAGCTCAGGCAAACTGAGTGTAAGGGATAGGGAGGAGGAATCTAGAAGCTGCCTACCCTCTGTCAGTAATTACACATGGCCATATTCAGAATTCCAAACTGCAATCAGTCCTTTCACATGCTGGACAGATCCATGATCATAGGGGAAGGAGGGAAACCTGTATAGGAGACTCCTTGATGTTTATATTTGCTACGTTTGCATATGTCTCATCAGAATGTTAAAAAAGAATGGACAGAGGCAGCACTCCAATGGAGAATGGCAAAGAAATTATAGAGAAAGGAACTGGAGATGGCAGGAACCCCTGAGATAGCGTGAGGTGAAACGTTAACCGTCTTTGAGCTTCAGACGAGGACATTAGGTAGAGACACCTTCTGTAAGGCAAGATGAGTTGCAGAACGGCTGTCTGCCCACACCTAACCTCCCTCTGCTTCTATGGTGTGTTCTGGCATTCTTTTGATTTGTTTTTATTTTGGCGTGAATTTTAGATCCATCAAGTTCCCCCCCAGGGGCATCTCCAGCATTCTCACTTCCTCCTGGCCAACCACGCTCACTCACTGATAGCATCTCTTTCCCCTGGGATGGAAGCTGACAGCTCAGGTGGATAGAGAGCCATGATGTCTGCAATCTGCTGCTTTATGGCTTGATCAGAATGGCATGCTTCTAGTCAATTTTATTCACAGCAGGCAAAAGTAGGAGAAACATTCTTATGTAGGAATCTGAACTGTTCTTTATCTGGGGTTTCCAGGACTCACTGTAAAGTAGCTCTCAATTTGGAAAAAAGTAAAATATTAAGAGAGATACACATGAATACACACACATGGATACACATACACATGGGCATGTATACACATGGACACATACACACACACACAGAGGGGGTACAGTTTATTGCCCTCTACTTGCACTGTAGTCAAGAAATGGTGTATGCTCAACTATAGGTTATAACTTTATTGATAGACTCTGGATGGCATTATAAAAATCGATAAAAGCAAAGAGTAAGTAATTTGCTCATTTCACTACAAATTCAATACAAGAATACAAGCTTCATTTAGGTTTTTGAAACTTTTTAAAAAATCACTCGTGATGTTTTGTTATCAGCATCTATATCTGAACAATGATTATGATAAGAACATACAGGGGCTGAACCTAGGCTTCCCTGCACATATGTAGCAGATGTGCAGCTTGGTCTTCATATGGGTCCTGAACAAGTGGAACAGGGGCTATTTCAAAAGCTGTTGCCTGTACATGGGATATGTTCTAGCTGGGCTGTCTTGTCTGGCCTCAGTAGGAGAGGAAGCGCCTAGCCTCCCAGACACTTGATGGGCCAGGGTGGGGGGGTACCCAATGGCCCCCCACCTAATAAGAGAAGGGGAGAGAGGATAGATTATAGGAGGGGGTGCCCTGTAGGGGAACAGTGAGTGATATGTAAAGCAAATAAGTAAAAAAAAATAAATAAAAATATAAAAATAAAAAATTTAAAAATTCAGGCAGATCCTACACAGAAAATAGCCTTACATTCTTCACTACATAAGAACAACTAATTTGGAAAATCTCTATAACATTTGTGAGAAATATGATAGGTGGAAAAGAAGAAGTCTGAATAAGCTTCTATAAGCTTTCATGTGCTACAATGTGTTCAACAAGGATTTAGATTTTAATATACAAAATTGGGCTTGGCATCTTTTATACTACGTATACCACAAAAAAAAAGGCAAGGATAGAAAGACTTCCTCTTTCCAACTTTCACACAAACTCAACAGGTGCTATTGCATCTTTGGGACAGCACAAGTCTGTAGCGTATACAGTCTGTGGAGAGCCGGTAGTTCAGGCACTTACAAAGCATAGGTCTGAAGATGAATCTGTCATGTGTGGGCCACAGAGAGTATAAAAAAGTGGCAGTACTAAGAAGTCTATCACTCCTAAAGCAGAAGAGTTTTCTCCTTCCTTGTGGTCAGGGTACTTGTAGTCCTAGGTAGGAGAAGGCTAATTGAACCACCAAAGACAAGTCCATCTTAGTCCATGCTGTATGTGGAAGGTCCTGGATGGAACCGATAATTGCATAAAAATGATGCCAGCAACTGCACACTAAAGCAACTGGAAGATACTTTTGAGAGTTCTTTAGATATGTCTACTGCACAAGGAAGCTTCAAAGAGAGAGAGAGAGAGAGAGTGTGTGTGTGTGTGTGTGTGTGTGTGCGCGCGCGCATGCGCGCACACGCGCGCATGCATGCGCACGCATACACACTCACAGACATGTGTGTTAATTACAGTTATTCACTATAATCTAATTCCAAACTATATGATCAGATAGTAGATCATATTGTAACATTAGTACATATTTAATTCCCCCAGCTCTGTTTATTGACCTTAAAAAAATAGATTGTTTCCTGGGATATCTTTCAACTTGAGAATTCTCTTTTCACTTGAGCTTTTGATATATAACTCATGTGCTGAGGGCTGTGTCTGCTGTGACTAGAAGGCATTGCCCATTTACCTAGTTTAAGTGATGCAAACCCTCCCTAGCCAGCATGGTACTATCTCCTGCATCTCTAATGTGTCCAGTGAGCAAATGTGCAGTCTGCATTTCATGATGGTGAGATGGCATGGCTGTTAAACATGAGTGAAACATGAATGAAACAAGAATGGAACATGAATGAAAGTTGGCTTCACTAAAATGTCTGTTTAAGAATGCAGTACTCGAAAGCCCAGGTCTTCTCCATCACTGACCAAGCTGAACACAAAGCAGTCACACTTAGTTAATAGCAAATGCCAGAGCTAAAATGCCTCTGCTTATCAGAGAGGTAGAACTCAGTTTTGAATATTAATCTTTTCCTGGTGAAAAGGAGAGGTTCAGATGGTGGCTTTGCTTGCATTTTTAAAGACTATCTACTTACTGTCTATGTATAGATGACGGAAGACTTCCATAGAATGCTAAACATCTAGATCAAGCAATCAACAGGCACGTGCTTGCTGTTCTCTGCTGCTGGGTTAGATCTAGATCATCATTCTTCCCTGCCTCGTGAGCTCCAGGACTCTCAGCCCTGGAAACATGAATGCAATCCTCTCACCTGTCCCCAAGGTTCAGCAATGTTCATAGTATCTTCTAATTCATTTGCATAGCTATCAGCAAAGTTCTCCCAAAAAAGGCTCAAATCCCATGGGCAGTCTGATCTGTAACTGACCTGAAAGCAGCCACTTTCCCACCTCTCCAACACGTCTTAGAACTTCTAAACCATCACAGGTCACCACAGCATCTGATGGCCCATATTTCAGAAAATGACTTGCTCTGGTGGGTACTACTTAAAGGTAAGTGGTTACTGAAACCATAACCAACTGCATTAGTCTTTACGTTGATGCTTAAGTCTGATTCGCACTGGACCAGTAAACAACATAGGCAGGCATGGTAAGTGATGTCTGAAATCACTTTGAATAGCAGGGTAAAAGCAGCAAGCCTTGTGAACCACGTACATTAAACAGAAAAGGGAACCTTCTCTAACTGGCAGTGCCTGGAGGGTTTTTAATACTGTAAACAATGCTTACATTAATTTCACTCAGCCTCTTCCTGGCTTGGAGCCCAAAAGCTTAGGATTTTGATTTGTTAGCAGATAGCATGTTGCTTAAAGTTCTAAGAAGCCAGAAAGTCTAAGTCTTCTTTCTGTGTTTGGGGTGATGGGAGGTGGAAGCTTAGATGGAAAAGACTACAAAAGGAACGGAAGCACCTTTACAGAGGGCTATTATACCTGATAGGCTCCATGCAAGACAGTTGAAATGTGAGCCTCAGTATTCAAATAGAAAGGATACAATCATATGTCTGCTTAACTTACAGGAAATAGTTCCAGAGACAATTTTACACTAACTACAGTGATTTGGGCAATTTTTTAAAATAATACCAGCCAATTTCTCTCCATTATACTCTGCTGGCAGAAAATAAAACATTTTTCTTTGAAATGATTGCCTTTGGTTTTGTTAAATCATGCATTCTGTCAACATGTGGTCACCATTTTTACACGATCTTTCTGCTTCCCCAGAAAAGAACGAATTCACAGTCTGAACCCTGATATAAATATGTAATCTTGTGACTGTTAAGGCTTCTTCTATTACTGCAAAATGAAGAGATAAAAAATGGGCTTGGTATAAAAGAAATGAAATGGAGAAAAAAAGAGGTGATGATGACCAAGTAAGTATGAGCCTCAGATTCCCGTACCTTCTCCCATGTCGGGGAAAGAAGATGCCCGGATGATCATTTTTTCTCAGTACAACACAAAGGGAATGTATAAAGTTCATCATTTGAAAAGCACTAATATTTGAAAACACATTTGGGAACCTCCATTTATGCCTGGAGATACATGCATGTGACTTAGCTGCAGCCAGGAGAAGGTTAGAAAAATGGAGTTTTCAGTGAAGTCTTAAGACAGGCACTATCTTGTCATTAAATAAGGACTTTTCAGATATAATTGCAAAATGCCCAGGGTGTAATTGCTTCCACTCACTATGTCATCTGGAGGCTGGAGATCCTTATCTCCATCCTTCAGTCTATCTACTTTTTTAACGATAAATTATTTTTGCAAAGAACACTGTAGATGTTTGTCTAGTTGTTCCCCTCTGAGCCATTGTTAGCAGCATAGTCAGAAAATGCCTTCTTCTAGATAAGCACTGCAATGCTCACTCCTCTGCAGCTCGAATTCTGTGTGGGCAGTCAGAAAATTTTACCTTTACTTTACACAATAGTTTAGGCATATAGTATATCTTAAAGTAATGTAGAGCCTTAAGACATCGGTGTTAAACCTAAGAAAACTAACTGAGATACTTGAAACAGATTAATAAAACTTCTCCAGTTTAATATTGAAATGGATAAGAATATAATGTGCAAAATCAAAGTGAGAATTTTAAAATTTCATTTCTGTAACATTTATATTCATTTCATGTTTGCATACGGATGTGCACAGTCAGAGGCAACTCGCAGGAGGCGGTTCTCTTCTTCCAACATGTGAGCTCCAAGAACTGAATTCAGGTCATCAGGTTTAGTGGCAAGTGTGTGTCTCTGTGTGTGTGTGTGTGTGTGTGTGTGTGTGTGTGTGTGTGTGTGTTTATGTATATGTGTATGTTTGTGTGTGTGTGTGTGTGTGTGTTTACCAGCTGAGCTATCCACCCCTCCAGCCCCAGTGTAATGAACCTCTGTAAATATATAGGAGAACAGTGCTCACTATCCAACTTCTACAAAGTAGATCCTGGAGACAGCCACAAAGAAAGCTGCAGCAGCCTAACCAGGCTCAGACCATGCTAGACTATGAAGGTTTACAGGAGTTCACTTGCTACCTTTTCTTAAACAGGAAAGAAATAACCTAAGTTAAAATGCAAAGTCTTGAGGAATGCTGCTTCAAAGTTCTACTACTCAATTAGAAATGGGATGTTGTGGTCATATATATATGTGTGTGTGTGTGTGTGTGTGTGTGTGTGTGTGTGTTTTATGTATAAATATTTAAATATATAAATATTTATATATTTATATATTTATATATGTGTGGTCCAGGGAGTGTCACTATGAGTAGGTATGCCCTTGTTGGAGTAGGTGTGCCACTGTGGGTGTGGGCTTTAACAACCTAGTCCTAGCTGCCTGAAAGTTAAGTATTCTGCTAGCAGCCTTCAGATGAAGATGTAGAACTCTCAGCTCCTCTTGTACCATGCCTGCCTGAATGCTGCCATGTTCCTGCCTTGATAACGAACTGAACCTGTAAGCCAGTCCCAATTACATGTTGTTCTTATTATAAGAGTTGCCTTGGTCATGGTGTCTGTTCACAGCAATAAAACCCTAAGAAAGATGCATTAAGGAATATTTCCACTCTGCTTGGAAGAAAGTCACCTAAGCCTGATATTGTAATCACTTTGTCAAAATACTAATGATTTTTCTCCCTTTCTTCCCACTCCATGTCCCACAGCCCCTACGCCCACAAATAGCAACAATAACCCTTTGGGTGCTCCATGAAGAGGACAGACTTTCATCCTATTCTCTGCACTATCCACATTTGCTACGCAGATTGTGTTTGATGTCTGTGTACATGTGTAAGTCATGACTTGAGTTGGGCAAAATCTTGAATAAGCAAGGAAAGACTCAGTGTCCATCAGAACCCAGTCATCAAAGCTGAGGAAGCCCTAGTTTCTAGCAAGCAGAAGCATAGAGCAGACAAGGCACTGGATGGCTGATATTAGGTGTATGCTCCCTCTGAACCTCATGATTATAACAAACAAGATGACAGGGATATCTGTTGCAAATGTCTGAAATCTTTCTTAAGCTCTAAAAACACCTTATTTTCCCTAAGAACTTTCCCAAGAAAGCTAAAATCTAAAAGAGGTATTTTTGCCTGACTCAGGAGGAACTAAAATATTGCTCAGTAAGAATGCAACAAGCTATCAAGATGACAATGTAGATATCACCGCACAAAGGGCTTCTGAAAGGACACCGAAAAAGGGCTTCCAAAGGCTGGACAGGGCTCAAAAAGTACACACTGTGAGGACTACCTGCTGGTCTCCATTCAAGGGTCAGTGTTCAGGGGATGCCATATGTCTACGCTCAAACACACACTTAGAGGCTATGAACTCAATTGATTAATAAAAACACAAAATAAAACAAAAAGAAGAAACAGACCATCTCTTGCATTTCTTATTAACCACTGCTTAAACAAAGATTTAGTGATGACTTCTCACTGAAGCCTTAAACAACCATGTTTATGCATCGCTGAGAGCAGAGGGGCATACAGCGGCCACATAACTTGCTCAAAGACTTCTAGCAAGCCACTTACAGAGCCAAGCTTAAATCCAAATGTGTTGTCCTGTTAAGTCCTGGAGTTCAACCCCAGGAAACATGAGTACGTGAGCAACAGAGTCAGAAGGAAAGATGTGGACATTTTTATTCTCGGAAGTGTGGGAAAGTGACTTTTAAAACGTGGGGATATTTTTAAAACAACCAGCAAATTTAAAAAATTGTTTAAGATCCTAGGATTTGATTTTAGGGCCTGAATCATTGGAGTAAAATTTGTGAAGTCTTATTTTTAAAAAAAATATATGAGTTAAGTCTACATAAATAACACGACTGCTCTGTTTGGCTACCCGCCACCCTCATAAGCACAGCCAGCAACACATTTGAGAATACTGCTAGGTTTGCAGTGAAACTAATTGAAGCCTTCCAATAGTAATTTTAATTTGACATTTTAGGCCAAATTCTACTTTACAAACTGTAAATTCTTCTTCATAAACTATACTTTGCATGGTACTTCTGAAAAAAGAAAATGAGCAAGTTAGGGGTCTGACTGGCCATTTCAAATCTTTCAAACTAAAGTCAGACCTGGCCTGGTGATTCTTCTGATGTCCATCAGGAGATGGCCCTAGGTCCTACTGTGTTGTAGTTTCCTAAGTGTGGTAAGAGTAATCCAGGAAACTCATTAGAAGATTCGCTCAAAAGAATCTATGATTCTGTGTGTGTAGGGGGCTCTGCATGTGTACAAATAAGGTTTTGTCTGTCTGTTTGTTTGTTTTCTACCTTGCTTGAGACAGGGCCTCCTGTTGTTTGTACCATCCATAACACACTAGCTGAACTGAATGCTTCTAAACAGTCTCTGTTCCCTGCCCCACATCTGTTATGGGGTGCCAAAATTCCAGGCTTTATCCCAAACTCAGGTCCCTATGATTGCAAGGCAAAAACTTTACCCACTGAACAAGGTCTCCAACCCCGGAACTTAGACCTTCCATCTTTACTGTTACTTTGTCATCTAATTATAATTCTATGCTCCCTTTTGACTTATTTATATAACAAGATGGTTAGGTTCTCTTGAATAAATTTATAAGACCTTATAAGCATTAGATTATGAAGTATAACATATTGTTGACTATATCTTTTAATTAATGTTTTTTTTTCACCCAGCATTTATTTTCTACTCAAGGATAATACTACTTTGTGATTTCTGTTGATAAATGTCCTTTTTAAAGCATTCCCCTCATATAGACATTATAACCTTCAGGGTTAAAGGTAGCCACTCTCTCAGTGGACACATGAAGAATCACTGGCTTTGAGGAATTCTCTGTGGCTTTTCTCCATACATCTTAACACTGCCACTGTGTGTGTAAAACCAAATGTTCTCTCTACATCTCATTTTGGCCCTTATTCAACCAAAACAGAGATAACAGCCACACTGATATTCTGAGTAACTAATATGGCTTGTAGAAGAACAACAAAGGATTTGGGGGCGGTCCTTAAGCATCAGCTATTACCATAACAAGAATAACATCACTGTCTTAGAAAGCAAGGAAAGAGAAGTGAATACACGTAGCCACTTAGACTCTAATTTGACCTTAAAACAGAACAAGGTCATTGTGAGAAAGTAGTAGGGTCCATACAAAAACTTCTCAAGACTATTCGGGCTTTAGCTCCCACCACCACCTTTAGGGAAATATTAACCCGTGAATGCTGGATTCTGTGAAGCTAGGTAGAGCCCGAGGATTTTGTAAGCAAAACCAAGACACACAGCCTCCATCCTCTATACATTTTTTTTCTTCTCACTTAATCAAATGGCATCCTATATAAAAAAAAATGGCTGAATAAAAAAATTGAGAACTCAATGCAGTGGGTTTCACTTCTAAAGTAACATGAATCATTGTACAAAAATTTTAAAATTCAGTTTTGAGAGCTATAAATGCCAAAGTCTCTCAGCGACATGTCTCTCAGTTCATACAAGTATACATTCATACAAGTCTCAAAAGAATAAACGCACTCAAAGGAGATAGAACTTTAACTCACTTTGTTTATAGGGATAAAATCACTCACTTGATGCTGCTATAAAACTTGAAAACACATGTATTAAAATCAGGGCCATATCGACATAGTTAGATCACCCCCCCACCCCCCGCGATCTCACCGTGAGCCGGCACTTCATGGAGGAGTATAGCAATTGAATTCCTCCACTGCCTATAACATCTTATTTTAAGCCATTTCTAAATTCCTATATTAAAATGGTTAAATTACCTTTACATGATTTTATGTCATATTTCAGAATTTTGTAGGTAGAAGTAGACATTCAAACTAAGAGTAAAACCAACTCTTAACTAGAACGAAGTTGATGCCTTATCTGCTTGTGAAGAGAAAATCTTTGATTTCGATTTGACAACAACTAAACTCACATAGTCTCATGAGCTTACCTCTTATGTGTAAATAACAAAATGAAGGTGCATTTGTATGGCAATTTGTTTATCTTGGAATTATATTAGAATCCATACATTCCAGTACTTGTGGAATTATACCAACCTATAATTCTTCAAATATTTTGATTTATAAAATAGAATTAACTTTATAGAGGAATGACACATCTTAATGTCTCAATTAAATATGCATTAACAGATTAATCCTTCTATACATCTCACCGCCTTCCATAGGTTAAGAGCCTGTAAGCTCTTAAAATGCAACTACATAAGCAAGATATACAACCATCACTAGCCTCAGGCATACTAACAGTTTGGGCTTTTGTTTTGCTTTGATTTGTTTGGGTTCTTTTGTTTGTTTGTGCCTGAAAGCATCAACCTGTAGACCCAATATCTGAAACAAAGAAGTCATGTCAATGATTGTGGAAGGCACCATTCTTAGAAAATGCCCTCCCATTTGAAGTTCAAAGTATTTAGATTCAGCAGTCATAGGACAATAATTAGTTTTCCTTCCATTCACTGCTCCCTCATGGGCCTTACCCGGTGTCCAGTTCCAGGCAACCAAGGTGAGTTTAGAATTTTCTAAACAGTCAAACTAGAGGAAATGCATGTTCTGTCCCAGGTGCTTAGAACACAATACAGGGTTTTGTGAGCCCTTCACCTATGGTGTACAAACACATTTTTGAAAAAAAAAAAGGAGGAAATGTAAACACCTTTGTTCTTAAACCAAGCACATTCTGCCAAAACCGCTGTTTTCTGTGGACTCTTGGCACTGATGGGGCAGCATGAAATGTCCTGTGCATTTGGCTGCCAAAGACAGGAATCTAGACCCAAAAGGAAGAAGCCAGGTAAATCGTTCAGGCTTATGACCTAACATTCTCCTTGGCATAAAAAGATTCATTCTTCTGCCTTCCAATGAGGGCTGCCAGTTGGAAAGGCAATGAAATCATTATTCTGTAACTCTGTGAGTAATTCAGATAAACAGTCTCCAACATTTAAAAACTCTTTTTTCCTTTTTGAATTTTTAAGGCCAAAAATAAAGAGTATTAAGGCTCTAGTTCTCAAAAATCATTTCTGAAAAGCAACCACAAATGCTTACTCAAACAAAGATTAAACCAGAATAAAAAACGGAAAAGGACCGTTATATATCTATCTTGATTTTTCAATTAAGTATGATGAATGATTCTCCCATAACACAGAACAGACATGCAGAAATATTCATTTGATATCTCTTTGAAGATAATTTGGAAATAATAGCCATCTCAATGTCAAAAGTTTGATTGTGATGCTAAAAACTAATATACAGAGATAATCTTCTCTGCAACGGTCCTGGGTTCCGAGAAGAGTGGGAAGAAGAATGCGATTCAAGCCTCAATCTGCCAGCATGCACTGAGTATTCCCTACAGGGAAAGTGTACCCAGACACAGTGGCACACATGTGAGGAGTTTACAATCTGGGTGGAGATGGAAGACCATTGCACACATAAATGTTACAATATAGAACTTTGTGAGCACTGCCAAAGAGACACAAAGCGATCACTCGAGATGAACATTTGTGTCTTCAAACAATGGGACTCCAATTCTGCTTAACAGGCACTCTCCTAATTCAAGCATTCATTTTTCCAGTCCAAAAATAAAAAAAAAATAAAATAAAAAACCCCACAAAACCATAAAACAAACAAATAACCAAACCCCCAAAACCTCAGTGCTAAGAACAGGAACTACAGTGAGAAGCAGATGAAACAGAAATCTCCTTCTGTTAAGTGATGCCACAATAAGAGATATAATAGTTATCTCTATCAATAACCCTTTTCTCAGTGTCTACTACATGTCAAAGATCTAAAATGTTTGGCATGTATTATCTTCACGATCCTCACAGCTACATCAAGATTTAAGGGACACTGAATTGAAGCTGGTGTGTTCCATGACAGTAGACTGGGTCTGTGTTATGACACCATCAGTTGTTAAGAGTGTAACCTTGGAGGGCGCTTAGCATCTCTCTATGCTTCAGATTTCCATTTATAAAATAAAATCCGTGGCAAGTTCTCCACATTCAAGACCTTTAGAGGGAAGAGATTAGAAAAAATGCATTTTAAAGACCACTGCAGAATGTAACAACTTGCAGTAATGACATCCATCGCTTATGACGGTTACCATGATTAAAGAGCAGCACTAAGCACCTAAAATGTTTTCAAACAATTATCTCATAATAGTAAATTAAACTGAAATGACTATAAATGGCTGAAGGTATAGAATTTGTATTTATTTTTAAAATAAAGCTAAAGTAGAACCCAACATTGTACTTCAACTCTAATGATGCTCAAGTTACAAACTAAAGAATGAAGACAAAGGAGAATTACCTGGATAAAGGTAGAGAGAAGGAAGTTTGCAAAGAAGTATCTGAAAGCCTGGTGACTTGGAGTGTTGGGTAAGAAGGAAAAGACAAAGCAGACAGTGCATCTCCAGAATGGGTGTGGCCTGGAGGGATGGGGGTAGATGCTGGAGAAGCAGATATCAACCCATACAAGGTCCTGTTCACTGCCTCAGAAAATCTCAAGCAGAAAGAAGGCCTGAAGAACAGAGAAATTGGGTTTCCATTCTCAAAGCCTAACGGAAGCAGGTGCATTTTACAGGGGATCTGGTCACCGGGCAATGGTCATCTATAGTGCTGGTTTAGACTTGAGTAGGACTGCCCAAGCTTGGCTTACCAAGATGTCATGCTACACAATTCTCTATTGTGGCATATTTTCTATATGTTACGTATTTTTATTTAAAATCCTCTCTAGCCTCTCTCCCCTCGGCACCAGCAGCCAACACCTCAGTTTTAACAAATAAGCATGACTGAAGATAAAATATTATATGGAGGACAAAATCTGTCCTTAGCTTAAAAGAACTAGCATGATACTGTGCAGTGGAGAGAGGAAGACAGGTGTTGGAAACTGTAAATGAAAAATTCAGCAGAGCTTGCTGGATATCAGAAAGTGAGCTGGAGGAAGGAACCATGCTGGGGACTCAGCCCTGTGGGGCTTTCCAACTATGGAACTGGGGATGCACTGATGCTATGTATTGAGAAAGGAATTGTGGGAGCTGGGAAAGGCTTGGGTACCAGTCACAGGCTCAGAGTTAAGGCTGCAGAACTGGAACCATTATCTCTCCATCCCAGTGGCCCTATATCAGGAGTCTAAGCTGATGTGTTCAGGAAGAAAGACAAGGGATCAGCCCAGTGATGGTAACTGACAGTACATATGCAAAACATTCACACTTAAAAATAAAATCACTTAAATCATATTATTGGAGACAAGAAAAGGTCTACACTAAAAGTCACCATAGCCCTTCCATGCTGTAAGATGTCTTTCAAAAATTATTTTAGTCTTTTAAACCAAACAGATAGCCAAGTGCATGGGCAGAGTGTACTTAACACTGGAGAATTGGAGCTACGTGAAGTGTAACTTAAAAGTATATGTGGCTCACCCCAATCAAGGATGCTTTTTAAAGGCTTAATTTGCAAAGCAAAGTTAAAAACGAAGATCAAGAGTGACTTTCAGGAAGGGGGGTGGGTTCCTACTTGTCTTTGTGCGGAAATCAGTGGTCTCCTATCCCAGCATCTTGAATTATATTCTGATTGCAACTACCTTGCCTGAGACCCAAGCATTTCTCATCAGAACACAGATTCACTTGATTTTTTTCCCTAGTGGTGTGTGATAAACACAAGAAAGTTCAATTCTTAATCACTTCAGATCTCTAGAATTTTTGAAGATAAAGTCCATGACCTTGGGGATTGCCTGCTGGAAGGAAAAAGAAAAAAAGGAAAAAGAACCCTAGTTCAGTTCTATTATTTAGTGACCAAAGTCATAACCTTGACTCATAGTATGCCTCCAAGCCAGAGAAGCCAAAAAGAACATCTGATCTTCCCAAGTGGCTGTCCTCCAAAGATTTTCCATGGTCAGTACTCAATGAGTTCCAACCAAACAGGGAGAAAGGGGAGAAATAAAGAGAAACATGAAAGCAATTTGTGTGTGCCTGTGATTCTTCTGGTATATTCCATATTAACTATGCTTTATTCTTCCTATGATGTGATTCTTCCATGCTTTAAGCAAAGTTATGCCTCACAAGAATACTTACAATTTTTCTTAAATAATACTTAGAAATAATGCCAGATTAACTCCCAACTGATCATAAATACAGGAAGAAAATGATACCCAGTAAGATTCACTTTGGAAAGCATGATTCATTTTCTCATTGTGTAGGTAAGTATGCTTTGCAAAAACCTGAGCTACTTGAGACTTTAAAACTATAGACATTTTTCATTATCTGAACATTAGCCCAGATAACACAAACACTAAGTAAATCTGTACTGCCAATCAGAATCTCAGGGAGAATAAAAGCAGACAGCACCGTCAACATGGCACCAGAAAAAATGTGTTTATACCAAGGAACAAAATGGTTCTCACATTCATCCCCAATACTTGAGAATGTATTTGGCTTTCTGCTATACTGAAGCACACAGGAGAGTCTTATGAAGGCTTACACACTAATCTTAACTGGCTATAATATCCTAATATAGACAGCCCTTGACAGAGAAGAGTGGACTGAGTCACCAACAGAGTTTTCTCTTTCCTTCACTTGATGATTCTTGAAAGCCAACTGTGTAACATTCACATGACAGACATGGAAAATTTACATGTGTTATTGTTACCAGCCTATCAGAGGCTGGCAGGTGACTCTGACCTCTAGGTTTTAGCTACTATCCAACTTTGATTTTCATGTCCAATAGGTGATTCCAATACACACAGAGATCTTTATCTTCCCAGGAATGCTTGTCTGGCCCCAGAGGTGTCCATCCATGTGAAATGGGACACTATATAGATCACATGTCTTCTTGCTTTAACATCCTTGGCTGTTTACTCATTTAGAAATTCTCTCTGCTTAATTATATCACTTTCTATTTGTGCTGCTTTATCCTTTGAGAAGTGTGCAACAGCTCCTTAACCCCTTTCTATATGTCTGTTTTTATTCTGTCTTCATTTTTACATTCAGACTTCTCCTTCTGTAGTCTAACCTTTTGTCTCTTTCCTATTCAGAAACTTATATGGCTTTAATATGACTTCAAAGTCTTTAGCATGTTTTTAAAGTTTTTGTGTGAAGCAGAACTCATCATCTTTTCCACTTCACACCCTAATTGAAAGTCAATCACACTGCTATTGTCCAAGGTCATTGCCATTTATTTCTCCTCACTTTTCAAAAGAAGCCTATTCCTTCAAACTCTCTGAGCATCAGCACCACACTTCCTTGTTAGTGTGCCTCAGTCATTTGTCAGGTCACCCAGCCACTCCCTCCTGAAACACCAGTCACATTAGGCTAATGATATGCAGTTGGCTTTGCTCTTGACTATGGCATAAACTTCATGGTGACAAGAGAAACAGCCCACCAAGTGAGCAGATCTATCTCTCAAATCAACTCAAGGGGTTGAGCAGTTAGAGGTCCATTAGACAAGTCAAAGAAATATGAATTCTTGTGCTTTTCTAAAGTCAAATGTAAAGGTAATAAAGTTTTAAATGATGAGAATAAAAATAGTTTTGAAATTTTATTTTTATTTTATGTGTAAGGATATTTTGTCTGTGTACCACATGCCTACAGTGGTCATGTAGGCCAGAGACGAATATTAAATCCTCTGGAGCTGGAGTTATCTCACATTGATAGCAAGAACTGAACCAAGTATCTCACATTGGTAGCAGGAGCAGCAAGTGCTGTTAACGACATAGATATCTCTCCAACCCAATCTAAAATTATGTCCCAATGTAATTTTTATTTAGGGATACAACTGTGTATCTGTGCTGTTTGTTTTATTTGACACCATCTTTAACATAAGGTCATAGGAATTTAAATAATATACCTTAATTAAACACCTCTAAAATATATAATGGTGTGAATATTGCTTCATTTGATAATACTGCAAAAAACATGCTGGGAAACATAAGCAACAGTGAGGTACCCTATAGGAGAATGCTGAAAATTCCAAACCACTAACATAGAAACCATGAGTGGTCCAAGTACAAAGAGTCTGTGGAGACTTTACCACAAATGCAACATCTATGTCTGTGCTTCACCCTTGTCTCAAGGACCTTCTTGAAATAGGGGACAGAAAGACTGTAAAAGCCAGAGGTCAAGGAGGACCAAGCAAATCAGTGAATTCCTAACACTACAAGACCACTGCACTCAAGAATTGACAGCATTTGTGGTTATCTAGACAAGACTTGAACAAGATCAAACCAGTCAACCTGCTAGCATGGAAAGAAGGAGAAAATCATGGGCCCTCCTCCTCTACCTAAAGAGCTATGGACACTGATGGCTTCTGGGTAATAGAGGTAATAATCTTTCTTTGAAGGTGTGACTCCTAGTAGGTTACCCCACTTTTCCATGGATAGCCCCACAACCAGCAGTATAAGGGCAGCACAAACTGGTCTTGTGAGTTTTATTTTAAAAGTAAAGAAGATAAAGAGCACAGGAAGTTGGGATGGATCTTGCAGAAGTTAGGGATAGAAGAGAGGGATCAATACAACTAAAACACATAAGACAGAATTCCCAAAGAATTAATTTAAACAATTAAAGAAAACTTCAGGCCACTCACTTACTACTATGAAAACATGGGGAAATATATATTTTTACATCATACACTTAAATGGCCTTTTCTATAAAGAGTGTGTGGTATCTTACTCTGTCACTCACTCATCGACCACATCTTGAATGCTCTGTAAACACCCATGTAGCAAGAGAAAGGAGAGGTAGTTCAAAAACAGAGAGTCCTCATTATACATTATTCTATACCAGAGGAACATCAGCCAATAAAATGCCTGCTGTGCAAGCATGATGACATGAGTTTGAATCTGCACACAGACATAAGAAAATCCAGGCATGGCTGTGGGCATCTGTATCTCTAGGCTTGTGGAAATAGATAAAGACAGGACAATGCTAGAGCTTGCTGGCCAGCCAATCCAGATGATTTTGAGCACAGGGTTCAGTGAGAGACCATGCTTCAAAAGATAAGAAGACACCTGACACCAGCCTCCAGACTCCACATTCACATGTACATGTGTATGCACACTCTTAACTTTTATCGTGTTATTAGGAGAAAAGCTATATATATAAACAAATATGTATATGTATATGTATATGATGTATATGTGTATGTGTATGTGTATGTATATGATGTGTATGTGTATGTGTATGTGTTTGTATATGTGTATGTGTATGTGTATGTGTATGTGTATGTATATGTATATGATGTATATGTATATGATACAATAGATAGAAAATTTAAAGACCTGTAGCAAATGTGTCAAAGTGGAAAGCCGTGGCTTCTAAGAGAAAATTATTTCTATTGGTTTTTGCTTGACAATTACACTCAGTAAAAACTGGCTGACAGAAACTGGGGGAGCTTTCTTTGGTAGAAAGGCAGTCTGGAGAGAGACATTCAAGCCTGGACCAGAGACATCCCAGTTTTTCAAGTTGAATTGCTAATCACATTTTATAGCAGCCATTTAATTTTAATTTTTTCTTCAGTCACATTAAATAAAACTGTTAACAAGTTACCAATTAGGTAACATAAAAGCATTATTGGGCATAACCTCCTCAACTATTCAATGTTTAAAAGATAAAAATTAAAATTACATTAATAATTTTTTCA
This sequence comes from Rhabdomys pumilio, assembly GCA_030674055.1. NCBI lineage: Eukaryota > Metazoa > Chordata > Mammalia > Rodentia > Muridae > Rhabdomys > Rhabdomys pumilio. The sequence goes on from JANHMN010000010.1 coordinate 14,716,603, forward strand.
AGTCATGCTGCAGAAATATGAAATCATGGTAAAATTCTCCTTGAGTCGGAAAGCAGTAAATTATGACAGAAGAGGGATGTTTTCCCCATGACCTCACTAAAAGAGACTAAAACATTGCTGTATTTAGACTTATAGCATTTGATAGTCTGCCATCACTTTCTTCCTTTGGTGTCTAAAGTTTATTATGGATGATTTCAGTCTTTGTGTAAATAGCTATAAACAGTTCTTTCTTCTACCTTCCATCTTCCTCATGTTTCCACAAATATCTACATACATACATACATACATACATACACACATACATGCATACATACAAACACATAATACACACATACATATTTGTATATGTGTGTATTATGTGTGTGTGTGTGTGTGTGTGTGTGTGTGTGTGTGTGTGTGTGTGTTCATTTGTGCTAATGACCTTGCTAAGCCATCCTCAAGCATGGCTTCAGATCTATCTCACTGGGTTGTCTGGGAGCCCAACTTAAAGTCTCCACATCCTACCAGGGCACCTCATAGAAAGAGGAATGCCACATGTCAGTTTAAATGTCAGTTTAAAGAGTGAAGCATGGCATTACATAAGCTCCTACCGGAAAAAATTCTAATGACTCTTTGGGGCACAGAAATGGTGGCAAAAGATGTCACTGAAGCAAAGACTGTCTCTGATTCATAGCAGAACTGCTGAGTAGGAAGCTTCCATGTCTTTAACCTACATCCATGTGCTCACATCTCCGTCTCTGTGCATCCGCTCAACCACACTGTATAAGATGTCTCAGCCACCCATTTATGAAAGGATCAAACTCTGGAAGGTCACTGGCTGTTTTAAGACTCTGGACACTCTTAACAAAAAACTAACTACTGTGTTAATGAAGATAATTTAAGTCTCATGTAAAATATTTGTAAAATGTCAGACTGTCATAAGTGTTTATAAATAGCACTTTCCTTGTGGTCATCTAGCACAGGAGGCCAATGGGAGTCTCACAACCTGCCCATCTGATGCCTTGATTCTCATGAATGACTTGATGTTTAAGAGCGTTCCTAGATAGAAGTAACCCAATGGATTTTGAAATTTCCATCTATTTTCCCACATCTTTGGTTTTACCTATCTCCTTCTCGATATTTCATCTAACTTCAGTGTTGTTGATAAAGAGTACTCCTTTGGGAAATTCCCTCTACTGACTTAACATATTCCCCACAACCGACATAAACTCAGGTCCCAAATGATCCCGCCAACACATCTAACATCACACCTGACTCAACATTCTTCAGTCACGTGATTATGCATTTACCTGCTTCCTTGCAAAGACACTGTTCAAAACCTGCACACGGTTGGAGGAGAAACGTGCAGGCACAGAGTGGGAAGCTATTTTGAGTAGGCATATGTGTGACTCAGCCTTCTCTAGTCACTTATGCTCTTTGCTGTAAGATCTCACTGCAAGGAAAATTGCTAATTTGACAAGGTTATGTCATCATAATTTGACTGTTGCAGAAAGAAGTATATTGTCCCAGACACTTTCCTATAATATCTGTCTTACTCTAAAAGTTGTAAATAGCCCTGTCTACCTCCATCTGGCAAAGTTGAATATTACAATTTTAAGGAAAATATCTCTTGATACTCAAAAGACTGGACTCCTATAAACCTCACAGCAAAATTTAAATTCCCATTGAGATCACTAGGACTAGATACTTAACCTGCTATCTTACTTGGCTGATTTTAGTTTAATTCACCTTTAAGAGAACACATGACTCACCTTACTCACCCTAGATAGCTCATAAAGTCAGCTGCTTCTCTCTAAGCAAATGCATAGCTTTAATCATAAATTACGTACTCTTTCATTCCCCTGACTCGGTTTAATGTATATACGTGTGTGTGTGTGTGTGTGTGTGTGTGTGTGTGTGTGTGTGCGCGCACTGTGGTAACCATTTGCTGAAAGCCGCCAACAGGGTGAAAGCAACCTTAAAACTGCCATAAATATGGCAAGCCACATGGATATAGCCAGATAACATCTGTTTGCCACAGTGAGTGCTACTAGACCAGTTAGGGTCAACAAAATAACTCCTTCCTTTGTGCAACTCTGGTTAAGATGTTATGCTTTCTGCACTGTTCAATCAGTACAAAACACATCCCTTTATTAGAGACAGGCAGACTAGGAAACAGGACAGAAGGACAGCTGACTGACACACAATAGGCAGAAGAGCCGGAGAAAGAAGTGTGAATTCAACTTTGGGCTCATTCTTGCTCAAATTGCTCCAAGGGGAAGTACTTTGTTTTCATCTCTTGATGTGACCTATACACAGTTTGTTGCCTCTAAGGTTGTCTTTAAGGCATTAACTGCCACAAGAGGTACTTTTCTGCAGCCACTGGCATTATTCTAGAATCAGTGAAAGAGAAGATGAAAATATCTCTCATCAGCTGGGCCAATGATAAAGGCTGTAGACAGGGCCACAGTGTTTCAACTCAACTGCCCACATAACTCACATTCTATTAGAGTGGTTCTCAACCTTCCTAATGCTGTGGTCCTTTAATATAGTTCCTCATGTTGTGGTGAACCCAAGCCATAAGATTATTTCCATTAGTACTTCATAGTTTATATGAGTCACAATGTAAATATTTGTGTTTTCCAATAGTCTTAGGTGACCCCTGTGAAAGGGTCATTTGATCTAAGGGGACGAAACCAACAGGTTGTGAAACACTGTCCTATTCTTTAAGAATGGGTAAGTGATATGGAAAAAAATCACATATGTCATTTTTATTTTTGAAAGTATCTGAAATATAGGAATGACATCTTTATCAGCCTCTAGGACCAGGAAAGTTTGTTACAGAATTGCCAGTTTCCCACTGATAGCCAGAATTTGAGAGAGTGGGAACAGGCTGTATTGAAAATGTTGTTTTAATCATGAGAAAATAAGATGAAACAATATTCAATTATATGTATATATACATATATGCATACACACACATATATATATACATATATGTGTATACATATATGTATATATTAAGTGCATCATGTCAGCTTCTCAAGTATCTTATATTATACTGACCCATAAAAGTTACTCACTGCACTTATAGGACATATATATATAACTCTATGGCCAATCAAATGATGACTAGCAAACAGGGAATTATAATCAAAGCCAGTACAACAGAGTGCTGAGCATGAGCTACTATGAAGAATTTTGGAGTATTTCACCAAGACTTAGCAAACCTAGAAAGATCTATATAATTTTAATTGATCCCAAAATTGTAAATATTTATGAAATGATATTTAAAGTCCTATGTCTATCTGTCCGAGTCAGGGTCTTATTACATAGCCCAGATTAACCTTACACTCTTGACTCTCCCATCTCAGCCTCCTGGGTGCCTGGGACAACATTTTTTAATAGTGTCAAGATCCAAGGAACTTTAAAAAGACATTACCCAGTTAATGGAGTTGGATAGGGAATTGTAGGTAAACTTAAGATATCTTTTACAATAACAATTTAGAACATTGAATATAAAATCTATTGGATAAAAATGGTGTTAACTTTATAACTCAAAACAGGGGCATACAGCTATTTCCAGTGCTAAGAAAAATTAGAATGCAAATTTTAAAATGACATGCAAATATACCCCAAGGCAAGCAAGCATCTTCCTGGGATTCATGTACAATTATTTATTTGTTGCTTGGCAAACTATCTTATCACTAGCCAACACACCTGTTTTGCCACAATATTTACATAGGAAATTCACGTTGTTTTACTGAGAAATCTTGCTGTCCTCTGAAATGCCTAAGATGCTTAGAAGTGCTGGAAAATGACTCCTGGGCATTTAGATTTAGCAAGATTTTGTTGGCCTCCATCCTAGCATCTCCTGTCACACTTAGCTGCACCGTTTCAGTGCTTCCCCACAGCATTAGGATGCACTACTACCATTTTTTCTAACCTCATGGGTCTGGGTCATATGCTGCTATTCACTATGCTTCAAGGACTATGATCTGGAGAAAATAAAAACAGAATTGTCCTATCATCTATTAGTTGTAGGTACTAATCATTCAGTGTTGTCAGTGGGATACGTGTCAGTCTCCACATGATCAAGTAGAGCTAGGAGGTAGGTGCTGAAGTCAAGAAACAAAATTCCTTGCCTTTCCATTTATCATCCCAATTGTAAAATGGGGATGATAATGGTGATAACAATAATTATTATCTTTAAAATAATATAGTATACTGAGACATGTGGCACATTACTTAATACCCAGTAGAATCTATATACATATCTCTAAAAGTAATAAAGAAATTTTTTTTATTTAAATGTGAAGTACACTCATAAAGACTTTGGTAAAAATAAGATCTTCAGATGCACACATACAATTAAGACTCAGATATCCTGTCATTTATCTGACAGAAATGCCTTGTTACGGGAGGCACCCAAGAAAGTCTTGAATGGCAATCAGTCAATGGATGAAATACATACAGTTAATCCTCAGCAAAAATACCACTAAACTCTATTAATATTAAATAGATTTACATACTAGGAAATTCAAATCACATTAAAAAGATTGTGCCCTTGGATCTAGTAGGATTTATTCCAGGAATGCAAAGGTGGTTCAATATCATAACATACAACATAAAGAGAACAGAGAAACACACAATCATGTTAATTGATATCAGATACACCTTTGAGAAAGTTCAATATCATTTCATGATAAAGCCACCCAAATAAGTAGTAATTAAGAATATTTACCAATAAAAACCTGCAGCTAGTATCATACTTAATGATGGAAGGCAGAATAATATTCCCTTAAAATGGGGGACAAGGGCGGGAGGATCTCTCCTCCGCTGTTTAGCACTGTACGAGTATTTTCTGGCAGAATAATTTGATAAGAAATGAAAAAAAAAACCATCAAAAATGGAAGTGATAGATGAAAGCATCTCTCCTTTCAAATGATATGATTCTACATACAAATTCCAAAGGAATGCACAAGCCGGTCACTAAATGTTTATGAACCCCAAAATATTTTTTATTCTTAGAACAGCAGACCATAGACGTTATATTTCCACAGACAAGGAAAAAAACTGTACTTATTGTAAGATAGAAATGTCTAAAATACTTTGGCACTAAATTTAGCCAAGGAGTGTAAATATTTGTACAATGAAAATGTAAATTATTGTAAAATAAATATTTAAATTATTGCTTTAAAATGCTTAAGCATAAGTAAATAAAAAAGTCTCCAAGTTCATGGATGAGAAGAATGGATTTTTTATTATTAGACATTATTTATTATTAGACATTTCTGTAATAATGTCCCCAACATCTAAAGATCCCATGGACTCAATTAGCTCTCTATCACAATTTCAACAAGCTTTTCTGGAGAAATGGAAAAGGGAACCCTGAAATTCATCAGAAATTTCTGAAAAGCCCAGATACAGTCAAAATAGTCTTGAGATGGAAAACTAAGTTGCTGACCAAAGGTTACTAGCTTTTAAACTTAAAGAAAAGCTACAGTGACCAAGATGTGGGAGTGCTTGCATACAGGTAGACACTGATCAACAAAACGGAATCCATCTAGATATAAGTCATCTATTGCTAACTGATCTACAGTAAGGTTACAAGTCTACACAGTAGAGAAATAACAGACAGCTGGGTTCCACGGGCAACAAATGAAACTGGACACCTATGACATGCCATATATAGAAACATAGCCCAAGTGGATTATAGTCTTAAATACAAGAACTCTTGCCATAGAACTCCTAGAAGTCACAAAGAAAATTGTTCTTTTTTTGTGTTTGTCAGTGAATTTTTAGATGTGATACAAAAACCCATAAACTACAAAGAATATGAAAACTAGACTTCAAATCTGAGACAAAAATGTGCATTATAGAGCTGCCATAAAAAGACAAGCTACACAAGAAGGAAATACCTGCAAATCATACCTTACTCAGAGCATAATATGCAAGCTATGTAAAAAACTAAAACTCCGCTACTAACAGACAAGCCATTTACACAAGTAGGCAGAAGACTTGCAGAGACATTTCCAAAAACTAAATAAAAGACAGAAGTAGCTGAAATCTCATAAAACACGTTCAAAACATTATTCATTATGAAAATGTAAATCAAAATCACACTGAGGTTTCATTTCACATTCAATATCCATGGCTATCATAAAACAGTGCTTACTAGGACTGGAGAAATCTGACCCCAAGTACTTCTTGTCAGAATATAAAACGATGCTTCTTTTAGGGACGACTTTTGTGATTCCCACACAATTTGACACAAGATTGCTACATGACTACTAACTAACTCCACTAAATATAAACACAATGTACTTAAAAATAAGATCTGAGAGACTTGAGAGCTAGCATCCAATGTAGCATTATTTATAGTATCCAACCCACAAATCCATCAAGAAACAGATGAGCAAAGTGTCCATCTAGGACGGAATGCTAGTCAACAACAACAACAACAAAGTAAAGAAAGTTCTGGTAAATTCTCAGCTGAGTAATACCACCCAGGAGTAGGGTGGTGAGGCAGACTCGGAAATACAAGCCCATCTATTCAGAGGAAACATACAGATGCAGGCAATTTCATAGACACAGAAAGTAAATTTGCAGTCACAAGATAGAAGGAGGTAGGAGAGAGGATTGAGAATTCATTGCTTAATGAGGACATGGTTTCTGCTGGCAACCATAACATCTTAAGGAAACAAACAGTGGCGACAATTTACAGAATAGTGAGTGCAATGAATGACTTAATTGACCTAAATGGTCAAAACAGAAACTTTCAAGCTGCAAACATTTTACCACAATACGAATATTTTTTTAAATGTATATAGCGAAAATGCTGTGTTGTTGCTTGGCATACTTTGCTAAGCAGGGAGGTATGTGTCTTCATTAATAGCATAAAAACCACAGCAACATTTTAGTTTCCAGGTAGATAATATTAATTCCTAGAAGAAGCAACATGAAGACCAATCATGGGACTAACAGAAACCACCACAGCATCCCTGCATTCATCCCTATACCCCTCCATCCCTACATCCTCCACCTGACTGAGAAAGACTAAAGAGGCTGCTGAAAGAAATAAAACCAAGGTGTAGGGTGAGCCATGGGGAAAGCCATGTTATATGCTAAGCCTGCTCATCCATAGCCAGGGCCCAAGCCTAAAATGGTCCCCGAAAAACAAACAAACAAACAAACAAACAACAAAACAGGGAGAGAATGCACCCAAGGGGAAAGGGGGAAAGCTAATGTTGGAAAGATGTGAATGATTGTGCAGAAAACACAAATGCCAAAGCAGTCCTGAAACAGAAGGTACACTGGGGCACTGGGGATGGCGCCTGAATGTGTGCATTTCTAAAGCTACTTTTGATGATTATACAGTTTAAATACTATGTCTTATCAAGTTCTATAAAAAGCAGAATTTTGTAATGCTTAAAAAAGCTATAATGTCAGCACACAGATCAAGTCATTATTTTATGAGGGAGAAAAAGGTGTCATTAACAAAATGTTTCCCAAACTTGATTGATGAGATGAAAACCCCTTTCCTGCTAATTTTGAATAACTCCTCTTAGCTCCCGGGAAAGAGATTCCCATGTTGGCATATGTGATCACCATGACACAAAGTGCATCGTGGAGTGGGGAAACTATAAATTCATTTTTATACCCTTCTACCCCTTGTGCCATCAACATAGACTCAACACCATTAAAAACAGGGCCTTGAAGAACCTGACTCCCTCAAACTGGTTCTACCAGTCTACTGAGCCATCAGGACTTTGCAATGACATTACCCAGTGCACCTCAAAAGAACAGTGGTTCTGTTTATAAGATGGGGGCAGGGGGTTGTTGGTCTTCAGATGGCTAATTCTGCCAGTTTCATTTCATTTATGAAAGTCAGGGCCAACTTGTGAAAACCTGTTAAACAACATCCTTACTGTGAAATGTCAATCATCACTCTACACTTCTTTTCTTTAAAAAAAATCAAATGAAGACTTTATTGGATGTTACAGTGGCTTTCTGGTTTCAGAAGTCTATACAAGAAGTTCTTGTACACTGATAATGATATCTGACTAGTTCTGCCTGAAATACCAGTTGTTTATGAAAAGTGTCTTTAATAAAGTTTATCTGGAAAATATTAAGGCCTTTCCACCTCCTTTAAAAATGGAATAAACTGGTGACAAATCTATTGATGAGCTAATGAGCCAGCAGAGAGACAAATGGAGAAGCAAACCATAGCAACAACTCTTCTGTGACCTGTTAACCACCGATTCCTGCTACAGATGTTATTTGACAACCCTGCCCTACAGTACTGACTGCCCAACTCTACATTACTGATTCACCATCACTATGAATCTCTGATTTATTTTATGTATTGAAAAGATACAAACAGTAGGACAATATAGGGTGTTTTGCTGAGAAGCATTTAAAGTAATACTCCATTGAGTGTGATGCCATCCCATTGGGATAGTGTATAGAAAAATCTCAATTAGCCCCAGGCAATACCTTATAAATTAAACTCACATGTTTTTTCATTTAACTATTCAATAAAATGAATATACAAGTATGTATTGCCAGTTATTAAAACACAAAACACCTTCTTAGAGAAGCAGATTTATCACTATGCCAAAAAGTTAATTGCTTGTTACACTGTATTAAGAAAAAAATGAGAATTCTTCTTCGTCATTTTACCACTATGAATAAAAAGCATTTAAACACCTCTTTCATTTATTTTGTTTCCTTTTGAAATGAGTATATATGCCTCATACAAAGAAAAGATGACTGAGCAGTCAAATTTCAGTTTTTATTTGTTCAATATAACATCAAAGAAATAGAGAATGTTTATGCAGAAGCAAAATTTTAATGACATTCCAGACAAGGATTAAAAGCCAAGCCTATATGGTATAAAAATCTAGACAGCAACTCTGTCACCAGACAAAACTCCTTAAATTTTCAGAAAAGAACAATAGGGGTTTTCTGAGGAATTCTTTTCCCCTGCAATCTCGTAATATGCATGGGTTTGTGTTTTTAATCATAGGTATTTCAAAGTGTCTATTTAAACACATGAGCCTGGTTACAGCTTTCTTTATGGTTTCTAGGTACTAAAAGTCTTTGCATAGCTACCAAAGAATTTTTTTTAAAGTCATGCTAAAATAGTACTATATTACTAAAAGTTTGCAAGATAGTATGTTTTCCCAAAAATGTTTATTGCATTTTTTTTTACACAAGTCTGATGAGCCACATAACACAGACCAGTGACAAGGCTGGGGAGGTTGGTTTAATAGCTGTAGTAAGTGTCCAAAGCCTCCCTTGCATTTTCTCCCCAGAGAAACCTTAACATAAGCCCTCACATATAACCCCTGTGATGACTGCCTCATCCTTCCACACTGTCTGGAAAGTTCTTCCTTGCTCCTGTTCTCCTTGTCATCCTCATTTCCTGCCTCACTTTAAGAATCTTCATTTTGCCTGATTCATCTGTATGTGATCACTATGTACATGTATATCATGTATGTGACCATCAAAGCCCAACACCGGAAAAACAAAATTGAGGACTAGACAGAGTAGTGAGTGGACCTGGCAGGGCATCAGAAGAAGCATAGGACCAACTCTACCTACGTTGGAAGATGAGGGATGATATAACATAAAACTTTGCATTCCTTTCTCTAGCTCTTTCAGCATTATCTTGCAAGTTGCTCATTAAACAAATGCATACATGAGCAATCTATAGTATCACCTTAGAAACCACTCCAGGAATAAATTATTTGCTACATATGCACTTATGAGGAAAATAATCACCTTCTGAGACAACCACACCAGAGCTCTTTCCTATGTCATGTGAGACCCTGTAGTTTTGGATTTTTTTCTCCATTATAATCTTGTGATGTAGTTATGCTATGGTTCTTTTGTCTAGGAACAAACTAGCATGTGGTGAGTGAGTAAGGCATGCTGGAGACAGACAGCATTTGAACCAAAATGGCAGACTATTAGGGATTCCAGACCACCGGCCAAAACAGAAGCATGATTGTTCTCAGGCTGTTTATAAAACACTTGATTAAATCTACTAATTATAAACTCCTTAAGTATCACATTAGTTTTTTGCAGTAAATTCTATCACAAAAGAAGACAAAAACCTTAAATTCAATGTAGTCATATTCTTAGAATCTTAAACACTAGGAATCTCTATTATTATTCTAGCTACTTTTGAATTCCATAACTAATTTCTGTCTATTCATAAAATAACATCTCCTGGTGTCTGTAATGGTGTAACAACCATTGTGTTTTAACATAACAGATGTATCAAGAAGGAACATTTCCTGTTAATTATCACCTTTGTATAATCCTATGTACACAACTAAATGACATTGCTGGTACAGCTTTTGAAAGGAAGGTTAAAACACCTGACTTTCAGAAATCAGAAAGAGACAAAGGAGTACAAATGGATAGAAGAATAAAAGCAATTCAAATATTAAAAAGCCAATGCTTCCCTAGAATTCTTCATGGTAAAACATACATGGTAATTATTTTCCTATATTGAGTATGACACCATTGGGTGCTAAATATTCATTCTTGGTATAATCCTAACCTCAAACTATTTATCTTTTTTTTTCGAACAGCTGACATGCTGTATAAACAGAAAGTTTCTATAGTTTTTTTTGAAAAATAATAAACAATATAGCACATGAACTTTGATTTATTATGCAATTCATCTCTTTCTATCCCTCTGCTATACATAATTCAGAACCACACAGGACAGTTCTTATAGCACTAATACTTTGCAGTTCTTTTTAGCTCTAAGGCTATGATCATTTTAAATGTTTCAGATGTATGCCATTTATCATTAATATTATAGTGGCATTGCTATTTTAAATTCTAATATTTAGTGCTTCTTAGTTGGCATATAAACTTTCCCAGATACTGATGATGACATGCCCATTGATATGCACTACTTTTGAGATAAGTTTTCAAGAGAACGAATTGAAGTGATACCTAGTAATTTCTAAGTGTGAGAAATTTGAAATAGTTTAGATGGTTTATTATACATGTAGGCATACAAGGCTGAGTCATGAGACTTCTTTATTTTCTTCAATTGTAGGTCCAAGTTATAAGAAAATCAAGACAAGCAACTTCTAAATAGGATTTTATTTTTATTTTCTATGTATGAGTGTTTTGTCTATGTATGTATGTGTGTCTGTGTGACACATGCATGCCTGATACGTGAGAGGCCAAACGATGGTGTCAAATCTCTGGGAACTAGAGTTACAAATAGTTGTGAGCTGCCATGCCGATACTGGCAAACAAGCCTGAGTTCTCTGCAAGAGCATACAGCACTCTTCACCAGTGATAAATCTCTCCATTCTCAAGATATAGAATTCTATAAGCACTACGCCTTGTGTTATTATTTAGGAAAATGTGTTTCTTACATGTTAATAATTTTTTTCCTCGTTTTAAAATGGCAGGATTGATAATACATTGCCATTTGGCTTTTGAATTCATCATATATGGCCTAAGCTTTTACCCAAGAGCTATTCAGTAGACAGTAACAACATGCTAACCACATTAGACGAAAGTATTAAGTGGATAACTCTCACTTTCTAAAGAAGATGGATCCTACTTTGAATAAAACGTGTAGTCTGGGGTGAGATTCTAGAGACAGTTCCCCACTCAGTCAACAGTCTTTGGACCCAGCCCTCTATCAGGTATTACAAGACACTATGGATACAAAGAGTAAAACAATTCTACTACCAGGTGATATCCAGTTTGTTTTCATAATTCATTTAATTTGAATAATTAGCAATCAGATTTTCTCTCAATGATACCTAAAACGTGACTTTCAGCCTTTTTAATGTCTCAAAAATTTCTATACCATTAATCCACAAAATACATTGGAAGTTATATATTAGGCTGTGTTGTACTGATGTTAACAAAAACTTTCCAAGCATGCCTCATGCCTTCTTCAGTCATCCCCAACCCATGCCATGTTCTCCATCTCTGTGTTACCTGTTGCCTATGGTCAACCTCTGCCCAAACAGCTTGAATCAAAATTTCTACAGATAAACAATTCATCCACTTTATTTTTTTCTCATTCTGAGTAACCTGGCAAAGTTCACAGCACCTTGCTCAAAATGAGTCATTTCTTTGTCTAGCACTTCTGTGCTGAATATGTGACCCACCCTTACCTTAGTCAGTAGCCATTTTGGCTATCAAGTTAACTATGACCACATTATAGTGCTTACATTCAAATAATCTTTATTTTGCTTAATAAATGAACCAAAAGCTTTGGAGTAGTGGCAATTAAGGCATGCCTCTAAAAGGTCATCATATACTTCATATAAAATTAAAGAGAAAAGAAAGCCTTTTCCACTGTAAGGAAATCAAGAAACAACAACACAAACAACCTTTACCAGAATTTACAGTTGAAAACTATTTTCTATTTGTGAAACTGAGAAAGAGAGACTTCAGGTTTTGATGCCATAACCCAAAGCATGAAAGCTACCTTATACCCACGTTCATCACAGTTGTTTGAGATGATAAAACAAGCATGCACATGTGTATGTGTGCATGCAAGCTGGTGTAACAAAAAACACAGTCTATGAGTACTGCAGTGCTACCTGATGATTCCAGCCCTCAAGTTAGGAACGGAAAAGAATCCTTTAGAGATAAAGCAGGATCTACTCTATTCACAAGGCTACAGAATGGAGACCTTAGACTCACTCAGCTCTGAGTCCAACTTATCGCTCATTTTTCTCTTCAGATTGCTTTTATACAAAGGCTTATTATTGCTCATTTACATAACTTATATGCAAAACCTGTACTGCAAAACCCTTGTAATATTTCTGTATTCATATCTCATAAATTCCATTCCCCTTTAGTTTTAAATTACTGTGATTAATCACATAATAAAATCCTAACAAAAATTGGGCATATGGGCAAAATTTTGAAGATACTGTGTGCTTTATCCTCTTCCTCTATTCGGAAAATGCCATTTATAACAAGGGAAGACTCAAGTGTTAAATATGTTTATAGTGAATAAAATGGTTGCCCTCAAAAAAGTTTAGAAAAAATACAATAGTAATTTTTCAGCCACAGTGAAAATGATTTAAATCCAGATAACCAAGGATTTCTGTTATAGATTCTCTTGACATTCCACCAGAGGGCTACAAAATCCCCAAGACACTCACTTATTAATTTCCCAACTGCAGGTTATAAATATTGTGTTTTGTTTTTCTGAAAGCATGATTTTGAAAAAGAATACCTCTTTTAGGAAAAAATATCTAATTTCATAATGTATCTTCAATTCATAGAGCAATGGAAACAAATGTCAAGTATTTACCATAATGCTCTTTGATGGGAGATCCAATTTTCATTTTCCTAGGGCTTAAAACTGCCTAGGAATTAAAGATCAGTGTGAGAAAATAGCCATCACAGGGCAGCAAGAGAAGGCAACAGTGGCTTATATAGAGAAAGAAAGAATCAGAACCCAGCTGTGGAGATGGAGAAAGAGACGGACAGACTCAGAAGAAGGGGACTGAGAGACAAACACAGTCAAAATGCATCTTGTGTCCTATTTCGTGTCTTACTGAGATATTCATGTCAACTCCAGAGGAGGAAGGAGTAGGGAAGTCAAGAATTGCCATCAAGATCTCAACATGATTCTAACGTAGAAAATGACTCAGATTGGAAATGCAGAGACAAAGATGGAGCAGAGACTGAAGGAATGGCCAACCAGTGACCTGGCCATTATGAGACCCATCCAATGGGCAGGCACCAATCCCTCATACTATTAATGATGTTGTGTTGTGCTTGCAGGCAGGAGCCTGGCACAGCAGCCCTCTGAGGGGCTCTACCCAGAAGCTGGCTGAGACGAACAGTGGATAGAGGCTGGGGACCTTTGTGGGAGAGTTAGAAGAAGGTTTGAAGCACCAAAGGTGATGGCGGCCCCACAAGAAGACCAACATGTCAACTAACCTGGACCCCTGGGAGTTCTCAGAGACTCAGATACCAGCTAAAGACCTTATGTGGGCTGGTTCAAGGCCCTTGACACATATGTAGCAGAGGACAGCCATGTCAGGCCTTAATGGCAAAGAACATGCCTAATCTTGCAGAGATTTGAGGCACCAGGGTGGAGTTAGAGAGGTAGAAGCTTCCCTCTTAGAGGCAAAGAGGAGAGGGAAGTGGGGGGGGGGGAAGGCAACATGTGGAATATAAATTAATTAATTAATTAATTAAAAAAGACCTTACATATTGCGTTTCGGCTTACACAGAACTGAGTTTTGGAGGCTAGGTTGTTTCCTATTGTGTGTGTCTGGAGAAGTCAGATGATGTTTGCTCTCAGTTATCCATGACTTGACCTGCTTCTCAGGGCAAGGTTCAGTCTTAATTGCCAAGGAAGGCCCTTTAGTTCTATGTGCACATAGTAAGGAGTCTCTACATTGAATAGGATTTTAGTTTCCAAGGGTTTCTGATCTCTGAGTCCTCCCAATTTAACATTAATGTGTTACAGGAAACTGCTACAAACCAGTGCCTTGGCCTGAGTCTACCTGAGTTTTGAACAACCCTGGGCTCTTCCTTAACTATGCTGCTGTGAAGTATTCAGGCTGACAAAACTCAGCAGAAAAAGTAAATCCCACATGGATAAAACAGGAGATGGCAAAAGCAGACAAAATCTTAGGTAGGTAGTCATGCTCTCCACCCCACTTCTCACATATACAGGAAAGACCCAAGGTTTGGATGAAGCCTGCTCTGATTATTTGCTGCTCCTGGAACATGGACTCTCCCCAAAGCTGCTTCCTTGTCTAAGTAAAGATTTTCATTACTGAGAGCAGATTAGTCTCAGCACAAGTAGACTCTAAGTGTTGTCTTAAACTTCCTACATCCAAGTATTAACTCAAGCTGAAATGAGTGTCTTCCTCCCAAAAGAGTACTAAGCAATTTTCTATTATCACACAACACCACAAAGAATGTTTTTATCTCTAATTCTTCTGTCCTTAAAGTCAGATTCCTTATCACAGTGCATCCCTAAGACTCCATTTTATACGTAAATGTTTGCAAAATCAGCACCATCTTT
This sequence comes from Rhabdomys pumilio, assembly GCA_030674055.1. Classification (NCBI taxonomy): domain Eukaryota; kingdom Metazoa; phylum Chordata; class Mammalia; order Rodentia; family Muridae; genus Rhabdomys; species Rhabdomys pumilio. The sequence goes on from JANHMN010000010.1 coordinate 14,731,640, forward strand.
GGTTTTCAAAAATTTTAGTGTTGTGCTGAATAGATACATCATTTTAGAGCCTAAGCATTGTAGATCTCTACCGTACAAATGCAAGTTAAACAGATGTGGTCCTCCATGGGCTGATTTTTAAATTTATCTGGACAATCTAGAGATGTTTGTGTGCGTATTCACCATGTTTTCCTTTCCCGTTAGCTCGCTGGCTTTTAACTTGTCTTGACTACTTTAAGAAGCTGCTTTGGAAACCTTCTCTCCAGTAGATTAGAATTCTTTGATAATAAATTTTCTATCTAGCTTGACTGAGTTTAGAGAGATGCCCAAGCTTTTTGTGGCATTCTAATTTGATACAGCCATCCGAATCCTCTTTTGTACCTAATAAACATGGTCTGTAATTTATAAACAGGTTATGAACTGTTAAGAGTTCTACTTCCTGTGTAGACATCAAGCGTTGAAAATTCTATTTTAGTAGATTTAAAGAACTATATTATGAAATGTTCATGGCATGAAAAGTACAGAATTAAGATGACTTCAACTATTACAGTGTCCTACTTAAATTATGTTGAAAGGAAATCCGGGGACAGTTTGAAGTGTGGTGAGAAGCAGGCCAGGCCTTTCAATCTCCTTTAGAGATACAGGCAGTGAAATGAAAAGCTTTTGCCTCGCCCTCAGCTAACCTTTCCCTCCTAAGCTCAATTTCCATATTCTTTAAATGTCTTAAAATTAGTCAAATGGTTTCATTTGTATTTTTTCCGCCCTAAATTTATAAGTGAGGCAGAATCAAATGTATACCAATCCATCTCTCTTGCTGTTCCATGGAAGCCGGCTCCATAATTCTACATTAGAAGAGAGCCCAAAGGAAGGCAATATGTCTATCAAAGAGGCTTTACATTAAATGTAAATTTCTGTACTTTCAGTTAAAAGGGCAGATTATTTAATTCACTTCAACTTAACAAGCATTTACAGAGTAGTGGCAGGCACTGGTCATGAGAAGGAATAGAAAGAAATACAGAATGCTTGGATGTTTCCTAACCTCCCTCTAAGAGCCCACTATGCACTGAGGAAAACAGGAACATCCACCATGAGTTCAGGACAGGGCAGAACTCAGGCTGCAACAGAAGCATACACAAAGAGGAAGTGTGCTGATTGATGTGTGTCTAGGGACTCTAACAGGTTTCAGAGATGAAGCAAGGTTACATTGGAACTGGCTAAAGGCTGAAGTCCATGCCATGGTATCCTGTGAAAAAGAAGTCCATAGGAAAAAACAATTTGCCATATGACTCCACATGACTTGCAGATCCTGGCACAAATAAAAAAGATGGAGCCCCAAAGGGATGGGGTCACCCACCCATCTCCAAAATTTTAACCCAGAATTGCTCCTGTCTAAAGGAAATACAGGGACAAAGAGTGGAGTAGAAACTGAAGAAAAGGCCATCCAGAGACTGCCCCACCTGGGGAATCCATCCCACATGCAGACACCAAACCTAGACACTATTGGGGATGCCAAAAAGTACTCGTTGACAGGAGCCTGATATAGCTGTCTCCTGAGAGACTCTGCCAGATTCTGACCAATACAGATGCAGATGCTCACAGCCAACCATCAGACTGAGCACAGGAACCCCAATGGAGGATTTAAAGGAAGGACTGAAGGAGCTGAAGAAGCCTTATCTAGCATCAATGGGAGTGGAGACCCTTGGTGCTCTGAAGGCTTGATACCCCAGTGTAGAGGAATGCTACGGTGGTGAGGCAGGAGTGGGTAGGTAGGTAGGTAGGTAGGTAGGTAGGGGAACACCCTCATAGAAGCAGCGTAAGGGGGGATGGAATAGGTGTTTGCACAGGAGAAACTGTGAAAGGGGATAACATTTGAAATGTAAATAAATAAAATATCCAATTTAAAAAAAAAGAATTTCAGTGATGATAACTGAGACACCTGTTATCCAACAAGACTCAGGTTTCTGATCAGGGAAGCCAACCTATATGTCAATGACCACCTCAGTAGCTGCAGCAAGTGGAAGACCAGAGATCTAGTAAGGTGGCGCCGAGTAATCTTACCCATCAAATGTGTCAGGGGACCAGATGATAGGGAGATTCTCTCACTAACAGAAAGCATCCATTGCTGATCACAGGAGTATATAAGAGATACTAAGTACTTTGCAGAGGGTAGACAGAAGCTAAGCATTAAACGAACACATCCCAGAACATGGGTTCCTTTCTCCTTCACAAGCTGAGACCTCACAGGCTGAGTTTGACACAGAAAGTATTGTTTTTCCTGTGAGTTGAATTCTTTGGGAGGGGGAGGGTGGAGGGAGGTTGAAGGATCTGCTGTCCCCAATTTGCTTCTAACTGAACAGACAGAGAGAGAGAGAGAGAGAGAGAGAGAGAGAGAGAGAGAGAGAGAGAGAGAGAGAGATACAGTGCAAGTAAAGAAACATATTTAGATTTTCAGTATGGCATAATATTCTCAATTTCCCACTATTTTCCCTCTCTTAACAAAAAAAGAAACTGTAAGCAAGGCCTTAATAAGGCCTCCAGATGAGCAAGGAAGCTATGGACCCAGTTATATTTACATTTTGCATGTTATTAGTTTTACAGTTCAGTAGCGAGTGGGGCTATCCAGCTTCCACTTTAGCCTGAAGCTACTTTAAGCTTCAAGCCACTGCCCTAAGCATTGGAACAGAGTCTCTGTGGTCCCCATAGAAATCTTGTGGAATGCAGTTTCCTGCTGGTTTGTTACACTGCTTCAGAGCCTACTCCATTTTGCAGAGAAACAAAACTCCACACCACAGTCCAACCAGAAAGACTTTAACCCTTCTCTTCTGTAATTAAAGTTCCTATTTACAGGGAGAGGTTGTTTGTGAATAATCCCTGCAGGGAGTCAACCTAACAAAAATCAATCACCCAGCACTCTCACAAGGCCAGGCCCAAAGCTTGGCACCTAGCACAATACCTATTTGTTGAACAAGTGATGAACGCTGACCCATTTATCTGGATTGATTTTCTTCTGCCCCAAACCTAACTTCTACTCTGCTGAATTCGACTCTCTTATCCTTTTAGAGAATTCTTCAATACATTTTTTTTCTCCACATCTTAGACCATTCCCTGAAGAATTCTCATGGCTCTATATCAAAAGTCCTATTAAATTCTTAATGGGATAACCATGAAAAAGGAAATTATTGTATTAATTCTCTGTCGCCAGCACAGAAGGAATGAGTGAGCTGAGTGCTGGAAGAGCATCCAGTTCTGAGGCAGGAGCCTGTGCGTGACATACATTCTTGCTCACACAGTGTACATGTATTAAAATTGGAGCCTACGCTTTTCACGTGAAAGAGAAGACAGCATTTGTACCTCTGAGCCCGGGTCACCTCACACAAGCTCTGGGCATGCAGCCAAGTTATTCAACTTCACTGCACCTGGGGCTGCTCACCAGCTGACTAGAGGCGTGAATTCAATCCCTAGAAGTACTTAGTACAGCACCTGACATGTGACAGATTCTCAGTAAGCACTATTTTCTACTACCTATCTACTAGAAGTATATCTGTAAATGTTAATTTAATAATAATTTTGATATTTTTAAATGTATAACTTTCTATACATCTGATACAAATTTAGAAGATTATGGAATAATATCTGTGACTGGTAAAAATTTTCTTCTTTGAAGAAAGCTTTATTTACGAACATGAGACAGTAACATAAAGGAAATAGTTTTAGTTTACCTTGTGTCTCTCAGTAAGTTCTCTATGGCAATTTCCAGAAAATAAGACTTCTTGACTAACTTTAAATGTTTATAAACTTCCTTGCAAACTTAAACATTTTTACATTCTTTTTTTCTGACAGAATCTGAAGAGAATGTTTCAGTGCTTTCCTGTGGGAGAGGAGGAACATTAAAAAAAAAAAAACCCTCCCACAATTGTCTGCTTCAAAAAGACAAATAGCAGAAGGCAGGGATTTTTCACAAGTCTCAAATTAAAACCTCATATTAAACATTATTATCATTTTTGAAATATTTGACCATGCAAAAACCAACAGACAAGCTCGTTCTGAAAAGGATTCTGTCGTTTCTTCAGTGGCCACAGCCCTGCCAGCTTCCCAGTGCTCTCATGACAGCACAATCAGTCAATTCAATCAGAGAAATTCTAAAGTACAATGGTAATTTTCTCCCACATTTTTTTCTTTACACTGTCAGTCCAAGTCACCTGCTGAAAGCAGTGATGCAGAACAACTCAGTATTAGCTCTGAAGTTAGGACCAGTCCGAAGTTAAATACCTGTATATTCATTGTAGGGCAGAGACTTACCAGCATGTAAACCCAGCCATGGAGGGGCCCATTACTTACAATCCTCTTTTAAAGCCATCCGTACTGACCCTAGGAATCATTGTACTGATGTTAGCCGAGAAAGGAAAATGGGTTCCTGAATAGAGGAACAAATGCTACAGCATGAAGTTAACTATGGACTATTATAAAACAAACAAACAATAAATTCAGTTCCATACCCAGCCCATTACAAGAGCTAACATATCTAACAAGGTCTCAACAGAGAGATGTAGTGCATTTTAAAAGAAAGCTTCTGTCCCTTTAAGTTTCAACATGGGATTTGCAATGGTGTGCACGTTTTTCACACGGGCCCTGTTTTTATTTACAGAAGTAAAGTGCAATCACCTCTGGTATGTCCCATGCTCTGACACCTCCCCTGGCCTGCCGAGCTCAGCAGGTAGGTCTGTGAGCACCGAGGCCACCAGGATGAAAGGCTCCGTCTACTCAGAGGATCGTCAATGGACAACCCGTACAAGATTTATGCTTTAAATAATAAATGAACTAAACACCTTGAGGTAATTGGCTGTGTGAAGCTTCACAATAGGCCAGATAGCTTGTCTGTAAAAAGTCAAAGAAGACTAAATAATGTATGCGGAACGCGGAGGATTTACGCCAAGCCAATACTGTACAGCTCCTTTGCTAAACAAGAGTGACCAGGGAGTCCAGTTTCCAAGATCCTAAGGCGTGATGATGGGACTTTCTCTTCTTATGTTCACAGTAATGACTTCAAACATCCTTAGTTTTCATGATCTCCAATGAATGCTGGCATGTGACAGCCAATTTTTTTAATACATGGCCCACTGGGTGATGCAATCTTGTCCAAAGGCTACAGCATACTCAATTCTACCTGTAATTTGTAAAGATAAATCCAGCATCTGAGGATGTCTGGGGGTGGGTACCAGAGAAAACTCCTGAAACATAATACCTCTGATGCAGGTACAGACTGAGTGGCATCTGCCACCATGAGAGCGAACTGATGACCTGTCAGTCAGTATTCCAAGACATGTCCACTGAACACATTCCTTCCAGGTAACTTTTTTTTTTTTTAAATAACAAAGTTGCAGTTTGGTTGATAGCTTTGGAGAGAGGAAGACGTTGTAGCCATCCAAAGAATAGGAAAACTAAAAAGAAATAGAAACTCAATATAGGCAAAATGTGCTTGAGTAAGCCAATATACGTTTCAATGAGTTGTGCTTAGTTTTCTTTATTGAGAATTTTAAAAAGTTAAGATTACACACTCATTTTTGACCCTCTATGTAATAATGGCCTACCATTCTGTAAGCAGAAAGGCCCTCGCCAGGGAGAAAAGTACATCAAGATAATCATATGAACAAGTTATGGCATCTCGGTGAACAATTTAAAGGGGGAAGAAATGAAGTCCAGGTATGTAAAATAAAATTAGAAAAGTACCATCGTTGAGTTCAGATACAAAGGCAGTGGGTTTATCAGTCTAGACGCTAGTTGCTGCCTACTTGAACATTTCTGTAACCAAGCTTACTTTTCTAAGACTATAAACACACAGGTATCAGACAGTACTAACAACTTATCCAAAGCAATTGAGACCAAAGATTATTTTCAAGAATTGGAGAAACTGGGCATCTAGGCATCCAGAGCCACTTGGAGCCAGTTTCCACATGTACTCAGAAAGCCTGGGGTGCTCTGGCCTCTCTTCAGAAGTAAGGCGTGTTCTCTCTCCTCCCTCTCCTCCCCCTCCTCCCTCTCCTCTCTCTCCTCCCTCTCCTTCCTCTCCCTCCTCCCCCATTGGTCACAGTAGCAACCAGCTGGGTAATCTGCTTCCTCTGTCTTTAGGGCTCAGGATATATGGCATCTCCTGTCCTGTTTTCCATGTTTTGTGAGCCTAAAGCCCTGCCACCGCCTGTTTCTTCCACAGCACTCAACAGTTTGTGACTGTTCTACATGTCTGTTCACATATCCCTTTGCATCCTGAGCAAAGGGGAGCTCTTTCCAGCTTCCTACAGGCCTTAGCAGCCACCTTAGAGATACTGAACTCTTGCAATCATCCTCTCAATCATTTCTAGAGTCCATCATGAGCTTTCTGCTTGCAGACACAAGCAGATGGACTCCTTCAGACCACAGAGGCACCATCTGAAACATAAATCTACACAGCAAGTAGACCGACACAGGGAACACTTAGAATCAACATTCACATCCCTGGCAATCACGGCCTTTGCACCTCCTGATAACACACGGGGATATAGAAATCAGTTTGTCTGCTTTTTAAGAGATGTGTGAATGTAACTGAGCATGCTCCTTAGAATCCCTGGCCCTTGCTGTCTCCAGCTCTATGGATGAGATGTCAAATATTAATCACAACGACAACACAGGAAATTGCCTGGCACCTGGCACAGCGCAGACAGCCACCAATGTGCTCTTTATCTTCATGGTTCTCTCCTTTTAAACCTTTCAGGAAATTCGATAAAGGGAATATTAAAAGTGTCCGGGGAGGAGGTGTTAGTCTTTAGATCTACAGAGTACACTTAATTATTTTAACAGCCCCCATTATGATCAGGAAAAGCTAAAGTCATTGTCAGTTTCCCATGGCTACATGGTCCAACCAGAGCCTTTGCACGCACTGCAGTGCTTGCCATTTTCCAGTGCCCTTTTGGAATTCTGTACACTTGATTCCAGTCCACAACGGTCAAATGTGTTCAAGAGCACAGCCCTTCAATGTGCCCTGTAATAAACACTAGTAAGGTCAGTGAGTGAACAAAACATGCCTGCTACAGAAACCAAGACTATTTCAGTTGGAAACAATTGCCCAGGGGGTAGGGATATGCCAGCATCTAGGGCCGTACGGTAGAGGTTCAACGAGATACTACAATGTAAGAAAGTCTGTCGGCAGGAAGCTGTTGTGACCAAAAATTCCAGGGGCTGTGTAACATGTTGAAAAACAGAAAGGTAAAAAACTAGTGTTGTCACCCTTAGAACTAACACAGAGTCTATGCTTTCAAAGTGGAAATAGACACACACTGTCCACTGGCTCATAATTAAACTATTAATTCAGAGTCTGCATCAAATCTCTTGGAAAAAAAAGTTATCATTTGTTGACAAGCTAACTGTAAAATATTCAGTAAATGGTCTTAACGTCTCAAGATTGGATTAACAGACCAGGAAAGATACATTTGATGTTCTCATCTTTAGACAATGAAACAAAAGCATGGAGACTATGATGGGGTTGCCATCACATATACTATGCATACATACATACATACATACATATATATATATATATATATATATATATATATATACACACACACACACATTCATATACTATGATGGTATTGCTATCACATATCTTCATATACTATGATGGTGTTGCTATCACATATCTTCATATACTATAATGGCGTTGCCATCGCATATCTTCATATATTGTTCAGTATCAAACACCAGAGCCTGCTGTAAAGCTGGGCCTCCAGTTCAGAGTATTCTCCCTCCCTTATGCCATATACTCTGCCATATCATATGAAGATTTTAAAAGTTTTACATTTAATAGACACAAACTCTTTTGCTCTAGTATGTTAAATGAAGCTACAGTAATCTTTTCATATGTACAGTATTGAAATATAATTTTATTTTTTTTAAAGTTTGTCTTGTTAAGGTTGTTTTTCACTTGGAAGCTTGTCTCTTGCCATTAAAACTGTCCCACCTTCAGTGCACATGAAGACATTCCCTCTAACAGAAATAGAAAGAGCTACTGGTTATTTATTATCTTTACTGTATGTTCTGTATAGATGCCCATATACCGCAGTCACTGTAGAGTTGAGTTCTAAATAAGAAAAATCCATTATTCCTCTAAAATATATTTTACCAGGCCCATCTGTGAATGTATTCCCAAATTATAAGTTCTCCCAACACTTATCAACCCAAACAATTTCACCAATTCACCAAATAACCATGGTGTCTCAAAAGGTAAATGTGTCGAGGTTACATGATACTTAGATTCACGCAGTGGGTTTGTAAGCAAACCGAAAGGATCTGTTAACAGGAACTTTTGAAAGAGTCTGACCGAGTAGCTAAGATCCCTTTTCTCTGGTCTTTGTACAGGTTGAATATTCCTCACTTCACATGCTGAGGACCTAGATATACTTCCAATTTAAGATTTGGGGATATTAACATATACTTATGGTATCTTGGGGGATGAGATTAAGTCAAACATGAAATTCATTTATGCTTCATATATACCCTTACATAGTCTTAGGGTAGTTTTAACCAAGCCTTGGTCCAGTCTAGGACCTACTACATGAAGTCATAAATAGAATTTTCCATTTGTAGTTTCACATAAGTGTTCAACAAGTTCTATATTTTAGAGCAATGCAAGTTTTAGATGTTTTAATTAAAGATGTTTGACCTCCAAAAATCCCAGCAACTCCACTGTATGGCTTTGGCAGGACCAGCTTCATCTTCCAGATTATTCTCTTGCTAGCTTTTGCTATATTGCTTCTACAAATTTTTACACACTTTGAACCTCAGTCACCCTGTCTTCAGCAGCCCTGTCATGAATACCATTTATTTATGGAGGACCTCAAAGCCTCAGTCACTTACCTCCAGTATTTCCCCATTTTTCCCCCTTTTAAACTTATTTATGTTAGATCCTAGGCCTGTCCCTTTAAGATGCTGGTCCCATTACCTGAAGAACTCAGGCCACACCCCCTTGCAACTTCCTCTCTGAGACAGAGTGTTAAGAAATTACCTGTTCTTTGGTTTTTATACCTTCTAATTTATGGTCCTACCCAGTAACTGGCTATTCTATGCTTCTTGTCACATAGGCTATCCCAGACTAAATTATAAGCTATAAAACTTTCCACCACTCCTCTAAGTATATAATAGACAGTTCCTGTTCTTTGTTGAGCCTCTCAAAACCCTCCTCTAACTAACCCTATCCACAAGGCTCTTTCCTTTACTCTTATCTTAAACTGTCCCCTCCTGAGCAAAGCTCCTATTCAGCTTTCCAGGGGAAGTCAGCCTTCTCTTTAAGAAGAAAGAGAAGTTGTTCATGTTACCTCTGATACAGTGCACCACTCCATTTTACCGCTCTCCGACCCATGGGCCTACTCATGGCCCAAATGGTCTCCATGTCCTTGTTCCTACTAAAGCTCATTCTTGTAGAATAATTGTGTCAGTACTGCTACCAAACAGACTCAGCTGCAGCCTGTTACCCTCTCTATCATTTACCCAGCTGTAACCTGGAATTCTTGAGTTTTGTGCTTGTGTATATGTGTGTGTGTGTGTGTGTGTGTGTGTGTGTGTGTGTGTGTGTGTATGTGTGTGTGTGTATGTATGTGTACGTGTATGTGTGTGTGTATGTACGTGTGTGTACGTGTATGTGTGTGTACTACGTGTATGTGTGTGTACATGTGTGTGTATGTGTGTGTGTGTGTGTGTATGTGTGTGGGTGTATGTGTGTGTGTATGTATGTGTACGTGTATGTGTGTCTGTTTGTATGTATGTGTACATGTATATGTGTGTGTGTGTGTACGTGTATGTGTATATGTTGTGTGCTCTCTCCTACTAGAACTTCTACCAGCAAGCGAGTTCTCTACCTAGTTCCTAAAACAAATGTAATGTCATCCAGCAAATGCTCACAAGAGCTGGCAGTTTTCACATGTCAGCATGCACTCAAATCATCTGAGAGACTTTTCCAGACACAGATTCCCAAGTCCCACCTAAAGCTTCCACTTTATTTTTCAGGCTGGGCCTACTGACTCAATGTTCTACTTAGTCCCAAATAATGACAGTGTAAGGAATTATGGATCCACATCAGCTCACAGCACAGGTCCTTGGTACTTTCTAAGGGACTTCCTCTGCTTGATTTAGATGTACTAGTGTCTCAAACAAACAGACTGTTTCTTAAAAAATAAAGGGCACTGTGAAAGTTTTTCCAACAATTTCTGCAATTGTGAGACTTTCTTTTAACTTTTACATACTGAAAGTTTTGTTTTGCTATTTGTTGTTATGTTTTGTTCTTGTGCAAAATGTCCCTTAAAGACCTCTATGCTTAAGACTGGTTGGCTCAGTCCACAGTGCTACGGGGAGGTCATGATTTAGGAAGTGATCCCTACTAAACAGAAAATATATCCACTAGTGGTATGCACTTGAAGGAACTATGAAAGCCGCAGCTCCTCCTTTTTGCCTCTTATTGTTCCCCATTACTGTGATTTATGCAGTATACATCCATGTACTTCTATGATATCTATCTTACAACAGACCCTAAATCAAGAGCTAACCATGCATTATAGCTTCTGACAGAATGGACCAAACTAAACATTTCATCATTATGAGAGGGATCTCTCAAGTATTTTGCCCCAATGACAGCTGATAAAAACAATACCTTTTAGTAACTAATATTTACTGAATACAAACTTTCAGTCACAGACAGTTTCTAAGCACTTTTTATCTCTTAGGTTCACATGACCTTCCCACAACTCCACTAACAGGAGAGAGAAGCAAGGCCTAGGAACAATGACTCACTAACCTGGCAAGGTAACTTAGGTATCCATGAGCTTGGGGTGATGTCTAAGGGTAGTCCATACAATTCTGCACTTCAACCTCTTAAACAGCAGGGTATGCAATCTTATACAAGGTATACATTCCATATTCAGGATTTAAGAAAGTGACTATAAAACACAGCCCTAATTCTTCACCCATGGATCACCTGAACAACAGGTTTCTATGAGATGTAATTTTCTTTTTTGACCATCAGAAGATAGAACATAAAAGATGAATTTGTCCCATATGGAGAAATGTCCTACTATAAGCCTCAATGCTAGACAAATTCAAGGGATGTGTATGATATATTGGCTAGCCCTTCCTGTGAATGTGCCTCCAATTGAAGAATTTCTTTATCCAAGGACAAGTTATTTCACCTTCCCATCTGTCCTGTGAATTTTTAAATGTCTAAGACAGGTGGCCTGTTAGAAACCTAAAACCCTGTGGATACAAAATATGATTAAAACCTGATGCTGGGCTCTCTAATTAAGAAGAGTCTTAAGTTTAGATAGGATTTTGTAGATATCCTACAAAATGTGTCAAAGATAATTTGAACCTTACATAACTAAAATCTCCTTAAATTCTTCATCAGCATACGCTCTAACAAACTTATACTTGCATAAGATCCCTGTAGAAAATGTACCAATGCCCGCAGAGCAGTGTCCTGAAGCCATAAAACATGACCAAATCATCAGTTTTTAAAGGCATGTGGGTCACGTCTCTGTCCACTTTCTATCGTGAGCCACTGATGCTTTCAGTGGTCCAGTAACAAAGTCCTGGTAACTAGTTTATCCGTTGTTGTTTTGATCCTATCTTTGGGAAATGTAACCACAGTTCTGCAAGCAATATTTATAAGTACTGCATTGCCAATAGCTACAAAGATCAGTTAATAATGAGAACAGAGTCAGAGCTCATTGCAAAGGCTTCTAAACGGCTTCTACTATGATTGTATTTCATGTAAATGTCAAGTCAGTGAGACTTCTCTGGAAACCAAAACCCCCAAAAGAAGAGTTGAACAGTGACTCGTCAGATCCCACGCCCCATTTTCTATGTGCTATGGGAAGCCTAGCATGATTATTTTAAACATTTCTGTTTCTTTCCTAGGAAAGATGGAAGGGCTTTAAATGAAAGCCATTTACTGAGAGTTGAAATCTATGCTGTGTTTCAAGTTTGGCACAGAATACTAAGCAATGATCGTGCAGATAATTAAAATTTTAAATGTTAAATGATTTATATTCTTGTAAATAATTAAGGGAATTTAAAAAACCCAAGTAAGGAAGTGCTCAGAGAGAATATATACTACCCATCTATTTTCCAGAACAGTGATATATGAGACTATGTTACTTACATTTTGTTACTGGTAATGTCAGCAGTGGCTTTAATTTAAAAAGCTTTAGCAAACTTAATGAAATTAACTGAAATTGATTGGCATTCTGATCCAGCAGGTATTAAACACATCAAGGTAAAAACAAGGCCACTGTGACAAATTCAATAGATCAATCTGCAGTGATGCAAAAATCCAATAAATTGAAATTTAACTAAAGAATATTGCACAAACGCTAATCCCATCTATGAGATAAAGGAGTACTCATCTGAGACTCCATTACTTACTAGTACTGCATGAAATCTATAATTGTGTTACTCTTTGATTCCAGAGCCTTAGACTATTTTGCTTTTTTGAATGTTCTTACTTTTGTTATTGTCAATGCACTTTATGAGCTGGGCCTCCCCTTGGCTTTGTTCTTTCAGTCATAAGTCTCTACTAAGCAGTGTGTTCTATCTTTGCCAAAGAAATATAGCTTTCAAAGGAAGTTTCTGAAGAAATGTAAATGAAAGAATAAAGATCCAGATTATCTCAAGTCTATTTAGTGAAATAGTATAATCCAAAAAAAACCCAAAAAGGTAAAACAGTGCTTTACCCTCCATTCTGAAACACTGATATCCACAAATGGGAAGCAATGGACATTTAAAAATATGTCTTAGCTACAGTTTGAAAGCTGTGGGAGATAAAAATACCTCAATAATATGAGCTAACACACACACACACACACACACACACACACACACACACACATACCTGTAGAACACACTCCCAACACTGTAAACACTTGTTGAATTTTGGTAGAAAGAACTATCTTCCTGGGATTTTTCTGCCAAGAAATTAGAGTTAAGGTTTGTACCCATTTGTCTTAAATAACTAGCATAATGAATGTTATGCAATTACTACTCCAAATGAAGTTGAAAGTATTTAAAGATACTCAAGAGAAAAGAAATGTTAGTGGGAGATGGAGAAGAGAAGGGGGATGGTCAGGTTGTCGATCTAGAATACTGGCACAGCAAACTGTCTTCCAAAGATTATGAACACATTCCTTAAGATCAAAGGTGAGTTGGGGGAACTATGGTCTGGAACATAAAGCAATGGCAAACCCACAGCAACTGACTAATCTCACACCAGAGGTAGAGCCATGCCTGTAGTCACAGCTGTCAGCACAGTGAACTGGCTTTGCTTTAGAAATAGTTCCCCATTGCTTACCACCAAGGCCTCAGAAGTCAGTATGGAATTCCAAATTAGGACATAGTAACAGAAAAAATGAAAGATGGGGAAACGGCTAAACATCTGTTGAATGGAGACTTTTGAATTAAGATGGCAGAATAGATACACACTGGTAATTCCTAATATATCCAAAACACAGTGGGGTCAACTTATTAAACACATGAGTCTATAAGGACTGGGATATTGGAGAAGTATTAACCATAACAAGTTGTTAGGGTGCCAAGTAGATGGATGACTACCAACTTACTTTGTCACTACACTCAATGGGACCTCAAGTCTTCAATACAGAATGCCAAGAAATACCTAGACACACAAAAGAAGCCACAGACAATGGAAGACCCAATCAATGCACCCAGTACCTATGAAATCAAGAGCTAGGAACTATCTAAGGAAATGCACAGCTAAACAGGGAGAGTTCCACACAAAAAAGGCCATTAGATACCTGGTGCTGAGATCATCTCTATAGAGGATAGGTGGGAGGACTGGAGATTTGGTGCCTGAAGATGCTAAATACCAGCTTTGGGGACTATGTCAGGAGCAGCTGCATCTTTGGAACAAGGATGCTGGGTAGCCACATGCATTTGGAAAGTCCTACACTTTCCAGAAAGGATTCCCAGTTATTAAAGTTCTATAGACATGAAAATAAAAGGTTTTATATAGAAGTTAGTCAGGCCAAACTCAAGATAAAAGGCATTGAGATTCTCAATCAACTCTCAATTCTCTTCTCATCAAGCCCTCTCAGTACTGAGGTCCAAGAAGACCATGCACACACTCAGACCATGGGAGCCTCTTATCCATGAATTGTCAGTAAAGGGTATAAGAAGTCTCTACCACTGAAGGCAGAATCTAGACAAAAAAAATAAATAAACAGAAAATCTGAAGAAACAGAGTGGTGCTGAATCTCTCCAAATCACAAGGGGAAACACAGTTGCTTCTAGAAACACATAGAAGACTGAAAAACAGAACCAAAACTATCTTAAAATATAAAACACAATAGAAAAAGTAAAGGAAAATCAGTAGAGGATTTCCAAAAGTAAAGCAAAATCAGTAGAAGAATACAAGCAATCTTCTGCACAGTCAAACAAAGACAGAAAGAAAACCTAAGAAAAGAGCTCAGTCGGACATTTACATTGTAGTACAGGAACGAGATCAAATAGGGCAGGAAAAGCCGGTGGAAGTCATGCACAAACTGAAAGATGTCTCTGGAGTGAGAGAAACCATGCGGGCCCAGTGTGTATGATGGGAGAGAAGTCACGTTACCTCACGTGTGTCACATGTATCACATGTCACACATTGCACTTGAATCGCAAACCACACATCAACTGGGAACTCACAACACATACAGCATGGTCATGTGTAAAAATTGATCAAAATTTCTTTCTCTACCACATAGCCAGAAACTCCCTGACAGTGAAGAAAGGGCTTCCCATTCTACAAAGCTACATTCTTTCCAGCGTCCCACACAAAACATCTTATCAAATAGAACAAGATAGGAAAAAAATTAGAAATAAAAGGTTCTTCCAAATCTCTCTTCTATGGACCATTGTTTCGCCAATAGACTTCTAAAAGATGTGGTAGAACAAAGAAATGGAGAAACATGTCACCAGCTAGGCACCATGTCTGTTATGTACCTGAGGACCAGGTGTGTACAATACATATCTTCACTGTGGGTGTCGCTGTCACTGATGAGATCCACAAATGGCAGTTCATGATGGAGGAAGCAGAAGGGAGGATATCCTTCCTCATCAGTGGTTCTAATGAAGCCTGGATCTACTGAAATTAACATGTAAAAGCCTTCTGGACCTCTCTTAAGGTCTGAATCTCGACATAAATAGGCTTGTGTTATTGTTGTATTGTGTACCTTATTGTGTACCTTGCTATTTGGATGGGGGGTATGGAATCTTTCAGCAGTAGGTCCATGATAGTGGAGGTAAGTAACTAGGGGTAGTCCTTTTAAAGTCAGAGCCTACAACTTAGTTCCCATAGTCTGCTTCCTGCTTCAATATGCTGTAATATACACTGTAATATGTCTCTGCCATATATTTGCACTGTACATCTTTCCCACCATGGTACACCACGGAATCTTAAAGCACAAGCAGAAATCAATCTTCCCCCTTAAGTAGTTTAGGTCAGATATATCTGCCATAGCAACAGGAAAGTACATCCTTGAAACCTAAAGTCTCCCAACTTCATTACTACTGAAAAGGTCTGTTGCTGTGAAGGGCTAGCCTTAGAATGATTCAATGTTCAAGAGTATCTCTGGCCTCTTCCTACCAGAGACATAACTAGACATAAACTTGTGATGACCACAGATGTTTCCAGACAATGTCAAAGTCTCTGGACAGGCAAAAATCACTCCTGGTGGGAAAGGAAGTAAAAAGTAAAGGTAGGGGACTCTGAAGATCTTCCTCATAAAAGATAAATAAAAATGTCCTAGCAATACACACCATGCATGCAGAGTTCATGCTCTGCAAAAGTACAAACAGGGCATGAGTAGTGGTTGTTTCTCTTGAAGACTGAGTTGAAAAGAAAAGCCTAACTTAATGCTTATTTATTTTAAAACAACACCGCTATCAACATGTATCACTTTGTTACAAAGGTATAAAAATAACCCTTAAACTTTCAAATGAGCGTATCTTCTCTCTTCTTACTTCAATCTGTACTTTTATGAATCTGACATCCTAATATACTCCTGCATATATAAAATTAAATATTTACTTATTATTTATGATATTATTTGTAATGGTTAAAAAAAAACTCTTAGAGATAGAATGTTAGAAAATAAATTTTGTTAACCCCATAACATGGAAAAGTATATATCCATAAAAAATAAATTTATCATATATCAACATGGAGACATTTCCAGAATAAATCAAAATGCTGAAAAGGCGTGGAGTAAAACAGTATGTGTATTTTATGAATATACAAGCTGTGCATCCTTACCATCTTTTACTTTTAGATAAAGAGATGGATTAGTTTATTCTAAAATAGGGAACAGTGACAAGAGACCATGGGGGAGGGAGATTCTATGGTCCTTTGAGCCCCTGAATCCAACCATGCGACTATTTTACTCATACATTTTAAAATAAAATGAGATTTTTCACCCTGTGAATTTTTGTGGTTCTGTAGACCGCCGAATTTACTTCCTCAACCACCAAGGGAGGGCTCAGAAGGCCTTGGAGCCATAGCCACGTCTCTATGGTCATTATGCACAAACTGTCTCTAAGGTTCAGCTCCAAGAAACCTCCACAAAGAAGCCTGTTCATTCAGAGCAATGCCATTGTCCCCTGAATAAAACAAGAGTTATCCTCCTTCCTTCTGTCCTCCACCCCCCAGAGGATGTTGGACTCCAAGGGCTAGAAGGGGGAGCATCATCAGTGTCAAGAAAACCATGGTTCTATTCAAGGATCCTCATACTGAAGCCAGATTTATAAAGAAAGAAAAAGGAGGCAGGAGGATGAGGAGGTTATAATGCTGCTATCACATCTGCTTCTAGGGAACTGGCTTGGGAAAGCAGAGCCAGTAAGGAGGCAGCAATCAGCCTCACAGTCCACAACTCAGCATCCGCTCTTTGTTCTGGGGTAAACTAGAGAAAAAGGGAAGATAAGAGACCAGAGATGAAGGAGAAAGATGGAACTCAGCTGCCCCCACACTGTCACTCTGGTGAAATCACCACGGTCATTGTCAAGTGGGGATAACTTCTGGAAACAGAAATGCAGGATGCACTAGGGAGCAAGAGGCCTGCAACAGAGCACACTGCAGGACTCAGGAAGACAGAGATTCAAAGGTTCCTGTTGACTGAGTTGTAGGCATATCAAACACTGAAAGGAATGAGACCATATGGACCAACCGCAGCAACAAATATGAATCAGGTGAACAATACTTGAGTTCAAGGCAGTATTTTAACAAGTAGCAAACCAACAACAAAGCAGAACCAATGTGCATATTATTTAATATGCTCCAACAATTATTGGTTGAGTCTTTAGGTTAAGTCTGAAATGTGACACCCTAGTGCCAAGACAAGCAGAAAGAGGGCTGAGGGCTGAGGAAGAACAGTTAATCCTTAACTCTTACAGGGCTCACTGAACTCAGGAAATATGGTTTTAGAGTACCACTATTTGTGAGACATACTACTAACTGGATACAATTTCAGTAAGTAGCAAGACTGACATATAATTTCAAAATTAAGTTAAGTCAAAGCAAAATAACAAGGAAAATTGAAATAATAACACACCATGACACAAGTCCTGAGTTCACCTCACAGTTGCAGTCATCTGAGAAGGCAGTCAAGACAAGGCATGACCAAACATAGCTTCAACTGACACACTCTTGTAAAACCAGAGTTTGAATAAGAAAATTTAAAGGCTCTTGAAATCCTTGGTCCACATCACTCTTGAAAAAGATAAAAACACACTTCAATGCCACAGAATAAGAAGAAAAGAGTGCCTGCTTTGGTGGTAACTTGGCTTTATTCCCAGGACTACTTGGGAGGCAGGTGGAACTCTGTGAGTTCAAAGTCAATATTGTCTATACAGGAAGTCTCTGGTTAGCTGGGGCTATATAGTAGGACCTGGTCTCAAAAAGAAAAAAGAAAAGAAAAAGAAAAAGAAAAAGAGAAATAGAAGGTGGAAGAAGAAGAGGAGGAAGAACACCCAAAGTCATTTTAAGATATGAATACCTTCCATTCTTTTCTATATTCATCGTACACTGGAGAATAAACAGAAGGGAATCGGGGTATTATCTCAAGCATACCACAGATGTCTTATAAGTAAGGGACATTGTCCACCAGTGTGTTTTTCTGCTGAGAGAATGCTTCCACTCTCAGCAGATGACTTGACTGTGTAACTTTAAAGCAGTATTGTTCACCAGAAACATGACACAAGCTACACAGGGTATTATAAGTTCCCTAGTTGCCACGTCAAAACTTAGAAAGAAATAACTAGGCTGAATTTAATTGTTTCATATTGTTTGGGGATTGCATGTATGGCACTCTACCACTGAGTTTCACCCATATCCTATTATTAATTAAAAAGTAATTATTTAACCCAATCTATCAAAAGTATATTATTTCAACTTGGAATACAGAAATAATATGTGATGTGGTTCTCTGCATTTATGTGTTTAAACCTTTGTAACCCATGACATATGTCTCAGCAGCTCTCAGCTCTGAGTGAAACAGTACTGTGCTGTCACTAGGTCCATCCATGGTACCTCTATAAGGCCACATGGTCAAGGTAGTCACACACATCCTATCTCTCAGCAAACAAGGCAATAAATGAATGCCAAGGTAAACTAATGTCCTATGGTTTACTGTTTCTTTGGTTAATTTATTTAATGAAATTTTAAACAACAAAGATGGGGAAAGTATCTAATACCCATCATAAGATAAAAAATTTGTATTTGTGGAATATATTGTCTGAAGGCAATTAATGTTGAAACAAAACTTAGTCACATCTTCAGAGTGAACTGCATGCTATGGCTACTTATCTTATCATGAAGACCATTCAAAAAGAAGGAACAACACCTCGGTAGACATAAGCTGAACATACCATCTCTCTTTGTGCCTCCTAGGTGTTTCCTGAAGACTTTGCGCCCGACCATTTGGTGTATCAGAACATCTGTATGAGTAAATCTTGCGTTAGACTCTATGTGCAGATCTTTCTCTTGAGTCCTTAAGGCAAATTAACATGGAAACACTGAAATCAAGTATATGCATGATACCTACTACTTATTGGCTATATAAATCTCTTAATGAGTACTTAGAATGTTATAAAAGGTTAAAATGTGCATGGTTGTATACTAATTGTATTTTAAGTCTAAATCTTTATTTTAGGTTAATTTTCTTTTATTTGTTGGAGTGATTCGCAAGCCTGTACTACCTATGTTCCTGGTGCCAGTGGAAGTCAGAAGAAGATGTGGGATACACTGGAACTGGAGTTGCAGATGGTTGTGATCCTCCATGTGGGTGCTGGTAATCAAAATTGGGTCCTCTGAGAGAGCAAGGGATCTCAGCCTCTGACCCTTCTCTCCAGCCCAAATCCAAATACCTAGATCATAAACTAAACATAAAAGGGTATCTCCAAATATGCCCATGCTGTTTGACACCTACTCTTTTAACTGTAGGTCTAATCGCTTTCTTTTCCTTTTAGATAATTGCAGGACAGCCATGGTTTAGGAAATATCAAACATGGAGAAACTGAGCCCTGGAGAAAGGACCTACAAAGACAAGCTGATTAACAACGAGAAGGAAAAGTCTTTGCTTCCAACCCAGTCTACACAACTATGTTTCGCTAGTCACTACTCACTTAGCTTGGGCACTTTTATAGGTAAATCAGCTTCTTTATTCTTTAGACCATGTGGAAGAAAGAATGCAGATGAAATTCAATCAATAATTTCTTATTCAATTACTGTGAGAATGTTTTCACGTATTGCAGAGATAGACCATTGTGCCCACCTTTAAAAAGCAAAGAAAAGAAAACCTGACATACAAAAATTTTAACTTGCTCCACATATAAATTAGGAAGTGATTATTTGCATTACAAAAGATCATACTTAAAAAAAAAAGATAAGTAACAAGGTTCCTTGAAATATCAAGTCCCTTGGTAGAACAAAATTTTAATCCAATTTACAAAGGAAACAGGAAAGCACAAACTTCACATAAGCCTAACTCCTGCTTAGAAATCTTTACTAGCCTGTGGCTCTCCTTTCTGCTTTATCCTGCACCTCTATGCTTGATATTATTGGTTATACATCCCAGTATTCATGCAAGAAACCACCCACTCAGCCAAAGTAATAGGGTACAGGGGGGTGGCAGAAACTGTCTGGGTTGCTGGAGGAGGTGCCAGAGACTGTTTGGGGTGCTGGAGGAGGTGCTAGAGACTATCTGAGGTACTGGAGGAGGTCCCAGAGACTGTCTGGGGTGTAGAGTACAGAGGAGAATGAGATAAAGCAGTATAGAGTCTCCAGCATGTCTTAACACCACAAGGCTTCATTTTCTGCCTGGCTTCCTACATTCTGAGCTCTTCAACATGGGATCACGTTGTTGTTGGGGTGTTGTTCATAACTCAGACCCTGGGGCCAGGCCTGGCATCTAATTCACAGGATTTTGCAAATCAACAAGGCTAGAAAGTGATTTCTGGGTGCCAACATCTAACCACTGAGTTTCTGCACTCACTGAGGTACTGCCATCTCATTCAGTTCTCAGTGCATAGTGGCAGAATGTGGACAGTGTGGCCCTTCGTCAGGCTCAGGAGTCAAGTACAGTGGCTGAGCTCACACATCTGCAAAGTGTTGGGGAACTTGCATGCACACCTGTGTGACACTCTGAACTTCAGACCATCTCTAAGCACAGAGACAAGATGATCACAATGTAACGTGAGCAAGAGGCATTAGTTACAGCCACAGAACGGATGCTGTTCTGCTCTATCTTGTTTTAGAGATATATTCTGTATTTCTACAGCAGGAGACGCTCTGAAAAGGACACACCTGCCACACACGGGGTATCAATAATCCTCTCCTTGTGATTCATTGAAGAGCAAAGCCCTTGGTAAACAAGGGTACCATTTCGAAAAAGCACACTACAGCATTTTTTGGTCATTCTTTGTATATTTTGACAATAATATAAAAACAGTAAGCATTCAAGTTTCCATTCCCATGAGCTCAAGGTTGTACCTGGGCTCCGCCACTTTTCAGTCATGTGGTCCCTGAGACCACATCAAGAGAGACACTGAGAGCTGGCAGATGGAAAACGCTGAGTGCAGTGGAAAAAATGAAAAGCATAGAGCAATGGGGAAGAGAAAACCTGTACTGCACACTGCAAAGTGCTCAGGAACACTGCAGATTATCAAAGCCCTACAGGGGGAGCAGTGGTGAGCAGTTATTCCAGAACATACTAGAACAAGACAAAGGACTCCAATCAGTCAGAGGTTTGTGATGAAGAAGAGAAAATACATCTGCTTTTTGATTGACACCCATACAATGCAAAGGGTGAACAGGAAATCCTGTTAAAAGCAAAAGTAAAAGGAAAAAATAAAAAGTAATCTAGAAAATCTACAGAAACCTTTAAAGCAAGACTTTCACAATGAATATGAAGTTTGCACATTTATGATTGATATCATGACCCAAATGAAGAAAAATTTTTGTCATAATTCTCTTTCTTAATTTTGTTGTGAAAACCTAAGCTATTCATTTTTCTGGGCAAGATTTGATGCTCCCTCAAGAATATCCATGGGGGCTTTTTCTAAAAGACTAGAAAACATTTGTGTTACTAAATGCATTAAGAAATATTCTCTCACACATTCACAGTGAATATTCTGGGAAGGCTTTCAACCCAAGATCCATGGGGTGCTAGTCAAACTGCAGTCTTCTGTAGAACAAACCAAGGTAGTTCTTCTACCAGTTATCTCTAGTTGGCATCGGCAGCTACCCTGAAACTTTAATGAAAGACACAGAAAAAACCAGCCTCAACAATGATTTAATTGAAGGGAATTTTTGTGAGCTAGGAATTCTGTAACAAGCCAAGTTATAATTCAAGTATGATAATAATAATAAAAATAAAATATTCAAGGGCTCGGAAAATCTAACACATAAATCACTTAAAAGCACTTCAAGATGTACTCCAGTTAACTGAGAAATGAATCAAACTGGAGATGCTGTGATGTGACAGACTTCAGATTGAAAGTTAGACACAAGTGACTCTGAGCTGATGAAAACGCTGCAGAAGTACATCTAGATTTTAATATTGTAAAATAATTTGATAGTAATAAACTATGTTTAAAACAATAGACTTTGCCCAAAAAGCACATTTTTTTTTAATACCTCAAGTTTCACTTAAGAACAATAGAGACAAAATGTCCCAAGTAAACATTATGATGCCTATTTTCACCTTGCCTTGATTAGGTCAGTAAGCACTCAGGTACTTGGCCAAACATTATATTGAAGTGTTTCTGTGACATCCTTTTAGGATAATGTGAAATTTAAAATAGTGAGAAAAGAAGATTATACTGCTTAATGTGGTTGGCACTTAAGCAGTTCCTAGGAGAACTCAAATGAACAAAAAGGCAGGCATATGCAGACTCCACAAAGAACAAGCCCCAGTTCTTCCTGCTCGCCGAGCTTCTGACTGAACATCAACCCCACTCCATGCAGGCCTGCAACCACAGGACGACCTCAGCCTCCCACAGGCATGTCTTAAAAGATCATCATTCTTTATTAGGGAAGTATAAATGAAATTATAATTAGGTGCCATTTTCTTCACAACAGGATGGTGGGTATTATTAAGGTGTTTCTTATAAGAAGAAAACGTGGAAAATAGGCGTCGTTGAGAATGAAAAGAAAATATGAATTTCTGGTATGAATATTAAAAGGTATACAGTGTTTTCATAATTTCACTAAGAGGCTAGTATATGCTAAATGCATGGTATTCTTAAATTCAATAGTAATGAAGATATGCCAAGAGGAAAATTGGCAGATCTAAGTTTGTAAAAAGAAAAAAATCTTATTTATATTGTAAAACAACAACCCAAAAGGGAAATACAGAAAACAGGCTTCAAATGATCCATCACAAATGGCTCATTTATCAAGTATTGTCACTGAGTTGTTAGCAGCAAATCAGGTAGCGTCTATTAAATGACATAAATAAAAATATAAAACTATGTATTCAACACAATGTACATATGTATGTTCTAAGGAAATACTGGTTTCACTATCAAATGAAGAAATGTGTTAAAACTGGCCTTGAAAAGATTGGGTGAAGCTTGCATTTTCTCACACGGCTAGGGAGGTGATTTGCCTTGCTGAACAGTAAATATTGAAAAGATGGGGTGAAGCTTGCATTTTCTCACAAGGCTAGGGAGGTGATTTGCCTTGCTGGACAGTAAATATCATACACATGAGGTGCCTCTGAACACATACACCTACACCGTGAGTCCATTCCCATAGAATATATTAACAAAATAGCCCTGAAAAATTTATATAAAATGCTCACAATTTCATTTGTAATGACATATATATGCAAATATATAGGAAGTGATCCAAACAAATTATTGATTACTAATTAAAATCACAGTATATCCTTGTTAAACATCCTTGGACTGATGATGTTTTGAGACAACACTCAATAGTATGAAATATGACAACAAAGTATTTTGAAATCACTCTAACAAATCATGCATAGGCAAATTTAAAGGAATGGAAAGACATCATTTTAAATTATAAACTGGGCTGGTGTGCTTGGGAGGATTGACTAGTGCTATCTCACATTTGCTTATATTTTAACAAGTCTCCGTGACCTGCTTACTTTGCTTAGATAGCCATGGAAAAAAATACAAAATAAACTCCCTCTTGCTAATCCACCTTGGGGTCTACTCTACAAGTTTTCCTCTAGAATACCTTGTGTACACACCACTCATATCATTCCCCACTTATTGGTGAACAGAAGTGCCAGTGTGAGTGTAGCCTACAGCCCAGCGATGACTTGCCTTAAGATAAGAGACAAGATGCTTAATACGAGGGCTTCAGGATCAATTTCAGCCAAGCGCACACTGCTTAGTGCAATTGATTGGCATGTTAACTTCTTGACAAAATAATAAGTGACTGTAGGTGTCAATCATTGTCTCAATGTATTCCATTGTACACTTTTGGTATCAACACGATTAAATTATGATTGTGTCCCCAATACAACAAACTCCTCTTGGGAAGCTGTTACCCCAGTGCTCAGCCATTGTCTGACCAAAAGAAAAGAGAAGCCAAACTCACAAATTGCTTTTTGAATTGAAGACCGAATATCTGCAGCTTTACGAATGTCTAGTTACGGCTGCCCCTTAGTCAATAGGCTTTCTTAATTGTATCATTTGCTTCTAAATGCAGCCAGTCCTGACAGCATCCCTCATCGCATTCCCCACTCTCAGGACACTTCCAGTTCCTCCTCTACCGTTTACCGTTTTCATCCCAAAGGAGGAAAGCGGGAGACATGTCTGCTCCCCTTTTCAAAAAAATTTTTTGTCATTTTTTTTTTTTGTAACTGAATTTCCAATGCATTTGTGATCTAAGAATTAGAATCCTGATGGGAAAAGCAAACAAAATTGAAGTATGGAAGGGAATGACACAGTGGAGGATGCGTGAATTCAATAAATAAATGCAATGCAAATGAGAGAATTCACAAGACAGAGATGCATACTGCCAGCCCCAGCACTCCAGGAAAGACCAAAGAGGCTCCAGCCAAGTATTAAGAAGAAAGGATCACAGGCTGTAGCAATGCTCACCAACTTAGCTTCCCTGAAAACAGACAAATGACCTAAAAATCCTTTTGTTGTTGTTGTTTCTTTCATTACGTATTGCTGAAATCATCTTCTGTCCCCTCACTTCCTGTCAACAGGAGTGCAATCCATTTCCTAATATCGAAGTGATGGATTAGCCACCTGAGTTTCAAACCTGCTTTCCCTCATTTTCAGGGGAAATTTATGTCATGATATGCCACACTTATTTCGATATAATTTACTGTGCAGAAGTGGTGTTTCTGTGAATTAAAACCAAGGCACTGAACCACACCACCAGAGAGGAGTGGTGGGAGTACACTTTATCACAGCCCTGCTGGGAAATGTTTTAATATATATTCAGAATGGGGAGCACCACAGTAATCATCAAGAAGGAGCACTGACAGCAGACAACGTGCAAAATGCCCTGAAAAAAAAAAATTGAAAATCACTTAAACTCTGTTAAACATCTTTCTGAAAAGAAAGGCAATCGTGCAGGCAGAATATCCTCAGGCTGGACGAGCGAATGCAAGGGCACACACAAGCATGTGACAATCAGAGAACCTACTCAGTGCTGTCCAGTAGATCCCCTGTGACGACGGACACACAGTGATGAGACTATGACATACATTGTCGGCTACAGGCATCACCAGCCCCACATGGGTACTGAGCATTGCAAGTGTGTGGTCAGTTCAACAGATGGAATCTATCCCCAGTGCTATCTCATTTTGCTAACTTAAATGTACACAGTCACCTGATGCTAGTGGTTACCATGTTGCACTGGACAGCACTAGAGTCTGTTACCAGAACAAAAGAGCAGAGTCAGACAAACTATAACAAAATAGTCTAGGTATTCAATTCTTCAATGAGCTCACTGGTGCAGTGTTTATAATAATTCAAGGATCCACTTCCTAATACCAGTCCGCATCTCCAGCCATTCAGTTAACATACCCTAGTGATATGTTATTCCACCCCTCTGTTGTAATAAATAAATAAATAAATAAATAAGGTCAAGGGTGATGGGCAGAGGAAAGTAAACAGTTCTGTGAGCACAGTTGTGGCAGCGTGTGTGTAATCCCACAAATTTCTGGGCTTGTTGACTCAACAGCCCAGTGAAAGACTCCATCCCCAAACATGTGACTAACTGAGGAACAACAGCCAAAGTTACCATCTGGCTTCCGTGAACATGTGCACATATGCACACTCACACACACCTGTACACCAGCATGCACACATGCATCCAGCACACATACACACACAAGAATTTCAAAATCCTGTGACTGTATGTCTAGCTATATTTTACCGTTATAAGTGCTTGACAAGCCACGTGTGATATTCTCTCCTCTTCCTTGAGAGGCTCATAAGGTGACCCTCATATAGTCAACTGAGAGTTATCACTCATTCTGATATCTGCTTTCAAATATCCATCAAAATGCCAGGAGGAAACTCAACAGTAAGCCCAAGGGAATCTAAGGACTAGGAAGCTTGTTACTCTGATAAACTTTTGGAACCCATAACTAAAATATTCTCTACACATCAACTAAACATAGTAGCCAAACATTTTTTTAACTGACAAAGCCCCTTTTGGTAATACATGCAGTTCTTTCTTCTTCTTTTTTTTGTCTAATACCAAGGCAGACTATTTTAGAGAACACTGTCCAATAGCAGTAAGGTTAGGGTCTAAGAAACGTAGAAACCTGTAGCCCAGAAGTCCCTCATTTCATTTTTGGCTAAACTATAAATTTTCAGGTAAGGTTCTACACACATGAGCATCTTTATTTTAATTAGAAGTAAACCTGGTTGATCATTAGATCCCTATCTTCCACCCATTTTCCATGGCCACACCTTCTTTCCATGACCACACCCCCTTCCATGGCCACCATTAAATATCCGTGAATTTTGAAACGATGGAAAATTTCATTGAAAACATCATTTATACATAGATGCAAAGATTTTTTTCATGTCTTCCTGAACTGAATAGAAAACACTCCTATGTGAATGAATTTTCTTCTCATTCTGACTTACTGAATGAAGTAGGTTTTCAACCATGCTCCCTAACCCAAAAGATGAATAGAAACAATTTATGCTCAGCTCTTGTGTGTGTGTCTTTACCTATATTCAAGAAGAAGTTATGTAAACACTGTTTTGATATTCATAGAGTAGGTACTGCTGAATAAAAGTGATTACAATGAGCTAGCCTTGTTCATGGTATCCAATGCCCAGAGCTATGATAAACTTGAAGAAAGTAGATATGTCCAACAGTCAATAAGAAAGGCAAAATATTCTACCATCTCCATTTTTTAAAGAAGAAATGGCAGACCACAGACTAAAAACTCCTTCATACCCGTCCAATAATGTTCAGAGAGTTGTACCTCCCCCTTTTCTATTAATACTAGCTAACTCACAGAAGACTTCTGTACTTAAAGCTAGGCTCAGATATTCTGGCTAGTGATGGAGCACTGGGGAAGCCTCCCCAGAGAAATAATTCACCAGCAGTTCACTGTATTTGGAACACAAAAACACTATAATTGTGTGGATTCGTAAAGCATACAATAGAACTGGGAGCCTGCTGGAAATCGTGGTCAAACTGCCATTTTCATGCTGTCCAGAAACAGACCTACTAAGTTATCATTAGTCTACAAATTTAAGTGTATTATTAAATATGGTTACCTTTTAGGTCCTGGGGTAGTTATTATCTGTAACATGAATGAAGTTTTTTTTTTTTTTTTTAGTTAATGTTATATCTTCTCACTAATCTTGATACTAGTAAAGGTTCAATAGCCAAAACTGGTTGGTGTACATATGAAGCCATTTTTAGTCATTCGTACATATGTGGAGCTGAAGTTTGTACTTCATTTAAGTTAGCACCAATCAGATGTCCTTTTAAAATCCAACATATACATAAATGCTCATTTATCAAATTTTTTTTTTGCTTAAAAAAATAGTAGTCTGGGTTGATGGAGTCTCTAGCAAAACCTTCTCAGTGATACGCTGTCAAATAAATGATTCCATTTGCTTCAAAGTCCTCAAATGTTACCGGAGGCTACACCAGCCACACTGGAACCTTAAATATCTGAGAAGCGTTGATTGAGATTTCCTTCCTAATAGTCCAACCACTCACCCTTAGTCAATAAAAACATTCATTTTACTGCCTAATGTCTTCATGCTAATTCAATTATGTTTCCTATTTCTGCCTGTGTTTTATATATAAAGTGCTCCTTTAACATCCATACACTTGAATTTCCTCTTGGGTTCTTGTAGCAAATGACTCTTCCTGTGAGTGTATAATTTATACATGATCACACTGAACTCAAATTATTTCTTAACTTTTAAAGAGAACAGTGCAAGTGAAGAAGCTTTGGCACATTCATTCATCCCCAGTCAACACTGCTGAAGAAAAATGCGGGGTGTGTGTGTGTGTGTGTGTGTGTGTGTGTATGTGTGTGTGTGTGTGTGTTTAATAGAGCAGGCAAACTAGTGTTTGCACATTGTTCCCAAATGCCAAGGCCAAGGCCGCTATGTTTGGAGCAGTGGTTGCTAACACAGAGGCCTAGCTAGCATACCCCTGCATGCCTAGAAACAAACAAACAAACAAAAAGCCTGAGAAAGTTGGCAAAAGCAAACTGCATAGCTCTGATCTAAAGTAAGGCTGACTTCGGTACCAATCTCCAATCTCAGGTCTATAATTGACTGGTTATAATGTGACAGAGGCTCCGTCACCACTGCCAGGTCTCAGTTTCCTTGTGAAGTAGAGACCCTGACACATATTAAAGTGGCTGATGGGATTAAATAAAGCCGAATCATCACTGGTATTATTGCGTGTTAGTCATACATATCGGGGAGCAGTTTGGAACCCTATTGATAACCTGTATTGCCGTTGTATTAACAAATTTACAGGCAGATCAACATGGGTATGGCTTTATGTTTACTGCAAATGAATGGCCAAAGCACAGCTACTTACAGAGTGTCTGCTTCCACGCTGCATTTTCTTTGTGAGACATACTCTGTCCAATGGGAAACCTGTTCAGACACTGTCCAATCACCTCAGGCCCACCTCACTGGAAGAGTGGCCCACTTCCCACTGAAGGCCTCAGTTATGCTGGATGGATGGATCCTAGTGCTCTCTGCCAGTGCCTCTGCAGCAGCTTCAGTAGCTCACGCTCATTTATTTCAAAGTCACCTCACCCTAACCTACTCTAACGCCAGCATTTCAGTAAGTTTCTTTTGCTCTTTTCTTTTCCCCTCTTCAGAAATCCAAGAGTCTACAGAAACATTTCTCAGTTGAAGTTTTTCCTCATTTAAAAAATTTAGACTACAAGGTTTGAATCAACAGCCTATTTCACATTTGCTTCTCAAAATCGGAAACTCCAAAAGCAGCCCAGCTCTTTCAATTGATATCTATATAAGATGCTGGATGTCTGTAATAACATCAGTAAGATGTTTTTAGTAAAATTTAGCAATGGATATGTGTATGATGTTTTAGAAATTTGCTATTTCTTAAACATAACTCTGTAACTGACATCCGACGTAACAGGTTCTAAAAATCACAAGAGCCAAGAAGAAACACGTTGCAGTATTTCATTAAGAAATTCACCCAGAATGTGTGACTCACCCAGTGCCATCACCATCAGTTTCTGAGACCAACAGTGAGATGTCAGAGTTGGGCTGGGAATAAGCTTGCCTTTTTTGCCCATCTCTGGAATGTCAGGGCTTGAGGTGGTTAGAAAGGCTGCTAGGCCAAATAGTTAAGTGTGTAGAATACCTGTCTAGCAAAGACATGACTAAAAGAAATGTCTAAACTGTCACTTCAAGCAGGGATGCAGGAGGGGCAAGTGTCGTGACAGTTTTCAAGTGACATTTATAAATCTTAATAAAATGTGACTTAATGCGCAAAGGAAGGACCATCAAAGGCCAAAAGCTGCCATCAATCTGATAGCCAATAATCCAGGACCAAAAGCTCCATCAGGGGTATCCAGCCTTTTGACAGTGAAACACGATGCTGCTGTAGACAAAAACGTTGGATGGCACTCACAGCTGTCTTTGGACACTGCAGGTTGGACACACCTATTGGGTGTGTGTGATCATATTTGCAATTGAAGGCTGGGTATTCTAAGCTGAAAGCTTGTGTTTACACATGATAACTTTTCTTTGATCATATATATATATATATATATATATATATATATATATATATATATATA